>OZ059812.1:3562348-4184708 GCA_964057025.1 Standfussiana lucernea
ATTCTCAATTTTTTCCTGTGTTACTAATTATTATAATTAATCAAGTTTTATCTATACTAATATTATAAAGCTGAAGAGTTTGTTTGTTTGGTTGAACGCGCTAATCTCAGGAATCTGGTTCGAATTGAAAAATCTTAGTGTTGGACAGCCCATTTATCGAGGAAGGCCATATAACATCACGCTGCCACCAATAGGAGCGGAGCATCAATAAAAAATGTTATGCACACGAAGTAGCTCGAGTCAGCTAGTTAAAGGATAATTATAATAATTACATAATCCCTGTAGGGTTTGGCAGAGGTGTACCTAATAGTACACCAACAATTTCCATCACCCAGTTATGTTTAAGTTTCATGCAATAAGAGGAAAGCCTATTGCCATCAACCAGGCACGAATCCAGACTCTTATTTTTCATACATGTCACACCTCTTTGCCACATTCACACCTTTTTCCTATGAGGGTAGGTAGCAACTATAGAACACCACCTGCCAGAATCCTTACAATACATAGTCCTCTCGCCTTAGCCACATTCATACACCCAAACTGGTTGCGAGTACTACGCATATTTCACACTAAGCAGGAGTTTATTCCATTAACTAAACTAAAAACAACAGAAATCAAAAGTAGCTCGTTAAGACAACTAAACAATTCAAGGTAACTAGAGAATATTGAAGAATTATCCTTCTACAAGTGATAACATGACAAAAATGGATTTATTATAGCTTTGCCTCATAGATTACACGTGAATAAATAAGATTATAATGACCTAACTACGACGGTAGTATGACTTTACCTCATAATGTATTTGACTTTAATAGGTATAATCACGACATAGTATAAAACAAAGTCGCTTTCAGCTGTCTGCATGTCCCTATGTATGCTTAGATCTTTAAAACTACACAACGGATTTTGATGCGGTTGTTTTTTTAATAGATAGAGTGATTCAAGAGGAAGCTTTATATGTATAATACATGCATATTATAGTAGAGAAAACATTAGTATCTACATTGCACCCATGCAAAGCCAGGGCGGGTCGCTAGTCAGTAATAAACTCCATTTAAGGTAAAGAGACTGGGTGTGAAAAAGTTATGAATGTCACTTTGGCATTTTTTCATGCGCCTATAGATAAAATGTAAATGTCTAAGGTCATAAACTGTGCTATACATGTAACTCGTGAACTAAGTGGTTTTAATGCATGAGACTCTTAAGAAAGTGCTACAGAATTGTGTAAAAGTGCAAATTGACGCTGTTCTCAGTCTTAACATTATAATATTAAGGTTCCTTACGCAAAATACGCGCTTTGGACGTGGAGTTACGGAAACCAGCCCGTTATACAATACAATATTAAGTTGGAGTTAAATTAGTCTGTATTGGTTAAAAACTTTGGTTTTTAATAATAGAGGGAAAAAAAGAAAGTTCATAAAATAAAATTAAACTGAATTTATTACTAAAATATCTACCACAAAACCACTGCAATAATTAAATTAACTGGAATCATCATTCACTATAATATACAGGGTGGAAGGTACACCGACGCGAAACCGGAAACCTCATACTCAGAACTACATTCTTAACACCCCCCTCCACATAGAAATTTTTCGTTGGTTATTAAGAAAAAATCAATTGTTCCATACATTTTAGGTATTGCACTTTTGTAGGAAACTGCTGTTATTTTTTTACAAACGGTGAATCTATATTCACCGTTTGTAAAAAAATAAAAGCAGTTTTTGTATGTTTTTTATGTGGTTCAGAATGATGTACTGAGTATGTCGTTTCCGTTTTCGCGTCGGTGTCCCTTCCACCCCCTAATCAGTGTAAAATATTACCATTGCTGGGAAACTACCTCTCTGTGAGAGAAAGTGTCTGGGATGTCAAACAGGCTTTAAATTGTATGATATGCGAAGAAGCTGCTGTAACTGGGTTAAGGAGGCCAGAAGACAGCCACTCTATATAAAATACTGATGTTCAACTGCATCTGTAAGACTAGAAACTGACCCCAATGTAGTTGGGAAAGGCAAGGCTAATAGATACTATAAGAATCTCCTGGCTATGGAATGTTTTGCGAGGTTAAAAAGACCCCAACTAACCAATATGTATTTTTATAACCAGATATTGAAATTAGGCCATTCTTTGTTCGTAAACTGCCCTCGTTGGTCTAGTCACCGACGTGATTGATACCCAGGTCGGGGAGTGTTATTGGTTTTTGCCAGCTGGAATTTCTCAGTAGCATTCAGTCTGGATTTGTGCCTGGTTGATGGCAATAGGCTCGCTCAGTGTGGGGGTTTTGTTAGGTAAGCCCCTGCCTAACCCTATGGGGATTACAGGTGTGGTGTTATGCGTCATTCAGGTGTGAAAGGTAATACACAGAAACTTACTTTCACACTTTATAATATTATGAAAAATAAATCAAAAGCCAATAGATGGCCAAAATTGTTTTGATATGTAACATACATAGCATTGTGTTTTTAATAAAAGAATTTCACCATTTACTCGTTTTATTGTGACAAAATTCCTGCTAAATTGTTCTCAATGTAAATACCTATATTCAAAACAGAACAGGTGTTCCAAACAGGTTGTTTTGCACCCCTAATGAATGTTGCAGCATAAACAACATTCTTTGTCTATGCTTATAAATGAAATTACGAAAACAATGTTTATAGTGCCAAACTTTTTCCTGTCAATTGAGACAAGAATGTCTACATTACATTATGAAGGTTGAAACTTCCATCAAAGTTTGTCAACAATTTTTTGGCCCTTTAAAAATTAGTTTTCATGACATTCAAAAGACGTTTAATCTAATCTGCGAGACTAAAGTACATAATTTCAGCTCATATCTTTAATTGAAGATAATGTATTAGGCAAGAAATTAAATAAATAGTATGTATTCAATTTCGCGGTAATATGGTCGCCAAATTTATCTCATTCAACTAATTGGCAAAGGAATTAATTCCATTCTTCCAAGAGTTATCATTTGAATACAATCGTTGCAATAATGTGACACAAGGTCGCGTATTGCCTAAGACAACTATAATTAGGTAAAAAGGTCGATGCAAGTACAGATGTGGTATTATAAAGAGCTCACAATGATATCAGCAGCAATTTATATAATTTAATGAGTCACGCGTCCGGCTGTATGAATTGATGTGCCCGGCACACTACAATAGTTAGGAAAAAAGTTAGTCCGTTGAATTTGCCATACCGAAAATTAAATGCAACGAGCAGCTTTCAAATCGGCATTTCTATCGCAATTCTCGTAAAAATATGCAGTAAAAAGTCAGCCGGTTTGTAATAGGTTTTAAAAGGAATAAGAGTGAAAATTACCTTGTCCAAACATTTCAATTCCTCAGTCGGATAAACTGTTTTCTCACACCTTGCGCAAGTTTTATTCATGTTGAATGTTTTTAACACAAAAACACAATAAATATAATAAAGCACTGATATTTCACAGAGCAACACGGGTTTTCACGATTCACAAACAAAGTTCAAAACTCGGTATTGTAAGAAAACACTCAAGAGCACGATTTTCGTAGCATCTCCGTACGCGCATGCCAAAAAAATGACAAATGGCGGCGATTGGGGTGGCCAACATTACAAAATTTTCTACCAAGAAAAAACCAGTAAAATGTTGCCACATAGTCATTTGAAAAATACGAACGTCACCAAGTTTCAACTACCTTCAAATCAAATAAATATATAAGACCATTTACCGTCTGTGTGGCAAAGCTAGGGATATGATTTCAACTAATAAATTAAATAAGCTACAGAGGTCACATGTACTGCAAAACTATGTAATTAAACAAAAGAAAATAAATATGGTAAAAAATTAACTACAAACATTGGCACTTCTCCTTTTGGAGCACCGCCAGCGCTTCATGGAACAACTGTTTCGATGTTTGTATCATATCAGTCAAATGGTGGTAATCGTATTGTTTTTCTTCCTCCAACATTTTTAGTTTATCCTCTAAAATTTTTAGTTTCTCTTCAGTCAATTCTAGTCTGTACTTCAAATCTTCCCTATCAAGCAGTTCTTCGACTTGAGAATCGGATCCTGTAGTAGACTCACTACGCTTATCACCGCTCGCTTCAGTGGAAGATTGCTTTTTAACCACCGTCGAGGATCCATTATTGATGTCGAAATTATGCTCCTTTACGACCGAAACCTTTGACATCCTAGAGCCTTTTCTCGAATCTCTTAGTAACCTTATTTCGTCTTCCAAATTCGATATTTTTCGCTCGCATCGCCTTTTCTTTTCCTTCAGTTTTCTGTGGTTGGTTTCTAGCTCATCCCATTTGTGTCTTTCCGCATCTAATCTCAAATTTAAAAGCACTACCAGTTCAGCCAGCTTTTTTATTTCGTTGTCTGTTGCTGTCTTCATTGGAGTGAAGAATATGCTTTGAAGAGAGCATTCTTCATATCTCAAAAGTTGGGCTCTTAGTTCTTCGATTTTGGTTGCCTTTTCAGTAGCCTGTTTTCGTAACGCGTCAATTTTAGCAGCAGTGTTTTTTGTTAGTTTTTGGTATTCACAGATTTCGATGTTCATCTTATTCATTTTCGCTGTGTTTTCTTTCAGGAAGTCCTGATAATAAAGCTCTGATGTCTTTATTTGATTCTGAAAGCGAATAAACGAAAGAATAAGTTAAGTAGGTAGGTCGCTAAGGTCGCTTACTCAAGTTTTTTTCTCTTTTTCTCATATGTCAACCTATGAAGCTGTCTACTGCTTTATCGGTCTATCGTGGTTCGGGCGTGCCCGCGCCTTGTGTGTGTTACGCTTAAGGCCTCCAGTCAGGGGTCATACTACATACTAGGAATATTGCAATTTAAGGGACATTTAGGCAAACTAAAAGTTGATGATTTCTGAAGTGGTTTTAATATTTTCATAATATAAAGGCTGGCCGCCTGTCATTTTATTTCATTTTCAAACCTATACTGATACCAATATTTCGGAGATATAAATGCAAGTTAAATTCACTAATGGTGCCATCAATACAACTTTGACAGCTTATGTTTCGGCAACGGAACGCTTTCGACTTTTTACTCACCCTCTGCTCATTAATCAGCAAGTCATCATGGCTGCTCTTCTCAACAAAAGTGTGCATCTTCTGTCTAATCGTAGTGGCATCGCATTCCAAATTTCTAATCCTGCATCTCGCACCTTCTAGCTTTTTCTTAAGGTCATGATTTTCTTCTTTAAGTCTTCCCATCTCCTTCATGGCTTGTTCCACCTCCTTCTTTCTTCTAAGTTCTATTTCTCGAATAACCTGTGGAAGGAGGCACATAATTTAGCAAAGTTCTCTATTTATACCAAAATATGTTCAACGAACATCACGCGCGAAGCCTTGCAGGTCAGGCGGGATGAACTTGACTCGTTATTTAGACATTGGCCTCAAATAACACAAAAGACAAGCACATGACAAGACAGACTTTCCGAATCGAAATTCCGAGCGTTTGTGAATACGGGGTAAGAAAAATAATCTCTCTGTTACAATAAGGTTTGCTGTAAGAGAAGTCAATTCTGGTTAAGCTCGCCTTTTTACGTAAGCTATAATACCGCAAACAATAAATAAATACAACATTAATAATATGTAGAAGAAGAGAATGGAAGCCTTGGTCTTGCATTGGGACTCTCTGAAATCTAATTACAATAATAAAACATCAGAAAAAAAAACATTCTCAAGTGTTTCGAGACGGGAACTATCTAAAATACACCCTAAAAACACACACACAATAAAACAAACCGTTCATATCAAATTCCTGATAAATTTCAAAAGTTTCGTCCTGCAGACTTTGTGAGGATGGTTGCAGGATTCTATTTTTTGCTTCGCCGAAAGCATGTTTTCTTGGATGGAACTTTTAAATGTGTTTCGCCACCATTTACTCAACTGTACACCATACACGTGGACATAAATAACACCGGCGAAGCACCGAGCAAAAATTAGAATATCTAGCTGAGACGGAGACTAGAGCCAATTATGTACATGTAGTTATAAGTTTGATATGATGGTTACTTTACCCGGTTTTTCTTTTGTTAAAATAGTTATCATTTGGTGCTATTATTAACACATTTATCAGATATTTAATAAAAAAAATATCCGATTTTGCCGAAATATCCCTTGACTTTTTAATAGGAGACATCTGGCCCGTTCTACTAAACTGGTCCGGGCGAATCTACCTATGCACATTATAAAAAGTTAACAACTGGCCCGCAGGCCAGTTTTTGCATGGGCGAGATGTCCCTTAACCCGACTTTACATACCTGACTTGGATCCTTCCTTTTGTCAGGCAAGTGCGAGTCTGACGGCTGCTTTCCATTCAATTTATTCTCAAGATCGCTAACTTTAGCTTGCAGCAACACAATCTGTTGCGCCCTGCCTTTCCAACCAGCCACATCATTCTGTAACTCCTTGATACTCGTAAACTTATCCCCTAACTCGTTTTGAAGAATCTTCGTAGCCATCAGAATTTCATTTTTTAGCTCCAAATTCCTATTCTTACTATCGTAAAGCTTTTTGTTAACTGACGATAGTTTGTTATTGAGCTCTTTTAATTCATCAGGGCTTGCGTCTATCGGTTCGTCTTTGCACAAGCAAATGTCTTGTTTCTCATGTTCTTTATTTAAAATTTCAAGCTGCATCATTTTTCGTTCTAAAGTTGCGTTCTTTGTCTTATAACTCTCTATTTCGGCCACCAAGTGGCGGTTCTGTTTGCAGAGATCAGTGATCTTTGCGCTGATAATGCCAGCTGATTTTGAGGATATGGCAGGGCCAGTACCAGATATTATGTCACGTATTCGTTGGTTCAGATCAGCTATGGTTTTGTTCAGCTCTTTCGCATTTTCTTCTTTCAAGAACACACATTTGCGTAGCTCGTTGTTTTCACAAGTCATTACCTGAAAGATTGTGTTAAATGTAGAATTATTTGGCAATGACAACCATAAGTACGCTTCTGTTCAAACTTTATGGCGGCTCGGAAGTTATCTGCGAGTGACGGTTTGCGCATTATACAGTCAAGATGATGCGTCCTCTACACTCCGATGATACCTAAAATTGTATTCTGCGCAGCTTTACGTTAGATGTTTCGACCCGCAATAAAGTTTGAACCGTTAAACTTGCGCTAACCGTCACTCGCAGCTAACTTCGGAGCCGCCATAAAGTTTGAACAGAACTATATCTAAGAATATAAAAAAAACGTAACCATAAGTTTAAACAAATTAGATTGATTACTACTTCGTTGGTCGAGTGGTCACAAGCGCGACTGATGAGCATGAGGTCCTGGGTTCGATTTCCAGGTCAGGCAAAGACAAGTGTTGTTTGGTTTTTCCATCAGGAATTTCTCAGTAGCAGCCACGGAGGATTTGTGTCCGGTTGATGGCAATAAGCTCGCCCTCTATTATTAAAACATAACTAGCGAAATGTGGGTGTACAATTAGGGACACCTCGCTTTCAGTGATAGAACCTTCCATTGGGTCACCCTATGTATAAGTTCTATATTGTACCCGTAACTTATATGGTGTACATAATGAAGAGTATTCATCTATCTATCTACACCTCTACCTAAGCCTTAACAGCGTGACATTATGTTATGTAATGGATAAAGACCACGACGTTGCTGCCCTATAATGTAGTTTTCCTGAAACCCTGAGAATTATTAGTTGGATCAAGAGAATCTTGCAACATTCAACTTCAATTTATTTAAACTTAAAGTACAATTTAGTGCATAAATAGATTAAACTACACAAGGAATATTGTACCAATCAACTTTACTATCCAACCAGTACCAACTTATTGAGGTGAAAGGAGATTGCTACTACATTATTGTTACCCGCTATAAACATAACTTTTACCTACTTTAAGTTGATCAAGCAAATGAGCGTTCAGTTCTGGTGGGTACAAACAATCACCAGGCTCGGGTTTGTCTAAAGCAGCCAGCATTCTGAGTTTCATCTCATCAGTTTCGTCAATTTTACCAGATAAATCTGTATTTTTGTCTTCTTTATCGCTCGGCTTAGAGCGCGTCGATTTTGCTTTATCCGTCATTGTTTCTAGTTATTCCGTTGTATTTAAAATGTAAATAAAATATTAGCATTCTTTCGAGTGATGAAGACTGACATAATGAGTCAAATATTGTTCGAAGTTTGAAAAATAATTGGATGCTTCCTTTGCACAGCGTTTAGACCTCCTTTATCGGTTTTTCTGTTCATGTAAATCAAAAGCTCGTGCGTGGCTAAATAATAACAGGTCAGGTTAAGCCACGCTTGCCTGGGTTGGTCCGTGGATGGGTGACCACCCATTACATACCTACCGAGTTTCCTCCGTGCCTCGGAAAGCACGTTAAGCCGTTGATCCCGGCTGTCATTTGTAGATCTTTAACAGTCGTTACAGGCATTCAGTGGCCCGAAAGTCTGACAACCAGTCTTACCAAGGGCTATCGTATTACCCGTGGAGGTCAGATAGGCAGTCGTTCCATGTAAAATACTGGTATTCAGCTGCATCCGGTTAGACTGGAAGCCGACCCCAACATAGTTGGAAAAGGCTAGGCAGATGTTAATGATGATGTAGATCTGTGTAGATCGAGGACATTAGCACTAGGAACATGGACGAAACATACTATGAGGAGTACGAAGTGTACAGTCACAAGCACTATATGTATAGGGTATATGCACTTAGCAAAATTCATAAAGCAATATAATCTTGAAATAAAGGTTTCTACTTTGAGATAAGAAGTATTTCGTAAAAATATGGTTTTCAAATGAAATCTGAAAACATGGAACTCAAATAGAGTTGGGCAGAACACCTAGTAAGGTGCGATGATGGCAGATGGAGTAAAGCTGTGACCGAGTGGCATCTGAGGACAGGAAAGAGAAATGTTGGTTGTCCGGCGGCAAGATGGGCAGACGACACTGTTGGGCACACAAAAATGTCTGGGTTTAAAAAAAATCGATCTTTCTCATTTCGTGTAATAGGGTAATGAATGGAGACGACATGACCGCCAACGTAACAATATTAACTGTCAACGTCAAATGAAATCAGCCAGCTGTCAAAAAAGTGACAGCAGAGACGATTGATTTTTGTCGCAGTAATCGTGTTTTTATTAAATTAAAATTGTATAAGTGCATTTAAGTGGAAGTTTTGGTAGTCTCCATGGACGTTTAGAACTGTGGAAGCTTTTAAAACCTTTTCATCGGTTGCTAAGAGTACTAAGCAGGTAATAAATTGATTTGTCCTTGGGTTACAGGCAGATGATCCTCGAAAGCCATGTCTTATCATATTATTGTGCTAACAAAACATCTTCACGGTACATTTGTGTGCTATTTATGTTGTTACCTAACGTACCTATGTAAAATATGTTTGGTCACATGATTTTGTCCAATAAGAATCTTAAACAGATGACAAGTTGAATAGAAAAATAATTGTTTACTATTTGTCCTCTTGAGTGCTGTATCGGACTATAAATTGCATCTAAATGTAGATATTACTGAAATCTCTTATCAATACTCACTTCTTACCAGATAATTCTGATTATATTGTATTATTTTTTCAATTAATCACATAAGCTGGAAACCATGCCCTTAGATTTCTCCTCATTACATTTCTAGTTCGTTCTTTCTACCCGTTTTGCCTGTTAAAACCATTAGATAATGGGTGATAAAGTACAATTTTTTATCTGTGTTGGATAGCACAAAAAAGTATCAAATGAAATTGATTGTAGTTTCTATTAATTGTAATATTTCTTAGACCCAAGTTTTTTCATCTAATTTAAAGTTGGGAAATGCCTTATACAACAGTGGGGAAATAGTTAATGATTTTAAATAGTACACCATAAAACAGTGTTTCTATAGTTCCTTTCATTTCACTTCCCTTGTCAGGACTTATTTTGGGATTATGCTTGTATCAAATAAGTTTATTACATTCACTGCTGGAAATAGGTCACTCCCAACCTGCACCACGGCATTACATACTCCGAATCATTTGGTTGGCTTGGTTTAATTTTCTTGTAACAAATAGGGCATGCCCCTATTAATTATAATAAAAAAGTAATTTAAACAACTCGAAAAATGTGGGTGTACCTACTAAAGACACACCTCTGCCTAACCTTTTAGGCAAACAGACATGATGTAATGTTAGCTTTCAATTCAAATCCATTTCTTTGTATTGCCAGTCTCTGTGACCAAAATATGTGCTGTCAATGGGGAGTTGTGGATACCAACCAGTTCTGAAATACAATTGCCAGCCTTATTAACATTATTTCAACATAAACATAACAATACATGAACCCTGTACTTCCTGAAGTGTTATGCAGAGGTCTACCTATTGTACACCCACATATTGCTAGTTGCGTATAAGTCCCGTGTAATAGGGGCGAGCCTATTGCCATCAACGGGGCACAAATCCAGACTCCGTGACTGCCTGAGAAATTTCTGATGGAAAAACCAATTACACTTTGCCTGACCTGGGAATCGATCCCAGGACCTTACGTTCAGCAGTCGCACTTTCGACGACCAGACCAAAAATCACATTACTAATCTAAACTTGTTTCCTCCCCAGCCATGCCCGGTACAAACCTCATAGTACCCGTTGTGCTATGGGGCAAGCACGCTCCAACCCACTGCGTGTCCTCCGTCTACCTCTCCCGGGACCAGAAGACCCTCGTCACGGGCTGCTACGATGGCCAGATCTGCATATGGCAGGTGGATCCGGATAATTTGAAGATGACACCGCGGTGTTTGCTTGTGGGACATACTGCACCGGTTACGTGTTTGTCCAGGGCTTCAATTATTCAGGTTGGTTTTTGTTAATGTTTCTATTGAAAAAAAATGTTTTGTTTAATCTTGCACTTGTAGAAATAAGATAGAAGTCAAATAAAAATTGCATAATTATAGCTCAGTTACTTTAACAGTTAACCCAAAAGTTCAATTCCTTATTTCCAATTGAACGTCATTTTCCTTTTAAACCCAAATCAATATCAACTTTATAAAAGTACAATTTTAGTTGATTTCCGAATGACAAGTACTTTTAGACAGAAATAAAAATGTTTCTAGTTGTAGTTAACAAACTGACCTATATGTTTGTTTATTAAAATGGTTTTTCTACAAAGAGTTATTTTTTAAATGATTGGAAACTATAGTGAGTGCATTGTTTTTTTTTTTTTTTAATTATTATTCCTAAATACATCTTTGTCTCACTTTGAACAAAATCATGGGTCCATCCATTTATTGTTATTTATATTAAAACTGATTTTATTTCTCATTTCAGGACAATAACTTCATAGTGTCATCGTCGGAAGCCGGTGAGATGTGCACTTGGGATCTGGTAGATGGCAAATGCAGAGAGAGTGTCAAACTGTCGCAGATACACACAAATATACAGGTCAGTAGCATTATAAAGCACCAACAAAATAATAAACATCCGAGCTTCTTTTCTGCGGTATTGAATTTTTTTGATGAAATGTTGTAAGATTTTCAGGTGGAAAGCATTTGTTAATTTTTTTTAATTAAGAGTAAAGTAGTTAAAGAAACTATGGAGCTTGATTATGGTAAACTGCGTTATCTAAAGTTATGCCCGGACTACTTGATTTTTTTCCGGAATACTGCTCTGCTGGTGTACCAGTCTTAATCCAGGCGATGGCATTGCTAATAAGAATCATTTGATTATCATTAGCAATACTATCGATACTAGCAATACAAGTGATAATATTGCTAATTAGAATCATTGGATTCTTAATAGCAATACTATCGCTCTAGCACCAAGACATCTCAACACTTTCGGTGTTAAACACCCAGCGTATGGGTCGAACATAATTCGTGCGTGTGCGCACAACCCGCCTCCCGAGTCGTCGTTATACGTAGCTATAGATGACGCGCTAGTAAAAATGGATTATTTGAACTTAGCAACGAAAGTGTTAAGCATCACCAATAGAAAAATCAATATATTTCGTAAAAATTTTCTACCTCAATGGTATAATTATTTCCTATTACTTTCAGGCATACCACATGTGTAACAGTGAAGATCTGCGTCTATTCTGCAACGGGTACTATGCGGAGATTCTGATCATGGACCCATTCTCGCTAGAACTACTGTTTTCGCTCAGTTCCAAGATGAATCCTGATTGGATTTCAGCTTTACATGTGAGTTTTTTTCATACTACATATACTAATGTGAAGCGACGATGCGGCTTAGGGTGGAACACGCGCGCCTAGAAGAAACCGATTCTCTCGAACCTTGAATAGATCCAGATTATAATGATCAGGGACCAGAGAAGCCGGCAGAGAATTCCACAGGCTGGCAGTAAATCTAATGATTTGAAATATTTGCACAAGAAATCTTGCGAGTCGATCAGATTGGTTTTTATAAGTCTCCATTTTTGTACAATTTATTTGTTTTAAGTGTTTAATGTGTTGGTCCAAGGCACTTTTCCGGCGGGATTTGTTTGTTATTCCCTTTGGAAGATTTTTATTTTCAAATCTCTACAAATCAATTTGATCTACAAGGTGGAAGGGACTCCGACGATAAAACGGTTACCACGTAGTCAGTACGTAGTCAGTACGTAGTCATATTACATTATTCTGACATATACATTTTTCATAGGTATTTTATAAACTTCTATGTGGGGGTATGTGTTTCAGAATGTTGTACTGAATACGTGGTTCATGGTGGTGGTCATTGATATTTTTATTCCTATCCTTATTTGCGGTCTATAATATTAATAAATTAATTAAAATTTATATATATTTTATATTATTTATATCTTTTTTATTTTATTTATATATATTTTTATATTTTATGAAATGTAATGTGACTGTATATATGTAATATTTCGAGTATGGGTCAGTGATACTTACTAAAATGATTTTATTATTTTTAATGACCAAACCAAACAACAAATCCAAAACAGCAAAAAGTCTATGACAGACCCTGTATTTATGAATTATTTTTTCAGGTTCTCCGTCCTTCTTCAAGAAAAGATGATGTTGTACTAGCTATATCAATAACCGGGACGGTGAAGGTAAGCAATAAGTTATAATTAGTTAGCATTTTAGAAGTATCTCTAATCTTGTTCCTAGCATGTTGTTGATGAATATATTACTGCATAAAACAAGATTAAAACCATCAAACAAAAAAAGGGATAAATAAAAACTGTTTTTGCAAAAAAATAACCGACTTCCAAAAAAAAACACTAAAAACAGTGGAAAATAACTTTACTTTCGGAAGTCGGTGGCAAAAAACAACGAAACAAACAAAAGTCACCGATTTCCGAAAGTAAAGCTATTTTACCCATTTTAGTTATCGTATCACACACAAAGCCTTGTCACCTATCAATTTCGCAATTTATTTTACTTGGATAACATATTTTTACCAGATATTTTGATTTAAAAACCAAACTACTGAACCCATTTTGATAAAATTTCTATGGGACCAATCGGGAAGTATATCCCTTCATATAAAAGAAGAATTTTTCAAATCTTTTCATAAATGAAGGAGTTATGAGGTAACAAACAACAAAAAGATATATAGATTGACTGGTAGAAAATGCCTATGGCATTAAGCCTGCCTCTGTACATTGTGCTTGAAGTGTTAAGTAAATAAATAGTAATAATACAACCGAATTGACAACCTCCTCCTTTTTTTGAAGTCGGATAAAAACACAAACAATATACGCAAACGGAAAAACAACAAAAACATACATATCATTTCCAACACTATTTCGCCACATGTGTGTTGCAAGTTGGTTTATTGATTTCATATTTGGATTAAAATCGAGTCAAACAAGTAATTTGCAATACATTTCAAATGATGCAAATATTTGGCTTATTTTCTGGCTTCATAATCTTCAAAGTATACCTTCAATATGGCTGAAAATCTGCAACAGACAAAGGACAATATTTTTTTTTGCATTCACAGGTGTGGTCCCTACTCGGCCATGAGAACAAGCAATCGGAACCGATATACGAGAACGAATCGAAACAGATTCGCTGTCTGAACGCGCTGTCTCTCAACTGCTGTGCCTACAACCAGCGGACTGTGCTGATCGTGTGCGCCAAGTATTGCCAGATTTATGATGCTGGTAAGTTCAAGATGGACTTAAGCTGTCACCAAATAGCGTCCAAGAGCTGGGAAAAGAAATGTGGGTCGTCCGGTGGCGAGATGGGCAGACGACAAATTTGCCATCGGAGGAAAAACCTGAATGAGACTGGCACAGGACCGTGGAGATTGGCACAAGAGAGGCCTGTACCCAGCAGTGGGTTAATTCAGGCTTTGGATGATGGTGATGATAAAGTTCAAAGAATACAATACATTACCAATCTCCTCAGACTATGGCGTCTCCCCAGCTGCTCCCCTCCACCTGGTCCGCTGCCTTTCGTATCAAGACTTTTTTATCTCGATGACGAAATCGATAGATGTCCTCCTCTCTAGGGAGAGCGGAGGGGTCTGTCAGACCTGTACTTACTAAAACCACACCGGTGTCGCACACTTGCGTCGGGTGGCCTCGGGATCTGATGCGACATCCGCTGCCCTGGACTAGTGCTAGCCAGCTTGACCTGCGAGCCTCGTCTCAGGAGGGGATGAGGTGTAAAACTCTCCCCGTTACGTCAACGTTACGTCGGCGGGAGCTGGTCATCTCCCTCTCTCTTTCCGCAGCTTCCTTCTGCGTAAAAACGGTTTCATCAAATAAATTATGCCTTTTTAGGTGATTTCTCAGTCCTCTGCTCGATACAAGCGCCATCTGGCGAGCGTTGGATGTCGGGCGACTTCCTCGCGCCGGATAGAGTGCTCGTCTGCTCCACTGAGGGCAAGGGATATCTGTATAGACTGCCCGCCAAGTAAGTTATTAGTTTATTATGTTAATAAATGTGGCTAACTAAGTTTTGATGAAATAGATAATAGATTCCGTGACTCCTTGACTATTGATTGAGACCAGTTGACTTACTATTGGAAGTTTATAACTGACCATATTAAACGAAGTACTCACTCCTTGATTAAGTTGAAAGTTCCTTACTGTCTTGTAAGACAATCAGTATCATAGTTCAGAGTGACATTTACATATCCTGACATCTTGATTAAATGTTGACTCCTTGACTATAATAGTCCTTCTCTTGACTTTAATAATCTTGACTAAAGAAAAGATTTAAAAGAAAATGTTAAGCTGACTCCTTGACTATAAAATAGTCAAGGAGTCAGTTTAACATTTTCTTTATTGTTGACTAAACAAGACAATTTCTTTGACAAAGAAGATAGATTTACTATTGACTTATCTAAGATTTATTGAGACTAATTGAAGCCGAGGTTTATATTTCTGACTTGACATAAAAGGCTGAACTGACAACGTTGGCTAGGCTAAAAGGATTGTTATCGATAATTTGCGCTAACTAAGCTAATGTTTGCGATCTCAAGCGATAAAAGAAGTAACGAAAAAAACAAAATTGATACAAATTTCCAATTCCATTTCAAGATCTCTCCAAGATCTACACATTATGTCACTTGAGGTTGGAAATGAAGATCGATAGGAATTAATTACAAAATGATTCAATCAAAATTTTACAATTTGTTAAAATGGGTAAGGTGTATAATGAACACGACGCTTTAATGAAATGTTGGTATTCTCATTTTGAAGCTCTAAATGTAAAAATGGATCGAGCGGATTTAATATTCTCCGAATTTACTACGCACTAGGGGGCCATCCATAAAATACGTAAATATTTTTGACCCCCCCCGCCTCCTAGCTGGTCACATTTGTGAGACTCCCCCTTCCCTTGTGTGACGTCACATTTTTTTTGCAATTTTACATGTTCTTACAGATGGAGTTTATAAGTTTTTCGTCAATAATTCAAATTGCGTGTTTTAATACTTGATATATTGGATTTTGAAATGTGACCCCCTCCTCCCCCTTAACGTGTGACGTAGTGTATGGATGGCCCCAAGATAAACGCAAATTAAAAAAAAATTACAATAAGTCATCAAAACTTCAAAATACTTGTCAAGAAATTCGCTACAAAGTCTAAAGCAGCCGTATCTAAAGTCTATCATAATCTGGGATTCCAATTGATATTACATCTGTTTAAACGGATATCAATTGTATTTTAGTGTGAATAAAGTTGATAGTAGAGTGTTTAGAGGGAGAGCTCACACATTGTCCATGTATAGACATTTTGTGTATGTGACATATTTAAAGTAGAAATTAAGCAACGCTGATTCCGAAACCATTTTGAAATTGAATGTTTCTATACCTTATTTAGCTGTGTTGAGCTCTTAAAATTATAAGATGTCGTTTATTTTAACAAAAATACTTGAAACCTCTTGACTTTCATTTCACCTCTAAATGACATCACACGTTGGGCTGATTGAGGCTGTCATCTGACAAGTGTCAAGTTTCTATTAAGCAATAAACGTCATATCTAGATGTTTTATTCTTGTACTATACGTGGCAAAGACATCGAACTCTTCAGCCTCATCTCTGACGTCATCACGAGCAAAAGTGTGGAATTTTATTGAAATTAACTGCAGTTTGGAATACAAAAATATTGAAATAAGTGACCCAACAAAAAAAATGAAAAAAAAAAATATCCGAAATAAACTTTAAATACCCAATTGCGAAACGGGACCACCTCATGACGCGTTAGGGTAAAAGTAATTAAGTGTTTAAATTATTAACCGACTTCAAAAAGGAGGAGGTTCTCAATTCGTCGGAATTTTTTTTTTCTGACCCGTTAATTTTGTATCTTAATTAAACGTTTTTAGGAATGGAACGTTGGTCTAGTGACTGCCTCATTGGCGACTACTGAGCATGAGGTCCTGGGTTCGACACCCAGGTTGAGCAAATTGTTATTGGGTTTTTCCATCAGGAATTACTCAGTAGCAGCCACGGAGTCTGGATTTGTGCCCGGTTGATGGCAATATGGTCGTCTCCAATCACATGGGACTAAAACATAACTGGCGAAATGTGGGTGTACTATTAGGTACACCTCTGCCAAACCTTGCGAGGATTACAAGCGTGACGTTATGTTACGTTTTTAGGAATAGGAATTGGCTTCAAATCAAATATATAACGATTTCGTTCAAGCGTGTGTTCAAATATAAACCTTTTGCCCAACACTAAGCGTTTAGTTTCGATTGGCATGCCATTGGTTACGGTGTTATCATCATTAGACATTCATTGGAGCACTATATGCCTATGTTATAGATGTTTATTTGAATAATTAAAGGGTTTGTCATAAACAATGTACCTACTTCAATATCATCATGTGCCTAGCCTTTTCCCAACTGTGTCGGGGTCGGCTTCCAGTCTAACCGGACGCAGCTGAATACCAGTATTTTATATGGAGCGTCTGCCTATCTGACCTCCACTACCCAGTTAGTACCGGGTAATACGATACCCCTTGGTAAGACTGGTTGTCAGACTTTCGGGCCACTGACTACTTACAACGACTGTCAAAGATCTTCAAATGACAGCCGGGACCAACGGCTTAACGTGCTTTCCGAGGCACGGAGGAAACTCGGTATGTAATGGGTGGTCACCCATCCACAGACCAAACCTAGGCAAGCGCGGCTTAACCTGAAGATTGATCCGAGCGGCTGTTATTATTTTAGCCACGAGCTACTTCAATAAAAGTACAATATTTATACGGGGTGGAAGGGACACCGACCCTAAAACAGTTACCACGTTTTTGGTTCTTACATCATTTTGAACCTCCCCAGATAGTGTTCAATAAAATGGAAACATATTTTTGATATTCTGAATTATTATAATTAATTGCATTGATTTGTAATAGTTCAGAATCGAATAAATATTTGGTTTCATGCGGGCAACATTTATGTGCCTTAATAACATTTTTTAAGTGTGGCAACTCACACTTTTTCTTTTGCTTTTACGTGTTCGTTGCGTTTACTTTCTCTCTGTGTTTTAATTCAAACACATAGAAATTTTTCGTCGGTTTGTTAAAAAAAAAGAGCTGTTTCCTACAAAATTACAATACCTACACGGTCAAAATGTATGGAAGGGCCAAAATGTATGTATGTATAGGGGGTTCAAAACGATGTACTGAATATCACCGTTTACCACGGGTAACCGTTTTAGCGGCGTTGTTGCTTCTACCCTGTCTAGAGCGACTGCCAATCTGACCTCCACAATTAAGCGATTAGGTACCACCAGATAAACTGGAAGCCGCCCCCAAAATAGTTGGCAACCCATGAAATTGCAGAAATTCTCGAGATTTTTTTTCAATATATTTTTTTTTAAATCTTAGATTGTTTATGAATAACCCTCTACTCCGTCCACATAAAAAACGAAAAATCCTAACTGCCTACAAGGCAAAAAAAGCTTTAACCATAAGCTACATATAAAGCTAAGCCATACTATAATATTTGAAGATATAAACATTTCTTTTTATAGCAGACTTCGAGGCCGGGCTATAAGTAGGTCAGCACACTGTTTGTCTGTTTATATAATTGTATTTTGTATGTAGATAGACTTATTTTTTTGCTAGCACTTTCTGAAGGATTTTTTATTTTTTTTTAGATAGTGGGTAGTTTTTTTTTGTGGCGATAGCAGTTATAAAGTTATTTATGTTTTTTTTTTTTGGATGAAACACTGGTGTTTTTTTAATGCAAACATTCGTCGAACCTTTGTACCGACGTTGTTTTTTGCGCAGATGCTGCAGAAAGCCACAATAGTTAACCGGTCAATGTTTGTTTTGTCACCTCGAAGATTCTCCTATAAAACATGGGTTACAAATGAGATCGAGGCCGCTGCGTGACGGTCGCAATTGACTAAAATATGATTTGCGACCTTTACATTTTCATGGAATAGTCATTCAACGGGGTTAAATGAACTTAGAGGGATGTATTGATTACTTTAATGATTATAATTCAGTAAATATATATGTGTTACGGTCACGAGTCAAATTTTAATCAACATACAACCTGACACTGACCTGAAAATTGCAAAAAAAGTAAGAAAATTTGGATTTCGCGGGCTACTCTGGCAAACACTGGTCAAACTGAGGCCACTTTTGCACGGAATGAGAGACTTTTGGCTTTATGGGAAAAACAGTGCCGTTTAATTTCTGTGATGACTGTCATGGTGACCTTCGTTTTGCGGCGCCACTTTCGTAGGAATGTCGAGCTAAACTCGCCACAAATTCTGGGTGCGGTCGGTAATTGCAAACACCTCATAAAATTTTTCAAAAACGAGAAAACTGAGCTTGAGTTTTTCTCGGTCGTTAAGTTTTAGTTCAGCCTTTATTCCCAAGGAAAGTTTGACGATTGTCTTGCATTAAACAAACCGGCGTTTTATTTTAAAATATACATGGTGGTATATAATAAACGCAAGATCTCTCGTGTGGTATCTCAGACCATGAATCTAAACAAATTTTGTTCTATGACTTTCGGAAATTCATAACTTCTTTTTAGTTTTAGCACACATGTTGATCAGCTGATCGCATAAGTCCAATTTTTTTTTGCGAAATTTCAAGAGCTCGTAGAACAAAAGTTGTTCAGTTTTATGGTCCGAGAGACCACACAAGAGGTCTTGCGTATATTTTGTTACACCTTGTATAACTGATTGTTATCGCCTCCTGTATAATAATACCTTTCTCCGCAAAATATATATAGCCCCGTTTAATTTTATTTACAAAAAAAAAGTACTTAATTTGAATCTAATAATATTGTTATTTTGATGTAGAGCGTATTATTTTTAATTTGCAGTTGCACTATCATATTATATCCATCGTTTATTTGTGTATTTGTTGTAATTAATAAAGAAAGTTGTTAAAAATTAGGTGCGTAGTACTCGCAACCCACTTGGATGCAAACTATGTAAGAAAATGTATGAAAAAAAAGGAAGTATGTTTGGCTTTTAGAAGACCTTTGGTTTCTGAAAACCTAGTCGGTAAATCTGTTGTCAAATCTAATGTTGGGTGCTGTTATTGTTGATTGAAATAACACTAGCCAATCATACAAGGTGTAAATGGACTCTTCGCGAAGCCGTCAACCAAGCGTTCTATACATCAAACTAAGTAACCCTACTCAAAAATTATTGCTGGGAAATTACGTAGGGGTGACAAAATCACGTTTTAGGGTAGAAGCCTGTGGACGGTGAGCTAAGGGCTAGCTCGCCGTCCCTCCGTCTTAGGACGATAGGCCGTGTCGACGGCGCGTTCGTGTTTCACGCGCGCCTCAAAGAGGGCAGGGCAAGGGCCGATGCCTGCCGGGTGCTGCGGGTTGTTCGAAAGAGATACCGCGGCCCCGGAACACAAAGGGCGATGAAGGAACATGGGTGGGTTTTAGTCAGTAAAAGTCTCGACACTCCCTCCCGTTCAGCCCAGAGCGGGAGAAGTCATTTGATGATTTCCGATCCGAAAAAAAAAAAAAAGGGTAGGACTCAACGTAACGCACTCAAACCAGTGTGCTGGTGGACGCATTAAATAGTAAATGGTTCATGGAGGCACTTACTTAAAGTAAAGTTATAACATTAAAAACTAGTTTTTTTTTTTTTTAATGTGAAGTTGTAGGAATTTGGACCTCCGGATGTTCCCTGGTATGGTCCAAAACAAAAAAAAATATAGCAATGACACGGACGAGTGCCTCTTGGCTTTGTTAAGGGTCTGTTTACACCCTTTATGTAAAAGTTGAGTTTAGATTTAATAACGGGTAAACTGAATATGATTTTAGAAACCAGAGGATAGTATTGTAGTTACTGCCTACCCTTTAAAGGGAGTATGGCGAAATTGTTTGGTTGTTTGTTTGGTTATTAAAACGCAAAAAAAGTCGTTCCCGATTATTTAAAAATATTGTGTCGTATTTCAATTAAAATTGATGTGTTATTTTCTGAATTATTATTGAACGTTTGATCTTTTTATACCTCTATGTTATTAGGTCTCATGTGATGTCTTTAAGATCAAACTGTGCTAAGTTTTAATTACAAATGTTTAATACAAAAAAAAAAAACAGAGAGAGTCCGTTGCAATATTGAAAAATAAATAACCCAAAAATTGTTTGAACAAAGAAAAACATGGTACCTAATATCATATTTGGCAACACGGTTGGCGCGGTGGCTGAGCGATTGGCTGCTACGCTGCATGTCGCGGATTCGATCTCCGCACGGAACAAATATTTGTATGACCTACAGGTAATTGTTCTGGGTCTGGCTGTTGTATGCGAGTTTAATTGTTTGTACTGCAAATAATCCAAGTATGGGCAAAGTTAAACAAAAGTTATATTTTAAGTGTGTTGATGTTTACTGTTCCTTAAAAAACCTCTTATTATAAAAGGTAATTCATTGACAAAATACCACTACGATCTATGTATTAAACGAAATACTCTGTATGTTATAGCTCAGTACCGGATCACAAAGGATTCCACGGTCCAACCGTGGACCATGACAGTCCCGTACTGTTTGGGATTCTTGCGCATCCTGATAACAAGGTATTTTTGACTTTCCAATTATTTTTGATGTTTGATATCATGTACGAGGTTGTATGTTCAAATACGAGCAAGTACCTACCAATGTGTTTTTTTTTTATCGTATGTACTTTCGAAGTTTATCTTGGACATCACTGCCATCAGTGAATTATTATTAAATGGGCGACAAAATTAATAGCGGGATAAATGCCAAAAATTTAAAAAAGCAAAACGCTATTGTTCCATATTATCGTGCGATCGCGAGTCTGTGGAATTCACTGCTGACTTCTCTGTTCCCTGATCATTATAATCTGGATCTATTCAAGGTTCGAGTGAATCGGTTTCTGCTAGGCAAGCGTGCTAAGCCGCGTCATCGCTTCACACCAGGCGAGTTGCGGCCAAACGCAAGCCTATTTAGTATATAAAAAATGTGTTTAATGAAGTAAATTAATGTCAATTGTGAATGTTCCAAGGCTGACGTACATTTGAGCTGGCATTGCATAGATTCTCTTACCAAATTTTAGTACATTTTGTATGGCATATTATAAGCAGGCCTCATCCATTGTCCAACTTTGTCAGACATATTTTTCGACTAGGCTGTATCTTTTTAACTATAATATATCTTTTGTTTCGTCTACAGCTCCTATCATGCCCGCCCGCCATGCGTTTCATAATAACCTCAGTAGGCGGCAAACAACGCCGCCTATTACTACGCGGCGACTCGGCCGGCGTAGTCTCCGTATGGAATGTAGATGAGGCCGCACAGCCCACGCCGCATCAAACGCCAAGTGAGTTGTTATAGAGACTAACGTGTAGACAAACAACATTGCCTTCTATTACGCGGCGACACAACCGGCATAGTCTCCGTATGGAATGTGGATAACGCCGCAAACCTCACGCTGCATCATACGACAAATGAGTTGTTATAGAAAATAACGTGTCGGCGTACAACGTCGCCTATAACTACGCGGTGACTCAGCCGGCGTAGTCTCCGTATGGCATGTGGATGAGGCCGCACAGCCCACGCCGCATCACGCACCAAGTGAGTAGTTATAAAGAATAACGTGTAGACAAACAACGCCGCCTATCACTACGCGGCACCTCGGCTGGCTCAGTCTCCGTATGGAATGTGGATGACGCCTCACACCTCACGCCGCATTATACGCCATGTGAGTTGTTGTAGAGAATAATAATTGTGTAGACAAACAGCGTCGCCTATTACTACGCGGCGACTCAGCCGGCGTAGTCTCCGTATGGAATGTTAATGACATTGCACACCCACACGCCGCATCATACGCCAAGTGAGTTTTTGTAGAGAATAGAACTTGTTTGTCAGCATGTTGGGGTCACCAGTCTAATGAAGAACTGGATGTGAATTCTCGTCCTGCAGTGAAAAGTGAGAATTCTCCGACGAGACGGGTATTGTGTCTGGCAGGCTACTGCTCGATGGTTGTAAGTTGCTGGGATGTTGTATAAATGATACATAAGCCACATTTTTAATGGCAATCACAGACAACGGCCCACCTTCCATCTTGCGCTGCATGTCCTGACACCTGCAAACTTTATTTATTTATTTATTTTGGATCTCCAACAAAGGATGTACACAGATCATGGGAAATAAATTACGGACGACAAAGGTATCACGTAGGTGTACTCCTTCACTTACAGGAGACCACAGCATGGTTCTAGAATTACTTCTAAGCTAACAATGGTAAAATACGAATAAAAGACATTTTAAAAGTTTACAAGAATTAAAATAAGAACACATTAGGTAAAATTGACGGTCTTATGACTGCATCAGCGAGTGGAGTTCGCGTAGTTGAGATTTGGGCCAAATATAATAAATAAATATCGCTGGACATTACATACAGCGCCATCTAGTGCCACACTAAGCAACGAGGCTTGTGTCGTGGACACCAGGTAGTTGATATACTACATAGATACTTTTTGTTTGTAGATACATACTTATTATACATATAAACATCCATGACTCGGAAACAAATGTCCATGCTCATCACACAAACACTTGCTCCAACCGGGATTCGAACCCGAAACCCTATGAACGTAAGGCAGCCTCACTACCGCTGCGCCAATCGGGTCGTCGAATATACATATTTGATGGAAATTTGCCATCGACACGCTAAGAAGAAGAAGCCACATTTTCCTCTTAGTATCCTGAACGACTGTGCAGTGAAGGGAAGCTTTTGTCTAGGACTGGGACTCTCTCTTGGACAAGGACCTCCCTTAACTCTTTCCTCCATCCTGTGATTAAAAGGATTAAGAGCTTCTGTCAAATCTCTGACTGTATTTTTGTTGCCCACAGCGCACGCACCGATCGTGGTGACAAGTCTGGATATTGCATGGGAAGACATGAACCCCAGTCCCGTCGGTATACTGGACCAGCTGAACCATCCTGAAGAACAAGGTTAGTAACTAAAAAACACTAACATTCCAACGGCTTTATTAAAAAACGAAGATTGCCTTTGGACCTAGGTATAACCAATATTGAACTTTATTTCGATGGAGTTAAAGTTCAAATTACAAAAGCTGATGTTACACTCGAGGCCGAGTTGACAAGTTTGTATTAAGAACTTTGCTGGGTATAGTATTCAAAATACAGCTACTTTCTCCAAGGTTACTTACTGGGTAATACAATTCCGCTGGGTGATACTGGTTGTCAGACTTAAGGGTTTCAGCCTGCGCCAGAAGTTACCTATAATGTTTTCAGGTTTTTATATATACAAGGTGTAAAAGTACCCTTCACGAAGCCGACAACCAAGAATTCTATACATCAAACATCAAACTAAGTAACTACCTACCTGGTTAAATGTAATCTACGCAAAAAATATTGCTGGGAAACGACTTTTTTTTTTGGGGTGAAAAATTACGTTTTACGCTAGGACTCAACGTAATGCACTCCAAACATTGTGCTGATGGATGCATTGAATAGTACGAAGTTGAGGAGGTATTTAAAATAAAATTACAACATTAACAATTTTTAGAAAAAAAAAAAAATTGTGAAATAGTTGGAACTTTGACCCCCAATATCTCCGTAACTAGAAGGTTCCCAGGTATGGTCCAGAACAAAAATATGATCGCGATGACGTGAAGAACAAGTACCCTTCGGCTTCTTTAAGGGTATTTTTACACCCATTATTTACAAAAGTATTATTTATTTATTTTATTTATTATTTTACTACATAGGAAAAATAAGAAGAAGGAAAAAACACGTACAAAGTAGTAAGTACAAAGGTGATGCATGCTTCTAACAGTCTCCAACAGGCCTATGCATCAAGATTTCCAGCTAATAAAATTTACTGATATACATGGTGTAAGGGACATTGACGCACAAACGTTGTTCCGAAATGTATGACAAAGCGACTACACCTTTGTCAAACATAACCCAAAAACCTTTTAATGCGAAAATAGGGAAGTAGAAATAACCTTCTTCGAATGTTTGGCTTTAGAAAAAGAAGCTCTAGAGGACAAAAAATAATACATTACGCCAAAGAACATAATTTATCCATTATGAACACTTAATTTTTAAGAAAAAGTGTGATCGAAAATGGACGTGGAAGTCTCCTGACCAGACAACCAAGAATGTAATAAATTATATACTCACAAATGTTCAAATATTATATTGTAATTTAATGATGTTATACTGTGCTCGTCTTACAACTACTGGTACATGATCAAATCATAGGCGAGGACGCTGGCACCCTAAACACAAGTTAAATCTCACATTGGGTTGCAGAGCTCATCAAAAACTCACTTTACCCTAGTTGTAACGGTGCAAACTCAAACTCAAAACATTTATTTCAATTAGACCATTACAGGCACTTTTGAATGTCAAAACACAAAAAATAAACTAAGCTACAGTCCCTGTCACAGGGCATAATAACTTGTGAAAGTACTGTATGCGGCTAGATGTTTTCTTGTACAATTATTGAAGGTATTTTTTTTCCTTAACCGATTTCTAGATGTGCATGTTTTATATAAAAACCTAAGTATCCCTATTAAAAAGCTACCAACCTTATTCATTAACCGATTTGACAATAATAATTGTGTTGTTTTTGTTTATTGAATGGATTAATGCTGAAACCAAGACGGTTAATTTAAAAAAAATATGTAACAGTTTGAAGTTTGTCGTGTTTACTAATTTACTTAGGGCTGATTTTTCAATAGTTAAGTCTAATAGCACTAAATAACCTAACTTTTATGTGACCCTCGTTGGTTTTAGTGGTCGCAAGCGCGACTGCTGAGTATGAAGTCCTAGGTTCGATCCCCAGGTCGGGCAAAGTGTAATTGGGTTTTTCTATCAGGAATGAGCCATGGAGTCTGGACTTGCTCCCGGTTGGTGGCAATAGGCGCACCCCCTATTACATGGGACTTAAACATAAGTGGTGAAATGTGGGTATACCAATACACCTCTCCAAAGGGTAAGGCCCTATGGGGATTACAGGTTCACACCTGTCAGAGCTAAGATAAAACATAACATAACATCACTGTTATGTTATGTTTTATCTCAATATTAACATTGTGGTTTAACGGCTTTTGTATTGAAGATAATTATGTCAAAATTTTGGGTCAGTTTGTCAATTGAATTATTTTTGTTCCAGAGATAAAGCTTACGGCATCTATTTATCTTCTCGCTGCTAACCGTTTGGTGGTTGGCAGAGAAGACGGGTCTATTGTCATAGTGAATGCAACGCATACCGTGCAACTGCAACTGTTGCATGGCAATCACCAGCAACTTGATGGTAATTATCATGTCGTTTAAATGTTTGTTTTTTTAATGCATTTTTGCCCCTTTTAGAGTGCATTTTGACTTGCACTTGCACGTGCACTTGCACAAAATTGTTTTTAGATGTATGGTAAATATGTAAGGCTTCGAAAATGAACCTTAGTCGTATACCGTCAATGCTCATATTAGTATGAAAAGCTTGATAACAGCAATTTATAGGAATATACAAAATATAGGAGTGTACACATTAGCTTGCTTGGCTTGTTTTGAATAAGGTTAATTTTTGTATAAAACGCTAGTCTACATGTCTTGAGTAAAATAAATGGACCTTTAATGAAGCATTATGCCTTAGGGACAGTTGAAATGTGTTTTACGTCTATAATTTCAGTGATATCACTATAATTGTTACAGATTGGCCTCCACATCAGTTGCTTCTAGGCCACAACGGTCGTGTCAATTGTTTACTTTACCCACACCATGTCCATCAAAGGTAAATATTGTCGTTTTTGAACTCGGGTTTATCTTGAAATATTTTTTCAAATCTTTTCATATAACCCAGACTTCCAGTTTTGCATCCTCGTCAAAATTCAGGAGGTTGTCACAGAAGACGTAAATAATCAATATAAATTACGGTACCTGGTCAATAATAATAAACGTTGCTCTTTTTAGTTGTTTTATACTACTTCAGAATGATGACAGATTCAGAATTTGACACTATTTCAGAATGAAGCCCTTCTCAAAAGAGGAGAATCACCCGTTTATCGAATAAACGTCTGCGTTTGTTTGTGTGTGTGAAAGCGCGGTTATAGGGCTAGTATTAGACGGGCCGCATATTAATACGGGTGGTGTACACTTACCGATTGCCGATATTTAAAAAAATATGAAAAATTACCTACCCATTTTATTATTGATTCGGGTCGAGAATCATTAGCATTGTTACCTCCTTGAATTTGACGAGGATGCAAAACTACACCTTGTATAATTCGTGTAAGTTTTCTTGCGAGCTCCTTTTTCTCGATTCAATTGTGAGAACTTGTGGTTGCATCCAATGAACCGGCAGGACTCTTAGGAGCATTTCATTCCACATGCCACACAGTGTCATCGGTATCCCGGATAATTTCGACTGTGACCACTACGGATTACCTGTCTCTTGTCGTGTTTTAGCTTAATAATATATTGGGTGTAAAAAGACCTTAATGAAGCTGAAAGGATCTTATTCTCCACGTCTTTGCTATATTTGTTTTGTTCTGAAGTATCGCTGGGAACCTTCTAGTTACGGATACATTGGAGATCAAAGTTCCAACTTTTTCACGAGTTTTTTTTCATATAATAATAATACCAGCCTGTAACTGTCCCGCTGCTGGGCAAAGCCAAAAACCTCTTCTCATACAGAGAAGGCACGAGCATTGATCACCACGCTTGTTCATGACGGGTTGGCGACTTCAGACTTATATAAATAATTATAAGTCCAGGTTTCCTCACGATGTTTTCCTTCACCGATGCCTGTGATGTCCAAGATAAAGTTAGAAAAGTACATATGAATTGAAAAAGTCACATTGGTACTTGCCCGGATTTGAACCCACAACTTCAAGCATTTTGCATTTTTTCATATACAAGTTTTTAATGTTATAACTTACTTTAAATGTTTCCATAACTCCTGTGCTCTTAAATGCATCCATCAGCACAATGTTTTAAATGCGTCACATTGAGTCCAACCGTAAACCGTGAATTTTCACCCCCCCAAAAAAAAAACGCGTTTCCCTGCAATAATTTTTGCTTACTTAGTTTTTTGTTTAGAATGTTCTGTTGACGACTTTGAGATGAATTTTTATACGCCCTTTATTAATTCCTCAACAGATACGACAAGTCCCACCTAGTATCGGGCGGCATAGACTTCGCAGTGTGTCTGTGGGACCTGTTCAGCGGCGCGCTGCTGCATAGATTCTGCGTGCACGCCGGGGAGATCACGCAGCTGATCGTGCCGCCGAGTAATTGTAGCGTGAGTATTAATAATTTATTCACAGCTGCCTGCCAGTGGCGTGCCGAGTTGCTGTCAATACGGCAAGCCCATAAGGCAAGCAGACAGTTCAGAAACCCTAACATCATGCATGAAGAGTCAAAATTAAACTCAAAATATTTTATTTCACATAGGCCCACCAGCTCCAAGAAGAGCATACACGTAGGCGGGGAGAATATACAATATGTCCAAGAATATATCTACTTGGGCCAAGTAATCTCTTTCCAGGCAAGGCAAGATAAAGAAATTGCAAGCCGGACAGAAAATGCCTGAAAGAGTTACTGGTCCATGAAGGAGTATTTTAAGGGCACCCTGCCCATATCTCTGAAGCGAAAGCTAGCGGACATGTGTATTCTTCCCATCTTAACCTACGGTGCACAAACTTGGTCTTTGACTAACATCCAAAAGTCCAAACTCAAGGTTTGCCAACGTGCTATGGAGCGCAGTATCTTAGGTGTAAAATTAACAGATCATGTTCGAAACACTACACTGCGCTCCAAAACGCAAATCACTGACGTGGCTCAAAAGGCTGCCCAACTTAAATGGGACTGAGCAGGACATGTCTGTCGCATGCCGAACGAGCTGTGGGCCGGTAAAGCTCAGGATTGGTGCCCTGAAACAGTGACACGGGGTCGCGGCAGACCACGTAGGAGATGGCGGGACGAACTGGATGTCTTCCTTGAGAATTGGAAAGAAGTAGCCCAGAATCGTGACCGTTGGAAGGAATGGAGGGAGGCCTTTGCCCAGCAGTGGGACAGTATGGGCTAGCTATAACCATATAACACATAGGCCCACATGGGCACCCATAAAACGTCGAGCAAAGGTGCACAGTTCGGGTTGGTCGTTTCCAATGGAGAACTGCAAGAAACTCCATGGTTACTCTTTTAAAATCATTTGTTTATACAATAATTATTATCATGTTACAGCATTACTTAAGTATGGGGGCACAGCGTAGGCCCGACAATAAGTCGTTGCTTAGTACACAAAAAAGTGTAATTGTAACTGTTATAAGAGCAAGCCAAGTTTTTAGGCTTGTATGAAAGTACTGCCACGTGTCTGCGCCCCGCGGTTGGGCCGCGTATTAGCCCACACTCGTATGGGTAACCTTCTTTTAGGGTTGATTGTATGGGTGATGTTT
Organism: Standfussiana lucernea; assembly: GCA_964057025.1. Classification (NCBI taxonomy): domain Eukaryota; kingdom Metazoa; phylum Arthropoda; class Insecta; order Lepidoptera; family Noctuidae; genus Standfussiana; species Standfussiana lucernea. The sequence continues at coordinate 3,591,635 of OZ059812.1, forward strand.
GTGTAACCGCCTCTGGATTTTCAACTGTGTGTTTTTAAATTCGAAGAAATCTTAAACGTTTTTATGTTTGTTGCAGCCCCGTATTCAAAAATGTATCTGCTCTGTCGCTTCGGACCACAGTGTGACTTTGTTGAGTAAGTTTAGTTTTTATTCTGCTGGTACTTCGGTTTTACCTACAAATTGGAAAAAAGCTTTTGGTGTTTTGCGGGTTACCTTGGTGCTTTCATCTTAGGAGAAGCGGAAATTACAAAAATCGAAAATCGACCTTCTGTAAGTTACTCAAAATGATTGCTCAGACTTCCGAAATCGTTTCTCATAAAATATTATTGTATTTGTGAGGGCTATCGTTTTTGAGCTCACCAGATGGCGCCACTGGAGAGTAAGGTCCTGTCATTAATTATATTTTATTCTTTAAAGTACCAATAACTTCATTAAAAGTTTATTTTATTATAACAACATAGTGTAAACTTCAGATACATATTTACAATAATGTCCCTAAAATCAGCAAGCATGAAACATTTAAAAATCATTCTTCTTCCAAGTACTAACAAATTAAATCCTAACTTGCTACTTAACATCTTCAGATCATAATTAATCAGGAATGAGTCATTCTTGACTACAATCTTGAGTATTAGTAAAAGTACTTGATAAAAAACCTCGCAACGCGCGAACTATCTAAGACATCTGACATTTCTGAAGACCTTAATCTACACGAACGCCTCTAGCGGCGAATTTGCACGCAATAACCTCCATTGGAGTTTGACACCTTCGGAATCGTTTCATATATAAGGTCTATGTTCGCATAACTCGTCAAAATGTATGGGAACAGCTGATTTTTTTAGATTCAGGGTTGGTCCCATAGTAAAAGTTTTTCATAGTGATGAGTACAGTGACCTCTTAAGAGATTTAGTGTATGAGCAGATAGACCTTATACAAGCTGTAGTTTTGCATCCTCGTCAAAATTCAGGAGGTTGTCATAGAAGACGTAAATAATCAATATAAATTACGGTACCTGGTCAATAATAATAAACGCTGCTTTTTTTATTTGTTTTAATTTGACACTATTTCAGAATGAAGCCCTTTTCAAAAGAGGAGAATCACCCGTTTATCGAATAAACGTCTGCGTTTGTTTGTGTGTATGAAAGCACGGTTATAGGGGTAGTATTAGACGGGCTGCGTTTTAATACGGGTGTTGTACACTTACGGATTTCCCATATTAACAAAAAAATATAAAAAAATACCTACCCATTTTATTATTGATTCGGGTCGAGAATCATTAGCATAGTTACCTCCTTGAATTTGACGAGGATGCAAAGCAACACCTTGTATAGCACAGAAGGTATAAAAATACACATTTGCGCCACATTTATTTACCTTCTCTCTTTGGTTACTCTTTCTTAATACATATGTGGAAAGCGTGGTGCGGCAATAGTATAGCAGCATGACACTACCATAATAACGTGAGTCTGATTTATAATTTGACTAGAGTACTCAGTAGACCTTCGTGTAAAATATCAAACGTCAATTTGTGGAGTTTTAATGAATTTAAAGTTTTATTTAGTAGTGAACTCTAGTCACGCGTCGGAGCTGACACGCACAGTATTTTATATAATTATATATTTTATATTTGGTTTTCTAACCCCCTTTTTTCCTCCCACAGGTCTAACAGAACGTAAATGCGTGACCTTAGCCTCTCGCCACCTGTTCCCCGTACTGGCCATCAAATGGAGGCCAGCCGACGACTTTATGGTGGTCGGGTGTTCCGATGGCACAGTGTTCGTGTGGCAGATGGAGACTGGCCATGTCGACAGAGTCTTGCATGGTAAGTGGATGGACCACTGACAGTAGTGGGTGGTAGGGCCACTTTCTGACAGTAGTGGGTGGCAGGACCACTTTCTGACAGTAGTGTGTGGCAGGACTACTTTCTGACAGTAGTGTGTGGCAGGACCACTTTCTGACAGTAGTGTGTAGCAGGACCACTTTCTGACAGTAGTGGGGGGCAGGACCACTTTCTGACAGTAGTGTGTGGTAGGACCACTTTCTGACAGTAGTGGGTGGCAGGACCATTTTCTGACAGTAGTGTGTGGCAGAACCACTTTCTGACAGTAGTGGGTGGCAGGACCACTTTCTGACAGTAGTGGATGGCAGGAACACTTTCTGACAGTAGTGGGTGGCAGGACCACTTTCTGATAGTAGTTGTGGGTTGGAATATTTTTTGATAGCTGTGGTCGAACCGCTTTCTGACACGAGTAGTGGTCAGGCCACTTTTTGACTGTGCACTGTGCGGTGGTTGGGTGTTCCGATGGCAGAGTCTTCGTGTGGCAAATGGAAACAGGGGAACATATTGCCATGGTCTTGCATGGGAAGTAGTTAGTGGACCACTTTGTGACAGTAGGGGGTGGTCGGATCAGTTCGTGGTGGTCGGGTGCTCCGATGGCACGGTGTTCGTCTGACAGATGGAGACCGGCCATGTGGACCGGTAAGCGATTATCATCATTGGCCTTTCTCCAATTGTGTTAATGTCGGCTCCAGTCTCATCGTCAGCCTACAGCATCCACTGCTGGACATAAGCCTCCTCAATCGCACGCTACTCAACTCGACCTGCTCAGCTCGCTCCAGTTTAGCCGCATGCAAATGAATAACTGGCCATGTCGACAGGGTGTTGCATGGTAAGTGGATGGTGGTCAGATCACTTTATGGCCGCAGTGTGTGGTCCGCACACTTTCATACAATACTGGGAGTTTGCACGACTTATGGTGGTCGGGTGTTGAATGAGACCGGCCATCTTGATACGTAGTCTTGCAAAGTAAGTAAGGGAAAAGAATTTGGGTTCGCAGAACAAAGTCGAAGAATACAGGATATGCTGTATTACTTAGGACAGGAGATCTTTGAGCCTTAGCTATAACATGAAACGTCGTAATAATGTTATTCAGGATTCTGTTTCTCTGGGATTTCGTCGAGCTTCATTGTCTCGGCGCTTTTCTGGTATACGCTACTGTTGATTCTGGCTTTCAGGAGTTGCCGTGGCTTGAAAATAGTGAAGAGGGCTTGGCTTGTCTTAAAACAAAAACTTATTTGGGAGTGGTTATTTCTAGAATCCTGAAAATTTTCACAATTTCGAGTTTTTTTTTTTTGGTTAAATTCGAATCTCAAAAAATTCTTTTTAAGTATTATATAAGTAAATAATTAAACATAATAGCCATTTGAAAAAATCTGATGTCCAAGTTCTCCGTTTTGTATTCAGGTATGATAGCTGAGGAGGTATTGTCGGCGTGCGACGAGGCTATTGCTGACGACCTGGGAGGCTCGCTGTCGACTGGATCTAATGATGGACTGGCTAATCCTGCTGTACACTTCTTTAGGTAAGTTATATGGTTAATAGATATTTAGCAAGGAGAAAAACCTAACATCCTGCAGAAGGAAACAAAAAAAGAAATCGAAGTGCATTGTAAATTTTCCGTTTTTGTTTTGCTATAACTTTTGTCTATTTCTGTTAATTAAGTTTAAGTTTTTATCTACGGGTCTGTTAAATCATGCGCAGGTGCTCGGAGCGTGTGCCCCCTATCAAAATATCTTTACTAAACCCATCGCCGGCGCCTTTTAGCGCCCCTTATACTTTTTTTTTAATACAGACAAGCGAGCGTGCCCCCGCACCCCCACACGTGTATTAGCAGATACCTTTTTTTTATAAAAAATAATCGACTTCCAAAAAAAAATACAAAAAAAACGTGGAACATAACTTAATTTCGGAAGTCGGTGACTATTGCTGTTTTATTGACTTTTTTGGCACCGACTTCCGAAAGTAAAGTTATTTTCCACTTTTCTTGGTGTGTTTTTTTGGAAGTCGGTTATTTGTTTTTGCAAAAACGTTTTTATTTTACACTTTTTAGTTATTGCATCACACACAAATCCTTGTCAAGTATCAATTTTGCAATTTCTTTTACTTGGATGACATATTTTTTCCAGCTATTTTGATTTAAAACCAAACTGCTGAACCGATTTTGATGAAATTTCTATGGGACCAATCGGGAAGTAGATCCATTCAGATAAAAGAAGAATTTTTCAAATCGGTTCATAAATGACGAAGATATGAGGTAACAAACACAAAAAAAATACAACCGAATTGAGAACCTCCTTCTTTTTTTGAAGTCGGTTAAAAACTGAAAAATTTACAGTCGTAAAGCAAAAAACAAGCGCATTCGGAAGCAAGCTCCCAATCCATGTTTTAATAGTTTTATATTTTAATGGTTCCCGTCGGCACAGCATCGTAAAGGACCGATTTAGTTGAATGCGTCTTATTTTTTCTTATTTATATACAAGGTATAGTTTTGCATCCTCGTCAAATTCAAGGAGGTAATTATGCTAATAATTCTCGACCCGAATCAACAATATAATGGGTAGTTAATTTTTTCATTTTTTATTTTCTCAATATCTGAAATCGATAAGTGTACACCACCCGTATTAAAACGCGGCCCGTCTAATGCTAGTTCTATAACCGCGCTTTCACACACACAAACAAACGCAGACGTTTATTCTCCTCTTTTGAGAAGGGCTTCATTCTGAAATAGTGTCAAATTAAAACAACCAAAAAAAGCAACGTTTATTATTATTGATAAGATACCGTAATTTATATTGATTATTTACGTCTTCTATAACAACCTCCTGAATTTTGACTAGGATGCAAAACGACACCTTGTATACGCACTTCGGACGTGGAGTTCCGGACACCTGCCCGTTACCCTATACTACATCATTTTATTTTTTTGTTAATTTAATCAATTTATTTTGTCCTGTGCGAGAGAAATATATACTTTTTTTTTTTTTAAGCTAGGTAAAGTAGGTTTTGCGGTCACGGGACTTCCCGTTTTCCTTATTCTTATCGGTCAATCTGTTCAGTCTTCGCAAGCGAAAAATCAGGGTTTTACATAAATTTAAAGGCAATTTGAAGCCTATCTGCGACCAAAACAGGAGCCTAATGTCAACATTCTCATCCCCACAGAGGCCTCCGCCACCGCAACCTGACAGCAATGCGGGCCGCGACACAACGCGGCCTCGCGGCCCTGCAGCACAGCGGTCCCGCCGGCAACGCGGGGCCCCTCGCTGAGCCCGCGAGGGCCCGTCGCGCGCAGCTCACTGTACAGGGCTTCAGGAGTAATCCTGCTGGTGAGTGAGTGACCAGCTTGCTGGGTACGGAAGTTCTACAAGCCCAAATATATGGAAGAACATTTTCTGTAAAAAGAGAGGAGTGCAGATTTAGCGTAGGTAGAGTAACAGCTAAATAATAGGTGTAAAAGTTTAATGAAGCCGTAAGGCACTTATTTCGCCGCCATTGCGATTATTTTTTGTTGTAGATCTAGAACGTACCTGGGAACCTTTTGGTTATTGAGATATTAGGGGTCAAAATTCCAAGTTTTTAATGTTATAACCTTACTTTAAATACCTACACGACCCCCGTACTATTCAACGCAACAATCAGAATATATTTTTCGAGTGCGTTACGTCTTACCGTAAATTGATTTTTCACTCCCAAAAAAACGTCGTTTCCCAGCAATAACTTTTGACGTGACAACGTCTTATAATTCGATGGAGCCGGCTGCACGCACGAAAAACATGACTCATGCGGCGTTGCCTCGCTCTGAGGCGTTCCATTTAAGGCTTGAAGTGCAAGCGAGAGCGCGGAACGACCGACAAAGAGGCACAATCGGTGACGTTGTCACGTTCAACTATCGTCAGTAAACCGACTTTACACACAACCAATTTTTGCGTAGAGTTTCTCAGTTTGGTGTACATAAAGCTTGGTTGATGGCTTCGTAAAGGGTCCGTTTACACTTTGTAGATGTAGTAGTGGTAGACTCACACAGACCAGGACAGCATGACACAAGAAGTAGGATAGGTACTCATTACTCAGCAGTAAGTGGATAAGATGATGGTGTCATTTTTAAAATTAAATTAAAAATTGTTTATTTCGTTATCTTAATTCAAAAAAAACACGTTAGTGATTGGAGCCTCCTTGTAAGCAAAAAATGCCTGTATTAGGAGACTCCGCTCTTTCATAGCAAGTGGAAACAAATATAAAAATAGTAAAAATAAACAATACAAAACAAAATAACCCATATGTATGTGTGTATGCGTGTGTTGAGAGCAGCGAGAGAGTCAAATTATTTTAATAGTCAAATCATTTGACCGAAGGCCGTGGGGCGTTTCGTGGAGGTACTCAAAACATCCCTCGGACTGTCTCATTGGTCTATTGGTCGAGCGCGACTGCTCAGCATGAGGTCCTGGGTTCGAATCCCGGGTCGGGCAAAAGTGTTATTGGGTTTTTCTATAAAGAATTTCTCAGTAGTAGCCACGGAGTCTGGATTCGTGCCCAGTTGATGGCTATAGGCTCGCCCCCTATTACATGGGACTTAAACATTACTGGCGAAATGTGGTGTACTATTAGGGACACCTCTGCCTAACCCTTCGCGGATTACAGGCGTGATGTTGTTATGTTATGTTATGTTATGTTATGTTATGTTATGTTATGTTATGTTATGTTATGTTATGTTATGTTTACTCAAAACGTCTTTAAATTGTATTTGTCTGTCAGTTAATCCTTTTGTTTTTATTCCCCAGATCCTGAGAGCCACATCTTATTCTTCGATATCGAGGGTCTGATCGTGGAACTCCTCAGTGAGGAGTATTCCGCCATGAGTCCTGCTAGTTTGGAGGTAAATTATGTTTTAGTGTTTTTCTACTTTAATAGTGTAAAATTGTAAACATTTAATTTATTTACATTACATTAATGTAAATTAATTAATTACTATAATCGTAACAAGCTTGATATGCTTTATAAAATCAGTTTTTAGTTGTTCGTAGACAGCTTTCTATCTGATAGTAACCAAAAAACCTAGTTCCCTACCCAACCCTTTTGTTCCACTTGCTGAAAATCTCCCACCTAGACACGAGTTGCCATGGCCGACCTGGAAGTCTCTAAATAGACTCCGGACACATGTTGGCCGAAGTAAGGAAAACATGTTCAGGTGGAGATTCATAGATTACTGCCCTGGAGTGTAAATGTGGTGTTGCCCCACAAACGATGGGACACTTGATATCTTGTCTTGCCTGTCCTGTTGTTTGCACATCACAGGAGCTGATGGACGCTACTGAACGTGCCAAACTCGTCGCCAAATATTGGGCTGACTCAATTTGAATTGTCATCGACACGCTAAGAAGAAGAGTAACCAAAAACTGCACTTCGCTGTTTTATTTATCAACTAGCTTTTGCTCGCGGCTTCGCTCCCGTTATATGCGGAAATTAACCCACGGGAACGTTTTAAAAGTAGCCTATGACACTCTGCGATAATGTAGCTCTCCGTTGGCGAAAGAATTTTCGGAATCGGACCAGCAGTTCCGAAGATTACTCCCTACATACACACTTACAAATGATAATTATGTTTTTCTTTTAGGCCGCCGGTTTGATAACGAGCGAGTACATGAAGGTTGCAGCCCTGACGCAGTCGGCAAGCCCGGACGCCACCAAAAGAATATCAGGTGATTATTACTTGTTTCATGAAATTTCAACCTTATTTCTTACACGATGAAGTTCATTATCGGTTGGTAAAATGATATCCTGTGACGAAATAGTGACGTGTAATTTAAAAAATAATAAACTTTATGTCCATCGCGTAAGGTTAATTTTTGAATGACTAATATGAGAAAAACCAGCACATGGTAACAAAACCACTTGAAAAATGTCAACATTAATTACTTACATCTTTCAAAGTGACATCTTTTATGGCAATGGAATCTGTATGCTTGTTATTTAAGTTGGAAGCCCCAAGGTAGTCCGCGAAATTCAAATTTTCTTTCGATTTTTGCAATTTGCAGCTCAGTGTCGGGCTTTATGTTGAACAAAATATGATTCGCGACCGTAACACATATGTAGTTACAGAATTATGAACCTTAAAATCATCAATACAACCCTCAAAGTTCATTTAATTCCATCCCCACTATTTCATGAAAAAGTCATTCAATGGGATTAAATGAACTTAGAGGGTTGTATTGATGATTTTAATTATTATAATTCTGTTAATTCATATATGTAATGTATGTATGTGTATTCATATGTATGTGGTAAGCAGTGATAGCCTAGTGGTGTGAACGTTGGACTGCCAAGTCATAGGTCTCGAGTTCGAACCCAAGGCACGCACCTCTGATTTTTCGGAATCATGTGCGTATTGTACAAATTATTACTTGCTTCGGTGAAGGAAAACATCGTGAGGAAACCAGCATGCCTGAGAGATAATACTCGACGCCATGTAAAGCCAAGTCAGAGGCCCATGGGCGGCATAAAAACTCTGACACCAGGTTAGGCACTAACCACACGATAAAGAAGAAGAATTCATATGTGTTATGGTTGTGAATCATATTTTGTTAAACACACAGGCTGACACTGACCTGCAAAATGAAAAAACGTAATAAAAAATTGCATTTCGCGGGCCACCTTGGCGCTTTCACCTTAATATCAACAATAAACATTTGTATGTTAGTTTCATTTCAGAACGATAAATTCAACTGACAAAAACAGATATCAGTATTCCAACTCAGTTAATATCAACTTAACCAACTCATAGATTAAGTTCATTTTTGAATGACAACAGTATTTTCATGAAGTTATTGAAAAATCTTTTGTTTTTACGCATGCTTACATTAACGGATAGACTTCTTTGGACGCGTCAAAGATAAAGCTGGTGACATGGAAAGGATATTAAAAGAGAAAGATAAACATGGTTGGTATTATCTATAAACATCATTCTCCAGCCCTTATCTCAATTTATTTGTGGTCGGCGCAGCATGTCTTCTTCTTCCACACTTCTCTATTACTCGTCATCTCAGCAGTCACCTCCTTTCTAGCCATATCATCCTTCACACAGTCCATCCATCGTTTCTTTGGTCTTCCTTAACTTTTATTAACCGAATTTAAAAAAAGGAGGTTCTCAATTCGGTTGTATTTTTTTTGTGGTTGTTAGCTCACATCTTCGTCATTTATGAACCGATTTGAAAAATTCTTCTTTTGTCTGAAAGGATATACTTCCCGATTGGCGGCGTAGAAATTTTATCAAAATCCGTTCAGTAGTTTGGTTTTTAAATCAGAATAGCTGGAAAAAATATGTCGTCCAAGTAAAATAAATTGCGAAATTGATACTTGACAAGGATTTGGTTTGTTAAGCGACGATCTACGACATCTAACCTGTTAATATTTGCTAATTACCTTTTTGAAAATGTTGATAAGCGATTACAAATAGATGCGGTCTACACAGATTTCAAGAAAGCTTTTGACAAGGTCGATCATGAAATTTTGCTGAATAAAATCGCTTTCAATGGAATACGTGGAAATTTATTGCGTTGGTTTGTGTCGTACCTTGAAAACCGGTCTCAAAGGGTTGTGGTTAATGGTCATCAGTCTGTCTCTGTTAATATTACTTCCGGGGTTCCACAGGGCTCTATTCTGGGACCGCTTTTATTCATTATTTATATCAACGATATTAAGAAATGTTTTAAAAAGTCCAATTTCTTGATGTACGCCGATGACTTGAAGGCGTTTCAAGTGATACGTACTATGGACGACTGCCAGTCATTTCAGGAGGACCTAGACAGACTAACTGCCTACTGTATTGATAATAAGCTGCACCTTAGTATCCCCAAGTGTAACTATATACACTTTACTAAGAATAATACCATCATCAATTTTAATTATAACCTTAACTGTATCCCCTTAAATAATATTCCCATAGTGAAGGATCTTGGTGTTCTCTTTGATGGCAAACTGTCCTTGAACCAGCATATCGAAGCCATAATCAACAGTGCTTTTAAAATGTATGGATTTGTGATGAGATCCTCAACTGAATTTAAGCGTATCTCAACCTATCTCTATCTGTTTAAGACGCTCATTCGTTCTCAATTAGAATACGCAGTCCCTATTTGGAACCCTTACTACCAAAAGTACATAGTTGCAATAGAAAGGGTTCAGCGCAAGTACCTCCATGCTATGTGCTTCAGATGTTATGGGACTAAGACTTATCTCCCATACTCCCAACTCCTTGATAATTACAAGCTTATCAGCCTGGAGAACCGGCGCAAATACCTGGAGGCAAGCGTGCTTTATGATATTGTTCATAATAATTTTGATGCTATGGATCTAACGAGTAAGCTGTGTTATTCTGTCCCCCGAACGGTTCACGTGCGTCAGGTTCGTGCACGTACCTTGTTCGCGCTAGGTTCTTGTCGCACGAACTCTGGTCTACGCTGCCCTATTCATAGAATGTTGGAATCCTATAATTCAAATTTCATTGAGATTGATATATTTGCATGCTCGAAAAATAAATTTAAATCTAATATTATAAAAATGTTAACTTAGTAATTGTATTGTTAGTAATTGAATATGTGTCTTATTTGTATTTACTTATTTCATAATTACCTAAATTAAATTGTTTTTGATTTGATTTTGTAGCTATAGCTAGCTTTATAGTTACCTAATATTTGTAATATTCTAACTATTTGTTAATTCTGGTTATGCTCGTCTAGTGGCGACCACAGATCTTTTTAAAATGTTTTATCTGCGGATAATGTAGTGGGCTGCAACATTATTCCTACTTTTGTTTACCTATTGTGTTATACATATGTTGTAGTTGTTTATTATCCCTTAATAAATAAAATAAAAATAAAATTTGTGTGTGATACGATAACTAAAAAGGGTAAAATAAGAACTTTTTTTGCAAAAAATAACAGACTTCCAAAAAAAACACAAAAAAAGTGGAAAATAAATTTACTTTCGGAAGTCGGTGGCAAAAAAGTCGATGAAACAAACAATAGTCACGGACTTCCGAAAGTAAAGTTATTTTCCACTTTTTTTTGTGTTTTTTTCGGAAGTCTGTTATTTTTTTGCAAAAAAGTTTTAGCCATCTCAACATTTTCATCTCATTCATTCTCAACATTTTCCTCGCCACACTTTCCTCATTCCTCGGCATAACACGGCCATACCACGATAATCGATTACCACGCAACTTTTCAGCATTATCTATAGCCGTCGTAAATGATAAATGGTGTTTATTTTGCAAATAGGTTTTTACAAACACTATTACACGTCTTCTTTTTTAAAACTGGATGATAATACATGAAGCTCACATTAAGGTACCTTAATACTTATTTCATAGTTTTAAATTATATTGTGTGACGTATACTCGTTAAATGCAGCAACTATTTAGCCTTGTTGGTCCAGTGGTCGCAAGCGAGACTGCTGAGCATGAGGTGCTGGGTTCCACCCCCGGGTCGGGTAAATTATTAATCAAAATATTAATCTTGCGAGTATCACTAACGACATGACAGTAATCAAAATTTAATATAGCGACAACCAGACGCCCTATTGTGATAATTAAACAAACGAACTATTTTATGTGGGGTATCTTTGAATAGGTATTTGAAAATCGTCTTTAGGGTTCTTATATTATTTTTAACCTTTTGACCGCCACGGTCGGCTATAGCCGAAAGATGAAAACTACTTGAAAAATTTCGATTTCTTGTCGGCTATAGCCGACGGTGGCATGTTGGGGATTTTTTCATTTGTCGGCTATAGCCGACCGTGGCGGTCAAAAGGTTAAATTGGAATGCCCATTTAGGACTTTTATTGATTTCAAATTGGTTATACGAAACGACAAATTAATCATATAAAAGTGAAAAAATCAAGAAGTTATCACTTCACTCATTTTACAAATCTGCATATACCGTCTATTATTTTTTTTTACTCCAAAACTATGTTAAATAAAACACAGGACCTGGACGACAAAACTAACCTCAATTATTTCCGTGCAGGTATACTGGCTAAAATGAAGGAGGGTGCAGAGAATATGCAGACTAAACTGCAGGCGAAGGCTGACCAGCTCAAGGGCCATGTCGAGGCTAAAGGTAGGTGCTTTTACAGGTGCAGAGGTGCTGCGGATATGAAGGAGGCGACATTTTGAGGTGCGGTTATCGATTGATAGAATTGACGGGAAAATATTCAGGTTTGATGCCGTTTTTTCACTTATCTTATGGAAAATGCGTCATTACATACATTGTAAAGAAATTAACGATATGTTTTTTTTTAATATTTTTATTTCGTTGATTGTTTCACTATAAGCGAGTAGTTTGAATATTTTTGTATTCCAAGCTGTAGGTTATTTAATAAAAAAAACTTTTACTCGTGATGACGTCAGAGATGTGTTTAAGGAAAATACGTTTATATTTAGGAAAAAATGCTGTTATGGTTTTTATTTACCGTAAAGAGGATCGCTTAGGGGACTGTTTTCGTTATTTGCGTGAAAGATTTCGATTAAAAATGATCATCCAATTAAATAGGCGGTTCTACGTAACGTTAAAATGTCATCTTAATTTATTTTATCATTTACTAACGACCCGCCCCGGCTTCGCTCGGGTACAATGTAGATACTAATGTTTTCTCTACTATAATATGCATGTATTATACATATGAACCTTCCTCTTGAATCACTCTATCTAAAAAAAAACGCATCAAAATCCGTTACGTAGTTTTAAAGATCTAAGCATACATAGGGAAAGACAGTGGGAACTGACTTTTATTTTATACTATGTAGTGATGTACACACAAGATAGAACATAACTTAACAATCATAACATCAACATAACTTAAAGTTTAAAAGCACAGCTTTATAGCTTTTTCAGATGGTTTATGAGTCGAGCTACACGATCACTGACAAATGCTTGCACTGACTGGACAGGTCCACTCCAATCTGTGTGTTTCTTTCATCAAAAAACCACATTAGACACTAATCTGCATGGTCCTCATATGATTTGACCAATGTCTGGACTTTAAAAGAGACTATGACCTCTGAGTTTGTTTCGGCTGTTTCTTCTTAGAGTAGTCAGATACGAAACACCGGCCCCATCTAGCTTCAAAACATAACATGATGTGACGTGTAAAAGTGTTTTTTAAAACCGATTTGCAGACATAAATATGATTTATATATGATTGAAAGAAATAATTAATTATAAAATTATTTTCTTTATTTTTAATTAGCGTTAAAGAAAACCGCAGTTCATCACTTTTGTTTATAACTGTTTCGATTTCCTTTATAAAAAGTGAAATGTCGAAGAGTTGAGAAGTGCCACTGGACTGGCAATTATCGTATATCCGTGTTATTTTAATTGAAGCTCATTACGTCTTATATTTATAGCTTTATGCACTAGTAGAAACAATGTGTAATTGTTCATTAAGCTCCACAAAAGTAGATTTATTGACGCCAACTCCATCCACGAAACCACCAGCATGAGCTCACAAATGAGGTCATTAACCTATAGGTTGAACACCAAAGGAGAATAATTACTATTTCTTTTCTTTGCGTGTCGATGAACTCAAATAATACCCGACCAATATTTTGCCATCTGCACAGCTATTCCGTTGGCTTCGTTTAAATCCTGGAAGGTGCAAGTGACAGTGCAAGGTGGGCAATGCATATCTTGCTCCACACTGGCATTGTACTAGGGGCGGGTCGATGATACCCCGTTTAGCTGGATTATTTCTACAGCGGCCAACCTAGGCCCGCAAACGGTTAAGACTTTTCCAGATTGGCCACTGCGGTTCCTGTTCTTGAGGGAGGTGTTCTGCTGAAGTGATGAAGCGGGGAAGGGTTGGAAGTCTGTTCCTCCACAATTCACAGAAGATTTATTTACTTTTAATATTTCGATAAATCGAATTAATTTAGCTTGTAGACGGTCACGACACCGGCGTCTCCAACTGTGCCCTAGACACGGTTTGTTAAATAACCTTAAGCTTTAACGAAAAAACAAACACGAGTGAATGAGAGGCCCCAGGGACCCTGAATTCGGTACATGATTCCAAAACCGCAATTTAAAAAATCTGCTGTTCTTTAAAGGGGTTTTAATATTCTGGCTGCCTTACGTTCCGCCATTTTATTTTATTTTCAAAAAAGCAGCCACGCATTACACCAGGAAGTTAGGCAGGCCGTGCTTCATACAAAAATACTCAATCCGCCTTTGACCGTGTAGGTATTGCACTTTTGTATGAAACAGTAGCGACATATTTTATAAATCAAAATGTTAACAACAGACATTTACGCACGATCGCACCAATCAAGTCTTAACAATACTTCCATACTTGTGGTTTCAATTCCAGCTTTAATTTACACAAATCTAATGTAGTAAATAAATTGTTCTTGTTTATCTCGGCCCTTTGCGTTAAATTGACGCATAAATCAGTGGGCGTTTACCATAGACTTAGAGATACGAGTAAGGTACTTAATTTGTAGGTATACATAATTTAGACCATTGTCTGTACGATACGGCACGTTAAGCCGTTGGTCCCGGCTGTCAATTGTAGATCTTTGACAGTCTTTACGACGACGGTCTACTCTCTAAGTCCGTCAACGAAGATGCGGGCCCGTACGAAAGTAGATCGAAACTTTAAAAGGAACCCTACGCCCTATTATTTTCGGATTAATGAGTTTTGAAAATACATCGGGAGTAGGGACAACTGCACAATCGTGTTGTCATTTGTTTTAATTCGGGTCCCTCACTAATCGTATGTCCGTAAGTGATACGGAGTAGGAAACGCCCGTATCTTCGGCCGAAACTACGGGTTTCGTGCTTAGAGAGTAGACCTCCAGGTAGTCCGTAGCCCGAATGTCTCACAACCAGTCATACCAAGGGATATCGTATTACCTAGTACTACCTCTTTTGTGGAGGTCAGATAGACAGTCGCTCCATGTAAAATACTGGTATTCAGCTGCATCTGGTAAGACTGGAAGCCGACACTAATAAAGTTGGGAAAAAGCCTAGGATAATGATGTTTGTATGATGCGGAGTCAGCTCTTGCGCATATCTTAATATCATGGTTTAATACTGTCACCCGCGCACTAGAAAGGCTGACTTGAAAAACGTTGACTGACTTTTATAGGGATTGGTAAAGCCGCTCGCAATGACAGACCCCTGCTTTGCACGGCGCCACCTCACCATCATTCTCCTGCCCTTAACCTAATTTATTTGTGGTCGGCGCAGCATGTCTTCTTCTTCCATACTTCTCTATTACTTGTCATCTCATCAGACACCTCCTTTGTTGCCATATTATCTTTATCGTTTCTTTGGTCTTCGTCTACTCTTAGGCGTCGTCCTAATTGGCTAACGATCGTGCGTACGAGCTAACGATGCGATGTCGTCGCGCGATGAAAATGATCGTGCGATGGTCGAACAGGTGTCCTAATAGCTCGCGCGATGACCAACGCGCGATGCCCACAGAGATGCACTGTTTTTGCTGTCGGGCAATATTGGTTTGAAAATTGCTAGTGACATTGAAAAAGAACACGTAGACCACACACTAGAGGCCTCTAACTCGACGAACTCGACTCACCGGTGCCGCCTCTCGCCCCTCTCGTTCCTATGCTCGCGCGATGACGCGTGACCAAATATTACACTCAAAAGAGATTTGTAGCGTTGATTGCACGATCAAACGCATCGTACGATCGTTATTATGCATTTCCAGTGCTCGCGCGATGATTTGCAAGCTTCAATTAGGACAGTCTACAGAAATGTGTGTGTTTAATCTCGTCGTGAGACGAAACCGCATCGTTTGCTCGTACGATCGTAGCCAATTAGGACGACGACTTATACCATTCGAAACTTTCCTCACGAGAGAGAATAGACCCAGCGCGGTTTAGACTGAGCGTTGTCTGTCAGTAAACAAGATTTCTATTAGGTGTATCCTCGTGTCAAAAACATCATCACATTCTTTTCAATGTCAAATACAACACTCAAACTCAAAGGTATTTCAAGCCTACGTAGTAAGTACTAGCTGCCGTTAACTGGGCAACTAGTAAGGCTAGATATAACAATAACTAGTCTAGACTCGTCTAGGCGTGGTTCACAGCCTTGTATTGTGATACCAGTGTGCCCGTGTTGGTTTATGCGTTGTGGCGCAAGTTGCAATAAGTGTTGTTTTGAGGAATAGTAGTAGTGATAATAAAATTACATAATATAACATCATGCCTGTAATCCCCGAAGGGTTGGGCAGAGGTGTACCTAATAGTACAACCACATTTCGCCAGTTATGTTGAAGTCCCATGTAATAAGGGGGCCAGACTATAGCCATCAACCGGGCACAAATCCAGACTCCGTGGCTGCTACTGAGACTTTCCTGAATGAAAAAATCCAATAACAATTTTCTCGACTCGGGAATCGAACCCAGGACTTCTTGCTCAGCAGTCGCGCTTGCGACCGGTAGACCAACAAGGCAGTGAAATAAAATAATAATGATAGTAAAATGAAGTAGTGAATGGGCTATCGCGCATGAATTCGCCGCTAGAGGCGTTCGTGTAGAGTAAGGTCTTCAGAAATGTCAGATGTCATAGAGTGTTCCCGCGTTGCGCGCTTTTTTATCACGTAGTTTTATTAACGTTCACGAGTGTGGTCACGATTGAGCCATTCCTGATTAATTATGACTTGAAGATTGTAGGTAGCAAGTTGGGAGTTCTAATATGTTAGTACTTGAAGGAAGAATGTTTTTTAAATGTTTCATGCTTACTAATTTTAGGGACAATAGTGTAAATATGTACCTTAAGTTTACACTATGTTGTTGAACGTAATTAAATAAACTTTTTATGAAGTTATTGGTACTTTAAAGTATAAAATAGAGTTAATGACAGGACCTTACTCGACAGTGGCGCCATCTGGTGAGCTCAAAAACGATAGCCCTCATTGAATTTGATTAGGGATAACAGTTATGTAATAAATACGGCAGAGGTTTTATGTAATTTTGTTTTTCTAATTTTAATTGCGATCATTTTTGTTGAAAATGCTAGTAGTTGAATTTTGTGATTAAAATCACCTAATTCGACTACTTCAGTTTTTTCCTGTTCTGCGTGGTCTGACAATTATACTTCAGCAATTTGTTCAAAACACAGTTGTTCTTCAATCTTCGCATCTTCTTGTTTGCGTGTCGATGAACTCAAATAATACCCGGCCAGTGTTTATTTTTATTTGTTTATATCTTTGTATTATGTATATAAATAAGTATATATTAATATTTGTTTGTGTTTTTGTGTGTCGTGGCGTGGCTCCTCTTACGTGGGACTTAAACATAACTGACGATTATGTTTGTGCCTAACCCTTAGAACCTTAATGCAGAATATTGGCGTCATAGTTATGTTATGTTGCGTAGACTCATAAAAAAATATTATAATTAGAAAATAGTAATCTATAAAATGAAAACTGAAGTTACTAATTTACCGCCAAAAATAAATCAATCGCACTTGTCAAATGTTGTTGAAACCACTCAGCTTGCGCATGTCACTCAAAGTAAAGCAAATACAACACCAGTTCGGCCTTATATTGACACCGCTATTTATTTAAAATATTTATAGAGGAAATGCGAAGTAAATACAGCTTGCAAATATATAATATAATATGTTAATTATATATGCGTAATGGGATCTTGTTTTATTCATTCTGCACGGTCTCCAAGGTGATCTACATTCATAAATTATTTCGTCCAAATGTACTTCGGGACATACAGGTGTGTAGAAAGGCGATCTGAAAAAACGTACTGGGTGTGTTTTCGTACCTTTTCATCTGTCCACTATACTGATGGCCCCAACACATGTAACACTGTTTTCAAGTTGTAATGTGTGAATGAAAAAGCGTTAAGTTCAAGTCCCCACTACAATAACTTCATCGGCCTTTGCATGCGAGACTTATTCGCAAATAATGCCAGCCTGAAGCTGTTTGACTGATAAGCTGAAAAAGGCGGCTCTTACACAGATAAAATAAAAACTTCGGTATTGCGTATCGATCATGGTAATTTTAAAATATTAAATACATACCAGGATTCCTCACAATATTTTCAGTGGTGTCACAATTTACCACAACTGACATACCATAAAAAAGTGCAGGGCTATGCTTTTAATAATTATTGTCCAAAATTTAAATTCAACATTTCATTAGTGGCTTGCGAAATAGTAGAAAGACCTCAATTTCATCAAAGAAAAAAAACCGTTTATAGGCAATAATATTCGAGAGTTTTCTTTCTGTAAGCACTAGTTTTGCAATTAAGCTTATATTTTTAACAAGACCAACAAGTTCGCCATCCCTTCCGCCCGTATGTCACGACCAACAAAAGCCTACGCCCTCACCAAGGCAGTCTAGATAATAATATCAAGTAACTTGTTTCCCCGCACACAAACCTAATTGGCTCTTATTATCATTCCCTTAAAGGTCATAATGACCTGCCATTTCTTAACAGGGCTTGGTGAAAAATGCCAGAATAACTTCTTTGTTCTTCGTGGTATTTTGAACGATATTTTTGTTCAGGAAGTGGTTTTTATTGGGATCTGGAGTGGTTGATATGTTTTCGTTTTGATTTTTATATGGATGGTTTTCAAGGTTTCTGGGGTCCTGCACTGAATGGTTGAAACTCTCACGGAAGCTTAATAAGAAGCTACAGGTATTTAGAAGATTGATTTCAACGGGAACGCCCCTTTTTTTAGAGATTCCAAAATTTTTCTTTAAAAAATGAACCCTTCATAAACATAGATGTTGAAGCAATGATTCAAAGGTGGCATGAATAGTTGTGTGATCTCCGTTGTGGAAATTTACAAGACTTTTAAGAGTTTATGAAAGACTTGCTTATGCCCGCGGCTTCGCCAGCGTAGAGTTCGGTAACTGTCTCACGGGAACGTACTACCGGGTTTAAAAAACACCCTGTATTAATTCAGGCTATAAACTATCTGTGTGCCAAATTTCATCCAAATACGTTAGTTCTTACGTTTTTTTTTGCAATTTGCAGGTCAGTGTCAGGCTGTTTGTTGAACAAAATATGATAAACACACGTATGTATTTACACGGTTACAATCTTAAAATCATCAATACCCTGCCGTGTAAGTTAATTTAATTCCATTGATGAAAAGCATTAAAGGGCGTCAAAGAATTCGTCCACATCGCTGTCAACAGGAATAGTGCCCAGAAGGCCAGCAGCATTGCCACGTTGAATGGCAATGTTGATTAAATGACTTTTTCATACCTTGACAAACTGTAAGATGACAAAATTGACCCAATTATTCGCAAAAAATTAACACCCATTCTTAATGTGGCCCTGGACGACCGAGCGTGGTTGCAAGGCACCCTTTTTTTTGGGTGGGAAATCAGCAAATGGCCTCTCCCGCTGTTCGTGTCAGACTCTTACTGACTAAAACCCACCCGTGTTCCTTCAGTTGCCTGTGCCAAGGGCCACGGTAAGTCTTTCGAACAAACCCGCAATCCTGGTAAGCATCGGTCCTAGTGGACCCCGTCAGTTTGTGCTGACATCTCTTTGAGGCGCGCGTGGAACACAACGCGCCGTTGAACCGGGCCTGGTCCTTACCGGACGGCGAGCTGCCCATTGTTCGCCGTCCGCAAGCCCGCGCCTACGGTGGCCGGAAATCCTGGGATTCCCGACGCCCGAGGCGTATCCTGCGGCGGCTAGGGGCGTGAGGGCGCAGAGTTTGCCTCTCCCTCACGCGTTCCGCCTCCTCCTTCGCGAGCATTACTGCATCGCAGAAGGAGGTGACGGCTTCCCATGCCCTCTTGCTCCGTACCACGGCCGGACGCGAGAGATTGCCACCGCCGATCGCCTGCACGAGGACACGGCGGTGCTCCGCCCAAGCCGAGCAGACTTCCACCGTATGCTCCACCGTGTTGCCAATTCGTTTTGGTGACCTTGTCGTCCGCAAAAGTTCTAGTGTTAGCTTACTAGCGTTCCTGTCCTCTGTCCACAGCGCTGAAAAGTTAACCAGAAAAATTTTAGCTCTTTCCCTGGTTGACTCGGAAGTGCCGTGCTTGACCGACGCAGAGGACGTCTGGAAAGTGGCTTGCCCGGATTCGTATCGGCCCGAGAACCCATTTTCCCAGAGGCAGTGGGATGAGCCGCTCTGCAGGTTGGTACGGAATAACCTTATTAATACGTCTACCAATACTGCTGAGCGTGCCGGCTGCGGGTGAGTGGGAGTCAGGCCTCTGGCTTCAGACACTACCGTCACCTAACATAGGCACTATGCTAGATGACACAGCCTTCCGGCTCGCTATATGTCTGCGATTGGGCGCTCCTTGTGTGGCTCCACATCGCTGTCAATGCGGTGAAGCAGTCGACTGCCTCGGACACCATGGCCTGTCCTGCAGTAAGAGTGCAGGTCGGATTGCACGGCACGCTAGCATTAATGATCTCATCCGTCGTACTCTTGCCACCGCCGGTGTGCCAGCTGTCTTAGAACCCAATGGCTTGGCACGCGTCGATGGGAAGAGACCAGATGGTATGACTATAATGCCATGGAAGTTGGGTAGATCTTTGGTGTGGGATGCAACTTGCGTCGACACCCTTGAACCATACCTTTTTCCTGGCACGGTGGGCTGCGCTGGGGCGGCTGCTGCAGGGGCTGAAAACCTCAAACGGCGCAAACGTTTTGAGCCGTTTGGGGTTGAAACGCTAGGGCCATGGAGTCCGAGTGCCCACCTATTATTTTGGGTTATCGCCAAGCGGTTGGTCGACTCTTCACGTGACCAGAGGGCTGGCATTTTTTTTGGCCAAAGAATCAGCATTGCCATCCAACGCGGCAATGCTGCCAGCCTTCTGGGCACTTTTCCTGTTGACAGCGATGTGGACGAATTTTTAACGCCCCGTAATTGTACATATTTTAATTCTTATTTTAGATCTAATGTTGGTCTGTACATATTTAGTTTTAATCGATTTATGTCAAAATCCATTATGTCTGACAGATTAATGTCTCATAATTAGGTTAAATCTCAATACATACGTATCTATTAGTTAACCGGTTTGAATTTATACGATTTAACTCGTAGTTTAATTGCAGATATAAACTTACTTACTTGCATTGGACAACTTGATGTAGTTGAATACAAGTTAGAGTGACTATTATCTGGTTTGGTATAAGGCTGAGGCTACAGTAGGCAGCGATTTGCGATGCGACTGCAAGAGCGAAACGAGATAAACATGGTGTGGCTACATTATAAGCGAAAATCCGGCGTATATTAGGCGATGACGTGGCTACAGTTCACATGCTACACAACGAATTAGCAAGAGCGATTCATTGGCTTCAATTTCGCTGATATGTCAATGTAGCCGATGCCATGATTACAGTAATGTTGTTCCTATCGCAGAAATCAAAGATCGCTAGTAATATTTGATGCACGGTGTAGCCATATACGTATGCATTCATTTATTTGTTTTAATCGCTCATGTGTCGCAGGTCGCGTCGCGGCCTAATGTAGCCTCAGCCTAATAGTTAGAAAAGATAGAAAAATATTATAGAAAGTTCTTTAGATAATTTCGCAGATGTTTAAAGTGTGAATAGAATGGAATACTTTATTGTACACCAAAATTGAAACGGAACGGTTTTACAATATTGTTAATTTTATGGTTAAAATGGCGGTCTTATCGCTGATAGCGATATCTTCCAGACAACCTTTGGATGGACTGTACGAACATTGCATTTATTGTGTGGATATTGCCGAAAAGTTGTAGTAAAGATTCAGAGTCAAGGGTCATACTTACATTTTAATGATGATCGAGTTTATCAAATGATATCTGATGATGATGTAATGATGGTTTGACTATCTAAGGCAGCTGAATAATTGGGGAGTTTGTGAAAATAAGGATGTGTTTACAATGAAATATACTTTATTGAACACCAAAATTGAAACACAATGGTGTTTAGCAAATTTTCTTGCCCGCGTTAGTTCGCATGTATTTTCTATTGGATGTATAGGAGTCATAAGGCTGGGTGAATAGGTTTGAATAAAATATTGCATTTGTTTTGTAAAAACGTGTTTATTTACACTTTGGCAGTGATGGCATGTTTTATTTACTTTTATTTACAAAGAGAGTTACTATATGAGACCTTAGTTCGTTTGAGCATGATTCTTTCCATTTGAGCGGTGGTGTTATAACCTCAGCCAACCATTACCTGGCAACACTAACGATATAAAAAACACATCACCAGTGTTGCCAGATATAACCGACAAAGGCTACCAAAAACAGTTATAAAAAAAGTAACAGTTATTTTTTGAAAGAACTGTTATTTTTAAAATAACGGTTATTGGAATCGTTTATCGATTTACCAGCCGTGGTAGCCGTGGGCGGCGTAGGGGGCAGCAATGCCGTAAGGAGCGGCGGCAATGCCGTAGGGTGCAGCGTAACCGGCGTAGGGAGCGGCGTATCCAGCGTAAGGGGCGGCGCCGGCGTAGGCAGCGGCGACTCCAGCTTGAGCAGCGGCAACTCCGCTTACGGCAGCGGCGTGGGACTGAGCAGCCGCGACGGCGTTCTGGTTGGCGGCAAGGCTTCCCCAGTAAGCGTTCTCGTGGAGGTCTCGGTTGGTTTCAGCAACTTGACGGACTGCCTCAGCGTTGTATTGGACCGCGGCCTCAGCAGCACGCGCCTGGCCTTCACCCCAGGCGCGGGCGTGGTCTTGGGCGGCTACGGTCGCGTCGATAGCGGCGGCCTGAGCATCACCGGCGTTGACCCCGTAGACTAGGGGGCTGATGACGCTGGCGGAGGCATAGCCGACGAGGGCGACAAAGGCGATCTGCGGAAGAGAGGAGGGACCGTTTTAGAAAGAGTTCTGAGTTTTTGGTTGAGGTGATGGTTAGAGGTATGCTGAAGAGTGGGTGGATTTGTAGAAAGATTAAGTCGACTAGGAGTTTTGAGGGCAGGTGCAAGTTTGATGGTGGAATTAGTTAGATTCTCAATGTAAGGAAGGAGTTTTTAGACCACCTGGGAAGTACAAGTGGTCAATATTGATTTGCTTTGTACGACGTTGTCGAGATTGAGCATAAAATCAAACTCCCTTAATCATTGGTAATTGAAAATGCTTCAATAAATCACTAAATTGCATTTATGCAAAAACCTTTGCCGTGAAAATTATCAATCAAATTAACAGTTACTCAAAAACACTGTTACATCAAAACTATTAACAGAATATAAACAAGGTATGCTAATAACGAAGAAAACAGATAATTAGCTGCCAGACAAACCGTGAAATCATTAACATTAATTCTCGCTACGTTTTATAACGTTTCTTCATTGCGTTAACGCCTTGAAATAACGTATGCGGATTAGGAAATAACTATCGTTTTAATAACTCAATGCGTGCTTCCGTTATTATAGTTATCCGTTACAGTAACTTGTTAGCTAGTTGTTAACGTTATAATAACGGGTTAGGTCGTGCATATCCGTTTTTCAAAGATTGGCCATGATGGTCCAGTGTGTAAAGGGTCGCGGTTTAATATGGATAATTGAACTAAATAAAAACTGTAGACCAACACTATCGGTATTCTTGCATGTATCCTGTTTTTTGCTAGGCCGAATAATGCCGGTCTAAGTTATTACTTTTCATTACCATATTGTTAATTAAAAACTGATTGCTGGTAGCGTAGTAATGAAATTAGCCGAAAAAATTGATATGACTAAATTCTATTAGCATTGAATTAGCAGTGTGGTTACACTCGAGCCATTGCTCGGCAACTTTTTGTGGCTAGCCAGGATAGAATTGATCATCATCATCTGCCTAGCCTTCTCTCAAAGATCTGTGGCTAACCATTTATTTAAAGTATAAATAATCAAATGAAATGATCATCAATTTCATTTATCATATCCACACTTTTTTTCAGTAATTGATTGCGGCCCATTACTCAAACTAGAAACATCAATAAATCATTCAAACAAAGCTATCAATTCCAATTTCAAACCTGTCACTGAGGTGTAACAAACCTCCTTTTAGTGTCAGTACAAATCATCATAAATATTTTATATGGCGACTTTTTTTGTTGCCAGCCTGTAGTTTTTTTTTCGGACAACGTTTAAGTTGTGAAATGGGCAGTTGATGTTAATTTTGCTAATCGGTTAACAGGAACTACGCTACAGTACCTGGGTATTGTGTAAAATGTAGTTTATTTTGTTTCTCGGTATCGATTTGTTCTAGTTTGCGTATTTAGGTGATGTTTCTTACGATGTGGTGCGATTTTTAATCGGTGTGTGTCTGGCGAAACTGATTTCTCTTTAAATAAATGGTTAGGAATCCATAGTGATATAATAAATGCGATAGTAACTCTTTTTGTCTTTATGATGGCTTTTCGCGCCTAAACCACAGAACCGATCTTTGTGGAATTTGACAGATAGGTTGCCTAGGTTCTTGTGAAGGGCCAAGATTACTTTTAGCCTAGATTGCAGAAAGTGGGCAACAATAAATATGAAATAGCTTGACAAGGTCCAAATAAACGATTACTTAAATAAAAATCTGTAAATATCACGTTTAGAGACAAAGATCTTGAGCCGTTACCGATTTCTTAACCCTTTGAATAAGGTAAGTACTTCGAAACAGGTCCAACCAATCCCTAATTTACAAATAACCTAACCTGAACTCAATTTACAATTACAATATCGTAATAAACCTTATCAACTAACAGTTCTAGAACAGGGCAACGCCCTAAATGTTTTAGTCGAAATATTTCACAACCTCCATCTTGGAACAATAACTGTCAGTTTAGACGGTATGGTTTTTGGCATTGGCCTAAAATGTTCTTTACGTGACAGAATGCTTTTGACTTATTTGAATTTTGGATAACAAAACGACGCCATGTTTAGTTTTGTGCGAGTAAAGAAATAGAAGCATCTATTTGAAGACTTGTTGAAATAGTTTTAAAATCTTGTAAAGTTAAGACCAAATATTTTTTATTTGTAACATTACAAAAAGGTGGCTGTGTCAGATTGGATATGAAGGCTGAGGACAGGGTATTGAGCCACTGCAAGTCAATGCTTAAAAATTTTATACTCGATAGCGGCTCTTAAGACTAGATAAAGCATTTCTATTGTAAATAGTAATCAATGAAATCGTTCAAAAGATCGAATCTATCAATCTAAAAATCTACGCAAAAATTCATTGAATAAATCAATTTCCTCTCGACCTTACAAATTCCAAATATAAACGGAATGCATGATTCATAAATAGAACACAACAATAGTGATGTACTGCATTCTGAATTACAATGAGGGACCTTGACACCACGCGTGCGTTATGACATATTGTGCGTGGACCGTAGTGCTGTGCTAGATTTGACGTGTGAAAAGTAGCTTGGTATTGCGTTATGGCTGAGAAAAGTTTATTGGATTGGGTATCTGATGAGATATTGGGGAGTAACTGGATATACAGTGTGAGGTGGAAGACATATTGGAGAAATACTGGACAGGTTTTGAATATGAATGAGGCTATAAGAGTAGGGGAAGATCAAAGATACTGACTGGATAGATTGTGTGTAAGAAGATGTTGCTAGAAAGGGGGTGATTGCTGATGTCTTATAGAGATGTATAGACGAAGAGGATATGTTACGCCGTCGGTAACTAAATAGGGATATGTGAAGGAGAATGTTGACGACAATTTAAAGAAAGTTTGAGAAAACTTCGATATTTGCATTTTTATCTAGACGAAATACTAATCCAATTAGTGTCAATTTTTCAAGTTTATTTATTTTAATCACTAAACCTTGGTCAAATCGCAATTTCGCATGCACACCACGTATTAATTACAACCAAATTAGCAAACAAACAAAAACGAAACGTTAACCACCTCATAAAAATAATTACATATCGTTTATGGTACGATTTTTTATTTGTGGCCTTGGTAATGACACTGTGTGGAACGGAATGTGATTGACAGTTTTTTTGTTATTACGCGCTCTGATTGGATATTGAATAATTTGATTGGGTTGTGCAAGAATGAGTTCGAGTTTTATCTTTTTATAGAATATTTTTTTGTTGGTATGAAGAACACGGAAGTTATAAGAGGGCGTGGTGATTTTTGTAGCTAAAGGAGTGCACAGAACGTGTTTTAGGCATATTCTATCTATACGTGTGTAGGCCTTTATTGAGAAATTAATTTGTTTGTTTACAACGACAAATGCTTGGACATGCGTCAAGTACAGGATATCTATTTTTATCTAACCATGCAATGCCATTAAAACTATGTAATTGGTATTTTAATGGCATTTGACTGGCGAAAAAATAGGAAATGACAATATTTGTCATAGCCTTCAATGATTCTGACGGAGTCATCTGGGGTACAGCATAGTCTGCGTTAACTGTCTTAGTGACAATGTGTTCTGAGAGTAAGCTAATAAAATTACGTGTAACGGAAGCATCAATATAAAAAAAAAAGTTCAAGACATTTTTTCAATAACAATACTATCTCAATCACGAACAACAGTAACAATAAAACTTCAATAGTTTATAATCACGCAAGTATACGCCAAAGCATTAATTCAGACATTTCCCACATTAGTCATTATTATTGAGAAAACTCGATGTCGTGATACGAAGAGCTAATCGCGTTTTAATTTAATCGATTATTTCTTTAACAATCGTGAGAAGTTTGTTTTTTTTTCTAATTAATTAAATTATTGATTGCAAATAAGTTATATTATCACGTGGCAGCGCATTTTTAGGAATTGGCGGGATTATCTGGAAGAATAAACTTTTTTGCAAAGACTGGCGTGAAAACCGTTTATTACGTTATTTTTAATACTACATAATACAAGTCCTTTATAGTTTAGAATAAGCCTAAAAATAGTCAACCGTAATTCCTTGGTGAGTTTTTTATTTTTATTTCGCGATGTAACTTTAGACCATTATCATTCCATCTTTATCTAATGTTGTTAAACAGCAAAACAGTCATTTAATATGCGATACACACAAATTGATATATGCATTTCATGTAATTTAATCTCTTGATAATTTAAACCAGCATTCATACCATAAACCAGATGATTGACATTTTATACGCGTATTGTCGCGCCACAGATAAACAATGCTTAGTCATAGACAATTTCAATGATAATGTGACCGAATGATTATTGTTTTGCAATATAGTTTTAATGTTAGGACATTATTTTGAATAGCTTGTCACTGCGGGGGATAAGATTTGCAATATTATTATGCATCGGCTTATTGAATTGTTGTTTGGGTAGGTAGAAGTGAGATATTTGTTCAAGAATTTGGGACATTTTGGGCGTGATAGATTCTGATATATTTCTGCTGTATTAAGGAATTCTTTAAGAATAGGGGAGGATAAACGATGGATAGCTAGAAGGGGGGTGACCCATGAGGTGACGAGTAATACAGAAGTATGGCAGAAGAAGCCATGCTGCGCCGACTCCAAATAAATTGGTATAAGGGCAGGAGTATGATGAAGATATAAAGGAAGTTTGTTAATTCGGAAAGGGAAATAAATGCGATCAATTCACGTTGTAATCACAGATGGATAAGTTAATTAATTTTAAGTCCTTCAAAAGGAATAAAAAATATGTAAGTAATTACTAAGCCACATGACATTACAAGAAACAGGTTTGTAGGTGTCAGATTTTAATGCATTCAGCATACAACCTTGTCATACTAATTGAAATTGCTAGTAACTCTTAATTGTATCAATATGGATGGCAAAGGTATTACAGTTATGCGGTCTTGAAGCTTTTAAATACCATACACGTAAGATCTATTGCTATTGTAGGCATAGATTAGTTAATTAATAAGATTAATGGGAAAAATTAACATTGTAAGCTTTTTCGTATTAATGAGACAAGGTATCATTAGGTAAACGATTAATATATAGTTGTAACAGAACGTTTTTGTAGGCTGTTTGATACACTTCCTCGGTCAATGAAAGATGAAAACCATTACGGTCTTGGCGGGAAAATTGACAGCGGAAGAGAGAAAAGTTTGGCGCCAATTTTACTTTTGGGAAATTTATTTTTTGGCCTTTTTTATGCTGGAAATAGTAATTTTTATGTTTTAAAAAAGGAAATTAGAGACATTTAAGATTAAAAATAATTGTTTGAAAAATTATCAAATTCTAAGATTATCACTGTTGCCATTATCAAAACATTCTGTTATCACTATTCTCAAAATAAAAAATAAAATATTACCAGAAATCTCATCTTGCACTTCTTGGTTTGACTGCAGGATAGCTACTGAATGCTTTGGTGGTGTTACACCGGTCTTTTATACTTAGTACAACCGCTGTATAGTGATATTGAAAGTGTAGCCAAGTACCTGTTATATTATTACTATGAAGGATTAGACTAGGCGGTCTACTGATACGGACAAGGTCTCAAAAATAAAAAAATAAAATGTGTTTGACGTTTGTGACGTTGTCAATTTTTTTTTAATTTTTTGGAACGCGGGAGGAAAATGATCGATGATTTGAAGTTTACTTTTTTTTTTTGAAATGGCCAAAAAGTCACGGGTTTCATCAACGGCAATTTTTTTTTTGACAATGAAATGAAAATCAGCAATGTCATCTTTCTCTTTTAAGTGATAATTAATTGAGGAAGTGCTTCGGCTTCTTATGACATTTGATAGAGGAAGTGGACTGTAATGATTTTGATATTTTTGGAACATATATTTATGATCGAAATGTCTTGTTAATTTGATAGGTTATTGTTTATTGAAGCGAAACATGTGAATCGAACACTATTCATTAAAATTTATTTGGGTTTGTCCAACAATAACGTCAACAAAGAGGAGCTCGTGGCTAAATAATAACAACCGCTTTGGTCGATCTTCGGATTAAGACGCGCTTGCCTATGTTGGTCCGTGGATGAGCCCTATTACATACCGAGTTTCCTCCGTGCCTCAGAAAGCACGTTAAGCCGTTGGCCCCGGCTGTCATTTGTAGATCTATGATAGGTAGTCAGTGGCGCAAAAGTCCGACAACCAGTCTTACCAAGGAGTTTCGTGTTATCCAGTACTAACTGGGTTGTGGAGGTCAGATAGGCAGTCGATCCATGTAAAATACTGGTATTCAGTTGCATCTGGTTAGACTGGAAGCCGACCCCAACATAGTTGAGAACGATGATGTCCAACACTTAGAATTTTTACCGGTCACGCATTCTATGCTTTCTGTATACAATTATTTTAGGTTAGTTCTAACGGTATGGGACAACTTCTCTTCAGAGTTAGAATTGGCCCATGCTTCAGCGACCCCACCTGATTTGGTGGGGTCGCTGAACCATGGGCCAACTCTAACTGTCACTCTATACTCTCTTCTCGAGTGTAGTCTTCTAGTAAAGTCTTCTTCACCAGAGGGCGTTGAACAGTTGATAAGCTCGAGAGAGAAGACAACAGTCCTATTACGATTTGTTAGTGTTGACGTAGAATAACTTTAAGTGTAATACTTTAAGTGTTTTGGTTATAGCAATATCTCTTTTTATTATCTGCCAGGTTTAAAAATACAATACAATTCAGGTTTTAAAATACTAGCTGACTCGCGCAACTTCGTCTGCGTTACATTTTTGTTTGATGCTCCGCTTCTGTTGGTCACAGCGTGATGGTATATAGCCTTCCCCGATAAATGGGCAGTCAAACACTAAAATAATTTTTCAATTCGAACCAGTAGTTCCTGAGATTAGCGCGTTCAAACAAAAAGACTCTTCAGCTTTATGATATTAATAATATGTAATATATACAAGGTGCAGTTTTGCAACCTCGTCAAAATTCAGGAGGTTGTCATAGATGACGTAAATAATCAATATAAATTACGGTACCTGGTCAATAATGATAAACGTTACTTTTTTTTTGTCGTTTTAATTTGACACTATTTCAGAATGAAGCCTTTTTCAAAAGAGGAGAATCACCCGTTTATCGAATAAACGTCTTGCGTTTGTTCGTGTGTATGAAAGCGCGGTTATAGGGCTAGTATTAGACGGTCCGCTTTTTAATACGGGTGGTGTACACTTATCGATTTCCGATATTAAGAAAAAAATATTTAAAAAATTACCTACCCATTTTATTATTGATTCGAGTCGAGAATCATTAGCATACTAACCTCCTTGAATTTGACGAGGATGCAAAGCAACACTTTGTATATTAGTATTAGTATAGATTATGAGCTATGTAATGGGGGCCATGTAAAACATTATGTTTTGAAGGTTGATGACCGGGATAACACTGGATTTTCTTTACATTCCAATTTAATCATTATAATTTTTCTTCTGCCTCATTGGTCGAGTGATTGCAAGCGCCACAGCTGTTCCTGAGAACCTGGGTTCGATTCCCAGTTCAGGTAAAATGTTCTTGAGTTTTCAATCAGGAATATTTTTGTAGCAGTAGCAGCCACAGAGGCCGATGGCAGTAGGCTCGCCCTCTATTACATGGGACTTAAACATAACTGCCGAAATGTGGGTGTACTATTAAGTACACCTCTGGCTCACCCTTTGGGGATTACAGGCTTGATGTTATTTTATGTTATTTTCTGAATGTCATATACTTAAACGGAATGAGTAGTCCGTAGTCCTTTTGGATGTTTTGGTATGCAGCCACATTATTAACTGGTAGCTGATGCAATTTACATCATAAACGGAAATAATTTATTTATAAATGTAATGTTTATGAATTAATGGCCAATACATGCTTCAGAACGTCGAGATAGGGTCAGGTAGGGATTTTAAAGTCGTTACTATGTTATTTGGTTAAGAATAAGAGTTTTTTTAAATAAGTTAAAACTGCACAAAGGTGTTACCGTTGAGTTCTGTCTAGTGTTAAAACCTGTCTGACCTTTTTAACCGACTTAAAAAAACAGGAGGTTCTCAATTCGGTTGTTGGTTTTTAGGATTTGTTACCTCATATCTTCGTCATTTATGAACCGATTTGAAAATTCGTCTTTTGTCTGAAAGGATATACTGCTCGATTGGTCGCATAGAAATTTTATGAAAATCGGTTTAGTAGTTTGGTTTTTAAATCAAAATAATATCTGGTAAAAATATGTTATCCAAGTAAAAGAAATTGCGAAATTGATAGTTGACAAGGCTTTGTGTATGGTACGATAACTAATAAAGAGGGTAAAACAAAACTTTCTTGCAAAAAAATAACCGACTTCCAAAAAAAAAAAAACACTAAAAATTTGAAAATAACTTTACTTTCGGAAGTCGGTGGCAAAACAAGTCAGTGAAACAAACAATAGTCACCGACTTCGAAAGTAAAGTTATTTTCAATATTATTATTTTTTCAATAATATTTTTTTTTTGCAAAAAAGTTTTTATTTCTTTTTGTTAGCCCGTATTGTCCCACGCCTGGGCAAAGGCCTCCCCCCATTCCCTCCACTTCTCCCGATGGTGTGCTTCTTCTCGCCAATCCGCGAGGAAGCATCAAAGGCGTCCCACCATCTTCTATTCGACCTTATCTTGAGAACATTTCTGCAATGTTTCAAATTGTCACTAAAATACAAAAACTACTTGACATTGTGTTAAGCAATACGAGATCATTTCGAATTTTATGTAAAACTAGCGACCCGCCCCGGCTTCGCACGGGTGCAATGTAGATACTAATGTTTTCTCTACTATAATATGCATGTATTATACACATAAACCTTCCTCTTGAATCACTCTATTTATTAAAAAAAAACCGCATCACAATCCGTTGCGCAGTTTTAAAGATCTAAGCATCACTTTGTTTTATACCATGTAGTTATCTGTTTGCCCGTTGTTGTGTTGATGTAAATTAGCTTTTCCAAGATTTCCATTTCGAAATCGCAAGATGAAAATGTCAGTAAAATACACATGGCATTTAGATTTATCAAACTTATCGTCAGATTTTCATTCCAACTCGAAATCTAATCTGTTGAAATGTCCAAATATAGGGTATTCTAAACGCGCAGTTCCAAAAAATGGGCGTAATGCTGACGTACAATGTCGTCGTGATGCGAATATAATATCAATTATTAGTCATATGCCGTCGAATTAAATTCTTACTGCCTTGTTGGTTTAGTGGTCCCAAGCGCGACTGATGAGCGTGAGGGTTCGATTCCCGGGTCGGGCAAAGTGTTATTGGGTTTTTCCATCAGGAATTTCTCAGTAGCAGCCACCGAGTTTGGATTTGTGTCCGGTTGATGGCAATAGGCTCGTCCCCTATTACACGGCGCTTAAACATAACTGGCGAAATGTGGGTGTACCTACGTGTTAGGTACACCTCTGCTTAACCCTTCGAGGATTACAGGCGTGTGTTATGTACCTATGTTAAATT
This sequence comes from Standfussiana lucernea, assembly GCA_964057025.1. NCBI lineage: Eukaryota > Metazoa > Arthropoda > Insecta > Lepidoptera > Noctuidae > Standfussiana > Standfussiana lucernea. Next base: position 3,623,748 of record OZ059812.1, read on the forward strand.
CTTACGTGTTTCTTGCATTTTTATCCTCTAACTGTCACTATCAGAATTCATGTGGTAAATACTAGGTCTTGACGGCAGCTTCGCCCGCGTTTACCGCTCTACTGCTAGATAAAAACTAACTAAGTAACAAAAAATAAAACAAAAAACAACTAACTAAAAAAAAACTAACTTAAAATATAGGCTACATTTTACCACAGAAATGATCTTTATTTTTTTATTCTAAGTACCACACGTACGAAGTCGCGGGCAAAGGCTAATAAATAAATAAAACTAGACCATTATTAATCAGCCGCCACCTCTAAACTATAGTGAGTCTATATCAACAGCTGATCACCTGGGTGGAGCAGGAAGCTTTTTGATATATCAAATGAGAAAAAAATACTGTCACAGTATGTACTGACATTTAAAGGGAGAGGAATACGCACGGATGCCAGTCACACCGTAGCGAGCGTTGTGAAATAATTAATACACATACTTTTGCTACTAACAAGTTTTTCATTGACAAAAGTGAAACACCACTGGTGAAAATTTTCCGTATGGGTGGGGGGTGTTCGGAATCTTACACTGAATACGTAATAATCGTTTATATTATACAGGGCGGATGTCCCTTCCTGTATAATAGTTCATTCTTATTAAATTGATAGTCTAAGAAAAATAAATTAACCAATTTGTAAAATTAACCACATATTTCCAAGGATGCCAAACCTAAAATAGTGATCTAATTTACAAAGGCAACGCCTGTAAATATTTGCAATCATGGACCTAACCGCAAATATTCAGAAGCAATTAATTTATTCACTCATAATATTCACATAGCGATCAATGCTATTCGTAATGACTTACGTGTATGAACGTGGACGAGCATGCTGCCTACTCCACGACTGTCAAAGATCTACAAATGACAGCAGGGACCAACGTCATTAGTTTGTGCTTAGCCCCTTGGGAAAAAGGCGTGAGTTTATGAATGTATCAATGATCAATGTCATTTGTAACATGTCGGTGTGACATAAGGAAACCCACTCAATTAGTTTTAAGGACAACGGTTACGTTGCATTTTTAATTGTTATGTCTCCTCTCGTGACTTGTGTATCTTGGTCTTTGCGATGGCGCTGGGAATTGTAGAAAAAACTCGCTTATGCAAGGTGTAAACGGACCCTTCACGAAGTCGTCAACCAAGCATTCTGTACGTCAAACTAAGTAACCCTACGCAGAAATTTTTGCTGAGAAGCGACTTTTTTTTTTGGGTGAAAAATCTCGTTTTATTGTAAAACTCGAATGTTACGCACTACGCACATGCAAAACATTGTGCCGATGTACGCGTTGAATAGCAAACGGGTCATGGAGGTTTCAAGTAAGTTATAACCTCAAAAATTAGTACTTATTTAAAACAAGCACAATGATTATGTGCGTTACATTGATGATTTTTCACCCCAATAAAAAAGCCGTTTCCAAGCAATAATTTTTGTTTGTTCTTGGTTGGTAGTTGTTGGCGATTGTAAAAGGCTTCTCCCATTTTACGTGGGACTTAATCATACCTGACCAAATGTGAATTTATTATAGGTATACCTCTGACCAACCTTTGAGGACTCATTCATCATTCTACCGCCCTTATCTCAATTTATTTGGGTCGACGCAGCATGTTTTCTTCTTCGTCGGCGCAGCATACTTCTCTATTACTCGTTATATCCGCAGTTACCTCCTTTCTAGCCATATCATCCTTCACACAGTCCATCCATGTTTCTTTGGTCTTCCTCTACTTTTATACCCATCCACATATCCACTCACAACTTACCTCACAACCTTTGAGGAGTACCGTCGTTATATTATGAATGTTCGCTATGACACTGCAGTTCAAAATAAGCTGGTTACACAATATATTAATAAAAACATGTACCGTATTTATTATACGGATGTAAAGGAATGTGCTTGTCTGATAAGGAATTTTAATTTGTTGTCATTTGCCTTTTGGAGATTGTTCGTGTAAGTCGCGTAGTTAGGCTTCTATGGGACAGTTATTGTATCTGTGGTTTTAGTTGAGGGATGTGTAATGTTAGGGTTAGCTGTTGATATTTGTGTGGTTTGCAGGAATTTATTTAACTCGAGAGCCATCGAGTGATTATTTTCTTGTTGTTTAGGTTTCGCGATGAATTTTAGATAATTTGTATGATGTTTTAAAACATTTGTTTTTATTTATTTTACTATTTATGTACACACAGGAGACAACACAGGTATTTGAGTACAAAGGTACTGCTTATTTGTTAAGAAATTTCTGCCAGCAGACCTGCAAAAGGAAAAATGTAGACGATAGAATTTACTACGGCTTTCAGAAAATTTAGAACAAACGTAATTTTCTACTATGATCAAAAAATATTTGCCGTTGAATGTCCCAACCATATTTTTTGGAGTACAAGCTTGACTCTTGAGAGAGGTTTAACTTTGGTACAGCGACATATCACCAGTTGTGACGAGCCTATTTTCGTTGTCATTTTGTGTTTGTTCGAGATTATGTCCAAACTTTAGAACCTACACCCAGTACCAGTAGTACAAAGGAGTCAATACCTCCCCCCCTCCCTTTCTAAACGCGCCCACTTCCCGCAATCCGTGGCTAGTATTTCATCAGCTTTCATTATAAACGACCTTCCGAATCGTGGGCACAATGTAGATACACTACCGGATGTATTTAGGGTAACACTAAAGTAATGGAACCAAGCTTTACTTTGCGGAAATCCATAACAGTGAAATGCTATGCAAGAATATTGAGTTTGGGGCCAGGCTTGGTGCAGGATGCGGTAACCCCAAAAATATGCAGATGTAGAAAGTGTTGTAATTAGTAGTACTAATCAGAAAAGAATTTCGGAGGAGTACCAGGTACAACTTATATATATTTATAGTAATTTTTATGTCCTTGTAGTTTATCTTAGTATTTAATTACAATTAATTTCAAATGAAACACCTACCGCTGTTTGTCTCTACATCACCCAAAGGTTGGCTGGTAGAAAATGCCTATGGCATTAAGTCCGCCTCTGTACATTGTACTTGAAGTGTAAAATAAATAAATAAATACAACTTATTGAAGTGAGTAAGATTAAGTAAGTTTGATTGGATCTTGAGGTAAGCGAGTAGGTAGTGCCTACCTGCATTGCACGCGCCTAAACCCGGAAACACTCGAAAGTTCAGTCGAGAGGTGCACCTACAGTGGTGCCATCCACGTGTCCCCAGTTATGTTTAAGAGTCCCGCGTTAAAGGGGCGAGTCTCTAAGCGCGCCCACTTCCAGCAATCCGTGGTTAGTATTTCATCAGCTTTCGTTCTAAGCAACCTTCCGAACGTGGGCTCAGTGCTGATATACTGCCGGATATATTTAGGATAACTTTAAGATATTCGTCTTGATATATTAAGCAAATTCGTGATCTGCAGCCCGGAGTATGGTTGGGAAGGCAAGCCCTCACATTAATTCGACTTTGATGGTTAATTGGCTAATTGTGGGAGTACAATACTCCTCCTTCTTTGTCTTAGTTGCTAGAGTGATATGCAATTATGCGGATGTCAAGTTTGATGTGATGACGTGATGTAATGTTCCTACGAAAGGAAAAAACGTCCAAATTTATGATTGGTACTGAAAATGTTTAAATGCAAATATTCGTTCTCACATATATATATATATGTATAATCTCGACATGAATGATGTTACCAAGACTCTGTAACAACATATTTATTTAAAAGAGTGTCCATGGAGTTTCTTGCCCATTCCGCTCCATAGAGATCTACGCTTTCGAATGGGCAACTACAGTACTTTCACAAGTTATTATGCCCTGTGACTGGGACTGTAGCTTAGTTAATTTTTGTGTTTTGACATTCAAAAGTGCCTGTAACGGGTCTAATTGAAATAAATGTTTTGAGTTTGAGTTCGGACGAGATTCAAATCCAGGATACTCAGAAGTCGCGCTTGATTTTCGTACTTTCAACAATTTTGCGCTTACATTACGTCTTGACCTTGCACCTCCTTAACAAGTGTACAATCTTTCGTCCTGCGATCGTAAAGATGATTAAATTGTTGCATGGCCTTTATTCTGGCCGGACTTGTAACCAAATATAGTCTTGCATTCCGTCCGTAGTATAATTTCTTCTTGTACCACTATATTATTGAGACATTACATATATTACGAAGTTCACCTTTAACGGGGTTGAACTTTAAAAGAAAGTTGTATTATCAAACTGCCTGCTTCCTTGAGGACGTCTAGAGACCTTATTTCTGTATCAAAATGCTTGTAAAAGAATGATTGATGACTTCTGAATCTTTGACGTCGTTTAATGTTGTTAGTGTGTTTTTTTTTTGTACTGGGCCATACATGGAAACAGAGGGAACCTTCTAGTTACAGTTACGGAGATATTCAAGGTAAAGTTTTAGATGCGTTAGAGTCCGACCGAAAACCGTGAGTTTCCACCCCAACAAAAAAAGTCGTTTCCTAGCAATATTTTTATCGCACTGTTACTTAGTTTGATGTACAGAATGTTTGGTTGACGTCTTCGTGAAGGGTCCGTTTACACCTTGTATTTTCACTTTTCAATTCGTATGTACTTTCTAAGTTTATCTTGGACATCACAGACATCGGTGAAGGAAAACATCGTGAGGAAACCTGGACTTATAATTATTAATATAAGTCTGAAATCGCCAACCCGTCTTGAGCAAGCGTGGTGATCAATGCTCGTGCCTTCTCTGTATGAGAAGAGCCCTTTGCCCAGCAGTGGGATAGTATAGGCTGGTATTATTATTTTCGCGTTGACGACTAGTCTACGCTGAGAATGGCAGCCATGTCCAAAAACGGCCAAGAATATTATTATTAATTAGCTAAAGGAGGTTTAGTGGTCGCTAGCCGGACTAGTGAGCAAGAGGTACTGGGTTCGATTCCCAAGTCGGGTAAAATGTTATTAAGTTTTTGTTAATGTCTCAGTAGCAGCCACTGAGTCTGGATTTGTGCCCGGTTGATGGCTATAAGCTCGTCCCTTATTACATGGGACTTAAACATAACTGACGAAATGTCGGTGTACTATAGGTACACCTCTGCCTAACCCATTGGGGATTACAGGTATGATGTTATGTTAGTTAAAAATATCCTTGAAGGTCGTTCATTACAATGCCTGATCAGCATCCGGCATACCAGTGGCATTAAACTCTTTAATGTGTTTACAAAAGAAACTGTTAACAAAAAATGCAAGTTAATTTATTCTCTATCAATCGTGTCTTTGACATTTAAGTTAACAAAAACATGATTGACACTGGCGCCATTTTTATGTCGCTTCTATTTGATGCTGTGGTACTGAAATAAATGAAATTGGTTTTTGGGTGATGTTCATTAAATTTTTCGTAGATTACTTTTAATTTTGGGTGTCGATTTGTCGAAAGCCGTCCAACTTGCAGACGGGGTGTGAAGTTGGCGTGTTCTTTTCAAAGTCTCCGCAGACTTCAGACTTTCTATCGGCCGATAGTTGTCAGACTGGGCTGTTAGCGCGCACACTTTTTTTTCCACGATGTGGAAATCCTCAATGGATGTCCTCCGCCCTGGGGAGAGCGGAGGGGTCTGTCAGAGTCGTACTGACTCAAACCACACCGGTGTTCCCTCGCACATTTGCGTCGGGAGGCAGCGGGTACTAATGCGACTTCCGCTGCCCCGGACTAGTGCCGGCCCGCTTGACCTGCGGGCCTCGTTGCGGGTAGTTTTGTACTCCTCATTCCCCCCGTTACGTCATAGAGACGCGCGCATGGAACACTACGCGCCACCGTCTCGGGTCCAGTGTGATGGGGGCGACGGATGTCCCGGAATCCGTCGCCCACTAGGCCAACTAACCGGTTGGGTTGGTGACGAATCCGCAAACCAGAGCAACAGTCGGTCGACTGCGCTCTAACAATTTGCTATTAGGTAGGCGGCTTTTAAAGAGACGCTCGCAGAGCCCTATGAAACAATCGGCAGGTGTGCGTGCGGGACAAGAGCTCCATACTGATCACTGAGCAGTTAGTATAGTTTGAAGGCAATCGTCGCCGATTACACTAATTTACCGGTCGATGCCGAACCGAAATGTAATATGCGCACTAACATACATGTAGGTACATACTGATTAAGAGCTCTGTCTCTCGTATTGTACAAGTTGCTCGGCTGTGGTAATCGCTTACCACCAGGTGCTGTTTGTGGCCTATCTCAGAGAATAGAGTAGTTTGACCCCCAGTCCCCTGGACCTGCAGCGTTGTCCATTGCTGCTGTTTTTGACTCACTTTGCAGCTATGTCACCCCACAGCTTCTCCGACATGCGACAGATGTGGCCAGCCTGCTTCCAGTCATGCGTGGCAGCCGTGTGACCTACAAAAGCCACAAAACATTTAAAAAGATCAATTCTTGACATTAATGACAGCCACATCACACGTCCTGCTTGACTGTCTGGTTGGTGGAGTGGTCGCAATCGCGACTGCTGAGCATGATTCCCGGGTCGGGCAAATTGTTATTGGGTTTTTCCATTAGAAATTTCTCAGTAGCACCCACGGAGTCGGGATCGGTGCCCGGTTAATTCCAATAGGCTCGCCGCCTATTACATGGGACTTAAAAAAAACGTAACTGGCGAAATGTGGGTGTACTATTAGTTACACCTCTGGCGTGATGTTATGTTGACCTTACAAACGAGATAAAATAACATAAAATCAATGCTGTTATCACGTCAGACATGCTCAAAAGAACATGTGTGTTTAAGTAAGCTTTTATTGTAGAATACAAATAAAAAGAAACGACAAACAATACGTTTATGGTAGTCATTAATCATTAGTAACCGATAGTTTAATGCCATCCGATTTGCGGCGTGATGTTTTCATGATGATGACATACATTACACATCAGAAACGTCACCTTGTCCTTGTCAGCAGTATTTCCCGCTAAAAAGATCCGTTAACAATTACTCACTGCCCAATTTTCTATATTACCATAAACGAATTCAACTCACATACAAGTTACATAATATACTGTCCCGGTTACCCGATTTCGTTCAACTCGTGCTGAGAATGACAATGAATGAATGATTTAACAAGTGAACTAAACTGTATCACTTTCGATCTTGGCTAATGCTGCGGGCATGTTGTGAAATGAGACGTTTCGTGAATCGTCCGGATGCGTTTGTTTTGTATGCAAATTGTTGGGTATTTGAATATTTGGTGTTGACTGGTTTGTTTGTACTGTGTGTAACGTACGGATAATTTTGTTCTTAGGAAAATTACGTGTTCTACAAAAAAAAAAAAAAAAACTGTTGCTGTCGGTCCCTAGATGGGTGAGCATCCCTATCATAATGAGACCCTTCGTGCTTCGGAAAGCATAGTAAGCTGTTGGTTCTGGCTTTTTTCCAAGGGTTCTCAGTAACTGAGTTATCGCGGTCAGATAGACAGTCGCTACATGTAAAATAGTGTATAGTATTCAGATGATCTGGTTAGCCTGGAAGCCGACCCAAACATAGTTGGGAAAAGGCTGGGAATACGATGATACAGTTCTATAAAACAATAAAATAAAATAGAGTTATAAGGAATTAATTACGGAATATAGAACAAAAGTAGCAGACGGGAAGTGCAGTAAATGGGCACTTGGCAATAAGAAACGACTATAAATTATGTATTCTGACGTATATGACAGTTTCTTTGTTAAAAATATAGTTATTTTATTAGTGTACTTCGCCCGCAATTTTATTTTATCTACTCACAAGCCGAAGTATTGACTGTAAGACAGCTTTTTGTGCTCCGCGCTGTCTTACGGAAACACTCTATGATCCACCTAGATTCTGTTAAGCAAAAAGACGCAAAGGCTTTCCCATTAGCGATACAGTAAAATGCCGCACTAAGCCGACAGTTTACGGCAACCAGCTCCCGACTATATAACAAAAAAAATAAAAACATTTCAATCTACCCTATGACTAAACACGAAGTCAAAAATAAACTCACCAAATGGTTGCAGAAGTTAACGTATGACGAAACTGAAAATCTTATTAAAATTGTATCCTAACTGCTTAAAAGTACCGTTTCTTAAGTGCGCTATAAGTATACTATTAGTTATTATGTTACTACTTGCATGACTGACAATCCCATTAGTGTGCCAATCATGTGAAGGAATGTTGGCTCCTAAAACACAGGCTTTTGGCCTAGTTTAGGAGGCAGAATTTAATATGTCTTCCTGTACATCTATATTCACTGTGTGTTATGTAAGTTCTTTCTTTTTCATTGTTTGTACAAATAAATAAATTATTTATTGCTATTATTATCATCACCAGCCTTGAAGTGCAACCAACTTGATTGTCTATTCCAAAGACATTCAAATATTTATGAACGATAGACGGGACAAGACGAAGAAAATCGTAATCCAGACCTTGTTACAACTTGGTAACTTGGTAACAAATCGTTCTGTCTAGTGTCACATGCCCGCTTGTCAGGTAGCATTCGTGTGTCAAAATCGAAAATATTCGGGATCAAAATATTTGTATGAAAATAATTCCCAGTGTCCGCTCTATAAGTCTTTTTAATCTCTTTGGTCTATACGCATACCGCGACACCTGCAAGGAATAACATCGTAACTAATATTTAGCAACTTTAGAGGAGAGCGCGTTAAAGTTTTAAAAACCCCTTTTATTAACTACAGTTGACTCTCACTTAAAATGTTTTGACACTATAAAAATCTTTACGTAAAGGAATTTAGCCGCAGAGGTGAGTGCAAAAAAATATCTGCATTTTTTTTTACAGCAAGAATATGATTGCAACTCAAAATTGCCTAAAATTGAGTTACGATGTTACTCCTTGCAGATGTCGACCGTATGGAAATATTTTGCACTGACTCACTTTACAACTATTTTATCTAGATGGTCGCTAAGGTAAAAAAGAATACATTTACCTTATGTACTCAGGGAAAAGCTACTACAGGGGGTCTAAAAAGACTGCTTTAGCAGAATAATAACATGATACCACCAGAACTTAGCAACGAATTTGGTGCCGTCTATTTTCCGAAACGACTGTGCTTACCACGGAGAATCAGGAGCTGTTTTTATTTATTTATTTAACACTTCAAGCACAATGTACAGAGGCGGACTTAATGCCATAGGCATTTTCTACCAGTCGACCTTTGGGTGATGCAGAGACAAACAGCGGTAGGTGTGTTATCTGAAAATAACTTTAATCAATACCAAACTAAACTACAAGGATATATAAAATAGTATAAATAAATATTTCTGTTTTCAATAAATATTTGTGTTTTCTGTTTTTCTTGTGTTGGGTCAATTACATAATATCTATACATTTTAAAGAACAGCTTATGAATTAGTGAAAAAAATAATAAACGGGGCTGACTGTTCATCATGTCAATGTGCCGTATAGCATAGTTTTGGCGCAACTTTCCCCAGGGCTGACATACAGGTTGGAATGCACGTACTCGGTGCATCATTCTGATCCACTCGCATCCAAAATTTTTATCGGTAATTAAAAAAAAATCAGCTCTCCCAAACATTATGACCGTGTAGGTATTGCAGTTTTTTAGGAAACAACTGGTTTTTTTTTAATTACCGACGAAAAATTTCTATGTGGGGGGGTTCAGAATGATGGAATGAGTACGTGGTAACCGTTTTCGCGGCGGTGTCCCTTTCAGCCTGTATATTGAAGTCTATATTTAAACTTAAATGCTCCAATACCAGTGATATAATAAGCAGTTATCGCCATAACTACCTGACGAGCCGCGAACCTGCCTCAACAGTATCGATCGATCGATGCTTTGCTCTTGACATACTCTCGTTTTGCCGTCTGTTATGATTACATATTGAGTGTTATTGTAGGATTGGTATTTCTTTACAGACCTGGTTTGTAGCCTGTTTGAGTGTGTTAAGGAGCTCCTGGCTAAATAATAACAGCCGCTCGTAGGTTGGTCCGTGGTTGGGTGACCACCCATTACACCGAGTTTCCTCCGTGCCATTGGTCCTGGCTGTCATTTGTAAATCTTCGACAGTCGTTACAGGTACTCAGTGGCCCGAAAGTCTGACAACCAGTCTTACCAATGGGTATCGTATTACCCAGTAGGCCAGTACTAACTGGGTTATAGAGGTCAGATAGGCAGTCGCTCCATGTAAAATACTGGTATTGAGCTGCATCCGGTTAGGTTGAAAGCGGACCCCAACATAGTTGGGAAAAGGCTAGGCAGATGATGATGATGATGATGACATACCTTTTCCTCTTCACTCTTCTAGATTTTAGCTATGAGAACGTCTCGAGTAGTTGTTAGCCGAGTTTCAATATGAAAAAAATAAGCGTAATTTTAACAACACTTCTGGCTGATCCGGCTAGATAGCTTTATTAAAAAATTAATCAACCATGAATCAAGTCCCTTTCAGTCCACGGCTTCCTCTGCTCTTGACACAGTATCACAGCTTACCGTGCTAATCTATGCTACTATACTAGTATAATAAAGATGAAGAGTTTTTTTGTTTGAATTTCCTAACCTCTGGAACTACCAGTCGGATTTGAAAAATTCTATTTGATGAATTATTAAGTTGATTTACGCTGTTTATATGGTTTCTGGGGCGGTAATGACGGCAAATCATCAGTTTGGTTTTATTTTCTTGTAGTAGGTGTGAAAAGTAGAGTATGCTCCTCGGGGATAATGGTGTCTTCGTCTTGAGCGAGCTTAAATCCCTCGATGCTCTCAGGATTCTAGAACATATCTCCCTCGCTTCGCTCAGGAGTTAACTCAGAATTACCTCGCTGCGCCCGCGAGACCTTTTTTTTTCCGGATGGGAAATCTTCAAATGACTTCTCCCGCTCTGGGCTGAGCGGGAGGGAGTGTCAGACTTTTACTGACTAAAACCCACCCATGTTCCTTCATCGCCCTTTGTGTTCCGGGGCCGCGGTATCTCTTTTGAACAACCCGCAGCACCCGGCAGGCATCTGCCCTTGCGGGCCCCTTCCCTATGCTGACATCTCTTTGAGGCGCGCGTGGAACACGAACGCGCCGTCGACACGGCCTGTCGTCCTAAGACGGAGGGACGGCGAGCCCGCGAGCCCTACAATCCCTTTCTGCATTTGGGATTAAAAATAGCGCCCGTGACATAAGACACTGCTTTCAGTTTGTTTCACAATCGACTACTTTGCATTTAATAGGCCAATTGTTTGGGACGTCTATTTCATACAGCTACTCTCATGAGCTGTGTTAAACGAGAAACGGCGGGTGAAACAGGGGTGCACAGCTAGTGATAACTATTGACGTGATATCTCAAAGATGTAGCGGTCAGCTGAGAGCAGGTGAAGTCGATCGTGCGTGAATGCTGCGCGTGAGTTGTTTTGTGCGTTTGTGTCTAATGGATTTGACGCTGGGTTTGACTTGTTTGTGTGTCTCTTTGGTTTATTTAATATGTTTAGAAACTTCTGCAGACGAGGAGGGAGTTTTCTATTTTAAATGCATGGAAAAGTAATAGAACTGACGTAGGTATGTAATTTTTGACGTTCAAAAAGTGCTGATTTTGAGACTTGTTTAAAATCAAACAAATTAAATTCTCAGCTGATTTATACGTTACGACTTTTGATACTTTTTCGTTTTTTCTGGTAGAAATAACTTCTATTGATCCAGATTAACCTATCATAAGATTTCGATTAAATAAAGAAAGAAAGGAATCACAATTTATTCAGTTACGCAAATCTTGAAAGTATTCTTCTAAACATAACATCATAACATAATATCACGCCTGAAATCTCCGAAGGGTCGGGCAAAGGTGTTCCCAATAGTATACCCACACTTTGCCAGTTATGTTTAAGTCCCATGTAATAGGGGGCGAGCTGTATTACCATTAACCACACACAAATCCAGGCTCCGTGGCTGCACCAGCAGTCGCGCTTACAGTCGTAAGCGCGACCAACGAGACAGTCTCGAGTCAGTATTATTCTAATCTCACAATAAGACGAAATGGATTTGGTCACGTGCTTAATTTATAAACAAGACTAAATGCTCAGAGGCTGCGTTTCCGACGATTAAGCCACAGACCTTAATTTATTTCGTTCAAAGACAGTAAACTAGCTACCAACTTAAGTCTAAACAAAACCAGACTTCTAAATTAATCTAGTTGTAGTATCCACTCAAGAGTTGAAAGCTCCGATTTATTGATAGCTAACTCGGAAATAATTGCTCTTGCGCCGGCGTCGATTCTGGAAGTATGCGGTACAGCACAATGCCTGCACCCGTAAGTCTAAAGCGGTAACCCAACAAATGTAAATTTTGATTAAACAGGAGGTATGTGGCGGTAAGATGGGCAGACGACATTGTTGCCATCGGGGGTATATCCTGGATGAAGCTGGTACAAAGCATAGAGCTTGGCACAAGCGAAGAGAGGCATGTATCCAGCAGAGGGTGAAGTCGGGCTGTGGATAATGATGATGTGAAAATCCATGCATCTTAATTAGTGCTAGTTTCTACCCGCGACATAGCCTACGTTAAAGAAATATAATACCCGAAGTATTGTTATGAGTCTATACGTGTGGATTTGTAATTGGCTATCTGGGGACTATAAGTTCCGTCCTGGTTTGTTTTTATGAGCTGTAAGTCCTCCATGAACTAAATCACTTGGTTTAGCTTTGCGTCACTGAAAGAATTTTTGAAATTGGATGAGAATAATCATTGTCCTGACCTTATCCCAATTCATTTGGGGTCGTCGCAGTATGTTTTCTTCTTCCATACTTCTCTATTACTCGTCATCTCATCAGACACCTCCTTTCTAGCCGTATCATCCTTCACACAGTCCTTCCTTCTCTTCTTTGGTCTTTATCTACTCCTATACCCATCCACATTCATACTCAAAACTTTCGTCTTTGTAATATTAGTGTAGACAAAAAAACACACAAATTCTACACATTTTTCTATCAGTAAAGTTCCGATTATTTAAACTATAATCAAGCTGTAAAAGATGGAAGAGCTCGTGGCTAAATAATAACAGCCGCTCGGGGTCGATCGTCAGGTTAATAATAATAATAATAAACCATTTATTTCGGACAGAATCCATATAAGTGTTAGTAACAATTGTGTGTCTAATCTAATCTAATATATCTAATACATAATTATGTATAATAATTGTTACCGTGACGCCTGTGACGAACTTTAATTATAATTTATTTTAAGCACTGTTCTCATGTAAGTGACTTTGTGTCTTTTTTGAGAATAAATATCTTTAAACCTAACAATTTGCTTATAATCTAAGTTAGTAGTACAAAATCTAAAAAATTCTAAAAAGTCACAATCTTCCCGTTACTATTCCCACCCAGTGAGCCTGTATGGGACAGTCGTGGCGGGATGCAATCATTTGCAAAATGCTGTTGGTGCTACCGCGCAGTCTTTGAAATAATGACGCCGCTTTCTTACGCACTATAGCGTGGAAACCGTCAACACGCGCGTTTGCGAACATTTATGACGCACTACAGTGGCGCGGCAACCCCAACAGCATCCTGAAGGCATTATTATACTGAATTCGTAGGACGTTGTAGGCTCGTTGCGTATACCGAACCCACAGGCCGCTCGAGTAAAAGGATTGGCAATATGCCCTAAAGAGTATTATTTTAACTTCCTTAGTACATCGAGCGAACCTACGGGCCAGCATAAACCAAAGCCGCGCTTGCCTGGGTTGGTCTTTGGATGGGTGACCACCCATTACATACCGAGTTTCCTCCGTGCCTCGGAAAGCACGTTAAGTCGTTGGTCCCGGCTGTCATTTGTAGATCTTTGACAGTCGTTACAGGTAGTATTACCAATGGGTATCGTGTTACCCATTACGAACTGGGTTGTGGAGGTCAGATAGGCAGTCGCTCCAAGTAAAATACTGGTATTCAGCTGCATCCGATTGGACTGGAAGCCGACCCCAACATAGTTGGGAAAAGGCTAGGCAGATGATGAATCAAGCTGTAAAAGCAAAAACAAACTGAATTTTAAATTAATTTTCTGAGATACTGCTTTACGGGTACAGAATGGAACATACCAGTTTAACTGGGGCGTGGAGCTAAGTTCATGTTACCGTGTTTGGAAGTTTTGTGGTCAGCAGTGCTTTAAGAGGTGTCGAATGTCAATGTTAGTTACGTACTGTTGTCATCAAAATCATAAAAAAATGTCATTTAAATTTAGTAGCGAACTGGGGACCCTTGCAAGCTTCCTACGGGTTCACGACCAAATATCAAGGATTATTGAACATAACATAACATAACGTCACGCCTTTTGTCTTCGAAGGGTTAGGCAGAGGTGAACCTAATAGTACACCCACGTTTCGTCAGTTATGTTTAAGGCACATGTAATAGGGGGCGAGCCTATTGCCATCAACCGGGCCGAAATCCAGACTCCGTGGCTGTTAGAAATTTCTGATGGAAAAACTCACTCTAAACTCAAACCCACTCCGTCTACAAGCGCAAGCGCGACCGCTGAGCATGAAGTCCTGGGTTCGATTTCCGGGTTGAGCAAAGTGTTTTTGGTTTTTTCCATCAGGAATTTCTCAGTAGCAGCCACGGAGACTAGACTAGTGCCCGGTTGATGGCAATAGGCTCGTATTACATGGGACTTAAACATAACTGGCCAAATGTGGGTGTACCATTAGGTACACCTCTGCCTAACAGGCTTGATGTTTTGTAAATAACACTTCTTTAAACAAGTCATATTAGAATGCAAATCAAACAAGCACACATGAAGGCATTCAACTAATTGACTAATCAAAAAATGAACGTTGCACAATTTCTAGACAACAAATTAAACCAATGACATTGTCCAACAAAAAATAACCTTACCATCGTAATTACGGCATATTTATTTTAATTAGCATTTTTAAACTTGTCTTTCACAGTTCGCGAACACATTTAAAATTGTTTAGTAAGACTAGTAAGTTCTTGGCCTTGAATTAGTAAGTTGTTGAAGTGTCCTATTTGTGCGAGTGACGGTGACATTGGTTTGAATGTTGCTAGGGTGTAGCTAGGTGCGTTTTGCAGATGACGCATGTGGTTGGTATTGGCGGATAGGCGTTATCTGAATTTTCTATCTAGGAATCTGTGAGAGGTAGTTTATTTGAGAGCGCCCTTTTTAGTATTATGAACTTTACCAACAAAAACGTTTCTGTAAAAAAAATACAATAATTTTCTAAATAAATCACTTAAAAGTGTAAAGTAACTTTAGCTTCTAAAATCATTGACTTTTGTTGTTTTGTTAAAAATTTTTGCAACAGAGTTCCGAAAAAAAAAAATGACGCGACGAAAAATGTCATTTGGAAAGTTTTAAATATCAATGTGGATGGATGTAAGAGAGAGAGAGAGATTACGACTAGTAGAGGAGTATGTAAGAAGAAGACATACTGCACCAACCCCAAATAAATTAGTTCAAGTATTTGTTATAACGACATCGAAGGCACCACTCAACCGCAAGTCGAAACAACCGGTGATGTTTTATTTCATTGTACAAACTATTTTATACCTATGATTTTGGTCAATACAAAGTGTAGTTTTGCAACCTCGTCAAAATTCAGGAGGTTGTCATAGAAGACGTAAATAATCAATATAAATTACGGTACCTGGTCAATAATAATAAACGCTGCTTTTTTTAGTTGTTTTAATTTGACACTATTTCAGAATGAAGCTCTTAATAGAGAAAAATCACCCGTTTATCGAATAAACGTCTACGTTTTTTTGTGTGTGTGAAAGCGCGGTTATAGGGCTCGTATAAGACGGGCCGCGTTTTAATACGGGTGGTGTACACGTACCGATTTCCGATATAAAGAAAAAAATATATATAAAATTACCTACCCATTTTAATTTTGTTTCGTGTCGAGAATCATTAGCATAGTTACCTCCTTGAATTTGACGAGGATGCAGAACTACACCTTGTATAATATGTGTCGACGAATATATCTACATGGCCCAGCTAGTTTCCTTCAGCAACAGACAAGACAAACAGATGGACCGTCGCGTCGAAAATGCCTGGAGCAGCTACTGGTCCATGAAGGCGCTTATGAAGGGCGACCTTCCTATCTCACTTAAGCGTAAGCTCGTCTACATATGTATCCTGCCTATCCTTACCTATGGCGCCCAGACTTGGTCTTTGACGGACGCTCAGAAGTCCAAACCCAAGCTTTGCCAAAGAGCGATGGAGCGTAGCATTTTAAACATCAAAAACACCACAATACGCTCCAAGACAGGCATCGCTGACGTTGGCGATAAGTCTGCGAGGTTAAAATGGGACTGGGCGGGTCACATTTCCAGGTTAGGTCAGGACAGATGGGCCAGAATCGTCACACAGTGGATGCCTGAAGACTGTCGTCGTCACCGAGGCAGGTCCAAGAAACGCTGGCGTGACGATTTGGACTCGTTCCTGTCTGATTGGCCAGAGAAGGCAAAACACCGGGAGATTTGGATAGGAATGGGGGAGGTCTTTGCCCAGCAGTGGGAAAATAGGCTAGTTAAAAAAAAACGGTATGTTGTTCTAAATGATATCGTTGTAAACGGTTTTAAATGTATAAAGTCCAGAATCATGATGGTTATGAAGAGTCACCTTAACATTCTACGCTTCTGTAAATCTCAAAAAGTAGTGGAAATAAAACAACACCCCGTACCAAGGCGTGTGCTCCTATTAATATAATGAAACAAGAATTTCTCGTAATAGATACATAGATTACACATAACAATTATAATTTATTGACAAATGACGTGGGCTGGGCTCAAGGAAATGGTCAACCACTGGTTTACCTAGACGTTTAGCTAAAGCTGAGCAATTAGTCGTAATTTTTACTAACTTAGTCTTTGTTGTGTGGTTCAGGAACTTGGGGTCAATCGGTTTCTTTTAAAGCAACTTAATGCAGTCGACTTATCATCTTCCTGCCCTTGTCCCATTCTACTTGGGGTCGGCACAACACGTTTTCTTCCTCCATTCTCCCCTGTCAGACGTCACGGCATCATTTACTCCTTTCTCTTTCATATCATTCCTCACACAATCCTATTAATCTATCCCTATATTATATTTAATTATATAATAAAAAAATAATTATTTTTTTTGCAAGAACTTTTTTATTTTACCCTTTTTAGTTATCGCATCACACACAAATCCTTGTCATGTATCAATTTCGCAATTTCTTTTACTTGGATGATATATTTTTTCCAGCTATTTTGATTTAAAAACCAAACTGCTGAACCGATTTTGATGAAATTTCTATGGGACCAATCGGGAAACAGATCCATTCAGATAAAAGAAGAATTTTTCAAATCGGTTCATAAATGACGAAGATATGAGGTAACAAACGCAAAAAAAAAATACAACCGAATTGAAAACCTCCTCCTTTTTTTGAAGTTGGTTAATAAATTTTTTTTTTTTTTTTTTTATTATATTTATTACTATTTTTCTATTAATCCTATTTATCTTTTCTTTGGCCTTCCTCTCCCTCTCCATCCAGCAATGCTTAGTTTAAGCTTAATGCAGGCTACTGCTTGACATAAATAGCTCACATTTGGGTCGAGTAGGTATTGAAGTGTTTTTTAAGGGACAGCTGATTATTTTTATCTCGATTTCGATGTTAAATCACTACACAGTATAAAACAAAGTCGCTTCCCGCTTTCTGTCTGACCCTATGTATGCTTAGCTCTTTAAAACTACGCAACGGATTTTGATGCGTTTTTTTTTAATATATAGAGTGATTCAAGAGGAAGGTTTATTTGTAAAATACATGCATATTATAGTAGAGAAAAATTAGTATCTACATTGCATCCGTGCGAAATCGGAGCGGGTCGCTAGTGAAAAATAAATAAAATTTATAAGCCTACAAGTACAAGTGTCTCTTCTGGTACTGCCTCGAGTCACAAGAATGCTCATGAAGGCTCTTTCAGTGCAAACATGTTTTATATACTTAATTGTTTTTATTAATATTTCTGTAGCCATATAAAGCTTTCCTTGCATGAACACATCGCATTGCATTAAACTATCGGTTACTAATGATTAATGACTACCATAACCGTATTGTTTGTCGTTTCTTTTTATTTATATACTACAATAAAAGTTTACTTAAAAACACATGTTCTGTTGAGCATGTCTGACGTGATAACAGCATTGATTTTTATGTTATTTTATCTGGTTTGTAAGGTTAACATAACATTACGCCAGAGGTGTAACTAATAGTACACCCACATTTCGCCTACTACGTTTAAGTCCCATGTAATAGGGGGCGAGCCTATTGCCAGCAACCGGCTACTAATCCAGACTCCGAGGCTGCTACTGAGAAACTCCTAATGGACCAATCCAATAACACTTTGCCCGACCTGGGAATCGATTTCAAGCCCTCATGCTCAGTAGTCGCGTTTGCGGCGACTAGTCCTACGTGAAGGTTAATTAAATGAGAAGCGTCCCATTCTTCAAGAACCATATATTCACATTAAACTGTTATCTCCACCGATCAGGACATCTGCAGCCCGATAAAAATGCCTGAAATTTTAAAAGAATAAAGTTAAAATATAGCGCACCCTGTATAAAGAAGCATAACTTTATACCGCATACCGGTAAAGGTCAACGGGTATTACAATGCGTTTATCGATGGAACTGTAGCATGCTGTATAATGTGTAGCTGGCATTGTTTGATCGAGTGACATTTTGAGGAATGTCCAGATTTTGTCACTGGTTTTTTTGTGAAACATCTTCATCACCATCTTCGTGCACTTGTCCCATTCTACTTGGAGTTTTACTTTTGTGAAACATTGACACCCGTATCTATAACCAAGTCAAAGTGTCTACTTCAATAAATCTAATTTTTAAAGATACGATTTTTATTATGTAGTTTAGTAATCGCTTGAAGTTAGAACTGTAAAAAGTTTGAATTCTTAGCTTTGCTTTCTTTGACGGTTCTTACTTCGTTTAAATTCTTGTCTATGGCATAAAAAATTTTGCACAAGTAATTACTTAAGCTCAACCAATTACTTTGACTTGACTATAGATACGAGTGCAAATCTATACTTCTTTACTTATATTGTATAGAGGTAAAAGTTTGTAAGTTTGTATGTAGGGGTAATCTTCGGAACTACTGATCCGATTCCGAAAATTCTTTCACTAACGAGAAGCTACATTATCCCCGAGTGTCATAGGCACATCACATTTTAAACGTTCACGTGGGGTGATTTTCGTACATAACGAAAGCGAAGCCGGGACTAAAACCTAGTTAATTATTTTTACTCTTTGTTATTTTTATTACCAAGCTATCTATATCATTCGTCCGCGTGGAATATCAGAATAAAAATCACAGTAGGTGATATTACTCATTCTCAATTAAGTTTTTTTAAGAAAAATTGCGGGCTTTCTTTGCAATTTTATTTTTGCATAGCCAGTATAGCCACACTTTTAACCTCTTGTATTTTTTTTGTGAATTTATACAGCTATCGATGTCTTATAAGTTATAACCATCATCTGCCTAGCCTTAGCCTAACTACTGGTGTTGGCTTCCAGTCTCACCGGATGCAGCTGAATTTACATGGAGCGACTGTCTTTCTGACCTCCACAACCCTGTTGGTACAAGGAAAAGGTGATTTTTTTATCCCAAAACTTTGCGTCGAATATCTTAGTTTCATGTATAGAATGCTTGGTTGACGGCTTCGTGAACATTCCGTTTACACCTTGTATTAGCTTATACGATACTTAATGTGATTAGAGTTTGATATTTTGTCAACTTCTAATACTTAAATCATCAACCGACAAAAAGTCCCACTGAAAAGTTGCTTACTCTGCATCGCTCAGTATCTGAATCAAAGTAACAATTTTCTACAAGGCGCTACGCTGGATTGTCAAAAAACCTGAAGATGTTTTTAAAATACGTCAGGTATTTTAGTTAAGTACATTATTGCCGTCAAAAATCTAACAACCAGTCTTACCAAGGATCGCGTTACCCAGTTCTAACAAAACGCAAAAAAAAATGGTAGATGGTGGATGGTATGGTGGTAATGGTAATGGTGGTGGTGGTATGTAGGTGTTGGTGCATGTGTGTTTGTCATGCAAACACACATGCACCAACACCACCTATGTTTCACAAATAAACTGATTGATTGATTGATGCCAAAATGGTAGAATGTGCAAGGATTCTTTATTATTATTTTAACCACCTTATTGTAAATACCTACATTCTGAGCAAATAAATGAATATTCTATTCTATTTTAACTGGGTTGTGGACGTCAAATAGGCAGCGGCTCCTTGTCAAACACTGATAATAATATTTATCCGTGGTGCTAGGCAACTGGGCTTATCCCAGTTGTAAACGTCTCGTTGTACCTACTGGCCTGGTTCTGTTCTGTCTCCTGCTGATATGGAGGGAAGTGGAAATTATGTTTTTCCTACTCTTCCGCTATTCTTTTCTGATTAATTTCGTTGCGGGATCCAAGACAGTTAAATTGTTTCTCTGGGACTTTGTCGAGCTTCATTGTCTCGACGCTTTTCAGGTGGTCGTCACGGTTGATTCTGGCGCACAGGAGTTGCAGTGTTTTGGGAATAGTGTGGCGGGCTTGTCCAAAGAGAAATGTCAAGCACTGGTTTTCAGCTGCATCCGGGTAGACTTGAAGCAGACTCAAACATAGTTGGGAAAAGTTTATTATTGGTACAATAATGATACTATATACGGTGTGGAAGGGACACCGACGCGAAAACGGAAACCACATACTCAGTACATCATTTTGAACCCCCCCCCCCCCAAATAGAAATTTTTCGTCGGTTATTAAAAAAAATCACCTGTTCCGTACGTTTTGATGGTGCAGGTATTGCATTTTTGTAGAACAGCAGAGTTTTTTTTAATTACCGGCGAAATATTTTAAAAATTTTCGTCGGTTATTAAAAAAAATCATCTGTTCCATACGTTTTGATGGTGCAGGTATTGCACTTTTGTAGGAAACAGCAGATTTTTTTTTGATTACCGACGTAAATTAAAAAAAAATTCGTCAGTTATTAAAAAAATCACCTGTTCCATACGTTTTGAATTTTTGATGGTGCAGGTAATGCACTTTTGTAGGAAACATTAGATTTTTTTTTACTACCGTCGAAAAAGTTCTATGTGGGGGGGTTCAGAATGATGTACTGAGTATGTGGTTTCCGTTTTCGCGTCGGTGTCCCTTCCATAATGACTATAATGAGTTACATTTTCTTGTGACGGTTAATTAAAATGCAGGCGCTAACGTCTGGTTCGAAATCCGTCTTTTTGTATGTTTTGCAACACAATCTCGAGTTGAATGCGCCTGCAAAAAAGTAATACGCAAAGTAGTTACTAGAAATAACTATTTGATATCTTTGTGGTAGAACTTTGTAGTTTGTTTTTTTTTCTAGACTTATCCAGAACCGGTCTAGTAACTCTTTAAGTGTCAGGTCTAGAATTGCAGTTTTAAACCTAATTAGCAATTATTCTTAAACCCGAAGCGGAATGCCAAGAGTACTTATAGCAATAAGAGGTCTATGTGTGTGTGTGTTTCAATCACAATTAGTCAGCGTGAGTTGATCATTATTAAATTTTGGGGTATTTTTATTTCTGCTGCCAATCAACATTGCTGTGATCGCCCGCCAGACACAACACCCATCTAGTGGGAAGAAGTTTCTTCATACACACTACTCCTAAACACACATGTAACGCAAAGGAGTTTCCCTAACCGTTTAAAAAAATAAAGTTTAAGTCGCGATGTCTTACGTGCCTGTTATTAAACCCGGGGGTCTAAAATGGCCGCTATAGCAGAATCATAATAGGATAATAGTATGGATTACGTTACAGTTCGCAAAATGGTCACAAAGTGACAATTCATAATATCAACTGCGTCTGTGACCATTCTATGAACGTCTGGTGGACTACTAACTTGTTAACACAATCATATACACCCGTATCTATAAACAAGTCAAAGTGTTTACTTGAGTAAATGTCATTTTTTAAGATACGATTTTTTATTATTTAGTTTAGTAATTGCTTAAATTTACAACTGTAAAAAGTTAGAATTCTTACCTTTGCTTTCTTTGACGGTTCTTACTTCGTTAAAATTCTTGTCTATTGCATAAGAAAAATACACAAGTAATTACATAAGCTCAAGTAATTACTTTAACTTGGCTATTGATACGGGTGTAAATCGCAGACGTCGGTTGTAGTTCTTATGTTGCGCAATAGATGTCGCCACACGTGTATAGGAAGAGAACACAAGTTTTCTTAATGTGGGTGCATGATAATCTTATCTAATGATGCTAATCAAAGGTGTAGGAGGACACCAAATAAAACAAGGAAACTTGTTGTCAATTAATTTTAATTCATCCGCCCTCACTCCTCTTTACCAAGCCTTAACAAACGTAGGAGTCAGCACTCCATGGACCTGTTGCACTGCCGTAGCGTACTTTAATATCGGCTGGCCAACCACGTGGCCCCCAGCTGGGACAGCCACATCGTATCTGTAGACATTAGGTAGACCGATTTGGGCCGTCGAGAAATAAGGCTGAGCGATCAACGCAGGTTTCTCGTTCAAATTCACAGCGGCTTTCAAAGCAGGAGATAGCGAACCGTAGGCTTTTTCAGCTGCGGCGGGCTCGGCTACTTGAACTGGCTCAGCCGCCTGAACAGGTTCAGCTGCTTTAACTGCAGCTTGTTTGTTCTCTTCTTTAATCTCAGTTTTAATTTGTTGACCAGTGATCAAAGTCTGGGTGGAGTAGCTTGTAGGAGCAACGTAGGGAGAGTAGACTACTGGAGGGATTGGTGCAACGATGGGTGAAATAGGACCTACAGCAGCTACATAAGGGATGACAGCACCGTTGACGGCAGATTTAGCGATCAAGTTAGCGTTGCTGGCAACAGCACCATCGATTTGAGCTTCAGCGGTCTTCAAAGCATCAACTGCCTGCCATTTCTTGTCTTCAGCTGACCAGAAAGCATCTAAATTGTGTTCGTCGCCTACCGTTGAGTCTGTGATTACTTTCTCGTTGACGTTCTCAGCTGCTTGTTCGGCTAGTTCTCTGGCTTTGTCTGCGGCGGCTTGTAGTTGGTCCTGAGCTTGTACTTGAGCGTCGATGGCTGCTGCTTGGATGTCTCCGGGCGAGATGGTCGGGATTGCAGCTGGGACAGCCACAGTTCTGATGACTGGTACTATGGCTGGGGCGTAGAGGCCAGAGGGAGCCGCGGCCGCGACGGCGAGGAAGGCGGATACAATCTGGAAGTGAGAGATGGTATATTGACTATAGCTTGAATTTCTGGCTGTACATTGATGTGGCAGGAGCCTAATAAGAATCGATCATCACGCCTCGCAATCCTGGTATCCATGGTATAAAGAACTAAAAAGATGAAGGAGGAAGAAGTCTGAAATTCGGTCTATGTAGTACAAATTGTAAACAGAACTAGGAAACGCCGAAAGTAAAAAAAACATTAAGCAGGATGCTTACACTAATCTAAACTAGATTACCTTTGGAACATTAGGTAATTACGCATTGCTACAAACAACTTTACACCTAATTCAATTAAATATTATAAAGGTTAACTTCCTGATACTACATTTAGACTTAAACGCAATGGTGAATTTTATCTTATAATTCCATTTTTTTTTTTTTTGTTGAATTAGATTCACCAACAATTGTCACACCGAATACAGAGACATAGCACTTTCATAAAATTAAATAACAGCGTTACAATTACTAATAATGAATAATTATGAATTTATTAGTATTATATTATTTAATTATGCATTTTACGGCGATTTTGCTTAGAGATTTTAACACTTGAAATCTCTTTGGCACTGTTTTGGCCATTCTAGTAGTGCTAAGTCTTGTTTCTTTAACTATTGAAGGTTGGGTCTAATCATTAAATTAAATGCTAACCTGACATGCAATCAAAAAGGATTCTATCCGAGTCGGTCATTCAACCCCACCATCAACCTGTTCTGACTGGCCAATCTTTTTACCACGATATTACATGGGGCTTAAACATAACTGGGAAATGTGTGTTTACTGTTAGATAAACCTCTGCCTAACCCTTCGGGAATTACAGGCGTCAGTGATATTACGTTATGTTATGATTTGAGGTATATTTTAATTCTGTTAGACTTACGTCCATTTTGACCAACACCCTTTCGTGTTTGTATGACCAGGGAGCCTAAATTGGCCACTTTAGCGGAACATAATATGATAATAATAAAAACTGATAATTCAACATATTAACTATTGTATTTCTGTGACTATTTTAAGAATTTTAATGTGATTCATATTATTATCCTATTATGTTCTGCTAAAGTGGCCAGTTTAGGCCCCCGGTAGCAGTTTAGGCTCTGAGTTGTCTGTCAGTGAACGAATTAATAAAAGAGTTTTATTAAGACTAAAGATATGTCAGATTTATTGCGAGTCGTTTGCTACTGTATTTTTACATAATTTATGTTTCCATCACTTAATATTGAAGGTGAACTTATTATTTATCGCATATTTTAAACTTGTAGCGAATAAACATGTATTGATTGGTATGTTATGAATATCGAGTAGGTTGTTATGTTGATGTTAGAAGTTGTAACTATGATGTAAGTAGTAGCTATTATGTCCTGGGATAAGACTGATGGGATAAGATTGTTTTGTGGAAGGGAATATAAAAACATCGTTTGCATAAAGGTCAGTTTAAAAAACAAGTGCATACTTAGTATGACTTATTTAACAAACTACCTGTTGCCCGTGAAATTAATATAACAATATAATATTACTTCCCTATTTTAATCTGATTTTGTTAACAATTTCATGGGTTTAAATTATTTTACACGGAACCCTAATCTTTTTTTCTAAAATAAAAGTAGCCTAAGTTACTCCTTATATCTGCCAGTAAAACTTCCTGTCGAAATCGGTCCAGCCGTCTCGGAGATTAGCCGGGACAAACAGAAAGACAGACAAAAATTTTTCAAAAAAAAAACACGTTTTTTTATATAAGTACCCTATACGGGGTGTAAGGGATACCGACGCTAAAACGGTAAACACGTATTCAGTACCTACTAACATGATACATAATTCTGAACCCCCCCCCATAGAAATTTTTCGTCGATTATTAAAAAAAATCAGCTGTTCCATACATTTTGACCGTGTAGGTATTGCAGTTTTGTAGGAAACAGCTGATAATTTTTTAATAACCGACGAAAAATTTCTATATGGGAGTTCAGAATGATGTACTGTATACGTGGTTACCGTTTGTGCGTCGGCGTCCCTCGCACCTTGTATACATTAGAAAATGAGTATGACAAAGAAACATGCCCACAAAAGATATGTGATATAAAAACTATAAAGAAAAATCTAGCAGACAGCTTTCAAATTAAGGCATAAAATACCAAGAGAACTGGCTATTTTCAATTTTTTTTTTGTAATCTGTTACACCAGTATTTTTAGACGCTCAAAGTCACTTTTCACTTTAAAATAAAACTGAATTCTCATCATGACCCTGGGCACTGCTGAACTGCTCTCGCAGTCGAACTCTCTAAGTTTGCGATACTGATCGACCGGACTATCTTGTGGTGGCCGCAAATGAATTTAAGTCCCACAGCCAGGGCTGATCACTGTCACTATCCATTGCTATTCTTTTTCGTGTGGTTAGTGCCTAACCTGGTGTTAGAGTTTTTATGCCTGTTTTTATGCTATTTATACTACAACACTTTATACAGCAGACGGGATACTTGCGTTTAAAACAAATAATAAGAATAAAACTGAACAATAAAACAATTTGAGAGTAATTAAAGTGCATATGGAATGAAGGTTCCGTCGATTTTTTTTGTCCTACGTAATTGCGGTGGCTACTGAATTGTTGCCATGGTCGGCATATAAACTGCGATACCATGTTAGCCACTAACTACACGATAAGGAAGAACTGAATTGTTCCATCTTATAAAGGATAAGGAGAAATATTTGGATTTCAAGGCCAATCTTCAGTAATTGGAGAGGCACCAAAAGAAGAAGAATTTCGAAAATCAGTTTCGTTTTTCGCCCTAAAAAATGGGTTGATCTTCGAAATGAAATAACTAAATGCCTATCCTAAATATATCAAACTTTAACTATTTAAACACTAAACCATCAACTAATTAAGTAGTGGCAAAATCTCTAAAAGTATATTGACATAATTGATCTAGAAAAATCATTTTTGTTGCGACAACGCTATAAAATATACTTAGCACCGAAAATCACTTAAAATCACTTACCGCACACAACCAAAAATTCTTATTTAGTAAAAAACTTTAAAACAAGTAAAAACACTGACCAGAACTCTCATCTTGACCCTGGAAGCTGCTGATGGCTACTGATGCCCATTGCTACCATCCGTTGCTATTTATACGACCACTATATATATCAGACGGGATACACCGATGGCTAATGTGGCAAATAAAGTAAAAAAATATCATGTAAAGTATATTTTTGTTAAAAAATGCGTGGGTTCCGTAGTTGTTTCTTGAATAATTATTTTGGTAGTATCGATTTGCGGAGTTGAGTGGTTTTTAAACTGGAAAATTGTTGTTGGAGTGTGATGTTTATTTATGTATTTTCTAGTCACGATTTTTTCTGAAGGGTTGGCGTCCTTAAAAACATCTTTGTTGCATATTCTTGCAGCTGTGGTGTTTAGAACTTGAATAGATTTTCTATATTCATCATCACTCTCCTGCCCTTATCCCAACCTATTTGCGGTCGGCGCAGCATGTCTTCTTCTTCCATACTTCTCTATTACTCGTCATCTGATAGATTTTCTGCAGTATGCAATATATATTCATTGAACAAAGGTTCCAGTTAATTTTTCCCCTCAGCACTGCCGATTGTCTCAAATATGAGGCGAATGTTAAGGTTCCTATCCTAATTATTAACTGGTTTCTCTTATAATTAGCTATTGGAAGCTTATGTCAGTGCCAGGATTTTGCATTCAGTATATTTTACTGGGTTTGGTCGAATCGGGATACCAATCCAACATTCTACATTGGGATTGGGCTCCCAAAAAACGCGAAACCTACTTATATCTTTAAATTTACTTTGTTTTCGCGCAAAACCTATTTGACTAGGCGAGATCTTTTTCAAGAAAGCTTTTGAATGGCTGTGCTCTAAATCCCTTTTCCCGAAAATCCTAAGATATTTTAAAGGTCTACCAGTTTTCTCTCCGCGGTACCCCGATCGGGCGGTTGGGTGAGGGCGCAAAGAATGCAGGAAGCTTCGATTGACAAGCGGGCGCCATCTTGGTTTTTGAGTTAATAATTTTCGTGTACTCGTTGCGTCATTATCATTATGACTTTGAACGTGTTCTGTTATTGGGTTTTGTTTGATATTGGTTGATAAGGTAGCACTTTAGTTAGTAAAATATAAAAGCGCGTGTGTAAAGTGATCAGATTTTTTCGTTCCAGAATTATTGTATTACCTATTGTTATTTTTATGAAGTAGGTTTGTAACTGCAAGTTTAGCATAATCAGCTTATAGCATCGTAACTGCTGGGACATAGGTACCCCCAGTGCGGGTTAACTTAACATGTGTAAGGGTATGAAGAACAGGGTGTAAAGTACTTCATCCCCCATAGAAAAGGGAGAATTCTCTGACCAGACGGGTGTTGTGTCTGGTGGACTACTGCCCTACAGTTGTTGTTGGGTTTCTCCATATGGTCTTAAGCCGCAGATAACTTTAATATCGTCATTAAGGAATTTTGATGTTAGTTCTTCATTTGAGGCATAGATGGCGCTGTAGTATTGTTTGTGCTATGTTGCTGTACTACTTTCTGTAGAGCCGCTACAAGCGGTTTAGGGATCTCGGTGAACTGTAGGAGTATCATTGTCATTTTCAAGAAGTCCACCGCTGGACGAAGCCTCTCCGATCGCACTCCACGTCACTCGATCCTCGGCTAATATTATACAGCTGCCGAAATTCTCTCTGTGAAGATTGACGCTTCACCTAGGCTCCCTATTGGTATCCATTTGGACAGAGGCTCAGCAGGTTTTAGGATATGTCACCTAACTCTTTGTTGTTCGGGGACAAGCCAGAAGAAAACGTTTGCCACAACAGTACGCGAAGACCGCGGAAACCGTGTACGAATTTTTTTTTTTTTACCCTTTCACGATTTTGTTCAATTTAACCCAAAGGTTGACTGGTAGAGAATGCCTTGTGGCGTTAAGTCCGCCTATGTACCACTATTGGACATGAAGTTTAAATAAATAATTGAGTAAAAGATGATATATTCGGAAAAGGCAAAAACGATGAATAAGATGAAGATGACTGCTGATAGAGAAGAACTGTAGAGGAAGAGAACCACGAATAAATTGAAAATGAGGCAAACGGATGATGATGAAATGATGACTGCTCTGTTATTTCAATCAACTAGAACCTACGACATTAAAAACAAACAGTTTAAATAAAATAAAATAAACGCAGATTCCAACGAATCCTGTGGGCGGATTCAATTAAGACCTATTTAAATTAAAGCCTTGCAATACTTAGTATTCTGTACTCTAATTATAGATCCATGCAAGCGGCCCGTTCTGCACTGCCATTGGCCCAAACTAGGTGTTCCTTTTTTGAAAAAAAAAAAAGAAAAAAATTGTGACAAAAAGTTGTTGATTTTATTTTTTAAATGGAATCTGATCAAGCGGTGATGAATGCGTCGGCTTTTGGCTCACTGGAGGTTAATAAAAAAAGGAACTTTTTGGTGTGCTGTAGGTTGGTTATGGAAATACCCGAATACAAAGTCTAGTTTTTGAAAGTTGCCCATACGGAGTAGTGTTTGAGATTGGGTTGCCTCATCTACGACGTCATAAGAAATTGGTGTTGGAGATTTTCTTGAAACCAGAAGTTCCATCCTTGAGTGAGCAGTACCAACATACCCAGTCAGAAGGGCTCTTTGTGAGATTTCTTTTGTGGGCCTAGTGCGGTGTTATTGTTTTTAAGGTGAAAAGTAAATTTTTATCTTTAGGTAACGTTATAATCGGTTACAATGTTTACTATTATTCAAAAATCTAAAATTAATCAAAGGCCTATGAACTGTTAGCCTGTCAGTACACGGATGGTAATTTGAACATTAACTTTGTGTAATCCAGGATTCCCAGCAGATGCTTTTTAATTACTTTATTATCAAAATGTCATACCACCATACCAATAAAAATTAAACCATTAATATCTTCACATAAACTGTCATGTCATACTTATCCTCCCAGACAGACAGACATACAGACATTATAGCTTTGTCTTCTTAATGTAAATTCTTTGTCCACATCTCATTACTCGCTTTATCTGGTCCGAGTTGGTAAATGTCAACGGTGCAAGATACTAGGGTTCCGTGGGTAAAGCGGTGGAACTAGTGTTTTCTTGATAAATGATGTTTATTTTGCAAATAGGTTTTACAAACACGTCTTCTTTTTAAAACTAGATGAGGCCGGTGTTTCGTACCTGACTACTCTGAGAAGAAACAGCCGAAACAAACTCAGAGGCCATAGTCTCTTTTAAGGTCCAGATATAATCTTGATAAACTCACATGAGGACTATGCAGATGGGTGTCTGAGATGGTCTTTTGAAGAAAGAACCACACAGACTTGAGGGGATCTGTCCAGCCAGTGCAAGCATTTGTCAGTTATCGTGTAGCTAGACTCATAACTCAAGGAGCTCAACGAAACGTCGAACAATACCAAAGAAAGGACATTTGTGTAGGTCGCTTATAGTACTCAAACTGCCAGACAATAGTAGGTACCTAGTAAAAACAAACAAAAAACATGAAAAATTACCCACATTGTCCTCACATTCACACTCATCAAATAAAATTAATAATACATACATACAAAATAAATGTTCTTAGAAATCATTACATGTCACAATTCACAATAATAAATAAAAAATAATAATAAAATAATTAACAAAGTAAATATTCATGTCAAATCGTTAAATGTCAAAGCAATCTCTTTATCAATTGTAGTTAAGAGAGAACAGGGCCTGCTAAGAATTTAAAAAATAGGTATTTTAAGAAACTATTGCCGTCGTGCTGCTATTGCCTGCCCTCGGAGAGTGCCATAGGAGGACAGTTGCAGCTCAGACCATTTTTTTTTGTTAGTCTCTCATGTGTCCCACTGCTGGGCAAATCCTCTCCTTTCTCCTTCAAAACCTCTCTGTCTTGTGCGATATCTGGCCATTTTCGCCCCGCAAACAAGATCAGACCGTCACACCACCTTCGCCGCGGTTTACCTCGACGGCGATTTCCTCCGGCGTCCAGTGAGTGACGATCTTCGCCCACCTCTCCGGGTGCATTCGCGCTACGTGGCCAGCCCACTCCCACTTTAGCTTAGCTGTTGTTTTTCCGACATCCTGAACCTGAGTTATGGAACGCAGGGTGGTGTGTTTCGTATTCCCCTTTTTCCCTTCGAAAACTGGGCCGATTTAATTATTTTTGACATTAAAATTTTAAGACTAAGAATGTCTAGGTTCCTATCAAATTCTTTTATGTCAAAAACTCATCGAATTTGTCCGCTAGTCCTCTAATCACGGCGGTAAAAATGGGGCATTTTGTGTAATTTTTGGTGGGGCATATTTTCTTTACTTATTGTCCACTGTTGGACCTACGCCTACGTCCAACAGTAGGCGTCTATCGGCTTTCCCCCAAGTGTCGCCTCGTCCACCGGTCTTATGTTTCTCGTATCCAGCTGATTCCGTCGATTTCCCATATAATTACAAGCATAATAATTATAATAAATGCAATCAAATCAATGGGCCTGAGATAGTGGTGATAGACCGATCAGCGCGCCGCGCAAACGACGAGAACCTCGTGAAAGCTGAGAAAGAGATCCAAATAAAATATCTCGACTTGGCACACGAGCTCGACATGTGAAACGGCCAATGGCCTGATGGCCAAGAGCCTTGAACATCTGTCGAGGCTCTCGCTAGGCGGTTGGGTCAAGGGTTTGATTCAGAAAGCGGTACTCCTGAATACGGCTCGTATTGTTAGGAGGTTCCTTTCTCTGGAGCCCTGACCGCCGGTAGCTTGGACCCTGTTCCCGATGCCGGTGGGCTACTATGTTTTATATTTTTAAAGGTTATTTAATCCTGATTTCATATAGGAATGTAAAAAATTAAGTAAGACAAATAAATAAAGGAAATAAGAGTGCAATAACTTATTATCATTTTGAGATATTCGACACGATCAAAGTAGCATTAGACTCAGATGTATGAACGTGGACGAGGCAAAAGGGGTATGTAAGGATCGTAGCAGGTGGTGTTCTGTGGTTTCTGCCTACCCCCACGGGAAAAGGCGTGAGTTTATTTATGTATGTAGACGCAGATAGTGCTTTTCGCGTCGCTCTGGATCAGTTCCTTGGTGTAATGCTTTGAACGCTTTGAGCTTTTTTCAATTAGTCTGAACGAATACTACAATATAGAGCTGTTTGCTGCATTCTGGTTGGAAGGATGCTGGTGACTCTGAGGTACAGTTTAGAAATCTCATGTGCCCATCAGAGATTTTTGAACTTTATCTCTCCGAGTTACAGTCGCAAATGCAACGAATTCGGCGCACAAGGTGGGTACTGTAGATTTAGTTAGTAGAAATTGCTTTAAAACAGCTTATTTACGAGAAACTGACTAAATAGAAGTAATGTCTATCGAAATCTTCGTGAGATCATGAGGAAGAAAGACCTTTTAGTTTTCGCTTTGAAATCACCACTTGGCAGAAATTAGTCAATCGTCTACACTTCGCTGTTATATGCTTGTGCGGAACCGTTACTTCAGAAACGTTTCCTGCTTGACCGAATTTTTTATACGATTGCTGTTAATTGACAAAATGCTATAAAGAGTAAATAACACTGTTCCGTGGGACAAGCGGTCCTTTGTTCGGGTATGGTCACAGCACTTCACTACCTACGTGACAGTTAGCAAGTTGCTTTAAAGGTACACAATATCAGGTGCAGGCCTTTCGGGCTCAGTCCAGCTGTGACGAGAGTGGAAGACGGCAAAAATTAGCTTGCATTCGTTTTTTACTATTACACTATAAATAAATAAATAACGACGTAACTATTTCAAAACCTTAAATATCGCTAAATTCGTAAATACGGACCCCCCACATAGATAAAAATCAGCTGTTCCATACATTTTGACCGTGTAGGTATTGCACTTTTGTAGGAAACAGCTGATTTTTTTTTAATAACCGACGAAGCATTTCTATGGGGGAGTGGTTCAGAATGATGTACTGAGTATGTGGTTTCCGTTTTCGCATCGGTGTCCCTTCCACCCCGTATGTCCGGGATTTCGAAGCACCTAGATCTGTGCTTTGTCTCACTTCGATTTAATACAAGAGAAATCAATATCCTAGTTTGCGGAGTTGCAGTGATATAGGAATAGTGTGGTGGGACTAGTTTAGGGGTGTCAGTATTATTTTGTACTGAACCCTCTGGTCAACTTAACTTGAGCTACGTTTTCCTGATTATGCAAATTCTCTGATCTCAGTTCTAAATATAAAAAAAAATAACAAATACCAAAGGTGTATTTATTTTAAGTCGTAAATATAATTTGTACAAGCTTTAATATTGCTCTCAAAATCATTAATTAAGTTAAATAAGTAAGACTGCCTTCCGCAATGTTTTGAATATTTTTGGAATGGTTGCTGCGTAGGCAAGTTTTTTAAAGCTCACATGGTAATCTTAATGCCCAAGGCAATAGTAATCTTAGTCCGCCTTTGTACAATTTTTACTTGTGCTTGAAGGTTTAATAAATAAGTAAGTAATCGATGCTTACTTATATCATAGTGAATTTATAAATACTGGGGTAGACAGTAGACATGCATAATTATGTAATAGGATAAGTAGCCTAAGATAGGTACCTATATTTATTTGCTCAAACATGTGTACACATACAATAAAAAGTGCATGTAGGATAACATAAAATAAAGTTGGTTCAGACATGTTTGCTGCATACCATGGCGTGCATGTGTTTTGAATTTAAAATTAAGATATTTAACGTAGTAATATAATTTCAATCCCATAGGTATCATTAATTTGATGTGAATTAAGCAAAACGAACTTTAGGAACGTTAAATGAAAGAACAGCGTCAAAATATTGCACGATTGCCTATATTTTACTGTAAACTCGTGTTTATGTGACAGTAAATTACATATTATTTATTCAAAAGAAGGACATGAGGTCTTTACGCCTGCTTCTGAAATACAAGATGGCTAATTTTCGTCTAGGATGCACCTAATAATGGTCAGTTTTATTCAGAGGTACTCAAAACTGCCAAAATTGTGGAATGGAAAAATATTTAGGACTCCTAAAAGCCTAGACGAGTGGCTATCGGCTTTGAAGCATTTTATCTTCTACAAACATTGCCCGCGAAATATTGGAATTACATCATCATCTGCCTAACCTTTTCCCAACTATGTTGGGGTCGGCTTCCAGTCTAACCGGATGTAGCTGAATACCAGTATTTCACATGGAGCGACTGCCTATCTGACCTCCACAACCCAGCTGGTACCGGGTAATACGATACCCCTTGGTAAGACTGGTTGTCAGACTTTCGGGCCACTGACTACTTATAACGACTGTCAAAGATCTTCAAATGACAGCCGGGACCAACGGCTTAACGTGCTTTCCGAGGCACGGAGGAAACTCGGTATGTAATGGGTGGTCACCCATCCACAGATCAACCTAGGCAACCGCGGCTTAACGTGAAGATTGATCCGAGCGGCTGTTATCATTTTAGCCACGAGCTCCTCTAAATATTGGAATTACATGCAAGTGCTTAAAACGCAGGTCCTTCAACGAAAGCAAAGATCACAGAAACAATATAATTTATAATAATGTCCCAGTTAACATTTCACTTGTAAAACGGAAGATACATTTAATACAGAACACGAGAAGACGTTCAATAAAACCTGTTCGTCACCGACGTTCACTTTCATTATGACCTTGAACTGACGAAGAGCGGGCGATGACCTTTCTGCAATCTTGAGAATTTTTTAATGATTCGTCTTAGTGACTCATCATTGTAATGATTTGTTGAACAGTCTACAGTCTAGTAGACTGTTCGTCCTCAGAAGACAGTGTGTCAGATGAAAGATATGAATTGTGTAGGAACAGACATCCCACCCCACTTCATCAATCCAACAGATCACCTCGCTCCAGGACAGGAACTGCAGTAGCCAATCTGGATATATCTGAAAATCTCTTAACCGTTTGCGGGCCTAGGTTGGCTGCTGTAGAAATAATTTAGCTAAACGGGGTATCTTCGACCCGTCCCAAGTACAATGCCAGTGTGGAGCCCCTCTGCAGGATATGCCCCACCTCCTGCACAGCCACCTGCACCTTCCAGGATTTAAACGAAGCCAACGAAAGAGTTGTGCAGGTGGCCAAATACTGGTCGGGTATTATTTGAGTTCATCGACACGCAAAGAAGAAGTAGATGATGTGTAGGTATATGTGCAATAAACTTGAATAAGATTGATGCTTAGTTTCTGGTGACCTTGAACTTACGATGCGGGTGATGATACTTGAACTTTTTTAAAGTTTTGACTAATTAATTTATTTTGGGGTCGGCGCAGCATGTCTTCTTCTTGCATACTTCTCTATTACTCGTCATCTCAGCACACACCTTCTTTCTAGCCACATCACCCTTCACACAGTCCATCCATCGTTTCTTTGGTCTTCCTCGACTCTATAGCCATCCACATTCATACTCAAAGCTTTGACAATACCTTCCCCAAAAGAAAAAAATCTAGCAAGACGTAGGACTTCTGAAAAGCTACTTTAAAATCATGACGTTTTTTACGTATCAACCGAACCGTTCTTACTTTCCGTTGATCTTGAACTGTGAAGATGCGCGGGCGCCGACCTCTACGGACGATGATCTTGTGTTGTGACGTAACAAGTACGTCTTGTTTAGAACTTTAGATGTGTGTGTGTTTATGAGATAACATTACGAATACCCACTTAGACTAGCGGTTGACCGCGACTTTGCCCGCGAAATCATCCCGTTAAAGTAATGGGATAATAACAACCGATGTTCACCCGAAAGATCCATTCTAAATATTAGTGAAAACTTTTTTGTTTTTTTTTTTTTGTAATCGTATGAATACTGTTGGAGATCATCTTCTACATCTAAACTTACCAAGTTGACCTCTTTATAATATTAGTGTAGACCAAAAGTGTACAAGGTGTAAACTAACCCTTCATTAAACCAAGCATTCTCTACATCAAACTAAGTAACTCTACGCAAAAATTATTGCTGGGAAACGACTTTTTTTTGTGGTGAAAAATTACGTTTTACGGTAGCACTCAAAACATTGTGCTGATGTATGCATTGAATAGTACGGAGGTCGTAGAGGTATTTAAAGTAAAATTATAACATTAAAAACTTGTATTAAAAAAAAAAACTTGGGAAAATGTTGGAACTTTGACCCCCAATATCTCCGTAACTAGAAGGTCCCCAGGTATGGTCCAGAACAAAAATATGGTCTCAATGACGGGAAGTACAAGTACCTTTCGGATTCGTTAAGGGTCTATTTACACCCTTTATATCCTTCTCCATTTTTCAGGCTACCTATCAGTCGACCATAACATTCGGTTCACTAGTTTAGGACAAAAGAGACAACAGACAGACAGAGTTACTTTCGCATTTATAATATTAAGTATTGATGTGTGTGTAATAAATGTGATGCATTGCGCATAAATCTCATGACGTCTGTGATTGATGGCCGTGACGTAGGGAATGCTTGATGTTGTAATTTTAAATTGCGTGTAAGATGAATTTGTATTGTGTGTGTGTGTGTGACAATGGGGAGTTTTAAAAGAGCCTGCTAAATGGCGATGAGTAAGGAACGTTCTTGTGGAAAAATATGATTGCCTCATTGGTCTCTAGCGGTCGCAAGCGCGACTGCTGAGCCTTCTGAGTCCTGGATTAGATTCCCGGGTCGGGCATAGTGCTGTTGGGTTTTTCCATCAGGATTTTCTCAGTAGCAGCCACGGACTCTGGATTTGTAATCCACGTCGCCTATTAGATGGGACTTAAACATAACTGGCGAAATGTGGGTGTACTATTCGGTACTCTTCTGCCTAACTCTTCGGGGATTACAGGCGTGATGTTATGTTAATAGTTTCACAGAAAATCTTTAGTTCACATCCTGTCTTTTGAAGTTATGTCGTCAGTAATAATTTTGACTGCGTTGGTCTGCTGTTCGCCTAGTCGTTTAAGTAAAGCAACGTGTCTCCTTACGGTTTGCGTAAGCGATTCGTGAAGGCGTTTCAGATCTATTTGAAATTCTGGTATCATTGCATTACGCTTTTGGGCAGGCGCTTAAGTTTTTATACAGATCTGAGTTATCATTTATCACAGTGAACTTATTAAACAGATGGACCAATCTGATGGTAAATTCTTGCCACATGTGTTTTAACCGACTTTTAAAAAAGGAGGAGGTTGTGTATTTTCACCGATTTCTTCGCGATTACTGGTCCCATTTAAGTGATCCTTTATTTTCATTTGGTAGAGGAAGTTCGCGTGGTGGTCCCATTTTAATAACTTTGCTTCTGATACTTTATGAGTTATCCTCTATAATATGCATTTTGTTCTTTTTTATCTTTGTGGATGATATGCTAATATTTTCTAGTTACAATGTAACCTTTATACTTGACAAGGATTTGTGTGAAATACCACTACTTGAAAGGGTAAATATTTTTTTTTTGCAAAAAAATAAAATAACCGACATTCAAGAAACAAAGTAGTCGTTGGCAAAAAAGTCAATTTTAGTGTTGTTTTTTTGTAGTCGGTTATTTTCATTTAACATCATGTTCTTGCCTTTCAATCAAGACAATTTTGTATCTTCAAGCCCCCCACAGGATACGTATTTTCGCGTATTGTTTGCAGCGTTTACATTATGTTAGTAAATCATAAATCATATTTATTTCTGCAAATCGGTTTTAAAAAACACTCTTACACGTCACATCATGTTATGTTTTAAATCTAGATGGGGCCGGTGTTTCGTATCTGACTATTCTGAGAAGAAACAGCCGAAACAAACTCAGAGGTCACCGTCTCTTTTAAAGTCCAGACATTGGTCAAATCATAATATGAGGAACATGCAGATTAGTGTCTGAGGTGGTATTTTGATGAAAGAACCACACAGATTGGAGTGGACCCGTCCAGTCAGTGCAAGCATTTGTCAGTGATCCTGCAGCTCGACTCATAATCCAAGGTCACAACTGCAATGTTACAATAATCAATTGCAATGATCTCATATCACTTTCTCCACGCCAGATTACAAAGTAAACTAGACCTCTATTAGGATGCTGCGTGTATCTGAGAACATTACTAACCTGCTTATAAATCTGCAAGCATACGCACTTAGTGCCAGCGAGAGGAATGTGTTACAGGCTACTGCACTTAACTGGTGCACTTAAAAGAGTATTAACCTATCTGTCTAGCTGTTTCTGCCTTGTTGGTCTAGTGGTGGAGAGCGACTCCTGAGCATGAGGACCTGGGTTCGAATCCCAGGTCGGGCGAAGTGTTATTGGGGTTTTACATCAGGAATTTCTCAGTAGCAGCCACGGAGTCTGGATTTAGAATAGAATAGAATAGAATATACTTTATTGTACACCAAAATTGATACAGAACGGTTTTACAAAAATTGTTAATTTTATGGTTACAATGGCGGTCTTATCGCTGATAGCGATCTCTTCCAGACAACCTTTGGATGGACTGTACGAACATGAATTAGAAAAAAGGGGGGGTAGTTAGTGGTGTACTGCAATTGATATACAAAATTTAATATAATACAAGTTATTTACTATTTATCATGTAATATAAATACAATGCATATAAATACAAATATATATATATATATATATAAATATTAAATATTTTATTTTATTTTATTCTTTTTATTTTATTCTTTTTAAGAAGGCTTACAGACTAATAACAGAATAATAGATAATGAAAACATATAATTAAATTGCTAATAACAAGCCTCCACAGATATTATAAAAAATAAGAAACATTACGATTAACTAATGCCTAAAAGTTGAAGTTACGGTTTTTTATTTTATTTTAAATGTTACATTGCTACATGTGTGTTTGAGTACCACCAGCCGGTGCTTCATTCACAAAAAATGATTTGGCTAAAAGTTTTCTTGCTACGCCCGTTTTAGTGCAAAATAAGTCAATGTCATGCTCGAGAGATAAATCATTAAAGCAACGAGCGCTTCTCATAAGATAAGCATTACGCCTATAATTAGTGGAGGCAGAAGGCACACTCAGAAGAGGCCTCCGACGCAAGCCAACAAGGTTCGTTCGAAATGCCAGTTTTGAAACGAGCTCAGAGCAG
Organism: Standfussiana lucernea; assembly: GCA_964057025.1. NCBI lineage: Eukaryota > Metazoa > Arthropoda > Insecta > Lepidoptera > Noctuidae > Standfussiana > Standfussiana lucernea. Next base: position 3,662,037 of record OZ059812.1, read on the forward strand.
TCAATCGAGCCATTCGCTATGTTAATCAAAAAACATATATCATTGATGTGCCGCCTGTAATCGAGTGGTAGAAAATGGTACTTCTTGCAACGGTGCTCGTAATCTATAGATACTTGGTGCGCTTTGTAATCGAGATATCTGAGAAACTTTTTCTGGATGCCCTCAATACGCAACTTATACATCTCATATTGAGGGTTCCAGACTTGAGATGCATACTCCAAGTGACTGCGTACGAACGAGCAATATAAAACCTTGATTGGCTTCAGAGAACGGAAACAGGCTGAGGCTCTAATTATAAATCCTAATGCTTTCGCAGCTTTTTTTACAATACCCTCGATGTGTTGATCAAATAGTAATTTGCTATCTTGTATAATGCCTAAATCCCTGATTTTGTTAACTTTACATAAGGTGTGTTGGTTGAGAGTATAGGTTGAATTCACCGTAGACTTCTGACGCGTGAAGGTCATATGGAAGCATTTAGATACATTTAGCTGAAGCAGATTACGTGCACAATATTCCTCAAATCTATTAAGATCAGCTTGCAACTGGTGAGTATCGGAGATGCCACGTATAATTTTATGAACCTTCATGTCGTCAGCGTATAGTAACACGTAAGAATGCTTGAAGCAGTTTATTACATCAGCAATAAACAGAGTGAAAAGTAGAGTCCCCAATACTGAACCCTGCGGTACACCCGAGGGGACCGAGGTCCAACCCGAAGTGTACCCCTGGAGAACCACAGCCTGACTACGATTCTCGATATAAGACGAAAACCATCTATAGAGGTCACCGTGTATTCCAGCTTTAAGCAACTTTTCCAGAAGCAGCCGATGGTCAATACGGTCGAAGCACTTGCTGTAGTCGGTGTAGATGACGTCCACCTGCGCGCGCTGTTCCATACCCCCCGATATAAACTCATGCGATAACACCAAGTTAGACGTAGTAGATCGTTTTTTGATAAATCCGTGTTGTTCAGCCCCGAAGTTACTTTCCATTGCAGCATATACATTATCATACACAATACGCTCAAGGACCTTTGAAAATAAACATAACTTAGATATTGGTCGATAGTTCGTAATGTCAGATTTGTTACCTTTTTTGTGAACTGGGGTAATAAATGCTGATTTCCATATTTTAGGAACTATACCTTCAGATATAGAACGATTGAATAATATACACACTGGGGTAACCAAACTATCAGCACATTGCACTATAAATTCTGGAGGTATGAGGTCCGGACCACCAGATTTAGAAAGGTCCAAGGACTCAAGTAACTTCAATACTCGGGAATGAGTTATTTCCAACGAGCTGATAAATGCAACACTATCAACACTACTGGTGGCGACACTACTACTAGAATCCTGCAAAGATGATGTACTGGGGACTGGATCAGGTACCCGGAAAGTGGAGTGGAAATACGTCGCAAATAGATTACTGATATCTTCACCAGTGCACGCGGTGACGTCATTATATTGCATGAACTCAGGAACTGCATTGGAAATTCTTTTGCTTTTTATATAAGACCAGAATTTTTTTGGATTTTTAATTATAGACGACTCTATTTTATCCATGTAAATATTAAAACATGTCTTTTCTAAATTAATAGCCCTACTTCGCAATAGTGAGAAAGAATGAAAATCGGAGAGATTACCATACGTTTTGTACTTGCGATGATACCTATATTTCTCTCTCAGTACTTTTATTAGAGCGGAACTGTACCAAAGTGGATATGAAGATTTTGTAACACATTTAAGAGGTATGTACTTGTCCCTAAGTTCATACAATTTACTGTAAAAGGCCTCAACAGCACTGTCCAACGACTCAGAATTCAAAAAGTCAGTCCAGTTTATTTTGTCTAATTCAGATCTAATGGCCACATAATCTCCCCTGGAAAACATGAAGCGACGTGTTATTTTATCTGTCAATTTATGAATTTCAACGAAATCAGCCCGAATCGACAACGGTTTATGATGTAAATCAACCGGCAAAGCTAATGGATCATGACATTCACTAACATTCACAGAGTCATTAGAAAAAACTAAGTCCAATATCCTTCCGTTGATATTCCTCTCACCATTATACTGAGACAAGTTAGAAGTAAGAATAGCGTCAAAGAATTCACTTAAATGTTGGCACGTAACGTTTTGCGAAATCAATTCGTTGCTACCGGCACTGACTATCCAGTCTACGCTACTGCCAAAGTTAAAATCTCCTAATATTATAAATTTGTCCAAAGGGTGTGTTAAAATTAAGTGTGTCATATTATCAGTAAAATTATGTAATTGACCGTTATAAGAATTGCCAAGGTTTTGTTTACAAAGATAAAGGGCGCAAATGTGCAGTTTATAAGTGGTAGCCGGCCGAGACCTTTTTAGAACAAGCGATACCCAAATGTCCTCAGCAGAACTACACCAGTCACGTCTCTCAACTACAGCAAGTTCACTTCTTACCGCTATTAAAACACCCCCACCGCGCTGTTGAGCGGTACGAGAGTAATCACGATCACGTCTTAGCACCATGTATCGACCATCAAACATCTCACTGCTAAATATGTCATCCACCAGCCACGTCTCGGTAAAAACAATCACATCATATGATCCAAGTAGTATTTTACGGTAGACATCGTTCGTTTTCGTACGCAAGCCACGTACGTTTTGGTAGTATATATTAAGAGTAGCCATCTCTAAATCCAACTATGTATAATAAGATAATATAAACAACTACTATGCTCGAATAAAATTACGTTGTATAGCAAAAAGCGCAATACGTTTGTTTCTATGAGAAATAAGCACACTTTGAAGGTAGAAGTAAATAACTCACAACAACTAAATAGGCACAGTAGTGCACAGTGTCCGGCAAATATTCTCTTTAAAAAATGTGCGCATAAAGACTTATGAATAGAAACAAAAGGTGACGGACGAAAACAAGATAAGAAGTGCTCGGAGCAGATGGTCTTAACAGACACAATAATGCATTCTAATTTAAGCTGTAAAACCGTAAGCAGAAGATTGTAATTAAATTGACACAAATGATATGGGTAACAAGACTTACTTTTTAGCACCGTGAAATGACACAATGTCATTTGGAAAACGCTAATAGCACACTGCTGTATGTGGATCTCAAACTTCGCATGTAAGGATATTAGTATTAAGTTGTTAATGGAGTTTCCTAGCAAAATTGCGCAATTTTCGTAAGATCCTTTTCCGATTTTACAAATAGTACTGGAGAAGTGTCCATTTTCCTTGCGTGGATTTTTGCATGCTTGACCCAAACATATTGAAAACCCGTTTCTGACGCCATTTTTTTGGCCTTTGATAACAGGATCTTATTTTTCATAGTTAGGTGGTCATTAATAAATATTCTTTGAATACTAATATTACAGAGAAAGAAAATGATTTTCAACTAAGCTTTTAAAAGCAACGAGTGACTGAGCTTGTCTTACTGACACCGGCAATTCATTCCATAAACGGACAGCCTGGACCGTGAATGACTGGTCATAAAATTTGGTGGAATGTGCAGGCATCAAAAGTCTCAAATTCTCCGATGATCTCAAATTTCTAACATGAGTGTCATGAATAAAATTAAAACGTTGTTTGAGATAAGCGGGCGTTCCTGGATTTGTGCCCGGTTGATGGCAATAAGCTCGCTCCCTATTACATGGGACTTAAACATAACTGGCGAAATATGGGTGTACTATTATGTACGCCTCTGCCGAACCCTTCGGGGCAGAGGTGATATTAAGCTATCTAGCTGTTTCGGTCTTGTTCGTCTATTGGTCGCAAGATCTGCTGCTGACTATGAGGTCTTGAGTTCAATTCGCAGGTCCAGGTGCAGATCCTTGTTAGCTTTCTATTTTTTAGCAGACAGGGATAGGCTGCTGTCCATCATTGTAACTTGACCTGATGTTGTGTGGACGAAGGTTTATTAGCTATAAAATGTCGTGTTTGGTACTAGTTCTAATTTGTCATCATCATTCAGTAGCCTAGTGGTGTGATCGTTGGGCTGCCAAGTCATAGGTCTTAAGTTCGAACCCAAGACACGCACTTTCAGATTCGTTTGCGTATTGTATAATTATCACTTGCTTCGGTGAAGGAAAACATCGTGAGGAAACCAGCATGCCTGAGAGATATTTCTCGACGGCATGCAAAGCCAAGTCAGTGGCCCATGGGCGGCATAAAAACTCTGACATCAGGTTAGGCACTAACCACAAGATAAAGAAGAAAGAATGATCGTCATTCAGCCAAAAATCTCCTACTGCGGGAAATAGCTCTCTCCGAAGCGTTGCCACGTCGACTAATCCTGTGCTAGTCGTATCTTGCGGTTTACCTCGACCTTCATCAAATTCGATTGAACCGATGATTGTAATCGTAAGACTTATCTACACCGTACTTGAATCGATGGAAAAAGTGCTTAAGTACACAGACAAATGAGCTCGCGCATAGCGCCAACTTGTGTATTGTATATGTGTCCCGCAAAGATACATAAAGGTAGGTGTAGGTTCGATTTTTAGCATCAAAGAGCGTGACTATTCAAGTGTCACTTGTTAGTGTGTCGATGGCAATCTAAATTGTGTCAGCCCAGAACTGAGCCACGAGTTTGGCGCCTCCAGTAGCGTCCATCAGTTCCTGTAATGAACAAACAACAGGACACGCAGGACACGATATTAACTGCCCCATCGTTTGTGGAACAGCACCACATATACACTCCAGGACAGAGGCATCATTGAATCTCCACCTAACCAAGTTTTCGCTGTCAACAAAACAGTCGCGTCGGTCAGTATCTTTTAACGCCGACTCTAAAATTTAAATCTTTAGATAAGACGATTTAAATAACCACAACTATTCTTAGGATTTGCCTATACCAACAGGCCGGGTTTACAAAATGAACTCTTAAGTGCAGAAACTGTCTATATGTACAAAAGTAATGTAAATAGTATACCAGTTTGATTGTTGGCGTAACAATTCAACATGGCCGCCGTAATATCTAGGATGTAGTGAGGTAGACTAGACTAGAATGTAGGTAAAGACGTGATTAGATTGTATTAGTGGTTTCAGCCTAACTTTAAACTGTTTTATGAGTTTCTATAAATACTGTAATGTCTTTTATATGACCTATATCAAGTTTTTTTTTTATTAAATTTTACCGTTTTTGTTAATGGGACCGCTCCACTGGTGTCTGAAAAAGAATAATATATTTTAGTCTTTGGTAGTGGTACCGATGACCAAAAAGTTTTGTGGAAATTGGTTGTTATGGGCATCTTCTAATAATGTGTTTGGGTATGGAATGAATGGAAATGGAATGTGGAAGACCAAAGACACAATGAATGGATTACGTGAAAGATGAACTGGCTAGAAAGGGGGTGACTATTGAGATTACGACTCACACACAGTACCTAATGGAAGAAGAAAACATGCAACATTGACCCTAAATAAATTGCGATAGAAAAAGAGAGAGATTGATTGTTTTAATTTTTGAGATCAAGCCAGAAAATATCGCGTTTTGAATGACGCTTTAGCTGAAGCATTTGACCCCAAAGAACTTTAAAGAACGTCTTGTATGACTAATAATTAACCAATATCTACTGTTGTTAAGCGAAAAACTTTTAAAGGGTATCCCCCAGACAAGACAATACAACTTATAGATACAGTCAACAAAGAGATATATAGACAAGAAATACACGCCTTTGTATAATACTAAGCAGATACCATTCATTGTTAAAACGTGCTTTAAAAACGAATAAGTTTCTTTTACTTATTGACAAATGTCTAGCGTTGTCAAAGACGACTCAATACACATCATCAACATTCTCCTGCCCTATCCTAATGTATTTGCGGTCGGCGCAGCATGTCTTCTTCTTCCATACTTCTCTATTACTCGTTATCTCAGCAGTTACCTCCTCTCTTACCATATCATCCTTAGCACAGTCCATCCATCGTTTTTTTGGTCTTATTAAGGATTAAGTACTTAATATGGGTTAGAAGCGTTATGACTACCTCTCGATAAGACTAAATAGCAGATATGACTAGTTCGCTATAGGATTTAATCTCGATATGACTAGATCGCCGTAAAACTAATTAGCTGTTTGACTACATATGCATAAGTCCTGTTATCAAAATGACTCATTATCGATATGACGTACAATCGTATCTAAAAGTGGCATTAGTATAGGAACTTCATGCAGTACCTACTTAGCTTTACTAAAGTGTGAATACACTGTGAAGTTCCACTTTATCTATGATTCCACTATTAAAAATAAATTGAAACAATAGTTGTCATTGTCACTTCGAATTTTTATTTTGCATGGCATATTTTATTGTTATTTAAAATGCAGGATAATGAAAAATTTCATTTTATTAAAAATAAAAAGAATAAGGAAGCACTTCTTCATGATGGCTACCGATACAATTTTGTGTCCAACAATTCAAGCGAAACATCGTTCTCGGTGTGGAAAAAGGCGAACGATATTGGTTTGACGAAATCTCAAGAAGGACGATACATCACTAGAATTACTGCTAATTTGCCGCTCTTGCCTTCATCTTATATACAAGACGGATGGTCTGCTATTGTGAAATGTTCAACGCAATCACCTGAAATGAATGCATTCGCAAGCTACTTTTGCAGGCAATGGCTAAAGAATCCTTTGCTTATTTCCTGTGCAAAACAAAAGCACAGAACCAATAATAGATTAGAGGCATGGCATCGCCGCCTTAATGTGCGCATGCAGCACAAACCAACATTGTTACAATTTTTATTTTATTTAAAAAAAGAGGCACATTTTCAAGATAAAAAAATGAAAATTCTCTGTTTGAACCGAACAACAAAAGAAGAAACACCATATTATTCAATCGCAAGTATCAAAGAGAATTAAATAAACTTGAGACGAAGGAGATAACGCTCCCAGCCAGTCTTTTTTAAAAAACGTTAGCGATTTAAAGCGTAAGTTTAAATAAATAAATAATAATGTTACAATGAAATGCTTTCATTTTAAGTATTTTAGTATAGGTACCAAGGAAAAAAACTTAATGCTATAACTCGATAACTGTACTCCAAAAAACAAACGAAAATATAGTCGTTACGCTATCTGGCCTTATTGCGATCTAGTCCAAACACGATATAGTCCTAACAAGATCTAGTCATATCGAGATTAAGTCGTATAGCGAACTAGTCATATCTGCTATTTAGTCTTATCGAGAGGTAGTCATAACGCTTCTAACCCTATTTGTTCAGGACCATGCCTGGCTACCTTCTAGTTACGAAGATATTGGAGGTCAAAGTTCCAACATTTGCACAAGTTGTTTTGAAATAAAATACAAGTTTATAATGTTTCAAATTTACTTTAAATACCTCCATAACACCTGTACTATTCAATCCATCCATCAGCACAGATTTTTTACCCAAAAAAAGTAGTTTCCGAGCAATCATTTTTACGTAGAGTAACATAGTTTGATGTACAGAATTCTCGGTTGCCGGCTTTGCGAAGGGTCCGTTAACACCTTGGAGTGGTTACTACGTTGGTCCCGGCTGTCATTCTTAGATCTGTGACAGTCGTTACAGGTAGTCAGTGGCCCGAAAGTCTGACAACCAGTCTTGCAAGGGGCAACAATGATATTACTCAGCAACTAAATTTTAGAGGTCTGTTGGCAGTCGCTCTACGTAAAATAGTGGTATTCAGCTGTATCTGGTTACAATCGGCCAAACTAGGCAGATTATGAGATTATGAACGGCTAAACGGACTTACATGAACTGTGCCTTAAAGTTACATAACATCACGCCTGGCATATATTCCCCGAAGGGTTATGTAAAGGTGTACCTAACAAGGGGTCTAAAATGGCCGCTTTAGCAGAATAATTATAGAAATTAATATGAATTACGTTTCAATTCATAATATTAACTGCATTTATAACCCTTTTTAAGAATTTTCACAAGATTCCTATTATTATCTTATTAAGATTCTGCTGAAGCGGCCATTTTAGACCCCCAGTACACCCACATGTTCCACGATATTATACCTTTACTCTGTACACGCCCTAACACTGCAGCATTTGCCATTTAGTTTAATTTATATCTATTTAGTTGCCACACTTGGACGGATTTCATAACGAATCGAATTGTTGTGGGAAGGGGCTATTTTGTATTGAGTACTTAGCTACTCCATTTCTTGAAACCATTTAGTTTTTATTACAATAATCTGAAATGTTTTTGATGTCTGTTGTATGCAATGTTTAAGTGGTGTGGAAGGAAAATAAATGAGGAAAGATATGTCAGTGGATCACTGTTTTTTTTTAACTTGTTTTTTTTTTTCTAAAGAGCTTTTAATAGACTAGTATTTTCGTCTGTTGATTATGCAATTAAACTGTTAAAGTCATAAGTTTTTAAAAGCGTTGATTATGCAATAAAACTGTTAAAGTCATAATTTTTTTAAAGTCTTACAATGCCTGAACCTTGGTTTAGTTACTTAGAGATGACATTTTTTATTCGTTTTGAAGCAGTTTTTTTTTTCTCGAAAGCTCTAAAAAATTAATCGTATTTAGTCAACCTAGCATTCAATGTAATACTAAATCCTTCATTATAAACGTGTAAAACGACGACCTTGCAAAAAAATTTAAATAATAAAACTGACCCCGTTCACATCCTTACGCCGATATTTTTCCTACAAAATATCTCGAAGCAAATCAACGTCGTATCTTATAAAAAACAACAAATGTATGCTAGAACGTAAATAATTAATTTAACACGCCGACTGATACCAAAGCGGAAGTTTAAAATATCCTAAACATATAACCTTGGCTACCTAAACTAAATAATAAAAAAGCTAATCACGCATTTAAAATAAGGCGTGGCGTTGATAAAAACCTTTTTGTGTTATTAAAAAGTTATTATTGACAGTATTGGCTGTCAGGAAGTCTTGCCTTCGCCTTTTTATGATTTTAATGGCAAAAGTATTAGATTATACTGACAATAAGTAATGAAAATGTCTTTGTGTTGGGTTGTAAAACTGTATCAATGATATCAATGTTATTTTCAAATAAAAATATTTATAAATTGAGTCATTGAATGTTACTGTGCTAAGGTCGACGGCTTAAATATTGAACTTGACATTTTGAATTCGAATAATAGTTACGATTATCTTGTATTTGTTTTTAAATAATCGATGTAACTACCGATTTTATTGTTCGAAATCATTCGTGATTGGCTAAGTCAATGGTCATGAGTTTATGGGAAGTTATAAATATGTATGTCATGTATATAAGTGTGTCGAGATAAACATCAAAGGAAACAACAAATTGTATAAAATTACTATTTCATTTATTCACACATCCTCGCCTCTGTTAGCCTGTATTTTTTTTAATATAATTTATTTACAAAATCCAAAACGTTGAGTATTACTTTTTTTGGTATCTAATTTTTTATCACAGTTTACCATGCGTGGCCAGAGAGTCCATGAGCGTAACCGAGGGGGGCGCCGTGTGCTACCGCGTAGGGGGCAGCATGGGCCACACCGAAGGTGGCAGCATGGCCTAAGGCAAGGGGAGCGGGGTGGGACTGAGACAGGGACTGGGTGGAAACGGAGTGGCTGGAACCGTAGGCAGGGGCGGAGTAGGCCAGGGCGGGGGCAACACCATGAGCGGCGTAGCCAGCCCCGTGGGCGGCGTAGCCAACACCGTGAGCGCCGTACACGGCGGGCGCAGCGACCAGGGAAGCGTGACCAGCGATCTGCTTAGCGAGCACGGGGGCCACACCAGCAGCAGCACCGTCCAACTGAGCCTCAGCGGTCTTCACGGCGTCAACAGCTTGCCAGGAGTGGTCTTCAGCGGCGTTGATGGCCCGTCCGTGGAGCTCGGAGGCCTGGTCGTGGTATTCGCGGGCGGCGTCGGAGGCGGCGCGGACGTGGTCGGAAGCTTCAACGTGGGCATCGATGGCGGCACCCTGGATGTCTCCGGGGGAGATGGTGGGGAGGGCGGGGGCGGCGTGGGCTACGGCGATCGGGGCATGAGCCACGCCCAGCGGACCGGCCAGGGCGTACGGAGCCGCGTGGGCTACCGCCAGACCCGAATGACCGATGAGGCCATGGCCGTAGGGAGATCCCAGCAGACCGGAGGGCGCGGCTGCGGCGCAGGCGAGGACGGCGGCGACAATCTGTTAAAAAAATACCGATTAAAACATCGATTAACACACAAGCGATCCCTATATCGATATGTCGATATCACATCACTAATCACAACACTGAACCACGCAAACACTAATTTTAAATTTTAATTATTATTATTTAAAAGCACCAAAGAGTTTTTTAAGTAAGGAAACTCAAGTTTCAACCCACCAGAACTCTCATCTTGCACTTCTGTGTTAGACTGCTCGAAGGCTACTGACTGCTTTCGATTGGTCGCCGCGAGTTTTTATACCATTGCACGTTGGCTCAGCTCTATACGTAAAAAAAGTAAGTGGTCTGTTTTCAAGGGCGGGAAGGGTGAATAGGAAGCGTGGATTTTTGACTGATAGATTCGTATGTCGAGGAAATGCGCGGCAACTTTTTAAAATTGGACCGTCGAAGGTGCGTTCGATTTAATTTGAATAACGTCAACGTTTAAATCGAAATTGGAATTTAAAGTTATGGTAATAACTTTTTTATTGCGGTACAGAGATTTTAATATTATCTTTGGTGGAATTCGGTTTACGGAAAATATTGTGAGGAAACATTGATCTCCTAGAAATAAAAATTCAAAGACATGTGACATCTACCAACCCGCACTGCGTCCGCGCGATGGATTTTGGCCCACATTCTGCCCAGGACTGTGTCCCAGCACTGGGGACGTTATAGACTGATTATCCCATTAAAATGTCGATTCCAAGATTGATTTAATAGTCTAAATTAGATTAGTTATTGAACTTAGCTGAACTTTCAAGTGACAGGATGAAACCTTTAGATATTGAAGTTAATTTACTAATTATAATATTCATTTTATATGTCAGTAGATTGCCCTCGTAAATTATATCTTTCGAGCTCACATACTAATTTAATAATGAAATGCATACTTTAATTACTTTAAGTCATTTTGAAAAACATTACGTAACTTTTCAACAATTATTTTTAACTCTAAAAGTTTTGCCGCCATATTGCTAAATTCTTCAATAAGAGGTTGATAGTGACCCTCATTAAACGGTATATTATGAAAGAATCAAAATACCTCTTTTCTTCCTAGCTAGGCGACAAAACTAAGAATTTAGGTTACATAACTAAGAAGATATTTTGGCGTTTGAACGATATTGTCAGGATGAACAATCGTGGAATTGTTAAGAGTATTTAAATTGACGATGACGAACGGTGTCAATCGCGGCGAGATGGGAAGACGACAATGCTGCCATCTCGGGAGTATCCTGGATGAGGCCGGGACAGCGTGGAGCTTGACATGAGCAAAGAGAGGCCTAAACACAGCAGTGGGTGAGGTCGGGCTGTGGATGGTGATGAAGTGAATTGAAAGTATTACATAAACAAGATGGCGTGCGTTTCGATTCACGCCACGCGCCAAAGAGTCTTATTATAGTCTTTCTATTTATTATATACTAGCTTATGCCAGCGGCTTCACCCGCGTGGAGTTCGATAATTGACCCACGGAATCGTCCTACCGGGATAAAAAGTTACCTATATGCTATTCCAAACTATAATCTATCTCTGTGCCAAATTTCATCCTGATCCGTTAAGCCGTTCTGACGTGATTGAGTAACAAACATCCATCCATCCAAACTTTCGCATTTATAATATTAGTATAGATTATTTTTAAATTATTTTTTTTTCTTCCTCATGTAGTTAGTGCCTAACCTGGTGTCATATTTTTTATGCCGCCCATGGGCCTCTAACTTGGCTTGTCAGTCAGCTATACATTCCCATACAGGTTTGACTTTGATTACCGTAAAAGGAACGCACCTAAACTAAGTAGTAGACAAAAAAAAACTCAGACTGTCAAACATCATACCATAGCGACTAACTCTGTTTCGTTTGATGTAAGTGTAACGTAATTAGACGTTACTGTTTACTTGTTTTTAGTTCATTGCCATGAGGTTCATTAACACGTTTTCTCCACTTATAATTAGGTTGTAATGTAGTGATACATCGTTACAAAGCAACCAAAAATTAAAAAAGTTTCTTACTACTGCAGCTTATACGAGTATTCTAAATAATTTATACTTTATTTAATGTAAAATGGCTTGAGTAGAAAAAGACCAAAGAAACGATGGATGGACTGTGTGAAGGATGATATGGCTAGAAAGGAGGTGACTGCTGGGATGACGAGTAATAGAGAAGTGTGGAAGAAGAAGACATGCTGCGCCGACCCCAAATTAAATGGGATAAGGGCAGGAGAGTGATGATGAATTTATACTTAATTTTATAAACAAAATATCCTAACTATACTATAAATCAGCTTTTTGAGAACGTCTGAATTGCTTTGTTAAAGCAATGCGTCGTAGATTCTTTGCCTAAGGTTTTTAGTTACACAGGGCTCGAAAACAGCTAAGGGCAGGACTTACTACCCTGAAACCTGTAATTCTGACATATTTACTGCCTATTTTCGTGTCGTTGGTTTTTTTTAAAATCAGTCTGGCCTATCTAGCGGCCTGAACAGCAGCGTCAGTGGCCTTCATTAGATCCTCGAATGTGCAATTGTATGGACACTTGATTAAAAATTTTAAATATAAAACACCTATTTATTGAAACAACACATCAACTAAGTAATAAAATTGAAAAAACGATGGTTAAATCAGCCACCTTTAACTATGGTATTGCTCATCAGTAATTCTACAGTCCACAGTTTCTATAAAGGGTGTATTTTTAACCGACTTCAAAAAAAGGAGGAGGTTCTCAATTCGGTTGTATTTTTTTTTTCGTTTTATTTTTTTCGTGTTTGTTAGCTCATATCTTCATCATTTATGAACCGATTTGAAAAATTCTTCTTTTATCTGAAAGTATATACATCCCGATTGGACCCATAGAAATTTCATCAAAATCGTGTCAGTAGTTTGGTTTTTAAATCAAAATAGCTGGAAAAAATACGTCATCCAAGTAAAAGAATTTGCGAAATTGATACTTGACAAGGATTTGTGTGTGATGCGATAAATAAAAAGGGAAAAATAAAAACGTTTTTGCAAAAAAATAACCGACCGAAATGACCGACTTCTAAAAAAAACACAAAAAAATGTGGAAAATAACTTTACTTTCGGAAGTCGGTGACTATTGTTGATTTCATTGACTTTTTTGGTTATTTTTTGTAATCATTAATTTAGATAATTTCCAAAGGTTGTCTTGAAAATATGGCTTTTAGCGATAAGACCGCGCCCATTGTGTCACCCGATGTGTAATGTTTTCTTTTACGAATGTTACTTGTATGGTGTACGTAATAAAGAATATTCCATTCTATTATATTCGACCAACACCATCTTGTTATAAAATCTAAAATTCTAAATGACTTTTCTTGAAAGGTGCTTTAGAAAACAAACACCACACGCCATACATCATTGCCAACGAAACACAAAATCACCTAACCATCTTATGGGAATCTAAGTACATACCCAAGTATATATTTAAAGGTAAAGTTCACGGAACTAACCTATAATCGCGTTCCTCTCTCTCGCTTGGCTAATATCCTGTAATACCGGGCTAGAACCGGTTGTTCTAATGTATGTCTTTCTGTCTTTATTTACCAAATACAGTGCAATGTATCTAATATAGCTGACCCGCGCAACTTCGTCTGCGTAACATTTTTGATCGATGCTCCGCTCCCATTGGTCACAGCGTGATGTTATATAGCCTATAGGCTTCCTCGATAAATGGGCTATCCAACACTAAAATAATTTTTCAATTCGATCCAGTAGTTCCTGAGATTAGCGCGTTCAACCAAACGAACTCTTCAGCTTTATAATATTAGTATAGATTTGTGCGGGGGCAGTGTACTGTAGCCGTTTTGGACTGTGGTCCTAGGAAATTGTTTGGTCCTTGTAAATCTGTGAATAATAATTACCGTAGCACACTCGTATCCTGTTTGTTTAGGGCAATGTACATTGATATATTTGGATTTTGGTCCTAATAAAATTTTTGGTCTTTAAATGTCTGTTTTCATAAGAAGTTTTCTTCAAAATAAGTTGCAAATGAATTTAGTCTAAATTGAAGATGTCGGATTCGGAGACCAAAAAAGGGATATTTTATTTATTTATTTATTTAATGCACAATGTACACAAGCATAGAATTACAGCTGGTCTTAAAACTAGTGCGTACATGACCCTTCATTTCTTTAAATAAGCTGGGCCTTTTTAGTTTCAGTTTTGTTATGACGTTTCCTCATGTTCTCTCTTGTGTGTACATAAATAATAAAATAAAGAGATATTTACTATGTTTATAGCGCCATGATCACATGCAAACGTGATCGTGGAGCTCGCAACAGCGCCGAAAAATCGGGAACTCAAAACAAATAAGAAACATATTAAATATCCCAACAATAATAATATAATATAACAAATAATATTAAAATATATATTTATATATAATTAACAATATTGTAAAACCGTTATGTTTCAATTTATTATTCTATCATGGTTCTATTACATTTTTAATGAAGATAATTTAAACGTTTTAAAAAGGTTTTGCCCTGCAGTGGTACCAACTTCAGGCACATTTCAAAACGATTTGTTTTTGTTACCATTATTTATCACAGCGGTAACATTAGCAGTAACGAACACACATTAACTTACGCATCTAAATGGCTATTTGAAAAGTGTCAGGCACATAAAATTACAATAAATGCTAATTAATGTGTTCCGAGATGAATGAATTAAGTGATGATTGTGTTGGAAATGAATGGAAGATTATGCAGTATATGTTTATGTAGTGATGTGTGTGTGTTGATTATGTAGTGTATGTTTTTTTTTGTAATTGTTAGTTGTATGAAGATACGCTTTTATCGATGTGTCATTGAAAATTCAAAAGTGCCTGTAACTGGCCTACTTGAAATAAATGATTTGATTTTTACAAGATTTTATTTAACTTGCAATGTTTATTTATTTATTTAAACTTCATGTACAATAGTGGTACATAGGCGGACTTAATGCCACAAGGCATTCTCTACCAGTCAACCTTTGGGTTAAATAGGACAAAATTGTGATAGGGTACAAAAAAATAAATTAAGAATACTACTTTCGAAAATGTAGGAATATACTTTTATAGATACTAATACACATATACAATTAAAATAAACTAATAAATATTTCAATGTTCGTATGTATGTTTACGTCAAATCTTGCAACTGAATTTTACGACCATTAATTCCCGACCAATTGAGCTGAAATTTTGCATATACGTTTAGTTTGGATGAGAATGCACGGAGTGACGTCATTCTAAATCCAAAATGGCGGACTCCCAAAGATGGCGTACCAGTAATTTTTTATGCATCCCCATGATCAAATCCTTTGATTTGCTGCACCTTTATTTAAAAATTTGTTTTAAAAATGTTTGTTTTACTCTAAACTTGTTGAATTTGAATAAAAAAGTACGATCTGGTAAATAATATTGCTTACAAGACGCGAGCTAATGACATTCAAACAAAGGTAACGATAATGGTAACATAAAAAATAATGTATGGTACTGAATAAACCTGGCTTCTACATATACGTTTTGGCTTGATTATTTTGATGACTGTATTCCACTACTATCATCTTTACCTTTACACCCTTTGAAAGAAAAAAAGAGTCATGAATATACAAGGTGTTGCTTTGCATCCTCGTCAAATTCAAGGAGGTAACTATGCTAATGATTCTCGACCCGAATCAATAATAAAATGGGTAGGTAATTTTTTTTTATTTTTTTTTCTTAATATCTGAAATCGATAAGTGTACACCACCGTGTATTAAAACGCGGCCCATCTAATACTAGCCCTATAACCGCGCTTTCACCCACACAAACAAACGCAGACGTTTATTCGATATACGGGTGATTCTCCTCTTTTGTAAAGAGCTTCATTCTGAAATAGTGTCAAATTAAAACAACTAAAAAAAGCAGCGTTTATTATTATTAACCAGGTACCGTAATTTATATTGATCATTTACGTCTTCTATGTCAACCCCCTGAATTTTGACGAGGATGCAAAACTACACCTTGTAGAAGACGGAAAACAGGCGGTGGACGACAACCAATAACATAGTTAGGTACAATGGAAAATGACTTGATAGCGAGCAACACAAAAAAAAGAGACAACCCACAACCGTACGGTGTGGCGCAGAAGAACTAGAATGGTTGACCCCAATTAAATGGGGTAATAGTCAGAAGAAAGAAAATCTTTACACCTTATAAGCTTATCCTTTATTTAGTTTTCTAACTTATTTTTACATTTTTAAATATCCCTATACAAAATCAGTATAAAAAAACACTTAAAAATATATAAAATAGTAGCCCACCAGCATCGGGAACAGGGTCCGAGCTACCGGTGGTCAGGGCTCTTGAGAGAGGAACCTCCTAACAATACGCGCCGTGTCCAGAAGTACTGCTTTCTGAATCAAGCCCTTGATCCAGCCGCCAAGCGAGAGCCTCTACAGATGTTGGTCGAGGCTCTTGGCCATTAAACCATTGGCTGATACGACTATCGGCACAATGACTGCTGTATTCACGTCCCACATGTCGACAACCTCGCGAGCAAGATCTAGATACTTGAATTGCTATAAGCTTTATTGTTAAGGTGATTGGGTTCTTATTCACAACTGAGGGCAGTAGCTCCATGTAAAATACTAATATGCAGTCAAATCTAGTTAAGCTTACCTAATGTAAACCCTAAACTAGTTATGAAAAGAGTCAAAATACGGTATGAAATATATCGAATCTGTTGCAATTTTCTATTTGCTCCGAGAATGTAGTTCTATAAATTGACGTGGCAAGAAATTAATGTAAGTAAGTTTGTTACTGGAATTCAAAACTTTGCGCTTGTATTTTCCTTGTAACATAATAATTATTTTACGGTGCCTTTGTGCTCTTTTGTCTTTATGTATGTTTCCTGTAATGTGTTTTGTGTGTACATAAATAAATAAATATCTAATCTGACTGATATTATAAATGCGAAAGTTGTTACTTAGGGTGGATTTCACCAACTGAATGAGATCGCGTTTTTGCGCTTAATCGAGGATTAATTTATAATTTTGATTTCACCGACACAACGTAAACCCGTTTGACCGTAACGGAATTTGTCATGTAAACGCCCGATTTTTGCTGTCAGTGTCATCCACAAGTGTCATCATTGTTGTGAATCATAATTATTGTTTTATGTATTTTACTAAAAATATTGATTTTGTTGGTATTTGGCTATGCAAAATAAGAACACTGTTAATGTTACATGAATGTTAGGATCAGGACATTCGTCGCCCAAGATCGATACGCGAGAGAAAGGAACACTTTGTTACCCTTGATGACCAGGAATTAATTACACGGTTTCATCTCACGAAAGCAACAGTTCTGTCTGTATTGGAGTCTGTTGACGACAAAATAGTTTCCAACAAATATGTAAGTACCTACCAAACGATTATTTATTTTAATTATATGTACCTACCTGGTGCACAAAAGGACAGCCTAAACCATTATTATTTGTGCTCCCCGTTTCTACGCGACTGAGTGATATCAGATGTCTGCTGCAGATTTGCGTAGAATTAAGTACCTCTTTTGCACATAGTATTATGTACAGAGTCAGTGCTGCTATCGCATCACTCCAACTAATGGTATTTTGCCCTCGAGGATCTGAGCAATATTGATAACAATGAATCAGTAACAGTCCATTATTTTAATAGCAAAGAATCATTTTTAGTAATATAACAATAAATACAGACTGTATTATTGTATCTTTTCAGATTAGCAAGATAATTTACATCAAACTACAGACTGGATTTGAGTGGCATGGAAGGAATTTTGGCCACGTAAGAATGGTACCTACCGAGGTACTTGGATTCGTCTCTTGTCACCGGCTAATTTAAAATTATATAACTGGCGAAATGTGGATGTACTTACTTAGGTTTACCCAACTCTTCAGGAACAACCGGCGTGATGTTATGTGTACCTATGTCATGTATTATTAAAGATTTTCTCTGTAACAGTGATTTTTATTTCGAAATATGAGTTTATTAGTTTAGTCTTAGGAGAACGTGCGGTTTAAAAGAAGATGTAGTGGCAACAATTTGAAAGAGTATGCTTAGATGATTTGGTCATGATGAGAGGATGAGTGAAAGGCGACTATCAATAGTATTTACAGGGCAGATGTGAGTGGCAACGCCAAGAGGGAACGCCCTAGAAGGACATACACTGACCTTAATGGTGAGGTTCTTCAGACAGGTCAGGTGCGTAGCACTCGCAACCTGTGCGTCTATAACCAGATGTATGAACGTGGACGAGGCAGAAGGAGTATGTAAGGATGGAAGCAGATGGCGTTCAGCGTTCGGCGTTCTGTGTTTTCTGCCTACCTCCATGGGAAAATGCGTGAATGTATGTGTGTATGTTATTGTCATTTCAAATAAAATGTCACCGACACACGGTGGTACAAGCGCCCTACAAGTGCGGTCATAAATACCTTACTTTATTATATTTGTTAAATGGGATTTTTTTCTGAAAGGTAAATAATAAAAAATACTTCACAAATGTACATTAATGCTTTATTTACATAATTCAATACATAATATACAATAAACTGTACAATATGTACTGTTTATATACAAATTTAAATAGTCAATATTTGAGATTTATTGTCCCTCGTTCGGAAATACACCTGAATATGATATTAACGCTATTCATGAAGGGGTTATTATTAAATATGTATTCTTTTAAATATTAAACATATTATATACAACAAAAAGCAAAATTCTACAATTTATTTACAAACGTCATCACAACCACAACTAAGTTAAAATAGTACTTGACCACCAATCTGCCGTGCTAATTAGAAGTGCAGTAAGGAGGTTATTAGTAGTTTCGAGCAAATGGCGCCTAAAAATTTTTACTTTTATTTGTCTGTTTTAGGTATAATTTTAAAGTTTTGCATAAATGTTTTGAGTTACATGTATAGCTGAATATGCATTGTTTCGTAAGGACTAACCCTATTTTCTATAAGTTTAATACAACTATTTTAAAACAAAAAAAACTATTTATGCTTAGCAGGATCTTCATGACTAAACCCAGTATTACAAGCTAAAACAGCAGTAAGTTTGGAGTTACTGCGCTTTCTACTAGCAAATGCAGATTACTGCGCTTATTTCATTTAATTCAGTTATTATTATCACTCCGACTACAAATTAAAAACGCAGTGCACTAGTTAGAAAAAGCCATTAAAAATAGTATTTAAGTACGAAAAGCACGCTTATTTGGTTATATTTATCCTAACCATGTCCTAATTAAATATAACGATATAAATATTATAAAAATACGTTATTTTAAATGACAAATAAAAGTATCTTAATCATACACAATTAATGCATTTTTTATTAGTAACATAATATTTTCTTATAGCTATGCTTAGACTGCCTACAAACCATAACTGCAGTAAAAGAGTGACTTATAGCTTTTTTAATTAGTGTAAAAACATAAAAACCACAATAACTTGGATATATCTATAATATATCAAGAAGAGGTAAATGATGCAAGTATTTTAATAAAAAAAAATATTCAAAATAAATCTTAAAACACAAAATTATTATAATCACAGCCAAGTATTATGGCACCACATTATGTTGAGATCAAAATCATAGATTAATATTTAATTACCTGTGTCGACGAGGACTTATAACTATCACCACTGAACTAATAAAATCTAGTAACAATATAATTATAAAGTCTCAAAATCTAGGAATATTAATAACAAATAGGTATCAACTTCAGCCAAACTTCTTTCCTTATTTCGAACATTTGAGGTATCTTAATCACAGCTTCATAATTATTCATGTCTATGTCAAATAAGGAGATCAAACAATAATTATTCGCACGTACTTAACATTAAAAAGATCTATCAGACTTCTTAGGTTTAACAAAACAATTTAAATATTTAAAAAGTAACTATCAGACCTCTTCGATATCAGTTTCATTATTACTATTTACGGGCAAATTCAGCCAAAATTCCTTCCTTGTATCGGGCACTAGATTTAAAAGCTTATCAATTATGACTGATTTAGTTCTCGCCTTTATACCCCTAGGGGCGTGTTTTTGTGTAGCCCCAGGCAAACTTTGAGTTTTCATAAATTTTATCTGAAGAAAATATAGAATTTGGTACTCATTTTCATCGTGGCTTGTTTTATAATCTAACGTGTTTGTGCCCCTTTTTGCTACAACAACCACGATATCTTTTAAGTAAACTCTTGGACTAATTTTACGTACTTTGTGAATTGAAGAAAGATCAGAATAAGAATTAAAATCGGATACTTCCATGATTTTAACGTCGACAGGTTTTTGAGCTTGTTTCACTGCATCAATAAAATCGTTAAAGTCGTAAACTTTTCCTTTCTTTTGTAAAAATTGCTCGACTCTGTGATGAAGACTGTTAGCAGACATAAATGTATACTTAAAAATGTAATCATAAATGTTTACTTTAAAGATATCGTGGTTATTGTAGCAAAAAGGGGCACAAACACGTTAGATAATAAAACAACCGAATTCTTAATTTTCTTCAGATAAAATTTATGAAAAAGTTTGCCTGGGGCTACACAAAAACACGCCCCTAGGGGTATAAAGGCGAGAACTAAATCAGTCATAATTGATAAGCTTTTAAATCTAGTGCCCGATACAAGGAAGGAATTTTGGCTGAATTTGCCCGTAAATAGTAACAATGAAACTGTTATCGAAGAGGTCTGATAGTTACTTTTTAAATATTTAAATTGTTTTGTTAAACTTAAGAAGTCTGATAGATCTTTTTAATGTTAAGTACGTGCGAATAATTATTGATTGATCTCCTTATTTGCCATAGATATGAATAATTATTAAGCTGTGATTAAGATACCTTAAATGTTCGAAATAAGGAAAGAAGTTTGGGTGAAGTTGATACCTATTTGTTATTAATATTCCTAGATTTTGAGACTTTATAATTATATTGTTACTAGATTTTATTAGTTCAGTGGTGATAGTTATAAGTCCTCGTCGACACAGGTAATTAAATATTAATCTATGATTTTGATCTCAACATAATGTGGTGCCATAATACTTGGCTGTGATTATAATACCCCCGCTAACTCCCAGTTTACTAACTGAAGTCTAACTTTACTGCGGACTTTCATCGTACTTTGACATGTTTAAAATTGTCTTTTGCTAAATAATAACGCAGTTAGAAATATTACTGCTAATATCCTATGCATTTTAGAAAAATCTATAAGGTACGGATTCTAAATAGTAGCGCAGTAATAAAGCATACTGCATTTCTAGTTAGTATCTCATAATAGGTTCTTTACATACAAAAACTAAGGATAAACGCAGTAACACATCTTGCTGCATTTTAAATAAGTATTGTCTCTTGTTTCAATTGAAATGGAGCGCTAAGAAAAAGTGCCGTATACAATGTTACTGCATTTTTAAGTAGTATCCTTTAAATATTCACTAAACATTATTAACAAATCATAACAGCAGCAAGTGTTCGTTACTGCGCTTCTTACTAGTGAAATAAATTATGTTCAAACAAATACTGGAAGGCAAAGAGCAGTAATGTGTCTTACTGCAGTTGTACTTAGTAATTTACTTCTCAGCAAGAAACATACTGCGGTTTGGCTTATTAAAAGTCCCACTTCCGGGACAGCTATTAAAATAAGGATTAAATCACTATACAGAGCTCATTACGAGGATTCCGAATCTATGAACAACTCAATTTACCAAAAATCCTTCCTTACTGCGTTTCTAATTAGCACGGCAGCAATCTAATTTCAATTTAAACTAAATTCGTAATAAATCTAAAACCTGCGTCGACATAATGCTCTTTTTCTTACGGGGAAGTTTCCGAAGACTAGTAATGAATGGGCCTGAGCTGAGTAAAAATCTGTTAGGTAAGTCCGTATTCGTAAGTACTTCCGACATTTTTCTCGTGTGATCCCGTCTGAAGGCCTTATAATGTTTGTTGATAATTCCCCGATAGATAATAAAGCATACTGTGCCACAGCTGGGAGATTAGGTATACCACGGATATTCTTGAATTAAAAGTCGCGCGGTTTCCAAAGCATATTCATTAATTTTATCCGAATCAATATTAAAACCCGAGGACAAGGCTTGTCAAATTGTGGAACAACGTTCAATCAAATCTTTATTTAAGCCAGTAATTTCAGCTGAAACTGCAGAATTAGAGAAGAAATTTAACATCCGAGGCCAACCCGGTAAACCCACATCAGGTGAACCATGGCTGGTGAGTCGGTCGATGAAGTGATCCCAGGAGAAGACCTGATAATTAGGTAAAATGGTGACATATTTATACTTTTGGGTAGCTTATTTATCGGTAAATCATTATTATATCATTATTAGGTAATTAAATTGGGGGTAATTGATGATAAAATTATTGCATTTATGAACTAAGGCGGTGCCACCGTGCGACATTGGTACAGAAAGCGTTTTCACGACCGAGGTTCTGCATAGCCCAGTTTTCATATCCATATTAATCTCCATTCACGTCAAACTGATTTCACCAGCTACATTTGGACAGCGTTTTCGAAAACCAAGATCCCATAGCGTCCATCCTAGCATAGAATGTAAATGTTTTCACCAAAACGCATTGCGTTTAGTATTATAACATGCGACAGCGACCTACTGCGCTAAACCACAAAATAAGTAGATAAGGATCTTTTTCGTGTGAACACTGATTGAAAAATAGTGTTTTCTATTACGAAAAATCTCAGGATCCTCCAGACCTAAAAATATGTTTTTGTTAAATTGTGTCCAAAATATTTAATTGAAAAATATTGTATTAAATCTGTATCCACAATATCTTGTATGAACCCCTCCCCAGCTGGTTTATACACTTTTATATTAAACGGTAAGATCTGTAATAACAACAATACTTTACCTGGTGATTTGGTGTACTTTACATGAGTGCAATCTATAGCACCTATGACATACGGAATGAAGAAAGGCAGCTTGCCACACAATCAGGGGACCACATTTAGAGCTCGCATACATTCTTAAAAATACTCTCAAAAGATAGGTCTCGGTCAAATTAAGATGAAAGGTAATCACAGCATATTTTTTTCTAATTTTGGATTTGGTTAAAATAACATAATTTATAAAATACTTGTCGCGTGGGCAAAATAAGAACTAACGCCGCCATACTATTTTGTAATACATTTGACAAATGTATTGCAAAATAGGATCACGCTCTCCTGTCAACCTTAATGGACCGTCCTGGAGTGTGACTGACACTAGCATGGCCACCATCAGGGATTTTAATTTTGATTACACAAAAAAATTGTCGGTTACCGACAATTTTTTTGTGTAATCATCTCTGTGTAATTTGTAGAAATTTGTCACCAAATATCAGAATTTTTCGGTCATTGGTTCAAAAGTTATAATGGTTTATAGGCGGACGTTCTGTAGAGAATCTCCCCAGATTGGCCACATTTATTTATCAAAAACTAGGGCACCTAGCAAAGATCTGTTTTCTCCCAAATTCCAAATATTTGTTTCTACTTTTTTTAGTTGTGCAGCTTAATTAAAACAAGATATTACATGGAAAGAAAAACCCCGTAATACGAGGGTGGATTGAAAAGTTCGCGGCCTAACACATAAATACTTAAACTATTTTAATGTAACTGACCTCATTCGATTAGTTTACTCTCTGGTTGTCAAATAGTAAAATTCTATCGCAATAGCATTAACTGTATTTAAATTAGACTGAATTTTGTGCCTTTGTGCAGCGTTTTTAAAGAATGGAGAAAATTGAGCTACGTGCGGTCATCAAATACCTGTTTAAAAAAAAACTAACTCCAAAAGAGATTCACGAAGATATGTCAACAACATTGGGGGAATCTGCTCCGTTGTATACGACTGTGAAAAAGTTGCTGAATTTAAACGCGGACGAGAGAGTATTGAAGATGACCCTCGCTCTCGCCGGCCTATGACGTCTACGACTGAAGAAAACATCGGGAAAATCTGTGATCTGATATTAACAGATCGGAAATTGACCATCAGGGAGATTGCAGACACTATTGGCATTTCGTATGAACGAACACAAAACATCATAGTCAATGAACTTGGATTTTCTAAGGTTTCTGCGCGGTGGGTACCCAGATTCAGATTCAGATTCAGATTCAGTTTGCTTTCAGTCGAACAAAAACGAATACGCCTCACGATTTCTCGCGACTGTTTGGAAATGTTTGAGGCTGATCCACAAGATTTTTTGGCCAGATTTGTAACAATGGATGAAACTTGGGTACACCACTACACCCCAGAGTCAAAACAGCAACCCAAGCAGTGGGAAAAACCTGATGAACCGACTCCAAAAAAAGCCAAAACAATTTTGTCAGCTGGCAAGGTGATGGCGTCAGTTTTTTGGGATGCTAAGGGTGTCATCATGGTGGACTACCTTGCAAAAGGTGAAACTATAAACTCGGCTTATTACTGCACCCTCTTACGTCGCTTGCGTGAAACAATCAAAGAGGATTACTCAGCAAGAAAGTGTTGTTCCATCAGGATAATGCACGCGTTCACACGTCTGTTGAATCTATGGCTCAAATTCGTGATTGTGGCTTTGAATTACTGCCCCATCCCGCCTATTCCCCTGATTTGGCACCTTCAGACTTTCATTTATTCCCAAACCTAAAAAAACACCTTGGAGGTCAAAAATTTTCATCAAATGAGGAGGTCAAAGCTGCGGTGGGTGACTTTTTTGAAGGCCTTGAAGAAACTTTTTTTATGACCGGCATACAGGCGTTGGAAACCAGATGGAAGAAGTGCATAGAGTTAAGTGGAGATTACGTGGAAAAATAAAATTACTTTTGCTTATATTTTATATTGTTTTCTTGCTGAGGCCGCGAACTTTTCAATCCACCCTCGTACCTTACAGACTAACATACATATAAAAATATACAACTTGTGTTGGTAAATAGAACCTCAAAACTAAGTTAGTAACACTTCACTTGTGCAGTATGTCACTGTGTGTTCATGTGGCACTTGTCCGTGGAAGCGACGGAACACCACTCCCTGCAGCCAAAAGTCCTCTTCCAAGACGAGGTGCAGATAATACGTTGGTATTAGCACCACAAACGCCTTAAAGTTGACGTTGCCGCGCGACTCAAGTAGCTGCACTCTCACCATGTACTTAGCCTTCTGACGCACGTTTTTCACGATGTCCTCCGCTGTAGTGGTGTAATGAAGGCGGGAGATATACACCGGAAAGTTCGGCTTCGCAGCACGCTTCCTCCTCAAAACTGTCACGAAGCCATCATCAGCCCGAATCGGTGCCTTTTCAGGCACGGGCTTCCCAGCGGGAGCAGTTATGCCCGCGACTGCGCTAGCGAAATGTCCAGGAACATGTCGATATTTTGTAGAAGCTGCAGAAACAGGCAGCAAGTCGTGTGGTCTTGCGGCGGCGATGGGAGGCGCCAGCGGGACGGGAGCGGAGCACCGGGACGCACGAGGAGCGCACTTTGCAGGCTCAGCATTCTTGGTAGTAGGTTGTCCTCAATAGACTCCAACACAGATAAAACTGTTGGTTTCTTGAGTCGAAATATTTTGAAAAAGTCATGGCCATCCAGGGTTTGAAAATGTTCCTCTCACTCATCGTCGTCACAGCTTTCGTCAAAAAAGAGATAAAAGTCCTTTCATTGTATTTAAATAAGCTAAATATTGTTGAAAACCAATAAAATCAATACAATAATGATGACACTGACACCTCATAATGTCGGTTTTGGCTCCTAAACGCCCACATTCGGGCGTTCGCATGACAACCTCGTTTTATCTCAAAACAGGTTTACATTGTGTTGGTGAAATCAAATTTCAAATATTAAACTCGGATTCCACTCGACATAATCGCGTTGTCATTCAATTGGTGAAATCCACCCCAAATTTTAAAACAACTCCATCTATTAATTATTTTACAAACTTTTTGAAGCCCCCTTTGTCAAAAATTGTAAAATCAGGGATAGTTGGGAGTTAGTTCAACGTTGTGCTACTAGATGGCTGAAAACTAGAAAATAATATACATAGTTGTCTGAATAAAATACGCTATTTATTTTAAACTTTTTATTTTAAAACATATAACAATTCCTAATAAAACACAAGCGCTATCACATCGTTTGATTAGATCACATTGATTCATGTGAAATCTTCTTTTAATCCTCCCCGTTCAACCACTCAACCACGTCAAAATGTTCATCCACCAACTTTAATAGTAAGCGTCTCATTTTCGCCCGTAGCGAATTTAGAGTCCCTTTTTCATTTCCAAGACATACCATTTACAAAAACGAATAGAAATAAGCACGCAACACATACGGCGAAACGAAATAGAAATTGACACAACTGTAAAGACAGTTTTGACAACTAGCTGCGTTTTGAGATGCTGACATATTTCGTTATTAAAGTCGCAGTAGGTCGCTTTTGGATGTTACAAATCTAAACGCATTGCGTTTTTTTCACAACATTACGTTCTATGCCATGCAAAAACGCGTACGCGATCCAAGTGTAGTTTTTGAAGTCAGTCAGACATGAGATCTGGGTTTATGCTGAATCTAGTTTCTGAAAACGCGGTCTGTAACAAAATCGGTGAATTTCACCCTTAATCTTTCACGCAAAAACTATTGAGCGGATTTCGATTATCTCATGAAAAAGTCATTCAATGGATTAAGTGAACTTAAAGGGTTTTATTTGATGATTTTAACGATTATAGCTCTGTAAAGACACATTTGTTACGGTCGCGATCATATTTTAATCAACATAAAACGCGACATTGACCTGCAAATTACAGAAATTGCAAACGAAACGTTGCTAAACTGGCGCTTCCACCTTTAGGAGTATGTCGACGGCGAAGTGCCAATAACACTTAACTGACAAAATCAAAATTTTACACAAATTGAAAAAAAAAACGTTTCATTTCTTGAGAAGTTAAAAATTTGTTAGTTTATTTTTTTATTTATTTTGAATAATAATTATATGTGGGATTTATATATTATGCTGAATTCGTATATTTTATGATAGTGTAGTAGGTATTCGGTTAGATAGGAGGTATTAACTTTGTACTTATTCTTTTTATGCGATAGTGTTGTGATATTTAGAAGATTATGGATTTAACAAAACACCAATACTTTTAGGAGATTTCGCTGAAACATGCGAATAACACCTTTAAATTCAAAACGATAAAAAAGAGAATTCGTCGAAAAATTTCAGGTAGGAGGTATTGGCACTTCGCCGTCGATGTATGGATCGTAGCAGCTGTTCTGTAGTTTCAACCTACACCCAAGACAAAAAGACGTGTATATGTATCTTCTTTATCGTGTGGTTAGTGCCTAACCTGGTGTCAGAGTTTTTATGCCGCCCAAGGGCCTCTGACTTGGCTTTTACATGCCGTTGAGAAAGATCTCTCAGACATGCTGGTTTCCTCACGATGTTTTCCTTCACCGAAACAAGTGATAATTATAGATACAATACGCACATAATTCCGAAAAATCAGAGGTGCGTGTCTGGGGTTCGAACTCGAGACCTATGACTTGGCAGTCCAACGGTCACACCACTAGACTATCACTGCTCTATGTATTACGTACATATGTATATAAATGTAGAAAAACATGGAAGAAGTCATGCTGCAGCGACCCCAAATAAATTGGGATAAGGGCAGGAGAATGGCGATGTATGTAATTTTTTTGAATGTATGATTTATAGTTTCTGTTTAATTTTAAGAATGACTGATTTTAATGTAATTTTAATACATTTAATTTTTATAATTTCAATGAATGTGCGAAACACTATTATGGATCTTTTAGATATCTAAAATAAATGATTTTATTTTATTTATTTTATAATGTAAAAGCCACAACAATGTAGTCACTTAAAATATTTGCCATTATAGTGCAAGACATGTCCGAAAAACGAAGAAATTATATGAGTCATCATTGCGTTTGGTTTGCGTTCCACCTATACACTAGAACCACGTGACTTTTAAACAGAAGTCGGCCAAGGCAACTATGCATACGGCCTACATTGTAATTTTTTTTTTGCGTTCTATAAATTTTTAAAGGTGATTACTGGCCGTCTTTAAATTATGTAATTTTGATTAAGTATTGCCTCGTTTGGTCGAGTGATCGCAAGTGCTGCTGCTGAGTAAGAGGTCTTTGGTTCGATTGTCAGGTCGGGCCAAGTGTTATCGTGTTATCGTGTTGTCTTTTGCTGTAAACTGTTATTTTGTGTTTCTCGAGGTTTTCGCTTTCTTTCTATATAAACTACTAGTTTATGCCAGCGGCTTCGCCCGCGTGGAGTACGATAATTGACCCCGGGATGAAAAGTAGCCTATGTGCTATTCCAAACTATAATCTATCTCTGTGCCAAATTTTATCCAGATCCGTTCAGCCGTTCTGGCGTGATTGAGTAACAAACATCCATCCATCCAAACTTTTGCATTTATAATATTAGTATAGATTAGTATAGATATAGCGTCCACCGATTTTCCTCAAATTCCTGCCCTTAAAGTTGTCACAATTTATTCTGGAGTGGTGCCAGAAAGTCGTTTTCGTCATTCGTCCACACATTTCTATCACTCGTTGATGTCTTTTCTTTGCTAAGTCATCGGTTGCACAAAAATATGTAATTGTTTCCTTTTTGTATACTTATTATAGCTGCTCAGAATGTAATTATTTTTTCTATTTATTTATTTATGTACACACATAATCACTACATAGTATAAAACAAAGTCGCTTCCCGCTGTCTGTCCCTATGTATGCTTAGATCTTTAAAACTACGCAACGGATTTTGATGCGGTTTTTTTTTAATAGATAGAGTGATTCAAGAGGAAGGTTTATATGTATATTTAGTATCAGCATTGCACCCGTGCGAAGCCGGGGCGGGTCGCTAGTAACACATATGCAGGACATAACAAACAGACAAAAGAGCACAAAGGTACGGCTTATTTCATTTAGAAATCTCTTCCAGCGGGCCTGCGAGAGGATATAGAGATAAGAAACGCAGACACAGTGTGTAAAAAGAATAAATTAAGCTTAGCCTTTTAGTCGATATTAGGTGAATTCTTGACTACAGGTTACAAACATTTTCGTCTAGGACCTATGGTTAAAAATCTGGATACACTGGTTTGAAAATAAATCACTCAGTAAGTCATTTACAATGAATGTTAACAATAACCGGAAATTTAAAAGTAATAACATTAACTGGCATTGTTAACTTTCTCACACGATAATGCCTTTCGAATTTTAGCCTAAATCTAGATTAGGTAATTTATTAAGAGCCTATCATGTTATAATTAATAATCGCCTAATCTGATAAAATAAAGAGTTCGTGAATCGGATCAAGTATTACGAATAGGGTTCCGTTCAAATATTTTCTTGATCATTACAAATAGATCAAGTCTTGGTAAATAAATAAGGCAGTTGGCAATTTAGTAGCTGGGGATATCTGCCCAGGGCACGCCACACGTAGGTACAAAAAATGTTTTGCAAAAAAATAACCGACTTCCAGAAAAAAAAAAACAAAAAAATTGAAATTAACTTTACTTTCGGAAGTCGGTGACTATTGTTTGTTTCATTGACTTTTTGCCACCGACTTCAGAAAGTAAAGTTATTTTAATTTTTTTTTGTTATTTTTTTTTTGGAAGTCGGTAATTTTTTTTGCAAAAAAAAAATGTTTTACCCTTTTTAGTTATCTTATCACACACAAAGCCTTGTCAACTATCAATTTCGCAAATTCTTTTACTTAGAAAACATATTTTTACCAGATATTTTGATTTAAAAACCAAACTACTAAACAGATTCCGATAAAATTTCTATGCGACCAATCGAGCAGTATATCCTTTCAAACAAAAGAAGAATTTTTCAAATCGGTTCATAAATGACGAAGATATGAGGTAACAAAAACAAAAAAAAAACAACCGAATTGAGAACCTCCTCCTTTTTTGAAGTCGGTTAAAAATACTCGTGGACGGCATTGTAACCACCTAAACAATGTTATTAACAGGTGGAAATTAATTGATGAATCTGCTCTGAAGTGTAAATGTGGTGATGTTCCACTTACGATGGGGCACTTAATATCGTGTCACGCTTGTCCTGATGTTTGTTCATTAGAAGAACTGATGGACGCTACTCAAGGCGCCAGACTTTAACACAAGTTCTGGGCCGACACAATTTATATTGCCATCATGGTAAGATCAAGAAAAATAGTGTTACTTGCAATGATTTAAAGATTTTGTAAATTTGTCAAAATGATCTTTTGGGACGGAACCTAAAAAGATCACAGGGGTGAAGTGAATTTTGGAGCCGTCATAAAAAAAAAGTGTTTTTTATTTATTTTACTACGGAACCCAAATAAAAAAGACGTGCTTTATCGATCTGTCTGATAAATCTAAATTGAACACATGAATTTATTTTTTTATTTTTTATTCTGTACTGGATACTAACTTTCTAAAGATTATTGCAATAATTTAAATAGCTTTTAAATACGTACATTTTGGCGTTAATTAGAACGGTTAATCTAGTTTTTGAAGTATATTCAATTGCTGAAATTTTAATAAGTATAAAATTGCATACTGCGTACAATTCGTAATTAAAAATTATATTAAAAGATTCACAGTTTATGAGCTATAAAAGAATTAAAATTTTAGTTAATGTGCCTAACTAAATAGCTTTATAACTAATGAAAAATGTAGATCATGGATTGTGTTAAGAATTATATGAAAGATATATTGAAAATAGGGAAAGAGAGATATTGATAATTAACAGGGGATAATAGACCAAAAAAGATCTGCAACCCCAAACAATTTGGGTCAAATGCATTCAGCCGAAGTTTCCCCAAAATCTATCTAATTCTTATGGGTGTAAAAGTACCCTTAAAGAAGCCGGAAAGCAATTGCTCTCCCGGTCATTGCTATCATTTTTTGCTCTTCTAAACCATAGGTTCCCAACGGGGGCGGTATCGCCCCCTAGTGGGCGCTGGAACTTTTCATGGGGACGGTAGCGGACCCAATGGCAAATGGGGGGCGTTATGAAATACCTCAATTTTCATGAAAAAATATATCTAGCCGCCTAAAATGTTCATCTTATAACTAAAAGGGGGCGTTGGATTTAATTTTCTTGTCAAGGGGGCGGTAGTCCATGAAAGTTTGGGAACCTATGTTCTAGGCCATACCTGGGAACCTTCTAGTTACGGATTGATATGTACTATTCAATGCATCCATCAGCACAATGTTTTGAGTGCGTCACATTGAGTCCTACCGTATAACCTGATTTATCACCCCAAAAAAAGTCGTTTCCCAGCAATATTTTTTGCTTAGAGTTACTTAGTTTGATGTACAGTACAATGCTTGGTTGACGGCTTCGTGAAGAGTATTGTATGGACGATATTTCTAGCCAAGATGTTGAAATAAGACGTATCATAATTTAGAATATAAACTCAAATGATAATACCATAAGTAGTGAAATAGGAGCTTATTTGACTGCTAAGCTCAAACAAGAAATACCATGACTAACACAAATCACATGAAGTAAACATAGTATACGTTAATATGAGTGGGTTGTTGTTAAATAAGAAAGAGAATTGCAAAAGGTCCACTCCCGTTTGCCATTACAAACATGGCATACTACATTTTTAACATCCGACGAAATAAAAGGGGTTTTATAAGTTTAACATGTGTATTTGTTTGTCGCATTATACTACCCGAACGGATGAACCGATTATGATTTAGTTTTGTTTTGGTTTTACACTGTGATTTTGCAGAAAAGATTTAAGTCTTTCGGGACTGCACAAAACCTTGTGATATTATGAGTGTGTTTTGCCGTGACTTTGTATCGAGTTCCAGTAGTGCGCGTAGCAAAAGACAAAGGAAGTGGGTAGACAGATTTGTTTGCACCTAATTATTTATTTACCATCCACTCGCATTCTCCAGTCATCCCGCAATGATGGCGCTTGCAACAGCGTCGAAATATCGGGAGCTCACGATAATTGATAATCACGGAACATATCCCGCAAGTGACAGTGTAACTTTAAATGATGTTTATTTTGCAAATAGGTTTTTACAAAGACTTTTACACGTCTTCTTTTTTAAAACTAAATGAGGCCGGTGTTTCGTATCTGACTACTCTGAGAAGAAACAGCCGAAACAAACTCAGAGGTCATAGTCTCTTTTAAGGTCCAGACATAATCTTGATAAACTCACATGAGGACTATGCAGATCAGTGTCTGAAATGGTCTTTTGAAGAAAGAACCACAAAGATTTGAGTGGAGTTTAGTTATAAACCGTGAATGCTTAAGACAGTGTTTAAAAATACCTTCGCTAGCGCACACAAGGCAGTTGCGAAGGCAGAATAAAATATTGTAACTTGTAGTTTCATACACCGTTGATAAATAAATGAAATAATCCTTCTGCATCTACTGTCATATGTCCCACAGAGTGGCTTGTAGCCCCTAGTTTTAAAGTCAAAAGGAAATGTGTCATTACGTCTACGCAAGGGCCAACTACCTGTCACTGACATTATGGAGCTACTTGTGTTTTAAGTATAGTTGGCGGGGTTAACAGTAGTGCATAGCGGTGGCAGAGATTTATACATAGTTTACATGTATATTGGTGCCCGCGACTTCGTTCGCGTGGAATAATAACAGTTTTGGAATGAAGTGACCCGACCTTTGTTACTGCTAAAGCTGAGTTATTTAAGTTTCTCACAGATGTGGTAAAGTTAGAACAGGAAAACAGTTGATGTATCCAAGAACTGCCCAGGGTTCCTAAATCTTCCCTAAACTACGACAGATGCGAATAAGAATCAGACATACACCTTCATCTTTCCCAACTTCACATAAAATCTTGAGATAGTTATTATGCCTATCTGCATATCATTGAGCTCATAGGTCCAAATCAAACCATCACCTTCCTGCCCTTGTCCCATTCTACTCGGGGTCGGCGCAACACGTTTTCTTCTTCCATTCTCCCCTGTCAGACGTCACGGCATCATTTACTTCTTTCTCTTTGATATCATTCTTCACACAATCCATCCATCTTTTCTTTAGCCTTCCTTTCACTCTCCATCCATCAACATTAACATCCATCACTCATCATCTGGCTAGCCTTTTCCCAACTATGTTAGGGTCGGCTTCCAGTCTAACCGGATGCAGCTGAGTACCAGTATTTTAAAACAACATTAATATCCCTCACTATTTTAGTAAAATGGTCCCAATCTAACCAAATAACCTTAACACCTTTAGGGTAAACAGCACACGGAAGCCAGAGAACCGGGTTTGGCCCAGAGTTGGGTAAGGCCTGTGATTCATAAGCCTCGCCGAAGTTGCTACATTTTATTAATGAGGTTGCATACCCGGAACTTTATATGGGCAGCTGTGCCTACAGGTGCAAAACAATACCTAAATGGCCAGTAACATTAATCTTCTATCTATCTTCTTCTATATACATATATAAAGAAAGAAACTGACTAGCCGACAGATTCACTGACTGATCGATCAACGCACAGCTGAAACCGCTGGGTCTAGAAGAATGGAATTTTGCACAAACGTTCCTTAAAATGACATAATTGTGCACTAAGAAGGGGTAAACAAAAATAGGAAATAGGGGTTGAAAGTTTGTATGAGACTTCGTCCACGCGAACGAAGTCGCGGGCAACAGCTAGTATATATACCCTTTCTTATTTCTATTTTCTTTTTCTATTTTGCGCTGGCGGGTGCCTATCCTGCCTGAAACATCAGCCTAAAATGTTCTGTTGGGAGACAGGCCTCTACTCAGACACTTTCACAAAGTGTCTTCGAATATTTTACTTCATCGGCAGAAATGATTAATATTTGTCTGGAAACATGTTACCGTATGACCACTTTAAGTTTGCAGTTGAGGGTGGCGCTGCTTGTCAAGAACAAATGCGTGGATGTGTCGTAACATGGTACATTTATTTTAGTTCTGAGCTTTGCCGTCTGCACAGATAAGTTAGTTGCAGTGTAAATTAATGGTTTAAGAATAAAATCGAGTTCTGATGGTCGTCTTTGTCACTCATATCTGTGCCTCTTTCACTTTCAAAAGCTCTATGAGTCTAATTTAAATCTAAGTACTTACTAAGTACATTTATTTATAAATACATATTTTAAGAAATTGATCATATAAATAGTACAGTGGAGATCGGGAATAATCCCACGGGAACATTCTAATAGGATGAAGAACGATTTTCCTGACCTAGGTGTTGATCTACCTAAATGGTAAATTTCATCGAAAACCGTTTGGCCATAACGGTGTAAAAAAGAAATAGATAGACAGTGCTACTTTCGCATTAATAATAACTTTTTGACAGTTTAATTATTCTGAAATATCGAACTAAATGTATTGAATTTAGCATGAAATGTTACTATTGTTGATATGGGCTAGTTTGAGAGTGAGCGTTATGCAAGTATTGGACGCCCACTGGGCTGTATACTTCATGCATTTGACTAAAAAGGAATACAATCCACAGAAAGCTATCTATAAATCTTATATCAGTTCTTATCTAAACAAAACATCTTACTATACAATTTATAGTTATAAGTACAAAGATCATTTGACTCGTGACTGAAATGGAACTAATCGCGCCATCTTGTTTTTGTTTTCAATACATTTCCACAAGTGATTACAAATTACGCCCCGCTGTCAATGTCATTTAAGCGCCAAAATATCCTTGCAGCTCTTTAAATCCATTCATTCAATTTCGCAACAGAAAACGAATTTGAATTAAGAACGCAGTCAATAAAGAGGTCGAATACTCATAGACAAGATGACCACAGATAACAAAGTCTTGGTTAATTGTTAGCCAGCCTTCTTGCACTTAACCGTGAATAAAAACGAATATAACTCATTGTGTTTGTCTGTGATTATGTGGAATCGTGTAAAAATGTCAACTTTTATCTTTAATAGCCGCAATGGAATAGAGGCGTGCGAAACTTGGGCATGGCTGCTCGTGATTCTTGTGCAGACGTACAGTGTCTATGAGAATAGGTATTTTTAGGATTTGTCCTGTTTTCACTGCGTCTGCGACAGTGACAATTTGTCCGAAATTGCCGCCTAACAATTTGGATTCTTTATATCAAGTAGCGTAGTATTCTTTATTTATTTATTCACAAAATCAGCTCTTAGAAATTTTATCTTAATATATATACTAGTCTTACAGCCAATTGCTGATTTACAATTCAATAACTAATTATACAATACATGCAGCAGAAACAGACATACAGAGTGAAGTGATCCGCTAGCAAAATCTGAGAGAAAGAATTTTAAAAAAATCAGCTGTTCCATACATTTTGACCGTGTAGGTATTGCAGTTTTGTAGGAAACAGCTGTTTGTTTTTTGACAACCGACCCTTCCACCTTGTATAACGGGATGTTTTTTTGTTAAAGCATGCCATATCAATAATTAACTGATAACCCTCATACTTGTTCTTAAGTGGAGATAGCCAATCGGCAAACGTGACTTAGGACCCTCGTAGGCTAAGCTGAACGACGATCTTGCAGGGTAGCAGTTGGATGACAGTTCCTCAGAATAGATTTGAGCGGTGTGCGGTTTGACCGATGATGACATCATTCGTATGTGCTAGATTGATCTTTGTTAATAGAGGAAGTCTGAAAGTGGCGCCGGTGACTGAACA
This sequence comes from Standfussiana lucernea, assembly GCA_964057025.1. Lineage (NCBI taxonomy): Eukaryota > Metazoa > Arthropoda > Insecta > Lepidoptera > Noctuidae > Standfussiana > Standfussiana lucernea. The sequence continues at coordinate 3,697,813 of OZ059812.1, forward strand.
GTTGTGTGATAATGAGGAATGAGGAAAATGTCGTGAGGAAAACGTTTAGTATGAATGTGGATGGCTATAAGAGTAGAGGAAGACCAAAGAAACGATGTATGGACTGTGTGAAGGATGATATGGCTAGAAAGGAGGTGACTGCTGAGATGACGAGTAATAGGGAAGTATGGAAGAAGAAGACATGCTGCGCCGACCGCAAATAAATTAGGATAAGGGCAGGAGAATGATGGTGATGATCTTTGTTAATACTGTAAGTAGCTACATTACTCTGTCCATGAGATTTTTAAATTCTGAAGGCTCCGGCTAATAATAGTATTATTGATATATCCTATCTTTGCCTTACTTTGTAGGCACCCTACATCGGACGTACAAGCTTTATATATCAAGTATCTCAGGACTCTCGACTCTCGCAATAGTTTGCTACTGACCCACTGAATACCACTTCATTGTTATACTTACACTCCAATTTATACCTTAAAACTTTCGATATAAAGCATATTTCCCCTTAGAAAAACCAGCCAGGTTCTTTGTCAAAGGATATTGAGCTTTATTTTGAAAGTGTTGGGTTGGTTTTTGATTGTTATCCTAATGTGCATGTTCTTATATTGCGTTTAGTTATAATTCACTCGTTTAATATCTCGCTGAGTGCCTGAGAAATCATAGTTTGTTTATTTGAACTGGAGTAGTAATTCGAATACGGAAAATTGAGAAAAGTATGGAATTCTACAATAACATTTAGCTCCTCGCGAAAAACTTCACTCTCTCTCGTTGTGCCTACTGGCCTGGTTCAGTGGAAATTATGTTTTTCCTACTCCTCCGCTATTGTTTTCTGATTAATTTCGTTGCGGGATCCAAGACAGTTAAATCGTTTCCCTGGTACTTCGTCGAGCTTCATTGTCTCGGCGCTTTTCTGGTGGTCACAATCGATGATTCTGGCTTTCAGGAGTTGCAGGGGTTTGGGAATAGTGTGGTGGGCTTGTCCTCGTGAAAAAGTTCGTCTAGCGAGGTAGGTCTTTCGGACTACTTTCGTCGCGATCCATCTCAGCGGAGATTTGCGTCTTCGATTGGCTCTTCTTAGATAGCTACATCTACGCAATTAATGTTATAGTGCACAAGTGTGTGCGTAAACACACGTGCACCAGCTCTTCTGCCACCCTATTAAGTCCGATGGAACGGCAATCCTACAAAACCATAGGGAGATCAGCCGCAGGACCAACGGCTTCAAATGCTTTTCGAGCCTCGCAAAATTACTAAAATAAGGATTACGCCGAGGTGTACCTAATAGTACACCCACATTTCGCCAGTTATGTTTTAAGGGGGCGAGCCTATTGCCATCAACCGGGCACTAATCCAGACACCGTGGCTGCTACTGAGAAATTCCCGATGGAAAACCCTAATAACACTTTGCCAGACCCGGACATCGAACCCAGAGCACCATGCTCAGCAGTTGCGTTTGCGACCACGAGACCAACCCGAGAAACACTAAGATAAAAAGTTACCAAAAACCGTGACAGCTCATTGTGTCAGTATGTGAAAAGACCTTTTTCACTGCAGTTGAATTATGACAAGCTAACATTACCAAAGTTCCATATTCAATTCGATTACCGGTCAAGCAACAGCCGTACCACAGACTAACAGCCTCTAAACCACAGACAATGACAAGTCCTTGTCTACATACATGTTATAATCAAAGTATCGTTACTTACGAAATGCGCCGATACCACGGTCGGAGGCGGGCGGCAAAATAAGTGGGCTAGGCTGTCGTAATGCCGAGATTAGCAGGTTATTTCGGCCTTACGAGCCTGTAAAGAAGCATAGCAGTAGTGGCCCGGTGTTGATAAATGACTGTTTTTGTTTTTAAACGGCCCAAACTCCCCCAGACTGGCACGATATTTAAATAAATGGCCAAGGAACATATCCTGAGGGAACCGGCAAAGGACGTGCCGATTTCCAACGAAGTATCCCAGCACCGCTGATAATATTGTATGTTGTTTGTCCTAAGCCGCTTGGGGTGTTAAAAGAACCATCATATCTGCTGCCTATCCATAAACTATCTTTAAATCCTTCCTGAGATGAACTCGCTTTAAGCGTACCTTTTCTCTTTGGATATTGGACGATGCCAAAGACGAATAGAATCATGCGTATTAATGCTTTGCTTCCACATTTATTATGCGAATCGCCTGTCTGTGGTCGTCTCTGTTTTCCGATCATTATAATCTGGAACTCTTCGAAATTCGAGTGAATCGGTTTCTTCTAGGCACGTGTGCTCCACCCTAGGCCGCGTCATCGCTTCACCTCAGGCGAGTTGCGGCCAAACGCATGTCTATATAGTGTAAAAAAAAACATTGGCTATTAAACTTATCCTTCTGCAGCCTGTTTGCCAAAACAACAGTGAAAACGAAGCAAAAATAAAAAGATAAATTGAATTTGCCAATAGAATTTAGAAGGAGCATGTCCAATTTCATTCTCTTGAAATTAAAACATGAATTGAAAGTACAGAAACTGATTAATTGATTTCAAAACGACGCGAAACGTTATTATCATTAATCTTTGCTCTATTGAATGAAACAATTGATTAATTTATATTAAATGAAATGGTTCTACTTGGTCTAATGGTAAAAAGCTTAGTTAAACGATAGACCTTGTAGTTGTAAAGACAATTCTACCATCAAGAATCGTTTTATGACCTCGGTTAGGTTCACTACTTAACATAAATTCAGTGACGAATACAATAACTGCTCACATACAAGATGTGAACGGACCCTTCACGAAGCCGTTTACCAAGCACTCTGCACATCAAACTAAGTAACTCTTCGCAAAAATAAATCGGCAAACGACTTATTTTTTGGGGTGGAAAATCACGTTTTACGGTAGGACTCAAAGTAACGCACTCAAGTTGGAACTTTGACCTCCAATATCTCCGTAACTAGAACGTTCCCAGGTATGGTCCAAAACAATAAAAATATCCTGGCGCCAAGCAGCGTTGCTGACATCTGGTTAGAATCTCTCACCTGGACATGAGTTGCCATGGCTGACCTGGAAGTTTTTTAATTGACTCCGAACCCAATTTGGCCAGGTTGGTCGTTCTACAAACGATGGGGCACTTTATATCGTGTCCAGCGTGTCCTGTTGTTTGTCCATTACAGGAACTCAAGGCGCGAAACTCGTGGCTCAGTTCTGGGCCGACACGATTTAGATTGCCATCGACACGCTAGCAAAAGAACATTTCGGAGGTAACGACCTGTGAAGCCTCCGCTATTGCAGATATGTCCAAAGGCGGCGATGGGCACTTGCAATCAGGTGGTCAGACTTGATGAGAAAAACTTGAAAACCTGGATGGGACTGGCATAGGACCGTGGAGATTGGTACAAGAAACGCGAGGCCAATACCCAGCAGTGGGTGAATTCAGGCTGTGGGTGTGGGTGCCGACTTATATGCTCCACAAAGAAAAAGGGTATCTCGCAATCCTTGTTGACTTAGTCAGTCCACTAGCTACCCTATATCAGGACCAGTTTTAAGCTAATTCGATACAGTTCTTAAATCTCAACTGTAACGAAATAGGATACATTAACAAGTCTCAAATGTACGTAACCGTACACTCGAACCTTAAACCGGTTAAGTTTACGTAACCTTTTGTTAAGCTGTTAGTTCTAGTTTTGTTATACAGGGTGTGTTTTATTGCAAACTTCTTTTTACGAGTTTGTACGAGTTTTGAAAAAGTCTTGCTGGTAAGATTGTAACCTAGGTTGGTGTAGAGTTTTCGGAAGTTTAGGGTATCATTTCGGACACTGAATTATGAACACACTTAAGGGTTAATTTGCCCAATGAAGCTGAACATAATCAGCACCCCTGAAGCACGTTCAAGTTCTATCATTGCTCTTGAAAGTTTCATTAGAAAAAACCCTAAGTATTGGAAATTCTTAACTAAAAAAACCACCACTTTTTTGTATTATTTTTTTTTGGAAGTCGGTTTTTTTGCATAAAACTTTTTATTTTATCCTTTTTAGTTATCGTATCACACACAAATCCTTGTCAAGTATCAATTTTGCAATTTCTTTTACTTGGATGACATATTTTTTCCAGCTATTTTGATTTAAAAACCAAACTACTGACACGATTTTGATGAAATTTCTATGGGACCAATCGGGAAGTATATCCTTTCAGATAAAAGAAGAATTTTTCAAAACGGTTCATAAATTACGAAGATATGAGGTAACATATGTACATAAAAAAGGTTCCCACGAGAACCTCCTCCTTTTTGGAGTCGGTTAATGAGACTGCTACTCCATATTTCTGTTAAGATTAATTTGTTCTTCTCGACAAGTTTATTTCATCTAGATGAGAGCATAAACATCCTTTTTTTGGAACATCTTACGCTGTTTAGGCTCTGTTAAATGGTGGCCTCTTTAAACTATACATAAGTACGTCCTGTATATACAAGTGAGCGTGAGTGAGTCGTGAACTTAGTTACAGATAAATACTAGACTACCTAAGTTCAGATGTTAGTACTTACTGAGTTTTAAATAAATATTTTATGAAGCTACCCGTTTTCGATATTGTAGCATTGGTGAATATGAAATATCAAACCGTGTGCTTGATGCGACTTTCAGTTGGTAAAAATTATTATACAAACTTCCCTATTGAATCCAAAAAGTCGGCTTTTTTGTCAAAGTCAAATTTCCAACTGTTTTACAAGTTTTTTCGTAATCTAAGTTTGTAAGATAAAGCAATTAAAGCTACTTATAGAATAATTAAAACTAAATGTTTACAAAAAAGTACTAGTTTATACAAAATAAACTAAATAAATAAACAACAGGTCGCTAAGGCGTCTAAATACTCCTGCACATCGCTGTCATCCGGAAACGTGCCCAGAAGACTGGCCGCATGGCCGCGTTGAATAGCCTACATTATTCTTTGACCAAAGGAAGAGCCAGAAGCGATCTGGTCATGCGAATCGTCAACCAGCCGGCAAGAAATTTTCTTATAAAGGAGACGCGCACTTGGCCCAATTAGGCACTTAATGATTACTCGCACAATTGACTGGTGAGATTGGATTGGGCTGATGGAATAATTTCAATATTAATATTTAGTATATTAGTTTGTTGAGACATTATTAGCGACAGCTAAGTAACCTATTAACCATCTCTGCCCCATTCACTTGCAATTATCTTCATTTTAGCACTAGCATCGATCTTGCTACATAGACTTTATAGCAAAAAGGTTCTTATGTAGGCCTAGTTAAGTTAGGTTAGCTAGGCAAAAAGTTAGATCAAGTTTTTACCTAAATCAATCAATATTAACACAACTTGCAGCTATTTCTAGTGTTGCCATCACTACATAGTATAAAACAAAGTCGCTTCCCACTGTCTGTCTGTCCCTATGTATGCTTAGATCTTTAAAACTACGCAACGGATTTTTGATGCGTTTTTTTTTTAAATAGATGGAGTGATTCAAGAGGAAGGTTTATATGTATAATACATGCGTATTATAGTAGAGAAAATATTAGTATCTACATTGCACCTGTGTGAAGCCGGGGCGGGTCGCTAGTAAATCTATATTTAAGTACTAGTTGTGTCTTCGGTTCCGCACGTACAGTTTTAATTTTCAAATATCATCATCAGTCTAGCCTTTTCCCAAATTTATTGGGGTCGGCTTCCAGTCTAACCGGATGCAGCTGAATACCAATATTTTACATGGAGCGACTGCCTATCTCACCTCCACAACCTAGTTAGTACTGGGTAATACGGTACCCTTTGGTAAGACTGGTTGTCAGACTTTCGGGCCACTGACTACCTGTAACGACTGTTAAAGATCTTCAAATGACAGCCGGGACCAAAAGCTTAACGTGCCTTCCGAGGCACAGAGGAAACTCGTTATGTGATGATGGTCACCCATCCACAAACCGACCTTAGCAAGCGGGGCTTAACCTTGAAGATCGACAAGTGCGGCTGTTATTATTTAGCCACCAGCTCCACCTTTAATTTTTAAGTATGATAAGTACAATTTTTTTTTTGTAATATTGCCGAAAAGCCAAAACAAAAGACTGGCCTAGTAATATAGATACTGGGTGAATTTTACAAGTGGGCGTTTATAGCCAAATCCGAAACTATGCGGCATAGCGAAAAATATTCAAAGAAGTCTCGGGCCCGATTTTGATTAAAACGAAAACTGCACCATTGGATTTTTGAAACATCAATATTCCTAGCCAGAAATCGAACCCGTTGATTTTGGAAAAAAAATACACACACTGTATTATTAGATTACACCATTCGATAGAGTCGCTGTTAAAGATCAAATTCTGGAAAATAATGACATAAAGTAATATTGAGGAAAATGTAAAATTTAAATGAAATACTAGCCAGCGGAGACTGGATTTGCGCCCGGTTGATGGCAATAGGGTCGCCCCCTATAACACGGGACCATTGCACCACCATATAATTAATTAAAAAAACAATAAGGCATGACATACAAAAGATATAATTACTTTGAAATTAATAAGATTGATCTAGCCAGATAAAATGTCGTGTAGTTGTTACAACATTAGATGGTCTATTTGACAAGGTGGTTTAAATAGCATACTTTTTACGTGAACATTCCATAATATCATGTATGTATGTTTAATCCGCTTCCTGTGCATGCGGTGTTAGCCTTTAAGTAATTGTTACACTTGCCAATGTATATATATCAATCGCAATGTAATGCTACGTGTAAACAATTGTTGGCTGACCTTAAGTAAATAAATAAATAAATAAATAAATATCAGGTCCTATGTTCGATTCCTAGGTCAGGCAGAGGGTTATTGGGTTTTTGCTACAGGAATTTCTCAGTAAAAGCCCGGATTCTGGATATGTGCCTGGTCGGTGGCATTGGACTCGATCTTTGTTACATGCCTAAGGCCCAGACTCGAAAAAAGCGGAGAAGGAGACGTGGAGGAACCAGCCAATCAAATTGGCTGTCTTTCTTTTTCGTGTGGTTAGTGCCTAACCTGGTGTCAGAGTTCTTATACCGCCCATGGTTCTCTGACTTGACTTTAAATTGTCAGTCTTCCTTATGTAGATGGAACAGTCCTCCTGGTCTGAAAATATCTACCAGTTTATAATGTTGCTATTTTTTTTTTAATTGTGTGAACTTCTGAAAACACTTCATAGCTACTCGTAAGCTTAGTCGCACTAAACGAAACATCTGAAAAAAAGAAGTTTCCATTTCTGACACTAATGCCGATAAAAAAAAACACAATGGCCATTTTTTCAGTTCTTAATAGTCTAGATCTCTAAAAAGATAGCTCCAAGCTCATTGCCCGTATCATTAACATCCCAATTAAGTGATCTCCATACAAAAACTGATACATATTGTTCTAGGTTCTTCTCAGATCGTAAAGTTAACAAATTACTGTATAAACTCTAGCTTCTATTGTCTACAAGTCTGGGAGTGGGTCATGCCATGTGGCAGGTGAATTCAGAAAACCAACCATGTATTTAGAGCCATTTAAAATTCTGAGTACTCTGAGTGGTTTCTTTTTACCCACATTTTTTTCCAAATTGATACTTTATGCAGCTTTGTTCCCCATTCAATTTTGAAACAGGAAATAAAGAAATGAGTTAAAAAAACTATTTTTATTGACAAAACGGACGGCTCACACGCACACTCGCAGCGCATACCACCCCACTTTTCATCTGCCTGCGATAGGTGTCGAATTTAGCGGCTGTGTGTAATATATCTCTTGATTTCCTGTGTATCAGTATGGCGTCATAGGGGATTTTCGATCGAAGATTTTTTTCCTCAAAAAAGGGTAAAACTCCCCAATCTACCAACTCTTTTTCCTCAAAAAAGGGTAAAACTCCCCAATCTACCAACGCTGCCTTAAGTTTGTTAACCAGACTGACGGACAAGACTTCATAAATTTTAAGCCGGAAGATGTCTTCTACTCAAAGCAGAGTGGTTCCAATTAACTGTTCGACCAGGGGATTAAGATATTCTCAGGCCATATACGGCCATACAAAAATTGCCATCGCGGACGGTATTTCACGTCCACACGGCGGGGTATTGGTAAAGTTTTCAACTAGCAATAATCGCACCTCGGGTTAACCTCATTGGTTACGATATTGCCTCTGCGCAAAGTTAACTCGTAAACTCTGCTCCGAGCCACCTAACCAAACGCCGTGCATCAAACGATAGCGCGATCTAACTCGACGTCAACGCCATCTAGTCGCACATTCGGTACTAAATTCCGTTTCTGATTAAGGGTGAATGGTGCTATTGTGTCGTGGTACAATAGCACCCTTCGCCATATAATAATACCAGCCTGTAACTGTCCCACTGCTGGGCAAAGGCCTCTTCTCAAACAGAGAAGGCACGAGCATTGATCACCACGCTTGCTCAAGACGTGTTGGCGATTTCAGACTTATATTAATTATAAGTCCAGGTTTCCTCATGATGTTATCCTTCACCGATGTCTGTGATGTCCAAGATAAACTTAGAAAGTACTGTATATGAATTGAAAAAGTCACATTGGTACTTGCCCGGAATTGAACCCACAACTTCATGCATGAGAGGCGAGGTCTTAACCTCCTGGCCATCACGACTCCCCTTACCCATAGTATGACAATAGAACAGGTTTTTTCAAAAGAGAGAGTAGTACCAAGTACTAATCTATTTCACCTCCCGCCGCCTGAAGTTCGACATTATCTTTATCTTTAAAAAAAACCACTAGAAATTTCTCCTGTATCGTGGGTGCATTTACATACACATAAACTCGCATACACAAACAGCCAGGCCCGGTACAACAACCAGTAGCCATACAAATATTTGCGCAGCAGTCAATCGCTCAGCCACTGCGCCAACCGTGTCGTCATTGTTCAAAGCTGTCACTGAATCGGAATATTGATAAAATGGATCGGAATACTGATTCAAATTCTTTCTAAAAATTGGAACTTTGACCCCAAATATCTCCGTAATTAGAAGGTTCCCAGGTATGGTCCAGAACAGAAATGATATCGTAATCACGGGCAGAAAAAGCGCTTTTCGGCTGCAACTAACGCAGCCTTTAACGTCTTTTTACACCCCTTATATTACAAGAAACCCTCCCTAGATCATCACCATAATATGGGATCCATGTTCTAAAAACGTTCTACTTCAAACTTAGAAGTGAATATCTTAACTATTCGACATGTTTCTGAATTTTCCCATCATAGAAAATTGAGTCCAATTTATAATATGCGAAAGCTACTTTTCTCATAGAGACCGAATGGGGTTAACCTTCTGAATTCTTTGCCTATTTATTTAGAAGTCACGCCCTCTGCCGTTCACTCTGCTCTACTACGGGTGAGGACATCCCCATAAGCGGCAGCGATAGCGAGTTAATCAAGAGCTAGACCAACTGATGACAGATCATGTCAAGGGGTGCCGTTGTCTTAAAATGTCCACGACAAATGCTATAGTCCGGCACAATCTTGATGATATTGAAATCGTAGGACCACAATAATATAACCACTTCTGGTAAAGGCTATCCTGCGCCAATACACTCGTCATAAGCGGTAGCGATAGCGATTTAATCTATAGCTGGGCTGTAGGTTACTTTAGAACAGCTTCTATGAAATGAATAATAATAAATTGGCAGTATTTATGAATATTCATTCATATTGATAAATGAGGTCAGACAGTACCTGTCTATACTAAATTGAAGCGACCAGCTTTTGGAATACGCAATAGGGAACTTTGACTATCTTTTTGAGGTATCTTATAATCGAACGTTACCTCAACGATATGAAGACGGAAGGATGCACTGAATTTGATGTAAATGACAAGTTAAACTATCTTATAAATGTGAAAGTTTGTGAGGATGGATAGATGGATGTTTGTTTGTTACTTTCACGCATAAACCACCGAACGGATTTGTATGAAATTTGGCACACAGATAGTTTATAACCTGGATTTAATCGGGTAGTACAATCCCGGGGAACAATTACCGAACACCACACGGGCGCAGCCGAGTGCTTAAACTAGTTATCCAAATGAATAAAAAATCGCGGGACGCGTCCCGTTTGCACTAATAATATGATGATAGTGCCCGTCTTTGATTTGCACTTTAGTGATTGCATATTCCTCTTTTGTTAGAAATGAAGGAATGGAGTCTGTAGAAAACCACAATGTTTGGATGCCTTGAATTATATTTATATAGTCGTGTAAATAGTTGAGCTGCGCATGCGTCACGCCCTGGGTAATCAAAAGCCGTTCACTCAGACTTGTCTAGTGGTGAGGATATAGTGCATAAGTGATAGCGACCTTAGTATACATTTCAATAAGGCTATCGATCAATGTCATCTGTTGAAGTTTACTACCAATGTCATAATACGCGAATGATATCTTTTAGTTACATGCATCTTAGATTTTTCTATGTCGAATTGAAATGCGATCCTTGCAGGTCTCAGTCCACCAAAAAGATATCTAGCCAAGATCTGTTATCAGCTCTGAAGTAAGACTTCCGACTAACAATTAATATCATTATCATTACATTCCCCCTCCCCCTTCAAACCCTCTCATCACGCCGCCTTTCACCCCGCATTCCACACCATGGTCAGCAGCCGGACCAATGATATAAGCTTCGACCTCGGTAGGGGACACTGGCTTCTAGAAAACAACCATTCAACAGCATTGAAAAAGCAACTGTTATAGAATAATCGCCTTTATCGTGTGGAAAATAAGAGTAATGAACAATTTTGGAGCGCAAAATTTAATTGGTCTTATCAGATCTGTAACAATTTTTTTCATGCTGTTACTTATCGTAGTTCTCAATCAAAATTCGACTCTATTTGTTTCACGAAAAGAGTGATGTGGGTTGTTTTTCAGGTGTTGGTAATAATAAAGCTAGTTCCAAGTATTGATATATAAGGAAGTAGGGCGTACAGTGATTGATATAAGATCCGGCGCGAGCGCATTACTGTTCGTGTTACATACGTCATCGAATTATTTAGTAATTATGGTGAAAGGTTCCTTAACTGCTTTTGCTGCATGATCGACGGCTTCATCAGGAGGCCACATAAACCAAGAAGTCTCTAGGCATAACACATAAGCATATAAATTATATAATAATTAAAAATATTATTATTGCATATATATTGTGATATATATTTATAGTATTTTATATATCATGTAGTTTAGTTTAGTATTAGATTAAAATTATTTTCAGATAATACACCTACCACCATAGATATAAGAAACAACAACAACTGTTTTTTTTTTATATTTCTATGCCTACCACTGTTTGTCTCTGCATCACCCAAAGGTTGACTGGTAGAAAATGCCTATGGCATTAAGTCCACCTCTGCACATTGTGCTTTAAGTGTAGGTTCAAGCTTGGAGCCGTAACCATAGAGTTAAAATGTTTTTTAGTTAATGCCATTATATGGTTGTATTTCCGCGGACCCGAACAAAGCGCTATGCTTCCACATTTATTGCGCGAACCGCCAGTCTGTGGAATTCACTGCCGGCTTCTCTGTTCCCGGATCATTGTGATCTGGTTCTATTCAAGGTCCGAGTGAATCGGTTTTTTCTAGGCTAGCGTGCTCCACCCTAAGCCGCATCATCGCTTCACATCGATTTAGTAAAAAAAAAGTTTCTTGCCCATTCGCCCAGAATGGGCAACTAGAATGTATTTCCTTGTATATTTTGTAATTCAGAAGTGGCTTTCTATGGTCTAATTGAAAGAAAATCGACAGCTCTTCCTAGAATCTAAACGAGAGTATCCATCTGCATCGTTGTTCTGCTGTACCTCACTGCTGTTGTCGACGCTATGCTCCTCTTCTCTTCAGCTGCTTCCCTGGTTCATAGGCTAGTTAGCAAGCTTGATAGTGGGGCTAATTTTCCAGAGAGAGTCCAGTTCGGGGTGGGCATTCTTGCAAGACATCATCAGCCCATTGCTTGATTGGGTTTTTTACTGTCTTCAATAAACACACCATTCAGCTCGATCCTCGACTACTTCTTATTGTATTTTCAAACACCTACTGAAATGAAGTTAGTCAAAGCGCTATTCGCCTGCACTTCACAGCTTCCCAATGAACCAATTTTAAACAGATCAATCTTTAAAACTAAATTACTGCTCCAAATGCCGACATAACTCATTTATCTCTGAATATCATCAATATTTGACATTCTTGTCAGCCGAATCACGAATGGTCTGGCTGATGATCTTATTACTATACTGACAGTCCAAACCTTAAACATCTATACATATAATAACAACTTGAGTGTATATGAAAGTATTTACGGCACGTGAACCAATTTTTTTGTCTTTCTGTCTTTCTGTCTCTCTGTCTGTCTGTTTGTTCTGGCTGATTTTGACAGGACTTTTACTAGCAGATAGCTCATGTTATAAGGAGTAACTTAGACCAGCTTAGGCTTCTATTTTAAAAAAGGAATAGGGTTCCGTGCAAAAAAAAAACCCTTGAATTTGTTAACAAAAACCGATTCAAATAGGAAGTAATATTTTTATAAAATTTCATGCCGACGAAGAACGCAACAGCTAGTCATTGAACGAAAAATGCTAGATTTACTGATGGTTGATGTAAGAATATCTATTTTAACTAACGAAATCGAAGAAAAATGTCTTTGTTAAACCGTTAAGACATCGGTACAGAATCAGTATTTCTTACTTTTTGGTATGGCATTCTCAAAACCGAACCGTAACAGTAGGCTATTCGCATTTAAATCTCCATACAAAATCTTGCCAAAGAAAAGAGTCTAAAGATAATACCCATTCCCATATAAAGTGTTATGCGTACGCGACGAAAAACAATGCTATTTTAAAAAGGTTATCAGCGTTAAGTGGGTAATGCAGATCGTTGCGTCATGACGCGGCAGTAGTCTGCTTGTTAGGGTTGCCATAATAAAATAAGTTAAAATTTAAATGTTACTGCGCCTGCTCTACTCCAAATAAGTTAATCGGCTTCTGACAGTTCCGTTGGGCTCCATACGTTGTAGTCCACCTCCTGCACATGTCTGTACAAACTGGAGTACCACCCAGTGCTGACACGAAAAGGATGCAGCTGAATGAGTAAAGCGATTCTCTGTCCGATTTCGGCTACTCATCATCTGCCAAGCCTTTTCCCAACTTCGTTGGGGTCGGCTTCCAGTCTAACCGGATGCAGCTGAATACCAGTATTTTACATGGAGCGACTGCCTATCTGGCCTCCACAACCCAGTTAGTACTGGGTAATACGATACCCCTAGGTAAAACTGGGATCAGACTTTCGGGCCACTGACTATCTGTAACGACTGTCAAAGATCTACAAATGACAGCCGGGGCCAACGCCAACTTTCCGAGGCACGGAGGAAACTCAATACGTTATGGATGGTCACCCGTCCACAGAGCAACCTAGGCTAGCGCGGCTTAACCTGAAGATTGATCCCAGCGGCTGTTATTATTTAGCCACGAGCTCCGGATCCGATTTCGGCTACTCCTACTAACTTATGTATTTGATAATAACTGTCCCACTATCGGATCTCAGGCCTCCTCTTTGTGGCACAAACGTGGGCTCAGAGTAGGTTCGTGTGTCTTCTAATTTTTGGTTCTACGATATAGTATCAGCTCACGATGCTATCTAACTTCGCCGTCTTAAGGGTAATGAAGAAATTGCATAAACTACCATTGTACCCGTGTACTTTTGATCTTGATTTTGCTCAATAAACAACCCGCTAGCCGACATTTGACCACCACAGCTCCTAATTTTCTGCAATCCTCAAACCGGACCAACTTTAATAGCTGTCCTACAAAAGGCACAGATACCCTACCTACACATAAGACAGGTTTCCTAAACAGCAGGTCAACAAGTAAGGTGTTGACGGTGACGCACGCTCTATAGGTTACAACACCCTTTGTAAGCTTTGTCCTGGGACAATCACGTTTTACTTCATTATAGAAAATCACCATGTCACGTTTTTGACCGATATTTCACACCGTGTTTTAGTGTGGTGTTCTCACCAAAATTACATTAAAGATCAGTTGATATTTATGTGTGTTTTTTGTATATCCCTGACAATCGTTACAACAAGTAGTCAGTGGCCCGAAAGTCTGACACCTAGTCTTACCAAGGGGCGTCGTATTACCCAGTACTAACTGGTACTGGATTGTGGGGGTCAGATAGGCAGTCGCTCCATGTTAAATACTGGTATTTAGCTGTATCCGGTTAGACTGGTCACTGGAAGCCGACCCCAACATAGTTGGGTAAGTTGCAATTTGCCGGACAGTGTCAGGCTGTAAGAAAACGTGAATTTCGCTGGCTACCCTGGCGCTTCCACCTTCAGACTTCATTAAGAAACTTAATAAATATCCGACACTTCCACATAAACAAAACTCGCCAGCCCTGCGTCTACGCCTCAAGTGCAAGTTCGAGTGAAGCAACACTCGGCGCAACTTTTTAACAACTTCATGTCTAGCCTCTGTCGCTCTAGTTATGTGACGAAATTCTTGCCTTCTATACTTAATAGGATTAATACAATTATAGCTGTTATATTTTTTTTTTTGATGAGGCCATTAGTTCAGACTCAGTTGTTCAATCACTTAGATCAGCGGCGGGCTGAATGAAACAGTCTGGTCCGTACCTATGCTTTCCATAAAGTAAAGCACAAACTTTATGGTCCTAGAATCCCATTTTTAACCGACTTCAAAAAAAGGAGGAGGTTCGGTTGTATTTTTTTTGTGTGTTTGTTACCTCAGATCTTTGACTTTGCTTGCCTAGGTTGGTCCGTGGATGGGATGGGTGACCGCCCATTGCATACCGAGTTTCCTCCGAGACTCGGAAAGCACGTTAAGGCGTTGGTCCCGGCTGTCAATTGTAGATCTTTGACAGTCGTTACAAGTAGTCAGTGGCCCGAAAGTGACAACCAGTCTTACCACGGGGTACCGTATTACCCAGTGCTAACTGGGTTGTGGAGATCAAATAGGCAATCGCTCCATATAAAATGCTGGTATTCAGCTGCATACGGTAAGACTGGAAGCCGACCTCAATAAAGTTGGGAAAAAGGCTAGGCAGATGATGATGAGTGATGACTGATGAAAATTTTCTATGCGGCTGAGGGGGTTCGAAATGATGTACTGAGTACATGGTAATCGTATGTGCGTCGGTAACTCTTCCACAATGTTTATTTGAAGTCTAGATTCCAAAGTTTTTATGCCATCGTGCCCTCGTGAAACCTACAAAATTCCCAAGAATGGCACTCACATACAGACCATTATTTTAAATGCCCATTTTAGGAGACAAGAGATAGTATCGTAACTTAGTGCTTACTTACTGTCTAATATGGTAGCAATTGAGAAATATTACAGTTATCTTTTATTAAAAAGAGTTGGATTTTTCGTTTTTTGGCGTGGAGTTAATGTTACAAAACTTTATAATCTGATCTAATGGAGAGAATTGTGATTGAAGACAACCATTATATAATCTGGATCTATTGAAGGTTCGAGCGAGTCGGTTTCTTCTAGGCGCGCGTGCTCCACCCTAAGCCGCATCATCGCTGCACATCAGGCGAGTTGCGGCCAAACGCAAGCCTAAAAAAATGACATGGGATCCTGCTTTGGGGTCAGGAATAACAATACGGGGTGGAAGGGACGCGAAAACGGAAGCCACATACTCAGTACATCATTCTGAACCCCCCCACATAGACATTTTTCGTCGGTTAGTAAAAAAAAACCAGCTGTTCCATACATTTTGGACAGAGTAGGTATTGCACTTTTGTAGGAAACAGCTGATTTTCAAAACAAAAAAAGAGCCGGTGGAATACATAACCTTCTCGTTTTGTAGAAGTCGGTTCCAAAGACCATGGCTGTCCCATCCATGAAGTCGATAGAGAATGTCCTCTGCTACCGATTGGTTAGTAGACCGTGATTTCGATACTAAACCTTATGCCTACTTTACGTTTTTGTGCTGCATTCTCGGTAACTGCTGAACCAATTCAGCTGAAATAACATTTTTTCGATTCGTTCCGGGTACAATTACACGATTTTATTTGACACCACTACAGTCACATTATACTATTCACTGAGAATTTGTACAAATTATGATGCTATTTATCCGAAAAACATCATCTGGGGGTCTAAAATGGCCACTCTAGCAGAACATAATATGATAATAATATAAATTACGTTACAATTCGTGAAATGGTCCAAACTGATAATTCGACATATTAACAGTGTCTGTCACCATTTTAAGAATTTTAATGTGATTCATAATTATTATCCTATTATGTTCTGCTAAAGTGGCCATTTTAGACCCCCCGCTTACCCTTTTCTCAACTATGTAGTCCTCCTGACCGTTTTCGGCCACGCTGTTAATTACGACTGGCTCGTTGTCTAGTGTTTGCAAGCCCGACTGTTGAACATGAGGTCCTGGGTTCGAATCCCGGGACGGACAAAGTGTTATTGGGTTTTTCTATCAGGAATTTCTCAGTATCAGCCTCGGAGTCTGGATTTGTGCCCGGTTGATGGCAATACGCTCGCCACCTATAAAATGGGACTTAAACATAACTGTTGAAATGTCGGTGTACTTGATAAGAGCTCCTCTGCCGAACCCTTCGGGGATTAAAAGGCGTGATGTTATGTTCATAAATAACATATTTCGAGCAGAAGATTCTTGTAGCGCCGTACATAAATCGTCAAAATTCATCTAAATAGACACCAAACCAAAACCAGAGCACATTTCAAGGCTCTCAATTGTCACACGTTCTTCACAGATTGCCACGCAATTGCTCTAGTGTTAAATATTACTTTAATTTTCACAAATTGCCCGTGATGTGAAGTGGGACGCTCTCACGTTTGACGATGTAAGCTATTAATAGATGTTCACATAGCTAGCTTGATCTTTGAGTAAGAATAATTTATTATAATATAGATCATCTTGTATTTTCACATAGTCATTTTTGTGACAGTAAAAATATGAATGAGGAAATGTGGATATTTCTGCGCATCTCTTCAGGGGCGATGTTATGCTATGCCATTAAAGTATTTACTTTTCTCACTGTTCTGAGGAGAAAATAATAACAGCCGCTCGGGTCGATCGTCAGGTTAAGCCGCGCTTGCCTGGGTTGGTCCGTGGATGGGTGACCACCCATACATACCGAGTTTCCTCCGTGCCTAGGAAAGCACGTAAAGCCGTTGGTCCCGGCTGGCAATTGTAGATCTTTGACAGTCGTTACAGGTAGTCAGTGACGCGAAAGTCTGACAACCAGTCTTACCAAGGGGTATCGTATGACCCAGTACTAACTGGGTTGTGGAGGTCAGATAGGCAGTCGCTCCATGTAAAATACTGGTATTCAGCTGCATCCGGTTAGACTGGAAGCCGACCCCAACATAGTTGGAAAAAGGCTAGGCAAATCATGACTGTTTTGAGGAGCTAAGCCGTGCTTGCCTAGGTTGTTGGATGGGTGACCACCACAATCATGTCTAAAAAAAAGATTTGAACGAACCAGTAGCCCGCTAATGGCTGACAACAGTCACTCAAACAACTACAATTTAATAACACAGACCCTTCAATTATTATTCCTTTCAAAATCTAGTATTAAAAGAGCCTTGCATGTCTAGTTCCCATGCAATTACAGTTGCGATTATCCCGACGCGAATCGATTACGACAGATACTCGATAACCTTTGTCTATCGATACATCGGTACAGCACTAGCGGTAGAGCGTTGAAAATTAAAAGCAGATTAAGTAATTGTTCAATGAATCTTGTTTTTATTTAATTGTTGCATTGTGAAATATAATAAGATTCTGTATCAAGAATCTTTAATGGTTGTTGAAGGATTCGTATAGTTATCGTAAGTCATGGACGACACGACATGTTAGTCTGTTAATGCCATACTTATTAGACTCGTCATGCCTAGCTGGTCCAGTTGTTGCAAGCGCGACTGCTGAGCATGAGGTTCCAGGTTCGATGCTCGGGTCGGGCAAAGTGTTAGTGGGTTTTTCCATCAGGAATTTCTCAGTAGCAGCCACGGAGTCTGGATTTAGGCCCGGTTGATGGCAATATTCTCGCCCGCTATTACAAGGGACTTAAACATAACTGGCGAAATATGGTCGTACTATTAGGTACACCTCTGCCTATCCCTTCGGGGATTACAGGCGTAATGTTATGTTATAGACTAATTATAAGTCTTCAAGGTATGGCTACTGCATACTACTGCCTGGGGGCCTAAAATGGCCGCTACAGCAGAATCATAATGGGCTAATAATTAATATGAATCACTTTACAATTCGTAAAATTAACTGCGTCTGTGGCCATTTTAAGAATTTTACTTACTTTTTTTTTATTTTACGGTGGCGGCCGCTAGCCATATGGGGTGACAGATATGAAGTGGCAATAGTTTTTAATGCAAATCGTTTTTAGCAGAGTTGACATAAGACACATTTTTGACGTTTTCACTGATAGAATATCACTTGTTCTAGACCTTTTGATGGGTCGGTAGCTAGTTAGCTATTCAATCATCATTTTCCTGCCCTTGTGCCAAGTTACTTGGCGTCGGTGCAACACATTTTTAACCGACTTCAAAAAAAAGGAGAAGTTCTCAATTCGTCGGAATCTTTTTTTTATTTTTATGTATGTTCCCCGATTACTCGAAGACGCCTGAACCGATTTGGAATGTTTTTTTTTTTGTTTAAAAAGGGTAAGGATAATTCCCAGGTGGTCCCATAGTCATCAGATCTGATGATAGGATCCTGCAGAAATTAAGGGAACTCTTCAAATTTTATAGGCACTCTTGACGCGATTTGGGTATTTTTTTCTTGTTACAATGTAAAATTTTTACGTGACAGGGTAAAATAATTGCAAAAAGTTTTTATTTACTTCCAATCTCCCCATCAGCCGTCACTCTATCATTCACTCCTTTGTCTTCCACGTCATTCCGTAAACTATCAATCCATCTTTTGTATTTCTTGGCTTTTAATAACATAAAAAATACATTTATTTATTATATAAGCATGCGTAAGTTTATTATCTGTTTAATTATGATTGTGTAAGTTATTACTTTTATAGTTAATTTATTTTTTTCACACACTGTGTCTACGTTTCTTATCTATCTATCCTCTCGCAGATCCGCTGGAAGAGATTTCTAAATGAAATAAGCGGTACCTTTATGCTCTCTTGTCTTTATGTATTTTTCCTGTAATGTGTTTTGTGTGTACATAAATAAATAAATAAAAAAGTACATAACCCTGACTTTTGAGAAAGTTGTTCGTCATTTAAAGATCATGTACCTACGATTCAGTCAGTGACATTGGTCCGTATATAATAAGTAGCTAACTACATATTAAAGTCGACTACTCTATGTAAGGTCTTAATGTCATACTGTATGTGCCTTGACCACGTAGTTACTTACTTCAATGGTGTAATAACGCAATTTTAAGGGGTTTTTCTTAATTCGCTCCGTGAGTAACCTTGTAGTGGACTTGCGTCTGCCCGCGGCTTCGTTCACGTAGATTTTAATTATATCTACCATAATAATGGGTATAAAATACCCTTGACAAAACAGAAAGGCAGTTGTTCTCCACGTCATTGCGATGGTTTTTTGTTCTGGACCATACCTGGGAACCTTCTAGTTACGGAGATATCAGGTGTCAAAGTTCCAACTTTTTCACAATTGTTTTTTTAATACTATTTTTTAAACGACTTCAAAAAAAAGGAGGAGGTTCTCAATTCGGTTGTATTTTTTTTTTGTGTTTGTTACCTCATATCTTCGTCATTTATGAACCGATTTGAAAAATTCTTCTTTTATCTGAATGGATCTACTTCCCGATTGGTCCCATAGAAATTTCATCAAAATCGGTTCAGCAGTTTGGTTTTGAAATCAAAATAGCTGGAAAAAATATGTCATCCAAGTAAAAGAAATTGCGAAATTGATACTTGACAAGGATTTGTGTGTGATACGATAACTAAAAAGGGTAAAATAAAAACATTTTTGCAAAAAAAACCGACATCCAAAAAAAAAAGTGAAAAATAACTTTACTTTCGGAATTCGGTGGCAAAAAAGTCAATGAAACAAACAATAGTCACCGACTTCCGAAAGTAAAGTTATTTTTTAAATACGTCCATGACCCCTGCATCCATCACATTATATTTAGTCCTACCGTTAACCGTGATTTTTCACCCCAAACAAAAAGGTCTTTTACCAAGAATTTTTTCGTGAGAGTTACTCAATTTGTTGTTCACAATACTTGGTTGACGGCTTCGTGGTGGCTCTGTTTACACCTTGTAAGTGTCCTTAAGCACTTGAAAATTAGCTTTCTATCAGTGAAAAAAATATTGTAATTGGATGAGAAGTTTCGGAGATTACCGCCTACATCTAAACTTTACCATAAATTTACACTAAGTAAATTTACACTTCACATACGATTTGTTTTAGAGCTGGCGGCCAATAGTGATGTTTGAAAGAGTGTACTCGTACATGCTGCGACGACCACAAGTATATACATAGGCTGGAAATAATGATGCTGATTTAGTTAAAAAGAATTTAAATTCTAATAACTAGCGATCCACCTCTGTTTCGCAGGTTTTTTTTTCAACTTTTAACATAACATCGAGATTTCTTTAATATACGCAAGATAAATATTGATGTAACATAGGTAGGTAGAGGTACACATAAACTTCTCGGAAAATCATTTTTAAACGATGGTGAAAACCACATCAAAATCCTTTGCTATGTTTAGTAAAACAATGCGGTCAGACGGACAAACACGAGAAACGATTTTAATTTATAATTAGCACACATGGAGTGCCTAAAATACTTGTAGATGTAGGAGAGACATGTGATCAAAACATTACGCCTGTAATCCCCGAAGGGTTAGGCAGAGTGTACCTAATAGTACACCCACATTTCGCCAGTTCTGTTTAAGTCCCATGTAATAGGGGGCGAGCCTATTGCAATCAACCGGGCACAAATCCAGACTCCGTGGCTGCTACTGATAAAATCCTGAAGGAAAAACCCAACAACACTTTACCCGACCTGGGAATCAAATTCAGGATCTCTTGCTCAGCATTAGCGATAGTAATTGATATACTCGTAGATATAGGAGAGGTATAAGATCATCATCTACCTAGCCTTTTCCCAACTATCTTGGTGCCCGGCATCAAGTCTACCAGTATTTTCCACCTACCACTTAGCACTGTGTAATACCATATCCTTTGGTAAGACTGGTTGTCAGACTTTTGAGCCACTGACTACCTGTAACGACTGCCAGAAATCTACAAATAACAGCCGGGAGCAACGGCTTAACGTGGTTTCCGAGGCACGGAGGTAACTCGGTATGCAATGGGTGGTCACCCATCCACGGACCTACCTAGGCAAGCGTGGCTTAACCGAAAGATCGCCCCTAGCGGCTGTCATTATTTAGCCACGAGCTCCCCTCGGAGAGATACAAGATCATTACAGATTAAGATATCCGCAGGTATGATCAGGTAGTAATCGATATCCTTTACGAATGTAGTTATTCTATTTAAGGAACAAGTAATAAAAATATAATGGTGTACAATGTCACCTGGTACGATTCGAGTGGGCACCGTGTAGGTGGCGGCTACTTTCTTGAAGTGCAAGGCCCTGCACTGGTTCTTAGTGATGGGATAGATATTGTCGATGTTTTCGTAAAGCTTGTCTTATTATTTTTAATAAGGCTTGTTTTTTATTGACTGGTTGTGTTTACTAAAATAATTTGAGCTTTTAATGCCTTCCGATTTTCGGAATATTTTGTGATTGACATCATCGAATCAAATTGTTTTATGTTTTTTGCCTATACCTTTTCATTAACGTAGTATGTACTGAGTACTATTTTACACTTATTTTTTTTATAGTCTATTCTGTCCCACTGCTGGGCAGAGACCTCCCCTATTCCTTTCCAACTCTCCCGGTGTTTTGCCTTCTCTGGCCAATCAGACAGGAATGACTCCAAATCGTCACGCCAGCGTTTCTTGGGCCTGCCTCGGTAACGACGACCGTCTTCAGGCACCCACTGTGTGACAATTCTGGCCCATCTGTCCTAACCTAACCTAGAAATGTGACCCGTCCAGTCCCATTTTAACCTCGCAGACTTATCGCCAACACCGGACTTATCGAATTCCGCGCTTTGAACGTGGAACTGCCGTCACCAGCCCGACATTCAATACAATCTATCAACAAAGTCCTGTTTTAATCCTCGGCGGTCTTATATCTCCTTTAGCCTATCATCATCTACTGCTTAGTCATCACCTATAAGGGTAACCAGAGCTAGGGTAAGGCTGGAGGGTAATCAGCTCCTTACGTTTCGTAACAGAAAAAAATATACAAATATCGATATAAAGAAAATAATTAGTCTCGCACTGGACAAAACAAAATGGTTAAATTAATAATAAAACAAAATTATATAAAAAAGTCAACTTTAGAAAAAAATTATAAGACGAACTAAATTGGTCTTGTTTGGATTGGTTGGTTTGTCGATATTTATTACTATCGAGCATCCCCCTTCCCGTGCTCAGATCAGGTGACAACTAGCCTTAACACTTGCCGGCTCACTGACTAGTCAAGTGAACGACATACGACTAGCTTGACTACTCGCATGTTACACTAGACTTAAAAAAGGTGTGTTACATACAGGTTTTTTACAAGTATGGAAATAGAAGTCTACTTGCTTGAATGATTATTTAGACTAGAATTAATTTAAATTGTAATTAATTGCAACTGTGTTAGACCACCTCCTGATTGTGTCGTTGGCCTAGTGGTACTAAGTGCGACTGCTAAGCATGAAGTAATGGGTTCAGTTCCCAGGTCGAGCAAAGTGTTGTTATTTATTTATTTATTTATTTACAACTCTCATACTATCATTACAGGTTACAAACCTAATGCGATAGCTAAGACTACTTGTAATAATTATTAACTATTTAAAATAACCTTAAATTACTAACAATTACACAATAGGTACATTAATACAAAATTACTAATAACTAAAACGATACAACCTAACCTTAGACAAAGTTAACTTAAATATGTTTTACAGTTAAAAATTAAAAAAAGTAAAACAATAAAAGAAACAATAAACATAAAATAACAATAAACCTAAAATTACACTAATTAATGCTTTCGTAACATATTATATTTAAAGTTACCTTTGCAAGTTCACTAAAGTAACACGAAAAAATGTCCAACCTATTCTGAACTTCGTTAACAGTACGAATTGCTCGCGTGAGTGGTGCTTGTTGTGTTTTTTTATTAGGAAATTTCAGTAGCAGCCATGGAGTTTAGGTTTGTGCCCGGTTGATGGCAGTAGGCTCTTCCCCTATTACATGACTTAAATATAACTTGCGAAATGTGGGTGTACTATTAGGTACACTTCTGCCTTACCCTTCGGGTATTACAGGTTAATGTTATGTATTAGACCATTCAGCCCCATTGCTTGGCAAAGTCGTCCCTCAATTCCACTTATGATTTGCTCTGGTCTACTAATAATTTTCCATAGCAAAAGGTGGTATAAAAGATTGGAAACCGACCCCAAAAAGACTCGAGAAAGAGGTCGAAAAGGACTAGGCTGGTGATGACGTAACATAACATGACGCTTTGTAATCCCCGAAGGGTTAGCCAGAGGTGTACCTAATAGTACACCCACATTTCGCCAGTTATGTTTAAGTCCCATGTAATAGGCGGCGAGCCTGTTGCCATCAATCGGGCGCAAATTCAGACTCCGTGGCTGGTCATGAGATTTTCCTAATGGAAAAACCCAATATCAATTTGCCCGACCTGGGAATCGAATGCAGGATCAGATGTTGAGCAGTCGCGCTTGCAACCACTAGACCAAACGAGGATATAAATATTTAAATGAGTGGCTAAAGTAAAGTTTGGACTGAAGGCTTTGCAAAACTGCAATTTTTTCCGCCAGTTTGTAAAAATATGTGTTACACGTCAGCTGTCGATGACGTGCCACCACGCATACGCGTAACCGCCATGCGTATAAACCTGTTACGTTAAATGTCAAGGTGCGCACACGCATTCTCTTATCATTACATTATTCAGTTTCTTTATGACGTATTGGGTTTACTCACTCAGAATTTTACAAGCTTTATAAAGCAGTTCCGTTAAATACGAATGACATTTGTACTTCCTGATAGTTGCAATAACGGAGAGCTTTAAATTGATTTTTTTTCACAGCAGTCCACTGCTGGACATATTCCTCCTCAATCGCGCGCCACTCAACTCGATTTTCGGCAACTCTCATTCAGTTTCTACCAGCCACCCTGAGAAGATCGTCGCTCCACCGCGCCTGAGGGCGTCCCACCTTACGCTTGCCGATTCGCGGTCTCCTCTCAAGAACACGTCTACCCTTACGATCATTGGCTTTACGGCCAATATGGCCGGCCCATTGCCACTTCAGCTTACCTATTGTGTGAGTTATGTCGACAACTCTGGTTCTCCTCGGTCTCTCGGTCGGATCACCTCGTTCCGGATGCGATCCCTCAGAGAGACTCCAAGCATAGCCCGTGCCATGGCTCGCTGAGCAACTTTGAATTTATGGACCAGCCGTACCGTTAGTGTCCACGTTTCGGCCCCGTAAGTCATAACAGGCAGGACGCACTGGTTGAAGACCTTAGTCTTTAGGCTCTGTGGAATTTGCGACGATTTCGAGATGTAGCGATAAATAAATCGTGGTAGAGGTCCTCGATATACAGTCCCGCTTCGGTTTTGTTGCATGGTTGATATCTTGAGTTCGTGCAACTTACCGCGTACATGGCATCACCGCTGCATTGCAATCTAAGATACAAAACTGAAATAGCTCATCCATATCTGCCAAGCCATTTTCCCTATGTTGAGGTCGAGTTCTAGCCTACTCGGATGCAGATTAACACTAGTTTTTGTGCATGGAGCACTTATCTGCCCTCCACAACTCAGTTGATGGGTAATAAAATATCCTTTAGGTTGGTTGTCAAACTTTCAGGTTTCTGGTTCTACGTTACGACTGTCAAAGATCTGCCAGCCTCCAAACCGCGTCACAGTAACACATTTTGGCGGCAGACATAGGTATGGTCTGGTAGTTTTCTCGAACAAGTCCCTAAACAAACTTCACGACCACTACTAAATTCTTGTGTAATAATTGGTAATAAAAAACAATACATTATATTTTGGAAAGTATAAGGTCACAAATAATTTTGAACGCTATTTATTTTGCAAGAAGCCTGTAAAAGCATCGAGGCGTTATTAGCAGGCCTTCACTCTGACATTGTAATGCTATTACTGCGAAACGCATTAGATTCGCAAGCTGCCCAATCTTAAAATAACAATTTGATAAAAGCTGAATCAATTACAGCTCGACCTGACCTAATCTAACTGTTAAATGTGTTGCTGGGGAGTTTGTTCCGCCATTTCTTCTTCCCAGGTAAAACACTGGGAAAAGTGGCAAAGGGCGGGCGTTTTCGGGGAATGTCTGATGTAATTTTTACATCAAAAAGTGTTTTTCGCTTAGTTTGAATACATGGATTTTGAAGGAACTTGTCCGGGAGAGCTCTAATCGCATACCTATTTGTGCTGTTGCCGTATTCTGATTTGAAAGTCATGGGTGCCAACTTACTATTTTTTTCATATAACCGATTGTTATTCTTTAATTACCGTGTATAAATTGCATTTCGTATAATTCAAAACAGGCATATGAACCATTTCAGTTTCGTCGCTAGGATGGCTAGACACCCACTCGGGTAAATGGTATTGCAGACATTCGTAACTTACGAATTGCAGACATTCGTAAGTTGCCCATTTCGGTCATCTAGTAATATCAATAACAATCTCTAGTGGCTGTTAGTCTGCTATTTTTAAACTTTATTATAGACTAAACTTCAACCTACCTTCCATCGACCCTGAAACGAACCTAGTTATTCACCTCAATGTACTTTATTTAGTTAAATATACACCGTGACATAATAATTACGTAGGTAGACCGCAGTCCGATAAACAGACACGGCTAGATTGTGTTTTTACAGAGCAAAGTGTTTTGTAGAAGATCCATTTTTCTAAGCTTTTTAGGGTTTCCTTGCCAAATGGCAAAAACGGAACCCTTATATATTTTTTATTTCATTTTAACTTGCGTTGTTAGTTAGAATGCATTGTGTCAAATCTTGCAACTGATTTTCAAACCAGTTCCCCTCAACCGATTGAGCTGAAATTTTGCACACACCTTTGGTTCTGGTGACAATACATTTTTATGACAGACATGACTTGATCCTGCAGCCAGAATCGCCTCTTCACGAGAGAACTCCTCAACGGTTAATAACACGGACACGACACTTTGTTACTTCATCACCATCATCCGCAGCCTGAATTCCCCCACTGCTGGGTACAGGCCTTTCTTGTGCCAATCTCCACGGTCCTGTGCCAGTCTCATCCAGGTTTTTCCCCCGATGGCAACTATGTCGTCTGCCCATCTCGCCGCCGGACGATCCACATTTCTTTTTCCAGTTCTTGGACGCCATTCGGTCACAGCCTTAGTCCACCTGTCATCACTGCGCCTTGCTAGGTGTCCTGTCCTTTGCAATTTAATTCTGTTTAAATTGTTTATTTGCTATCACTAACTGCATCAGACTTGTGACATCCACGATCCAGCTTTTGGGACATTATGCTGATTATAAGAAGAAAACCGATACTTTTGATTCAATACAATCTTCCTAAGGGCTTTGTTAGCCTTCTGAGTATTTGTTTCAAGCCATATAACCCAGCTCAGAGGGTCTAAAATGGCCACTTCAGCAGAAAATAAAATGATTATAATATGAATTACGTTAGAATTCGTAAAATTGTCACAAACTGATAATTCAACATATTAACAGTGTCTGTGACCATTATAAGAATTTTAATGTGATTCATATTATTATCTTATTATGTTCTGCTAAAGTGGCCATTTTAGGCCCCCAGATAATGCTTAGCCTTCGTAGTATCTATTATTGCTATCAATTGCAACTGTCTATACGTCAGTGGACGTGGCGTAATAATACCTCTCCATTTTGAACAATTCAATTTAGTATAGATGTACAAAGAGGTAGGCGTGTCTTTGGTAGTAAAATTCTAATAAAAGGTGTATTTTTTGTTGTTGAAATAAATAACGATGAAGACCAAAGAAACGATGGATGGACTGTGAGCAGGATGATATGTCTAGAAAGGAGGTGTCTGATGAGATGACGAGTAACAGAGAAGTATGGAAGAAGAAGACATGTTGCGCCGAGCACAAATTCATTGTAATAAGGGCAGGAGAATGGTGATGAAGTTGATGATATAACGGTGTGTGATCTAATTTGGCTTGGTGAAAGAAAAATCTTTATTTTTTCCAAATGTTTAAAAACACTTATGGCACCATAGGGGTACGCTTATTTGTAAGCTGACATGATGGAAAGCGATTTACCAAAAATAAAACACAGTGACGGTTTGCCCGACCCGGGAATCAAACCCCACGCTCAGCATTCTTGCTTACACCAAGACAGTCCAGTATGGAAATCCACAAAATCTGCGCAGCATTTTCCCACCAAAATTTGGACCGGCTACTAGTCTAACCGTAAGCAGTTAAATACCACTACTTTACATGAAGAGACTGTGTATGTGACCTCCACAACCCAATAATCGGCTAACACGATACCCAATAGTAAGACTGGTAGTCAGACTACAAAAACTTACAATAAAAAAATCGTGCATACTTGAAATTCCACCCCCGTCAGACCGTGACGACTGTAAGTGTATGTATGTATGCGTAACGTGACCTCAGTAACGGCTGTACCGGACTGGTATGGACCGGGCCAAGGATAGCATAACTATCGGTCCTTACATAAGCGAGTTATTGGTCTAAAATACGTGTATCATTGCGGTTTGTCTTGCTGGGGTAGACAGAACTGACGTATTGCTAAAAAGCTTTTTGTCGCTTGGATTCGCGAAGCCAAGCAAAAAATAATGCTAATCCTTACCCAGATTCCAATAAGATTGTAAATCACACATGTCATAAACAATATATAAACGGACCCTTCACGAAGCCGTCAACAAAGCGTTCTTTACATCAAATTAAGTAACTCTACGCACAAAATACTGCTGGAAACTACTTTTTATTGGGGTTAAAAGTCATGGTTTACGGTAAGACTCAATGTGACGCACTCAAAACATTGTGCTGATGGATGCATTGAATAGTACGGAGGTCGTGGAGGTATTTAAAGTAAAAAAAATGTGAAAAAGTTGAAACTCTGACCTCCAATATATCTTCGTAACAAGGTTCCCAGTTATGGTGGACCATACCTTAGTTCTGGGTGACAAAAAAATGTCGCAAAATCAGACAGAACAAGTGCCTTTTGCCTTCGAGAAGGCCCTTTTTGCACCCATTGTTCAGAAACCTACTCAGTAATCAAATTCAGAGGGCTAAGACAAGTTACAATCTTCAATAGTATCAAGAGTATCAACATACTTCGCGGTTGGTCATCTTCTTCTTATCGTGTGGTTAGTGCCTAACCTGGTGTCAGAGTTTTTATGCCGCCCAAGTGCCTCTGCTCTCTTTTTGCGGTTGGTTATGTCATTGTCATTTGAGATTTTGAGGATATCACTTTCTCTAGGTTCTGTGGATCTATCGGCATTCCTACAGTCGTCTTCAAATTTATGTTTACAAAACTAGCTTATGCCTGCGACTTCGCCCGCGTATAGTTCGCTAATAGTCGTACGAGATCGTACGATAAAATACGGATAAAAAGTATCCTATGCGTTAATCCAGATTATAAACTATCTGTATGCCAAATTTCATCCAAATCCGTTCGATAGTTTTATGCGTGAAAGAGTTGCAAACATCCATCCATCCTAACAAATCTTTGTAATTATAATAGTAAGTGTGGTAAGATTTAATCAAATTCGTCCTAAGCAACTAAACTTATAGTTAATTAAAAGGTTATAAAAGAATTACTAATATAAAGATGATTTCATAATTATGTGTTTGACACCGACTTCCGTATTTGTCTATTAATATTGTGCGTAGTAATTAAATTAAGGTAGACGCCGTTAACTTACGTTTATTGGAATTGAATTGTTCCGGTGCGTATTAATTAATTCTGTATCTTCAGTGAGGTGCTCGTGGCTAAATAATAACAGCCGCTCGGGTCGATCATTAGGTTGGGGTTGGGGACCACCCATTGACATCCGTCGCCCCCCATCACACTGGAGCCGAGACGGTGGCGCGTAGTGTTCCACGCGCGCCTCTCTATGACGTAACGGGGGGAGTTTTGTACACCTCACTCCCCCCCGGGACGAGGCCCCCAGGTCAAGCGGGCCGGCACTAGTCCGGGGCAGCGGAAGTCGCATTAGTTCCCGCTGCCTCCCGACGCAAGTGTGCGAGGGAACACCGGTGTGGGGACCACCTATTACATACCGAGTTTCCTCCGTGCCTCGGAAAGCACGTTAAGCCATTGGTCCTGGCTGTCAATTTTAGATCTTTGACAGTCGTTACAGGTAGTCAGTGTACCGAAAGTCTGACAACCAGTCTTACCAAGGGGTAGCGTATTGTCCAGTACTAACTGGGTTGTGAAGGTCAGATAGGCAGTCGCTCCAATATCAATTCTCCCAATTCGGTTGAGTTATGAACAAGGGAATCCACACCATTTATATCTGCTAACTTATAAACATTTGAAACTTCACAAAATACGTATACTAATAATGTACTTGCCTACCTACAAGGAAGCGGAAGTTGGTTATCGGTAAATCACGATCGTAAAATAACCAGAAACTATTCAGAGATAACAACATTTTAATTATAGTTATTAATGGTGTAGTTTAGTAGAGCTACTTCGCCATTCGGCAATTCGCGAAGTAGAGCAACTTTGCCAGCGGTCTAAACTGTGTAGGCTTATGAAAATTGTACAGTAGCGAAACATTCTTGTTGGTTCTTAGGGCCAAGGAACATGCTATCAGTGAAAATGAAGATGGAGGAGTCAGAAATCTATTAGATTGATATGGTAACGATGTGGAGCTCGTGGATAAATAATAACAGCCGCTCGGGTGGAACTTCAGGTTAAGCAGCGCTTGCCTAGGTTGCTCCGTGGATGGATTACCACCCATTACATATCGAGTTTCTTCTGTGCCTCGGAAAGCACGTTAAGCCACTGGTAGTATTGGCTACCCAGGTACCTAATTTAATGTTTGTATTTATTTGGTTACCTACCTAATTTAATGTGAGTGTTTATTAATATTTGCATGCTATTTTTGTGGCGAAATGTGTCACTACACCAAATGTTATATGTACC
Organism: Standfussiana lucernea; assembly: GCA_964057025.1. Lineage (NCBI taxonomy): Eukaryota > Metazoa > Arthropoda > Insecta > Lepidoptera > Noctuidae > Standfussiana > Standfussiana lucernea. Next base: position 3,728,050 of record OZ059812.1, read on the forward strand.
ATCTTTTGTACCACATTTAACGCAAATAAATAATTTTGACTTTGACTTTTGACTTGAACATTAAACACTTGTATTTACAAAAAAACTTGTGAAAATGTTGGATTTTGACCTCCAATATCTCCGTGACTAGATGGTATGACCCAGATCAAAAAAAAAATATAGCAAAGACGGTAAGAACAAATACTGTTCAGCTTTGTTAAGGATCTTTTTACCCCAATTCTACCACAAGCAGACTTGCCTCGGGCCAACGATACTACAAATCAAAACAAATTCCTACATTCTCAATAAAATATAATAACTTAACAGTAAGATACATTCCTGACACCGGAGGTATTAATACTCCTTGCGACACAAACGAAGGAATGACGGCGCGCTGCTTCGAGCCCACTACGTACTGCCCGCAGTTGTGACATTCTGACTATTGCGGAAATGCCGAGTAAACTGCGGAGTAAGGCAGCGCCATCTGTGGGGAGAATTGAGAACTATTCTGTTATAAGTTACGAATAAGGTTGCCATTTTCTCGGAACTTTAGGTCAGTGTTCAGAATGCGGGGAGGAATTCCAAAATGACCATAATTTTCAAAAATTCCAAGAAAAAAGCATGGTCGCCTTTATTTTTTTGTAGAAGAGTCTGGAATTTGGTTCAAACGTCCGGTTTTTTCTCCGGCATAAAGAAAATCACTAGTTATTTATTTATCATCTATGGAAGACTAACAGCTAACAAAACCGATACATACACATAGTAGATAGTTACAGATGTTTTCATTTGTCGTGTGATCTAGTCTTTTCCCGAGTATACGACTTGTAACAGAGATAGAAATCACGGCGCGTCGCTTCGAACTTGCAACCTACTGCCCGCAGTTATGACATTCTCATTTTGCGGAAATGTCGAGCAAACTATGGAGGAAGGTAGCGCCATCTGTTAGGAGCAATGGGAACTATTCTGTCTTTGACTGAAATACTAAACGATGAATTTAAAATTGTACAATCAGGCCCTCATTGATGACCGATACTATCGTGGGTGCGTATGCTGAACGTGAGGTCCTGGGTTTAAAACCTTCGCTGCGGCAAAACACACCTCTTGTATTTTTACTACGGGTCTCGCGCGGCTATTGTTCGGCTGCAGCCAACGTGTTAATTGGAGGGTCGCCCGACCTGGGAATTGAACCCAAACTGTAATGGGGTCGTTTCGGACTGCCCTGCGATAGTACGGCAGTCCGAAACGACCCCATTACAGTTTGATGTTTGGTATCACAATCTCATCAGATTGTGATAGTAAATTAATTAAGAGAGCACCTGTGTTTGCGCACACACTCTTGTACACTATTGTAACTACATAACATAACGCCTGTTTCCCCGAAGGGTAGGCGGAGGCGTAATTTATAGTACACCCACGTTTCGACAGTTATGTTTAAGTCCCATGTAATATGTGGCAAGCCTATAGCCATCAACCGGGCACAAATCCAGACTCCGTGGCTGCTACTGAGAAATTCCTGACAGAAAAACCCAATAACACTTTGCCCGACCTGAGAATTGAACCCCGGACCTCATAATCAGCAGTCGCGCTTGAGACTGCTAGACCAACGAAGCAGACTATAGTATCTTTCATTATTTTCCCTTGACATGGCCGCCGTGACTGAAATTCGGGTGGAACGATATTATAATTTTTCGTTGGTCCACTGCTGGTCATAAGCCTTGGAGAGGCTTGTATTGTATAACGGGCTGGTGTCCGCAACTCCACGTCCAAAGCGCGTATTTTGCGTACGGGTGGGAAATTCACTCGATCCACCACAGTTCCCCTTGGAGAGTCTTACAGAACCAAAATACCCGGATTTCTAGAAAATATGCATCGAATTAATTCAAATAATTTTCCTCATTTCGCAAGCGTAACTTACAGCAAGGCCGGTAACAGACAGCTCAATTATAATTCTATAAGGTTAAATGAACTACATTCTTCGGTGATTATGACATAATCAAAACACTATCCAATTAAATATAACTTAGACAATGTAATTATTGACGTATGCTCACAATGCTCGGAGCATAGAATGGTATTGGCGATAGCCGCACTACCTGGCTACAAGCTACGCAAAATCTTTCTTACACTCGATCACTTCGCCGATCGCCATTTTCAAAGCGGTATTTTTCGGGTGGACTGCTTAATGGAGGCGTAGTCCAGTTATTGGCGAATTCTTGTAGCTGCTCTTTTAATGCTGTGAATTCTGAAAGTTAAAGAAGAAATTTTTGCTAGCAATTTGCGACGTTGTCAACTTTCATAAAACACCTTAATCCACATTTCAGATTCAAAATCAAAGTAACTTATTCAAATTAAAGTGAAATCAGCGCTTTTTGAACGACAAAATAACCCCAAAACGCCCGCCATTCGCCACTTCCTAGTGTTTTAGCTGGGAAGAAGAAGTGGCGGAACAAACTCCCCAAATTGTACTGCTCTTACACTTTGTGTAAAATAAATACTTGTTTATTTATCTGATCAATCATTAATGGTGATGAATATCGCGTGAATATATAAAGCGTGAAAACTCAAAAATAAAATACTCCTAAAATTCAACTTACCTTTTTCTCGTTTTGTTCCAGATGAAGCCAACCCAGGCAAGCGCCCGAGACCCCGCGATATATCCCTGGCTGAACCCCCTCATACCATGGAAATAGCACAGATCCTGATCTCGCTGCTACACGCCTGGGGGTTGGATCCGGACCTCGATAGGGTCTGTGAATCGAAGCTGGGACTGTTGAGGCCTATGGTAAGTTCATGGCAAAACCAAAATCATTTATTTCAAGGTACTTTTGAATTGTCGAAACAAAACAAAAACAAAAATGAAGCTACAGTCCCAGTCACAAGACATAATAACTGTGAAAGTACTGTAGTTGCCCATTCCAAAGCGTAGATCTCTATGGAGAAGAACGGGCAAGAAACTCTATGGACACTCTTTAGCGTTTGCTAGAAGACCACGCGATATGTCTCTGACTGAACCACCTCATACCGTGGAGATAGCGCAGATTCTCATATCACTGTTCCACGCCTTGGTTTTGGACCCAGAACTCGATAGGGTTTGTGAATCGAAACTGGGTGTTTTGAGGTCTATGGTAAGCATCTACTTACTGGTTACTGTCAACCTGCATCATTCAACTGATGGGCAAAGGTCCTTTGATTTTCAGTTCTGTCGATCCAGGGCTTGTGAGAAAGTTTCTAACCGTTTCTAGGAACCTTTGAACAAAACGAGAATAGCTTTTAAATTATAGTCGGGTATCACTTCTACATACTTGGTAACTTGATTCAGACCTCGATACAGGCCATATTTCTATATCCATAACATACAAACCATCACGCTTTTAATCTCCGAAGGGTTAGACAGAGGTGTACCTAATGGTACACCTATATTTCGCCAGTTATATTCAAGTCCCATGTAATAGGGAACGAGACTATTGACATCAACCGATCATAGATCCGGACTCCGTGGCTGCTACTGAGAAATTCCTGATGGAAAACCCAATAACACTTTGCCCGGCCTGAGAATCAATCCCAGGACATTATGCTCAGCAGTCGCGCTTGCGACCACCAGTCCAACCAGGCAATCAACGAGGGGTAGTTTATATATTCGATATACTTACAAGTCCTACCCACTAAAATAATCCAACCATCACTGAATTGACCATAATTTATATTGCTCTCTATTTTGCACACTCGCTTTTTGATTTATGTATCCAGCTCGTATAACGTACGATTTGAAAGTGACCTTAACCAACCGCAACCGCAGCTGCAATGACGCTACATCATTATGTCACACCACCCGATATGGCTGGTTACTATGTACCTAACTTTATGAGAACAGCAATAAACGGCAATGTCCGCCATCTACACATCAGCGTTTTCATCGAGTTACTTTAGTATAAACCAGTCATATGACTGCAGTTTGCCGGCAGTTAGGCGGCTTGTCATATAGATCACACTACCAAGTTTCATAGGCAGTCGCTCCATGTAAAATATTGGTTTTCAGCTGCATCCGGTTAGACTGGAAGCCGACCTCAACATGGTTGGGAAAAAGCTAGGCAGATGATGGTGACTACCAAGATTTATATTATATAACCATATTCCCTCAGGTCCCTGTCTGCTTCGGCGTCGTCTCACGACACGGCCACATGGCAGTTCAGCTACCCACATGGTTGGGAAGCTGGTCGGTCGCCTGCGCCTCCGCTCCTGACGACCCCTTGCTGATCACCTCGGATCTACCACCGGAGCTGTTGAGGCAGGAGAAGTTGACTAGGTAAGAAATGTCGTGTTATTTTTTCTCTTAGGTAACGTAAATTACTGTGACCACTCATCATCCACCGCCTGATATCACCCACAGCTGGGTATAATAATAAAAGCCTCAAAAGCAAAGCCAAGCCAAAGTAAGCCTCTCTTTTCTTATGCCAGTCTCCATGGTCCTTTTTTATTTTATCAAGCGGTGAAAAATGGCCTAATGTATACCGCACCGTCCGGAGAGACGGTTTGGTTATGTTGGGCTGGCACCCACTAAAAAACACTGCCTTGAGCCTACTGACGCTGTGGTGGATGAGCCGCGAGAACTGCCACGCATGGCGTTCGCGACACATCTAGCGCAGCCCGTCTCCGCGCAAAAATACTGGCTGGGATTCGAACACGTGAAACATGGTTTACAAGGCGCTGAACCGTCATGCTACTCTTCGGTAGTCTCCACGGTCCTATGCCAGATTCATCCAAGTTTTCCCCCCGAAGGCAACAATGTCGTCTGCCCATCTTGCCACCGGACGACCCACATTTCTTTTTCCAGTTCTTGGACGCCATTCGGTGTCAGCCTTAGTCCACCTGTCATCACTGCGCCTTGCTAGGTGACCACTTACGCTGGAAATGGTTCGTCTGATCTAACAGTCAGATGAGTTGACTGGGATTCCGCCACTTCTTCTCCCCGGCTAAAACATTATTATGACGACCCGAATGGCGCAGCGGTAGTGAGGCTGCCTTACGTTCATAGGGTTCCGGGTTCGAATCCCGGTAGGAGCAAGTGTTTGTGTGATGAGCATGGACATTTGTTTCCGAGTCATGGATGTTTATATGTATAATAAGTATGTATTTACAAACAAAAAAGTATCTATGTAGTATATCAACTATCTGGTGTCCACGACACAAGCCTCGTTGCTTAGTGTGGCACTAGATGGCGCTGTGTGTAATGTCCAGCGATATTTATTTATTTATTATTATTAGGTTGTGGCAATGAGAGGACGTTTTGCTATTTTGCGATTCTCAGCGTGATTTGAATTAATGACTATATTATAGACTATTTATTTAATCGGATTAGTATTAGTTAAGCTTGGGTTTCTCAAGCGACTGCTATTAATGGGTTAGAAGCGTTATGACTACCTTTCGATAAGACTAAATAGCAGATATGACTAGTTCGCTATACGACTTAATCTCGATATGACTAGATCTTGTTTTGACTATTGCAACAAAATTACGGTGGTGCTACATTTTATCCACAATTATTATATTTTGTATTTGTTTTTTGTCGCTAATAAAGAAATAGGAACAGCTGCCATTTTACAGCAGTATCAATTAGGAATATCGAGCTTCAGTCAGCAAGATGGTAGCAGAGCCGACTGTCCAAGCACCAAAATGATCCCAGCCAATATAAAGAAAGATAGATTTTTTTTTTGACACTACTATTAAAATAACACAAGATTATTAAACATAAAATTAAAAAGGTGGTTAAAAAGTTTCATTACAGCAATAATACAAACAGACGCTCTCAGACGGTGTCATATTTATGTTTCACCCATAGGGGAGACTGTTTTTAAATTGTTTATCTATACTAATACTACAAATGCGAAAGTTTGGATCGATGAATGGATGTTTGCAACAGCTCGTAAATAATGAATCCTCTTTATTTTCAGGCTCTTCTCGTCAAAACTCCACTGGGAGCTGAGCACCACTCTAACAACCAACCACTTACTTTCCATCGTAGCCCTCGCCAACACCCTCATGTCAATGAGCAACGCGAGCTTCGTGCCCGAGCAAGAAGTCATCAGGCGAATGCACAGGTGATGATGATACCATAGTGTTAGCATAGTGATAGCGCAGTGATAGAACTGTGATATCGTAGTGATGGTCAATGAGCAACGCTAGATTCGTGCCCGAGCAAGAAGTCATCAGGCGAATGCACAGGTGATGATACCATAGTGTAAGCATAGTGATAGCACTGTGATATCGTAGTGATAGTCAATGAGCTACGCTAGATTCGTGCCCGAGCTAGAAGTCATCAGGCGAATGCACAGGTGATGATGATACCATAGTGTTAGCATAATGATAGCGCAGTGATAGCACTGTGATATCGTAGTGATGGTCAATGACCAACGCTAGATTCGTGCCCCAGCTAGAAGTCATGAGGCGAATGCACAGGTGATGACACCATAGTATTAGCATAGTGATAGCACTGTGATATCGTAGTGATAGTCAATGAGCAACGCGAGATTCGTGCTCGAGGAGGAGGAAGTCATCAGGCGACTGCACGGGTTATGGTGATACCATAGTGAAAGCAATATGTTATCGTACTGATAGTACTGTGATATAGTTGGAGTTAATGGGATGACTATGCCAGCTTCTATAGAAAACGTTCAACCACGACTTGCCGTAAAATATCTCTTCCTAGCACTTCACTCGCGACTTCGTCCGCAAAAATTGTGATAGCTCGGCTAATAAGCATGATATAAATTTAATTCATAGCCTATAGCACCCACAAATAATGTAGCTTTCTACCAGTGAAAGCATTTTTAGAATCGGTTCAGTAGTTCCGAAGATTACCCCCTACATACAAACTTACAAAAAAAAATACCTCTTTATAATATTAGTATAGATTTTCATATGTGTAAAAGGACAATAACCTACCCTACCGGGACGCGACTCCTGTTCTTCCCAGACCTTCCACCAGGAGCTCTTCATCTTGGGCCGCAGACGAGGAGAGAGAGGAGCAGCTGGCTGCCCAACAGGCGCATATCAAGCAGGGCTGGTCACTCCTGGCGACGCTGCATTGTGTGCTGTTGCCGGATAAGGTGGTTGCTGCCGGTGAGTTGGAGTTCCATCAATAAGTCTTCTTTAACCTAAGCCACATGGCACCGCTGACGTGGAAACAAATAGCATTCGACCATTTTCTCGCGTAAAAACTATAAATTAGTGAGTAGTATCTGCGTGGACCGGGATAAAAACTATCCTATATGTTACTCTAGGTTATAAACTATCTGTGTCAAGTTTCCCAGTAATATATTTTGTATAGAGTTACTTAGTTTGATGTACATAATGTTTGGTTGACGGCTTCGTAAAGCGTCCGTAAAAAATATATATACACCTATTTAATTTTAATCATAATATATTTGTTCTTTCAGGAGCGAAGAGTTTCAAGCGCCCTCAAGTAGAGATGCTGGCTCGCCGTTGGCAACATCACTGTTTGGAAGTTCGCGAGGCTGCCCAAGCACTGCTACTCGCTGAACTTGGCAGGTCAGTTCCTTGATGCAATCATTTTCAAAAGTTATTTTTACTAGTTGTTGTCCTAAAAATCTTTTACCGCCAGTTATGGTTTAAGACCCATGTATTAAGGGCGAGCCTATTGCCATCAACCGGGCAGTCATCCAGACTCCGTGATACTACTAAGAAATTCCTGATGGAAAAACGTTTTGAATCTTATTTACAGACATTCCCGTTTGTACTGTCTGGAAGGACACCGACGCACAAACGGTAACCACGTACTCGGTTACATCATACTGAACTCCCATCACATAGAACTTTTTTAATCTGATGAAAAAATCCTATGTGAGTAGGTTCAGAATGACGTACTGAATACGTGGTCACCGTTTGTGCGTCGGTGTCCCTTCCACGCTGTATATAGATAAAAACTATTGTCCAAAAAAAATAACCGACTTCCAAAAAAAAAAACACAAAAAAATAAAATAACTTTACTTTCGGAAGTCGGTGGCAAAAAGTCAATGAAACGGAAAAAAAAATATTTTGCCCTTTTTATTAGTTATCGTATCACACACAAAACCTTGTCAACTAGCAATTTTTTTTTTACTTGGATAACATATTTTTACCAGATATTTTGATTTAAAAACCAAACTACCAAACCGATTTTGATAAAATTTCCACCAACCAAGCAGAAAGTATCTCTTACGAAAATATGAGGCAAAAAATACAAGAGAATTGAAAACCTCCTCCTTTTTTTGAAGTTAAAAAATATACAGTATAAGTAATATATATATAAGTTATAACCTATTCTTGTTATGTTTCCCCAATAGACTCGGTCCAAAAGGCCGTAAGACACTGGTGGACAACTGGGCGCAGTTCCTACCACTGTACACCCACACGGAGAGCATCAACCCGCACGCCGCGCACGCGCACAAGGAGCCCGCTGAGAAAGTGCAACAAGTCGTAAGTGCACATAAACTGACGTCCGTTTTTCTCCGAAGTGTAGTGTTAGAGACCTAATTAAGGACTGAACTCATACTGCAGTGGACTGTAATTTAGAAGAATGTAATCCAAAAAAGGTACATTATAAATGTCGATGTTGTTAAGAACGTATGGAGTGCGCGCTCGTGCCGTCCACGGAGATCGGTTGCGCAGTGTCAGACGGCCCGCGTCCCGCACCTCTCGCCGCCCCGCCCGCCGTCTTCCGCAGTCTCACGAATGCAGCCGAAGACAGCCGAGTGGTCGGCGGCGCCCGAACACTTAGATAGGGGAGTGGTATTAGTACAAGCACATTTCACCAGTTCCGTTTAAGTCTGACGGTACGGTTGGCGCAGTTGATAAGCGATTGGCTGTTGCGCTGCGTGTCGCGAACAAATAGTTGGTTTCTTTACGATGTTTTCTTTCACCGTTTTGAGGGCAGAATGTGATGAAATAATCCATAAAAAATATTGCACCTTCCTGAACCTATTGAACTATTTTCTATCATGACCGACATTCATCATCTGCCTAGCCTTTTCCCAACTATGTCGGGGGTCGGCTTCCAGTCTAACCGGATGCAGCTGAATACCAGTATTCTACATGGAGCGAATGCCTATCTGACCTCCACAACCCAGTCAGTACTGGGTAATACGATACCCCTACGTAAGACTCGTTGTCAGACTTTCGGGCCACTGACTACCTGTAACGACTGTCAAAGATCTACAAATGTAAGCCGGGACCAACGGCTTAACGTGCTTTTCGAGGCACGGAGAAAACTCGGCATGTATGGGTGGTCACCCATCCACGGACCAACCCAGCCAAGCGCGGCTTAACCTCACGATCGACCCGAGCGGCTGTTATTATTTAGCCACGAGCTCCTCCATGACTCTATCATGACTGACAATATGAATAGAAATAAATTCAACTATTAACTAATTATTCTTCCCCTCTCACAGCAAGAAGAAGAATTTGAAGAAGAAGAAGAAGAGATAGTCCGTAAGCCATCGTCCCTCGCTGAACTCAAACGGAAACAAACCACCGCGGTCGTACTGTTGGGGGTGATAGGCGCCGAGTTCGGCCAGGACATCACTAGCGAAGGTATGTGTTGGTTAAAGGTATTGTTGTATGTTGTTGATGCTTTAGTTACGCTAAATGTGTCATTTAATAAGAACTCTGAAATTTCTCCAGTCTCATCCTGAAAATACTAAATTTGTGGGGTAAACCTCCAATTTAATGGGGTTGGAAGATATTTGTATGAAGCGTGGCCTTGCTTAGGTACTTCCGCCATTTTAATTTATTTTCAAAATAGCGACCACGTATAAAACCTGTATTAATCAATGGTATCAACACAAACAGGTTTTGTATGAGACAAAATCTTCTAAAACGTCACATTTTCGAAATATAAGCTATCATAGTTTTGCTGATGGCAAAGAGTGTAACTCTGTTGGCTTATACATCGATAACGTGAACGCGAAAAAGATTTTGTCCCATACAATACATAATTGTATTGATGCGAGCTATTTGTTAATCTATTGGTTAGGTGGTGGGTGGCCGTTATTTTGAAAATAAAATAAAATGGCCGAAGTTAGGCAGGCCAACTAATTCAAAGTCCTTTCTCCCATCACGTCTTGAAGATACTAAATCTGAGAGCGTCCATCAGCGTAGGACATCCTAGGTCAAAGTCACACTCCAATTTAGTAGTTCTATCTTGTGCTAAAATATTTCGAAGATAAAAACTATTTATACTTCTTCGACAAACATTCAAAAGTCCAACCTTATGGTTTGCCAACGTGCAATAGAGCGCAGTATCCTAGGCATCAAACTAACCGTCATGCGTAGATTAAATAGTTAGCCTTTATGATACTGTGCTGTGTGTATTGTTTTTTTGCAATTTGCAGGTCAGTGTCGCGTTGTACGTTGATTAAACTATAATTCGCAATCGTAACAGATATAGCTTTAAAGATTTATAATTATTAAAATCATCAATTCAACCCTCTAATTAAAACATCCATTAAATCCTCCATTTAATCCCGATTATATCGGTTGCGAATCAAATTTTATTCTGCCTGGCATTAACCTGCAAATTGCAAAAAACTTAAGAAATTTTAATTTCGCGGGCGCATACCCCTTAACAAAAATTCTAATATTTAAATCTAAGTATTCTTCCAAAATTTTAATTTCATTAATAGCATTATGCTCTGGGTAATCTTAAGTACTTGATCTTACTAACTCAAGAATTTGCTTGCTACCAATTATCAACGGCATGAAGGCTTCTTATAAAATAAAAATGTATATCATTAAGAGCTCGCTTATTTGTTTTGGTATGATTTGCATTATTTCGCTTGCGTGTTTTAGGCGCTGCCGGCAATAAGAGGAGAAAGGATGGAGACAGTCGCAAGAGCTCCGTCGTCGAAGGTAGGTTCAATAATTCATAGCATTGTAAGAATTATAAAAAATCTTCATGTGATTCGAAAGTACTGGGCGTATGAGCGCTTCAAAACGGTTAGGTAGAGCGCCTCTTTGAACATAATACAATTAACAATTTTTATTTCAAAAAGCCAAGTACAATTTGTCCATCTCAATCAAAACATATTAAAACGCCATTACATGAAGTACAACATATGCATTATTTGAGACAGAGTGAACGACTGTATCTGTGTTAGTATAAACTGTGTTACAGACACAGGCGCCTTCCTCTTACAGTTCATTGACAATTTACTGCACTTTTTAGGAGTAATATAATAAATAATAATAACTAATAATAATATAAAAACTAATATCAATCCATGTACTTATACATGGAAATCTAAGTTGTGTCAGTCCAGAAGATATCTACCAGTACGCGACATCCGTAGCGTCTATCAGATTTCTCAATATCTGCCTATACTTTCTTAATTTTCTTTAAAAAACAAAACGAATTAAAGGAGTCGCTACTGGCCAATAGAGCAAAAAATAAAATTTGCATGTAATCTCCTTGTTTTCAAACATTTTCGGGTCAATAGAACCGAAAATGTTTTGCTATTGGTATTTGTCTAACCCATTAATGTTAACAAATAATTTAGTTATTACAGTGAATAAAAATAAATGAAACGCCTTCCTCTGCAAGTCTTCTCATTATTGCAGTCGAGCTCAGCTCATTATTTGCGAGATAGGCTCAGCTAAACTGTGTATTATAACAAATATCAGTTCCAGGCTTCACCTTATAAAAATAAATAATAAATCTTTACAAAATCAGGAATGAATCAAAAGTGTTACTAAAGACCACTTGAGAAAAACCTAAATTAATTATAAATTTCCTGTCTCTTACCATAAGTTACTGACCCGAAAAAGATTTCAAAGTTCTTTCAGCCCAAAATAAATACAATCAAGAATAACATTCATTGAGAAAATAGCGATACGAACGATTGAAAATACCTCTTCGGTCTACATCTGAAAGTCTTTCTGAATGCCTGTCAATATCAGAACAGCGCTTCTAAATCAACTCGGAACTGAACTATATCAAATTCTCTTTCGGTTCCAGGATTCACCCTAAGCTCATCAAACAACCTCGCCCGCCTGACAGCTCTGGCGCTCACCCATCTACTGCTAAGCCCCGCCTGCCCGCGCTTGCCCGCGCACACGCCACTGCGCAGGGCTGCGGTGGATCTGCTTGGGAGGGGCTTTACCGTGTGGGAGCCCTATCTAGATGTCAGTCATGTGCTGTTGGGTAAGTGATCAAACCATCATAGGTATAGCACAATCTGCTGCTTGTAGCGGCACTACAAAAAGTACAGTCGAACAAGCTAATCGGTATGCAGTTCAAAAAATGCATCATTCTATTACACTGCCAACATCAATCATTTTTACTATTTGCGCAATGTCTTTTTGAGCATACAAACACATGTTTAAAAAGTTATTGTTCGACCGTACTAAAGCAACATAGTACAAAAAGTACTACAGCGCCATCTATGACACAAATGAAGAAGTAACATCAAAATTCTAAATCGAGCAGCCAAAGTTATCCGCGGCTTGTTGTCGTGTTATTATATAGTCATATAGGAGAACCCAACAACAACCCACCAGACACAACAACCGTCTGGTCGGAGGAGCCTTTCTTTTCAATGGGGGATGAAGGGCCTTACACCCTGTTCTTCATATCCATATAGCAGTATCAAATCTCAACCTTTTGTTCTTATAATGATGATCACATTTATATTTTACTAACTGTTGTCCGCATCCGTCGTCCGAGTGGAATTATTATAAAAACTTACTTCCCTATTTGAAATAGATTTGTTAACAATGTCAAGGGTTAAATTTTTTTTTGCACGGAATCGAGGGTCCCAGGTCAGTGAGTCCGAGCGTCTGAAAATTTAAACGCATATTTTTTTTTTACTGTCTTCTTGGTCTAGGTCTAGTGTTTATGTGTATTTTTTTTGTAATAATAGTTTTTAAGGTTACAACTTTACTATAAATACCTCCACGACCCCCGTAACTTTGAGTTTTACCGTAAAACGTGATTTTTCACCCCAACAAAAAGTGTCGTTTCCCAGCAATAATTTTTGCGTAAGGTTAGTTTGATGTACAGAATTGGTTGACGGCTTCGTGAAGGGTCTGTTTACACCTTGAATTTTTCCAGCGGCAATTTTAACTTCACCATCGTTTTTTTCAGGTCTCCTCGAGATGTGCTGCGACGCCGACAAGCTAGTACCCTCGATGACGTACGGCCTCCCCCTCACTCCGCAGGCAGACTCCTGCCGCACTGCCAGACATGCCCTCACACTCATAGCTACTGCCAGGTGAGTTCAGTCTACCCACGCAGTGATAGCCAAGAGTGGTGTGACCGTTGGACTGCCAAGTCATAGGCGAACCCAAGGCACGCACCTCTGATTTTGTCCAAATATCTAGTAAAATGTTCTGTGTTCCGCTCCTTCCAGACCGGCAGCCTTCATAACAACGATGGCGCGCGAGGTGGCGCGCTGTGCTGCCGCGGCGGCGGGGGGACAGCCCTCCCCCGCCTACCTGGCGCTGCAGAAGGGCAGGGCCGAAGTGTTGCGCGGGATAGAGCTGCTCATCGATAGGATGCACAACGAGGTCGCCGAGCTGCTGGTCGAGGTTAGTGCCACAAGGATCAGTCGGACAGCCCTCCCCCGCCTACCTGGCGCTGCAGAAGGGCAGGGCCGAAGTGTTGCGCGGGATAGAGCTGCTCATCGATAGGATGCACAACGAGGTCGCCGAGCTGCTGGTCGAGGTTAGTGCCACAAGGATCAGTCGGACAGCCCTCCCCCGCCTACCTGGCGCTGCAGAAGGGCAGGGCCGAAGTGTTGCGCGGGATAGAGCTGCTCATCGATAGGATGCACAACGAGGTCGCCGAGCTGCTGGTCGAGGTTAGTGCCACAAGGATCAGTCGGACAGCCCTCCCCCGCCTACCTGGCGCTGCAGAAGGGCAGGGCCGAAGTGTTGCGCGGGATAGAGCTGCTCATCGATAGGATGCACGACGAGGTCGCCGAGCTGCTGGTCGAGGTTAGTGCCACAAGGATCAGTCGGACAGCCCTCCCCCGCCTACCTGGCGCTGCAGAAGGGCAGGGCCGAAGTGTTGCGCGGGATAGAGCTGCTCATCGATAGGATGCACAACGAGGTCGCCGAGCTGCTGGTCGAGGTTAGTGCCACAAGGATCAGTCGGACAGCCCTCCCCCGCCTACCTGGCGCTGCAGAAGGGCAGGGCCGAAGTGTTGCGCGGGATAGAGCTGCTCATCGATAGGATGCACAACGAGGTCGCCGAGCTGCTGGTCGAGGTTAGTGCCACAAGGATCAGTCGGACAGCCCTCCCCCGCCTACCTGGCGCTGCAGAAGGGCAGGGCCGAAGTTTTGCCTCCTGGCCATGCCGCAAATGGCTCTTTTTACCCGACTGCGCCAGAAGGAGGGTTATGTTTTTCGAGAGTATGTATGTATGTATGTTAGTATGTATATATGTATAATTGTTTGGCACGCTCTGCGGCCTGAACGGCTCGATGGATTTTAGCTTGAGAGGTGTCGTTAGATTTGTATGTACTGTGAGAGTGACACTGGGTATAAATTTTGAATCAGAACACAACATAAGCTGGGAGTACCTCCATGCGGTGAAGGCGGTAAAAAATATTTATCTAATCGTCTGCGAAATCTTTCACATTTCTAAACTAAAAAGCTGGAAATAAAAAAAAAACTAAAAAACCCGACTGCGGTGAAAAACTTAAGCTAAAAAATCACTCAAAAGCTAAGAACATGCACATTTTAAATCTAAAAAAGTTGGAAGCAGGCGGGACCCATTTGACTTTGATAATATAAAAATGGAATGGCTCCCGCTTTTTTGTGTTTTTTTTAACTCAAGTTTCTACCGCAGTCGGGTTTTTTAGTTGTTTTAATTACTTTTTTTAAATTTTTTATTAACATTTGCAGGTAATGGACATTATCCTGCACTGCGTGGACCAGTCGCATCTGAAGAGTAAAGGGCTGAACGAGGTGTTCCCGGCCATCTGTCGGTACAACCAGGTCTCGCACTGTCCGGCCACCAGAAGGATCGCAGGTATGAAAACTTACTTATTTCAATATGGCATGTCATACAATGATGGATTATTGGCAGGAAAATAATAATATATTGTAAGATGGGACACAGTAAAAGACACATTAGTTTTACAATGAAAATGAATGTCAAAGACTGTCAAATATGACAGTGACAGATGACAGTGACAGGTGTGCTCTATGAAACATAAATATTATGGAGACATTGACAAATAGTTTACAATCTAGAACCGATTTATGATTTTTATTAGAATAGTAAAAACTGGTGGGCTGAGCGGTCTTTCATTCTTTATCGTGTGGTTAGTGCCTAACCTAGTGTCAGAGTTTCTATGCCGCCCATGGGCCTCTGACTTGGCTTTCCATGCTGTCAAGAAATATCTCTCAGCCATGCTAGTTTCCTCACCATGTTTTCCTTCACCGAAGATTAGTATACAATTTGATAAGATTGATAAGTGCACAATATGCACATTAACGCGAAAAATCAGAGGTGCGTGTCTTGGGTTCGAACTCGAGACCTATGACTTGGCAGTCCGGCGGTCACATCACTAGGCTATCACAACCTTTTCCTGGTTAAACGAACGAGATAATTCAGGCCTCTTGTATTTTGTACCTAAATTAGAATGACAGAAAATAAAAATTCTGATTTCCTATAGGAAAATTCTTGATTATTTCAATGGGAGTTATCGATCAACATTCGTATCATTCGTTGGCATTGTAGGCAAAATATTATTTTTTGTATTATCAAACTGACAGGATTTATCATTGGCGTCCTAAATAGCTTAAAAACGTTAATTAAGTACCTCATTTCAAAAGAAACAAGGTATTTTCAACTGATTAACTTAAAATAATGCAATAAACAATTTCAAATAGTATACGCGCGCGCACAGACAAGGGAGTAGATAGCGGTGTCGTAGAGGGGGATCACAGCATGACGGCGTCATGTTGTTTGCCGTCACGGCATACGAGTTGGTATTACTGCTAAGGCGCGCCAATAGCTGTTTCACATCAAAACAAATTAGTTTCCTTGTTCTTGCTGAAAATCTCCCACCTGCACGAGTTGCCATGGCTGACCTCGATGTTCAGGTGGAGACTCATAGATGACTCTGCCTTGGAGTGTAAATGTGGTGTTGCTCCAAAAACGATGGGACACTTGATATCATGCCCTGCCTATTCTGTTGCTTGCACATCACAAGAGCTGATGGACGCTACTAAAAGTGCCAAACTCGTCGCCAAATTTTGGGCGATTCAATTTAAGCATTTGAACGCCAGAGCATACACTTACGCGCGTGCCCTCCACGCCAAGCCACAATTTCATTTAAAAAATACCTGTTAAAAGAATAGGAATTCCAAAACGTTATCGATAAACAATATTATTAAAGAGACAAGAGCTTAAATATTTAAGGTATACAAATAAAAACACACAAAAGTAATGGATTCATGGTTTATTTCGTGTTATAGTGCATCGCATTTAAGTCACATATTTGTGTCGTTGGCCTATAGGGCACACTCTTGCTTGTCACGTATATGTGATAATGGCGTTCAAAAGGTTAAATTGTCATCGACACGTTAAGAAGAGGAGATTAATTTCGTTTTCCAGTGGGCAGTCACACAGGACAGCTCGCGATGTACGAGCTGCGCGCGGGGCGCTGCCAGTCGCTGGCGGCGCACAGCGGGCCCGTGACGGCGTGCGCCTTCAGCCCCGACGGCCGCTACCTCGTGTCCTACGCCACGGCCGACAACAGGCTGTCCTTCTGGCAGAGTACTGCTGGTAAGTTCCTCATCATCACTATTGATAAGAGTCTGCGTGTCAACACAGCGTGTAACAAAAAGATGTGGTACCATCAAGCTGCATAACTTTCTCCGGAGCAATGTTGTAATAAGGGCTATCGTTTTTGAGCTCACCAGATGGCGCCACTGGCGAGTAAGGTCCTGCCATGAATTAATTAATTCAATTTCATACTTGAAAGTATATCTAACTTCACAAAAAGTTTATTTTATTACGTATAACAGCAAAGTGTAAACTTCAAATACATATTTACAATATTGTCACAAAAATTTTGCAAGCATGAAACATTTAAAAATCATTCTTCTTCCAACTACTAACAAATTATATCCTGACTTGCTACTTAACATCTTCAGATCATAAGTAATCAGGAATGGCTCAATCTTGAATATTATTAAAAATACGTGATAAAAAAGCTCGCGAACACTATGACATCTGACATTTCTGAAGACCTTAGCCTACACGAACGCCTCTAGCGGCGAATTCATGCGCGATAGCCCCCATTGCGACAAAATAATCAGCATGCAGCAAGCCGTATTAAAGATAGATCTGGCAGTTTTGATGTAATTTTTTTGGCTTACCAACTAGTTTCAGTTGTAATGGGTATAAGTGCTCATCTAGGAAAGTACCACCGAACAGAAAAGGCCACCGCACGCCGAGGACGGCACGGCAGAGTATTTTTTTATACAATGTAAATTCATACGTAGCTAGTGGTAACAAGATACAGATTCCAATGTTTAGGAGAAAGCGCTAGGGTAGCCCGCGAAATTCAAAAATTGATATGTTATTGCAATTTGTCTGTCAGTGTCAAGTTGTATGTTGAACAAAATATGATTTGCGGCCGAAATACGAATGTATTCAAAGAATAACAATCAGTAAATCAACAAGACAATAAAAATTAATTTAATCCGGAAGAATGACTTTTTCATGAAATCGTAGTCATTCAGTGGGATTAAATGAACATATTCATTACGGCCGCGAATCATATTTTAATCAACATACACTGACCTGCAAATTGCAAAACACTTAGAAAATTTGAATTTCGCGGGCTACCCTGGCGGTTCCCCCTTAAGAGATCGAGCTCAAGGGTTTGCAATGCTTTCCCTTCGCGGCATTAAACATTGGAATCTCTCTGCACTGGTCTTAAGCGGCCGTTAATATTGCAGTCGGAGTTTAAGTTCCACTTTGGTAGGCCAAAATATACAGTCCATGACATACGAGCTTCATAAAAAAAAATACTAACCCATGCTTCCTTTCCACAGGTATGTTCGGTCTAGGCGCAGCTCAAACTCGCTGCGTCAAATGCTACAGCACAGCCCCAATGGCGGACGTAGCTCGTTTAAACCCAGCCCGTCTAGCTCGACTCGTATGGACGAACTCGAGAACGGTCACCTTAATGCTAGCCGACGGCTCGGAAACCCGGTTTAACGTGTAAATAATAGAGTCCAATTTAACTTAACGCGCAAAAAGGTCATTTGTATAAATATAAGACCTGTTGATTGTTGTATTTTAGTTGCTAGGCGTGTCGGTTGGTAAGTGTGGCTTGGCAAAAAATATAGAAATTGGAGGGTTTTTTTTTGGTGTGGCAACATTGTTTTAAGCTGTCAATTGTATTAAATTACTAAAATTACTTAGTATTAATGTCCAAAATAGACTAGAAACTATTAAAATAAGATCTAAATAATGTTTTGTTGTGATGATGAGCTGAAGAATTTGAAGCTTTATCTATATTTTGCCAAGCTGTATTTTCATCAGTCATATTGACACCGACAATAAAGTTTCATTAATGAAACACCTTCACGAATATAAAGCTATTTTATTTTATGTGTGTATGTAATCAGAAAAATAATGTTTGAAAAAAGTTACCATCAACTGTATATTATTTAACTAATAGTTAATTTATAATAACTCTATAATAACATTAGTTATAAGAAGCTGTGCAATGCACTTGAAGGAAGATGGAGCTTAAAATGTACCATTTGAAAACCCTCAAAGTTATTCAGAAATATAATTTTATAAACAGATTTTCACAAACTTAATAAAGTCATTGTGATCCAAAGTAGCGCTAAATTGTTGCAGCAACGTTTTTTTGTGTTGCAGGCAACAAAAACAATGTCTCCAGCAACATAAGGTGTTGCTGCAACTATTCTTTAACTTGGGCTTACCATACCAGAAGGCTTAATTGTAAAAAAAAATAAAAAAATATGAATTGTCAACGAATGATAGTAGCCACTAATCAAGTAGCCACACGTTTGCAAAAATATTCTATAATGATTCTTATGGTTAAATACTATTAAAGTGTTATTGGGTTTTTCCATCAGGAATTTCTCAGTAGCAGCCACGGAGTCTGACTTTGTGCCCGGTTGCTAGCAAAAGGCTCGCCCCCTGTTACATGGGACTTAAACATAACTGGCGAAATGTGGGTGTACTATAGTAAGCGCCAGATAAACGTGGCATAAAGTTCATTGCATTTTCCTTAATTTATCTGCGTAGGTACGCGGAAAATAAATTATGAATCGTTTTTCATTACTAAAAAAAGGAAAAGATCACGATAGATGTCGATTCAGGACAGCTTTATGTCATTATTATTGTTTACGGAATTAGGTACTTATGTCAATAAATGTATGTGGGTCAATGACCGTTATTCCGCGTTTATCTGGCGCTTACTATATTACGTACATCTCGCGTGATGTTAACAAATTGTTTTAGTTCACAAACTAGTCTAAAATTATTGTTTTCTTTTGCTGTTGCATATTTCTTATCGTTTCGTATTGTCATGAGTTTAATGGGACTCATTTAAAAATGTGTTAAAAGTTTCGGTTAAAAATATTAGCGTCACTTACGTACTTAGTATCGTTGATCATGGAGGCTTTTTAAATGCACTTTACAAGGTGTAGTTTTGCATCCTCGTCAAAATTCAGGAGGTTGTCATAAAAGACGTACATAATCAATTTAAATTACGGTACCTGGTCAATAATAATAAACGCTGCTTTTTTAATTGTTTAAATTTGACACTATTTCAGAATGAAGCCCTTCTCAAAAGAGGAGAATCACCCGTTCATCGAATAAACGTCTGTGTTTGATTGTGTGTGTGTGAAAGCACGGTTATAGGGCTAGCATTAGACGGGCCGCGTTTTAATACGGGTGGGTGTACACTTACCGATTTCCGATATTAATAAAAAAAGACCTAAGTACCCATTTTATTATTGATTCGGATCGAGAATCATTAGTATAGTTACCTTCTTACATATGACGAGGATGCAAAGCAACAGCCTGTATATCGAGATGTTCGTGCAATACTTATCTTCCTAGCTCTATCACACTTTAAGTGGGGTCGCGTCGGCTCTCCAATTTTTTCGGTCGGTAGTCAGGTCGGGCAGATCTTCCTCCAACAGGAGCTTCCTCTTGTAGTCCACCACGTAGCCGGAGGTCATCTTCTACCTTGCTTATGTTCAAGTAGTTGCAATGCTCTCTTCTACTGGGATCATGTTCATGCAAACATTTCATATTTGAACACTGGAGAATTTGAATTTTACTTAAGCATTACTTAAGGTGATACTGATGACTTTTCAAATTTTTTTCTTACGCAAAAAACGTAAGAAATATTGAATTTCGCGGACTACATTGAAAGTAATCACCAACGTAAGTAACATATAGAGTTAGATATCACGGCTTAACGTGCTTTCCGAAACACGGAGGAAACTCGGTATGTAATGGGTTGTCACTCATCCATCGCCCAACTTAGGCAAGCACGACTTAACCTGAAGATCTACCCGAGCGACTGTTTTTATTCAGCCACGAGTTTGACAACTTTCAACCATAAAATTCTCAATTCTGGAACTGCGAAGTCAGGAGCAAGAAGTTAAGTAAACTCTTCAATTCTGTAATATATATTGTCTATTATACTAATCTATAAATACTATGTTAGTTACGATAATTTTAGTATTAAAGCACTTAGTTAAGGAGCTCGTCCAGAGAATTACTACCACCATACCTACAGTTCTTTTAGAGATTGCGATTACCTGTGTCTATGCCCCACTGTTTAGTTCACAATGACCACAGATATAGATATATATACCTAGATAACGCAACTATCACGATCCGTGTGAAAACCAGGTGGCCATTTTTTTTACTACCTACAATGACGTCATAAGCACTATTTAGTTACTATACAAAATAGACTACATTTTTGTTCTTTAAATGTCTAGAATTAAGTTCCTGAGTTGTAACGTTGTTGTTTTAAACAAATTAGCTTGCTGCGACAGTAGCCACGTTAAGCATAAAATGCTTAAGCCGGGCACGCGAAGTAGGTGCTCTTGCGTTAACTGTGTATACCTATATCTGTGACAGTGACCTTCTCGCTAAAATAAATTGACTGCCGCTGACAAAATGACAGTGACCTTAATTTTCGTCACAAGTGAAATTGCCAATAAATTGCTACAGTCTGAGGTAAAATAACTATGTAATTACTGTATGTAGGTACTGGTTATGGGTTCGGGTGTAACTGAGTGGTTGACACCAACAAAGAATTAACGTTTTTACAAGTTTTTATTTAACTTGTCTTGTTAGTTAGTACCTACCTATATATTGATCAACAAGATCCCCTCAACCGATTGAGCTTAAATTTTGCACACACCTTTCGTTCTGGTGATAATACATTTTTATGACAGACATGATCTGATCCTGAAGCCAGGATCGTCCCCTCGCGAATAAATGGCATGGTCACGACACTTTGTATACGCGTTCAATGTTGATTGATAAATCTAATTTTCTTCTTTTCATTTTAATAAAACCTGATTTTCTTAAAAAAAAAAAGTATTATTTACTATGGACTGGCTAAACGCGATTCCGCCATAGATTTTGTATTGCAATAGCAATCTGTGACGTCATTAATTTTCCTGCTCAATGACTACTGTTTATTCCAAATAGAATTTTACAGTAAATCAAAATTAATCGGGTGTCCAGGAAACTAAGTGTTTTTTTGGACTTGGTGTCTTGGAATTATTGGTTTATTGTGTCATTGTCAACTACGCAATTACAGGCACACTAGACATTTTAGGTTTGTCTCTGGGATGCGACGCACCTATTCAATGTACTCCGTGGACGCACCTGCGACGCCGATAGGCGCGGTGGGGACCTCTTAGCATCGGGTGCCTACCATTTCCGATAATAAACTAAAAAAAAATGTGTATTTGTAAATTAATTGATGTGTGTAAATGTTTAAATAAAATTAATGTAAACAATAATAACCCCACACTGTATTAAAACTGTTATATTAATCTATTTATTCCAAAGTTACGAGAAATTTTACTGAATTCTGTTTTAAACGGAAACTTTACGCTAAAATATTGCATTTTTCTTTTATTTTAAAATGTTATTGTGATGCTTGAAGGAAGATTATGAAGTATTATTTAAATTGATATTGTTATTATTTGTATCTTGTAAGGCACTGTAATCAATGTTATTCAATAAAATATGTTACATTTGAATTTCGTTTATTTACTTTCTACACAGTACCTAACTCATCATTCTCCTGCCCTTATCCCAGTTTATTTGGTGTCGGCGCAGCATGTCTTCTTCTTCCATACTTCTCTATTACTCGTCATCTCATCAGAAACCTTCTTTCTTTCCATAATTAATTTCATCCTTCTCACAGTCCATCCATCGTTTCTTCAGTCTTGCTATACTCGTAAAGCCACCTACATTACACAGTACCTAAGTAATAGAAGTTATTGTTTGACTGCGCAATTTATGTGAGCAATTTTATACCGAATGGAATTCATTTCTAGTAGTTGTTTAATATTCCCGGATCATCCAAATGAAAGTCTGCTGCGGCAACCATGGGGGAATACCTACAAAGTTACACTTGTCACGGTTGTAAAAAAAAATCATCATCTGACTCGCCTCTTCCCAACTATGGTGGGGTCGGCTTCCAGTCTAACTGGATGCAGCTGAATACCAGTATGTTACATGTAGCGACTGCATATCTGTCTTCCATAACCCAGATAGTATATACGTAGTCATGCCTATGGCATTAAGTCCGCCTCTGTACATTGTGCTTGAAGTGTTAAATAAATAAATAGTACAAAAAAAGTCAGTCTGACAACAGTTAAGACTGTTGTCAGACTTACGGGCCACTGACTACTTAACGACTTCCAAAGATCTACAAATGACAGCCGGGACCAACGGCTTTACGTGCTTTCCGAGGCACGGAGCAAACTCGGTAAATAATGGGTGTTCACCCATCCACGAACCAACCTAGGCAAGCGCGGCTTAACTGGAAGGTCGACCCGAGCGGCTGTTATTATTTAGAAAACAGCTCCTCTGAAAAAACAGATCAAAAGTAATTTCCTACCGCGCCGAAACCTTATGGGACTAAGTCGGTTATTGGAACCTCCTCCAACCTTAATTTTTTTAGCTATACAGATGGATGTGAGGGGAATAAAGTACGTCAGCTGCGTAAATTAACATTATTTTTGAAGGTACATTAAGCTAAATTTAAAAACTATAGGGTCAGTGGTCAATAAAACCATGACATCGTTTTTTTTTTTAAATACTGGCAGTCATGTTAAATGGAAATGCAAAATTTGGGCCAATGAAGGAGCCAGCCCTCGTCACGCGAAGTGAAAGGCGACGTTCACTCATCGCTTCCACCCCATAAGGCTCAAAACTGTAGCTACCCATAAGAGTATAGTATTAGCGCCGCTCAGCAGCCACAGCAGCAGAGCCCACACAGCCCGTCGTACTTGCAATATGAGATGGCTCAAGGGTGTCGACACAGGTTGCATCTTACACTAGAATCCACATGGTGTCTTCCCATCGCGATCGTCACGTACCAAGCAGTTTGGTTTTAAAACCGCTGGTACGCCGGCGCTGGTAAGGGCTCGAAGAATAATAACGAAAAGGCTGGGTTGCCGTGCAATGCGACCTGCGCTCCTGTAGCAGGAGTCAGGACAGGACATGGTGCCCGAGTTTCAACGCAGTGACACCAATGCCGAGCAACACAAGGTGCGCCTAAGCGTAGGCGTCCGCTCCCATTAAGCGGAAATATCCTCGCGCACTTTTTTGACTTCACTGAAAAAAAGACCAAGTTAAGCAACGGTCACCAAGGTATAGAATACGATGGGTGACCGATCTTTCAAAATTTAAGCAACACTGCGCAAGGTATAGAATAAGATCGGTGACCTGTCTATCGAAAGTTAAGCAACACACCCCAAGGTATAAAAAGGGATGGGTGACCTATCTTACAAAAGTTTAGCAACGCTTCCTAAGGTATAAAAGAAGATGGGTGACCTGTCTAACGAAAGTTAAGCAACGCTCCCAAGGTATAGAAACAGATGGGTGGCCTGTCTTGTTGCTTAACTTTTGTAAGACGGGTTACCCATCTTCTAAAGGTGGGGAGATGGAAGTTAATGAAAGATATACGCAGAGATTTAAAAGAGTTGAGTGTTCTAAATTGTATTTTTTTTAATAACCATGTAGTCTCACTTGTGAGCAGAGGGCTCACCTATATTTTTCCAAGTGCCCTTTCGTACGTGTCCTAAACTATCTTAATATTAAAATACATCAGCATCGTTCGTCCAGTGGTCATAAGCGCGTCCGCTGGGCATGAGGTCATGGATTTGATTTCCAGGTCAGGCAAGGTGTGTTAAGGAACATAACATAACATCACGCCTGTTATCCCCGAAGGGTTAGGCAGAGGTGTACCTTAAAGCTGTAGTACACCCACATTTTGTCAGCTATGTTTAAGTCCCATGTTATGGGAGGCGAGCCTATTACCATCAACCGGGCACAAATCCAGAATCTGTGACTGCTACTGAGAAATATCTGATGGAAAACCCAATAACATTGCCCGACCCGAAAATCGAACCCACTCGACCACCGAGGTAGTCAAGGAACATTTTTCTGTATTATACGTAAGTGCCTTATATTTACGTGAAAGTTGTGTAGGATTAGCTGTGTCGTCACAAGCAAGGTACCTAGTTCACCCGGACCGAACCGTTGAGCCGTTCAAAGGAGCCAAGAGAGGCTGGTTCACGCCACAGTATTGGCTGGTGTCAACTCGAAGGGACCCAGTACGCTCAGTCCACGGTGCACGTTGTCTGGCCGAAGGGCCCCAAAACGCCCCGTCCGTATGGTGAGATAGTGGTCGGTACCAAGTCAAAAGTCTACGCCGTGGTGCATTGGGAGTTGGCGCATTATGCCAGGTCATCGCCGCATAGTGAGATGGAGGTTGGTCGGAATGTCAGGCCCAGTCTACCCCGCTTGGCGATCAGGTGGCTAGGTCTAGAGTTTTGTGCCTAAGCAACGTTGTGATGCAAATGTGATGACCGATCCGTATCACACGGCAAGTAATTTTATCGAGGATTAGCTATTGCCCGCGATCTTCGACCGCGCGAAATTATTATTAAAAAAAAATGACTTCTCTATTTGAATCGGATTCTGTTAACAATTTCAAGGGTGTATTACCTTAACCAGCGGTTAACCTATTTTAACTTTCTTTGCAACAAGTGTAGGAAAAAAGAAAAGCTATGGATAGACTGTGTGAATGATGACACTATGGTTTTTTTTTGCACGTATCCGTCGTCATCTTTTTCTAAAATAAAATTAAGCCTAAATTACTCCTTATTACATATGCCAGTAAAAGTTCCACCGTCAAAATCGGTCCAGCCGTTTCGGAGTTAGCCGGAACAAACGTTTAAAAAAATGTTTTTTTGTTTATAAGTACGTATACATACTTTCATAATTATGCCTTCAGTTAAAAGCTGTAATTGTAAAATTACATACAGACGCTTGAATTTTATTTATTTGTATATATTTGAGTCGGTGCCCAGTCGAAAGGCATCTCGGATGTGGTGCTGAAATTGCAACGAAAACGTTTAGTGTTTTTTCCAGTAGAACTAGCCAATGTAAAATCAACCCAACTTGCGGAAACATAAAGTGGATATTTGTTTTAGTGGAACTGACACGAATCATTTTTATTCGTTTGTAGTAGCAACACTGTGCTCGAGTTTGAAGGATATGGGTGGGCTGCCGGCGTAGTTACAGGCATATAAGACATTTCTGACAATCGTGTCCCA
Source organism: Standfussiana lucernea (assembly GCA_964057025.1). Lineage (NCBI taxonomy): Eukaryota > Metazoa > Arthropoda > Insecta > Lepidoptera > Noctuidae > Standfussiana > Standfussiana lucernea. Next base: position 3,753,913 of record OZ059812.1, read on the forward strand.
GCTGAGGGTAAATTATAAGCGTCAGTGGCTATTTACCTTCGGCGGGCAGCCAGCTTGTTCTCGGGTCGAAGAGGTTTTACGATTTTTCTTCGGAAAAAATATACACGGTGACATCGACGTCGCACAACGGTTACCATATACCACGTGTTCAGTACATCATACCGACTCCCCTCCCCATAAAAATATATCGTCGGTATTTAAAAAAAACAGCCGTTTCCTACAAAAGTGCAATACCTACACGGTCAAAATGTATGGAACAATGTACCTACTGAACACGTGGTATCCGTTTGTGCGTCGCGTCAGTATCCCCCCCACCCTGTATATTTTGGGGATTAAAATGAAACAAATCAGTTACAAAAATAAGTTTTAATATCAGCAATGATAATACAAAATCTACTTTTGAAAAGTACTTAATTAAGAGGTAATGGTTACAAACAGTGTATCAAATATTTTTTTAGAACTACATAAAATTCACTACAACAGCGGTTTTTATGACAGGGCCAATCATGAGCCTATGTAGGTCGATCCCGTCATTTATCATTTTTGACAGCAGTCCACAGTAAATTGAAATTTCGTTAAAATAAAAACTATCTTGTTGTAGACAAATAGGCTTTGTACTTAGTTCTATAACAAGTAAGTGACATTCAAACTTAAGTGGTTAAGCAATCTTGAGACTGACTATACAAGTGTATTACCCTGGTATCTATAGTCAAGTTAAAGTAATTACTTGAGTTTAAGTAATTACTTATGCTATAGACAAGAATTTGGATGAAGAAAGCAAAGCTAAGAATTCTAACTTTTTACAGTTCCAACTTCAAGCAATTACTAAACTACAGAATAAAAACCGTATATTAAAAAAAAAATTACTCAAGTAAACACTTTGACTTGTTTATAGACACGGGTGTAAGTGATTACTTTTACTTTAGTAATCACTCTGACTTGTTTAAGTATAGATACGGGTGTTAGTCTTTAGAAATTATTATTTATTAAGTAATACTTACAGTTGTTCTAAAAAAATGAACACAATATTATTGGGTGAAACGAGTAGGTACAATATTTCGATATCTTATACAGGTTGATTTCTTATGAGTTCACCTACGTATTTGACCCAATAAAACTTAAATCTAATAAAAAACATAGAATACAAGTTTAAACATAATTATTGAGAATTAAAGAGAAACATAATACTTAGTTCCGTCTTATTTCTAATTTTACGTATGTGCATAGTTACATGCAAAGTGTTTTCATATCCAACTGATACGATCTAAGAATAGTACAACAAAAAATACCCAGCTTTTGATCACAATATGAAAAAACAATACTAGTAGAAATTGAATGGCAGCTCGTATTCACTAATACGCTTAATTTTTAACGCATTGCTCAGCGAATTGAGATTTTAATGCAACCATGTGCATTCATTGAAGTGCGGCCACGGATATACACTAGATAATGCAAGTATTACGATCCGTATGAAAACCAAGCGTGCCATTTGTTGACCACCTACTATGACGTCATAAGCACTATTTACTTACTATAGAAAAATTAGACTACGTTTTTATTCTGTAAATGTCTAGAATTAAATTCTTAAGTTGTAACGTTGTTGTTTTAAACAAATTAGCTTGCTGCGACAGTAGCCACGTTAAGCATAAAATGCTTAAGTCGAGCACGCGAAGTAGGTGCTCTTCCGTTATCTAGGCATATCTATATCTATTTGACGTGAGATCGAATAACATTTGCTCGAAAACGTTAACTCGACAGGTCTTGAAATCTAAAAATAATGAGCGCGACAGTTCACTACCTCGATGCATCAAAATCTCAAATAACTATAAGCTTGAATCATCGGCAGCGTGAAGGAATAGTGCCTAACCTGGTGTCAGAATTTTTATGCCGCCCGCCTGCCGCATTTTTGGGCCTCTGACAGTCAGAGGTCAAGTCAGAGTCTGACTTGGCTTTACATGCCGTCGAGAAATGTCTCTCGGGCATTTTTGGTTTCGTTACGATGTTTTCCTTCACCGAAGCTAGTGATAATTATGAATTAAGTAACAATCAAACGCTCATAGCCAAAAATTGTCACAATATTATATTCTACCCTTATGCAAAATACAGTCCTTCTTAGTTCTCCAATAGCAATGTTTTGGTCACAGTTGTGATTCTTAACTCAAAACTTAATCATTACTTCAAACTTCTAATAAACCATGATTGTTCTGGGTGATTTTACTTGAAAACTCTTGATTTCTTGGATATATACTAAAGGAATGCTTGAGTAATGACTTAAGGCCTAAAAACTAAAAACACGGCGTTTTTTTTACAAGCGTATTACGCTTTATTGACGCCACGAATGTCTCAGGCCATTACACATTTTGTAAAACAAAATCTTAAAAAAAAATCTAGTTTGTTACAATAACTTTCTTCTTGCCTAAAGTTAGACTTTAACAGCACAATTCCTATATCGTAGTCTTTCATAATATGTCAAATCAAAGCCTTCATTATTTTAATACTTACAAACTATATAGGTAATAATAAGTATATTAAGTTTACAGGATTGATCTATACTATATATCTTAACAAAAATGCAGTTAAATGCACAAAAAACATAGGTGATAGCTTTGTTACCGTAAACAGTGCTTAACAATAGACAAGTCACTTAAAATAATAATACTAATGAAACAAGAACAAATGGGTTCTAGGAGTAAGAGTAAAAGAGACATAATATAATATTTACTCCATCTCTTTCGCGCGTATGTAAACATTTTGCCCCGAGGCGCAATAAAACTGCGATTAGGTACTACTTATACGATTTCTTCGGAAAGTATAACTTACTCAACTACATTAGATAGAAAATTTACAAAAACTGTCAGATTAGGTAAGTATTGTTATGTCATAAGAGTAAACGCTAACAGCTAATATATAGCATACTTTATTTACGTTTGCTACCTAGTATACTAAAGTCTAAGTAAAATATTAATAATTTTTTTGTTTCTCTAGTATCGTATCAAAGGAGTTTGAATTAAATGGCCTGCCTAGCTTCCGCTATTTTAATTTCTTTTTCATAGATGCGGCCACGCATATGACCTATATTAATCGATAGCTGATATCAATACAAACTAGTTTTATATGAGACACAATTCTCTAAAGTGTCACGTTTCCGAGATATGAGCTATCAAAGTAAAAATACATTCACCAATGGCATCTTCAGCACAAACCGTTTGTACTGATGCCAGCTAGAAGATCAGAAGATCTAGAAGATTTTGATTCATACAAAACTTGTTTGTATTGATTTCACCTATTTATTAATACAAGATTTAGGCTTGGCAGCTATTTTCAAAATAACGTAAAATGGCGGAAGTTAGGCAGGCCACCCTTCAAACAAAAATCTTCCAAACCCTTTGTTCTGCCACCTTAAGCCCGTACCAATTATTGATTTAACTATAGTTTTGAACTCAACATAATATTCTGCTTTTCTTCTATTTCATAACTGAGAGACCATGAGCATTTCTGGTCAATGCTATCAAATATTAATGGACCTCCCGCGAATTACCTCATTGCGTTCATGTCACTAATTTGTTCAGAAAACCGGACGACACTTTCGGCCCACGTTCGGGTTCACCGAACAAATTGAACTCGAGAGTTCCCGCGACGATCGCTCCGATCGCTTTGATTATGACCAGGGATCGGATATTCGGATGTATATTTACCTAAAGTACATTTTTGCGCGCTCCATACCAGTGAACACTCAAACTTTAGGTAAATATGCATCCGAATATCCGATCTTTAATTATGACACGGAATAATTTGCGGGAAGACCTAGAGATTTATTTTCAAGGCTAGCGGTATCTTCTTGATACTCGCACCTTACAAGATTTGTGAGGTCAATTTCATCTTTCTAAAAGTTAGTATTCAAAAGCGGTCTAACTACAGGTTAGTAAGGAGCTGTGTATGCTACCGGTATTTTTTAAATCTGAAATTGAGTCATTTTTTGCGTTAGTGTGTATACATATTTTGTGCACACGTACCTCTCCGACTCAGTCTAAGGAGTAAGCTCTTTGATGTTATTTGCCTTGGCACGTGCACCTGGTTGTAAAAAAACGGTAAAATAAAACAATACGAACATAAAAAAGGGACTCAAAGCAAAACTCACAGACCGTACTAGTATTTGAATAACATTTGTATACCTATGAGTGAATGTGAATCAATATGGACCTCATTCTTTTACACGTATGAAACGCCTAGATAATTTGACAAAGTAAAGTCATAAGTAGTTCGGTCTGTGAATTTCTACATAGAGCTCAAGTCATTTCGGGCTTTACGCGACGTGATACTAAGCGGACGTGTTTTTTGTACCTAATTGCTAAAATGAAATATCTATAAACAATTACGACAAAATATAAATCAATAATTATTTGCGGTGTCAGTTAAAATCAAAGTAAAGTGTGTCGCATGTGACTAGTGCCATACCAACTTTTATGTGCAAGATGAACTGATTTAATTTTGTTTTTCTATTGACTATAAATAAAGTGTTGAGGTTAGTATGTCTAACCCTGAATCCAGCCCGTTTGGTCGTAGCCAAATACTACGACGAAGTCCTCCGCCAACACCTACCGAACGATCGCCCCCGAGTGAACCAAATCCACCTCTACCAGCACCTGCGGAGACTGTTTTGCCGAGTGAACTTGTCAGCACGCCAGAAATCCAGAAATGGTTAACATCTATAGATAGTATTCTGCACGAAGTCTGCACTCTTGTTGGTGAAGGGAAAATGAACTCCGAACAGAAGCAACGTGTATCTAACCTTTGCCGGAAGGTCCAAAGTGGGACTTCTCAGATGGCTGTCCTTTACCAATCGGTCAAGCAGAAAATGATCCAGTCCCACAGTACTGTTCAGCACCTACAGCTTCAGCTGAATTTAGCGAACTCTCTGGACCAGTTCAAAGAGGTTATTGAGTCAAAGCTGAATCCGTCCAACAATTCCTATGCTAGCATGGTGAAGAAGGGCTCGGACAATTTCGTCCGGCCTGCAAACCTTAGTTCGATCGCCATTTATCCCAGCGATAAGACAAAAACAAGTGACGACACCAAATCACTTGTTCAAAAGTTAATATCGCCCGAAGAACTCAAGCTCCATGTACGTGGCCTGAAAAAAGTTAAAAATGGGGGAGTACTCATTAGCACAGAAAATAAAGGCGATATAGATAAATTGAAAAAATCGGAGAAGATATTCACCTCGGGTCTAACAATAGAAGAGCCATCGAAACGTCGCCCTAGGATTGCTGTCATTGGTGTTCCTGTAGCCCTTACTGAGAAGGAGGTATTTGACTGTATTTACGAGCAAAACCTTTCAGACAAATTGCCGAATACAACTCGTGAATCCTTCCTTGAGACCATTAAATTGAGCCATAAATCGGGTAAGAAAGGCCTTCCTACCTGCAACTACATTCAGGAAGTTCCCGCTGGCATAAGAAAAATATTAATCAACCAAAGCAGAATTTTTATTAATTGGACTTCATGCCCGGTGAGAGACTTTACAATAGTCACCAGGTGCTACAATTGCCAGCAGTTCGGCCACGCAGCTAAGTTTTGCCGTGAAACTGGTCCTACTTGCAACCACTGTGCTGAGACGGGACACTCCGTGAAGGAATGCAGCAGAAAATCTTCCCCCGCCCATTGTGCGACGTGCAAAAAATTCAAGAGGAAATGTGACCATCCAACCGGTGATGTATGTTGCCCGGCACGTAAATATGCAGAGGCCAACTACATTAACTCAATTGACTATGAGGGCGCCTAAGAGCGCCACAGAATATTCTATTTAGTAGGCTCACAAAGAGGTAGCTCAACCCTTATTTGTATTTCTTCTTAGTTTGTAATTATCATGTGCAATCAGCTAATCAGTGATCTAGATAGTTTTACTGTGTCTGAATCTAAAATCTGTAATGTTGAGGACTGTAAACATCTTGTTCGTTTTGGTGACAAAACGCTTACCTTGCTTACACAAAATATTCGCAGTATAAACCGAAACATGGACGGTTTTGAAGTGTTATTGCAAAGTCTTGATATCAGCTGTGACATTATCGTACTAACAGAATGTTGGCTGTCAAAACAGACAGCCAACTTACCATCTCTGGACGGTTTTTATTCATATAAAACAGACAGAAACACCAACCAAAACGACGGAGTAGTAGTTTATGTTAAAAATAATTTGCGAACTACCAAAGAAGAACCACTAGCCCAAGATAGTAATTGTCTAATCATTAAAATTATTCCCGATACAGCAGTCATGGCTATTTATAGGCCTCCCTCTCATAATATCGACAGATTCTTAGACTCGCTTGACAAAAACTTAAAAACCATAAGTACATACAAGAACATAATACTTTTAGGAGATATCAACATTAACATTTCTTCCGGGAAACCAGATACCCATTCGCATAATTATCTAAATATTTGTGCATTTCATGGACTCTTACCAGCTCACTATTACCCCACACATCAAAGCGGTTCTTGCTTAGACCATATCATTCTAAAAACCAAAAAACCATCCAAAACATTGGTTACTAACTCTTCGCTTACCGATCATCAAGCTGTTTTACTAACAATGCAAATAAGTTCACCTAGAAAAAACTGCGAGCGTTGCTACACTAAAGTCAATATGTCAAACCTTGAAAGTGACATACGCGGCATTAATTTTGACCCTATTTATGATTCTGTTGATGCAAATCATTCGTTACAATATTTCATAAATTCTGTACAATACGCTATAGGGAAAAATACTTTCACTAAGATAATTCCTAGAAAGTATAGTTGTATTAAACCGTGGATCACACCCGGCCTCGTTCGTTGTATAAGACATAGAGACAAACTTCACCTAAAATCCAAACTTGCACCAGATGACTTAATACTTTCTGTTACCTATAAAAGATATCGTAACTTCTGTAATAATCTTTTGAAAAAACTAAAAAACCAGTACGATAAACATGAACTACAGAAGGCGGGTAAAAATAGTAAACTTGTGTGGAAATTTATAAAAACCAATACACTGAGGTCGAAAAATTCCGAACCACCGCTTGATTTACTGTCAACAGGATTAAACCCTTCCGAGGCAACAAATAAGGTTAACCATTATTTTGTCAACGTTGGTAAAAACTTGGCTGAAAAATCCATAAACATTAGTCGTCCTCCCACTCAAAACCCACCTAGGACATCTTCCACACTAAATTCTTTTGTTCTACTTGATACTGACGTCAATGAAGTAATTAGAATAATAAACGGGTTAAAGGATGTCTGTGCAACTGGGTGGGACGATATACCTAATAATATACTTAAAAGATTTAAACACCTTCTAGCCCCTCCGTTAACCCACATTTTTCAGCTATGCTTATCTAAAGGGACATTTCCAAAATTGCTAAAAAAGTCTGTGGTCACACCTATTTTCAAGTCGGGAGACAAAATGAGTGTGAATAACTACCGACCTATTTCAGTGCTAACGGGCCTTTCAAAAATTTTAGAAAAAATCATTAACAGTAGATTGATCAAATATCTGGAAGATAATAATCTACTTTCAGATAATCAATTTGGGTTTAGGCCTAAAAAATCAACAAGCCAAGCAGTAAACAAATTGACCAATTACATTTCTACAAATCTTGATAGTGGAATGCATACAGTTGGGATCTTCCTTGACCTAGCCAAGGCCTTCGACACTATTTCCTGCACTACTCTATTGCAGAAGCTTGAAACCCTTGGGATACGAGGAGTACAGCTTCAACTTTTGTCTGATTACCTAAGGGATCGACAGCAGTCTGTAAAAATTGGTTCGCATACAAGTTCTTACCTTTCTAATACTTGTTTTGGAATTCCACAAGGCAGTATCTTAGGTCCTACATTATTTTTAATCTATATTAATGACCTGTGCTGCCTGTCACTCCAAAATGGTGTTATTATGTCATATGCGGATGATACTGCCTTGTTGTTTGCAGCTAAATCAAGGACTGAGGTCTATGAACATGCTCAGAATGGCTTCAACATTGTGTCTAACTGGCTCCAGAATAGTGATGTGCCTGGTGGCAATATTGCCACTACCGGCAATATTCCCAATGTTGCCACTGCCGGTAAAATACCAATATTCCCAGCAGCATTGGCAATATTGCCAATGTTGCCTGTCAAATTGTATTGGTATCATAATTGGTGGCAGCTATTTTTTCCTAACACGAGTTTAGGGAAAACTACGGTGAAAAGTTTTATCTATTCCTTCGACTTCTGCTTCTGTGGAAAGGAGTTTTTCTACATTTTTAACCGACTTCAAAAAAGGAGGAGGTTCTCAATTCGGTTGTATTTTTTTAATCTTCGTCATTTATGAACCGATTTCAAAAATTCTTCTTTTATCTGAATGGATCTACTTCCCGATTGGTCCCATAGAAATTTCATCAAAATCGGTTCAGCAGTTTGGTTTTGAAATCAAAATATGTAGCTGGAAAAAATATGTCATCCAAGTAAAAGAAATTGTGAAATTGATATTTGACAAGGTATATTAAAATAATGTTATTTTTGTTGATAATTACTTGTAGTTTTGATAAAGATTTGTAAAGATTTACACTTTGTTATTTCCATATTGTATACTTATACTCATTGTTTTTGTTATGTGATTTTGCATGAAAAACAAGTACAACATTTAAAGGAAATTATTCGAATTTATGCCTTTTATTCAATACACAACGATCGTCAATTCTTATCTTAATATTCATGTGTTATTTCTTATATTCACTATCGTGTGCGGCAACATGGGCAATATTGCCGGTAAAATACCGGGAAAATTGCCAAAACTGCTGGCATTATTGGCAATTTTACCCAAAACAATATTTTATTGTATATAATGTAGATAAGGGCCTGTAAATGCTAATTTTGAGTATTGTACATAGTTTCCCTACTTAATTTGACTTATAATTAAGCAATATTCCCAAATATTTCCACTCCCGGCAATATTGCTGGCAATATTGCCACCAATATTCCCACTTTGAGCAATATTGCCGGCAACGGCACATCTCTACTCCAGAATCATCTTCTTACACTAAATGCTGATAAAACAAAATACATTTTATTTACAATGAGAAATACTAACACACCTCTTACTAATCTAAACCTTTGCGCGCATAAATGTAGCACTTCCGCTGACACTGCATGTACTTGCCCTACTTTAGACAAAGCTGACCACTTGAAATATCTGGGTGTCACTATTGACTCCAATTTAAATTTCCGTAAACATATCGAGTTACTGTGTACTAGGGTGCGCAAATTAATATATGTTTTTAAGAATTTACGTAATGTAGCGGACTATAATTTAATAAAACAGATTTATTTAGCGCTGTGTCAGTCTATTCTAACATATTGTATAGTATCCTGGGGTGGCGCGGGAATTTCAATTCTTCTCCCTCTAGAACGTGCTCAAAGAGCAATTCTTAAAGTTGCTACCTTCCGTCCTTTTAGATTCCCTACACATCAGCTCTATAAAGCTTGTAATGTACTTACAGTGCGGCAATTATTTATTCTTCACATAATACTACACCAGCACTCTACACTTCCCTATGACCCAGTTCCTTCCGATAGGAGAAGGAAGGACCTGGTTTGCACAAAACCTCAAACTAGACATGCCTTTGCGAATCGATTTTATGTGTTTTTAGGACCGTTTCTGTATAATAGACTCAACAAGGTACTAAACTTATATAGCTTAAGTTATAAAAAGTGTATGTTTGTAATGTCAGATTATTTAGCGATACTTAATTACACAGACACAGAAAAACTTCTAGAAGTTGTGGTTTGATTATGCTAATATTATTAATTAAGCTAATTTTAGTGGTTCTTTTTGTATCTACCAATTTGATTTATACCAATTTTATGTACGGATTATTTTTGTTTATTATAGCAATAGATTTTGGAGTTGTTAATAGATTAATTTAATTTTTCTAATTTTATTGTCCTAATTAAATTCTGATAAGTAAAGTGATGGCCTGAAGCACAGGTTTATATAAACCTATATCGGGCAGGTCGCTACTAAACATCTAAATTGCACTAGATGAACTATTATTAAGTACTTGCAACTGTTGAATATGTTTCAGTTATAGTTTACCTTTATAAGTACTATTTTTACCATTGTATAAACAATAATACTACTGCGCCTAAATGTACAATTTTTTGTAATACTTTTATAAATAAATTATGTTTAAATTATGTTTATTTAGACGGTGTGCCAATGAACACGCGAACGTGCCAGTTTATGGTATGACCATACTAACGCGTTCACCATGCATCTGTGATGCTGTGCACACTTCCAACAATTATTGTCATACTTCAAGCAATTTACACAAAACCTTGACAAATCATATAAGTACACCTTCCTCATGAATCACTCTAATCATCTATTGGTGAGCACCGCATGAAAATCCGTTTAGTAGTTTTTGAGTTTAAATTTTGAAAGGAAATCTCTCTCTGAACACAAACAAATTTAGACGATCCTCACTGACTAGAGAACTATCAATTACTTGAATTCGAATTGGAAAAATCCGAGCTGAATCAGTCCGCTTCCAAAACACCAAACAAGGTTACAATATCAACTGAGTCGCACTAACAATATTTGTTAACACAGGAAACAGGTCTGTTTAGCATTATGCCCAGATTGATATATTTATTGGAAATAGTTGAAATATTGATAAACTGGAAATATCAAAAATTGCTGTATTCATATTAAACACCACGGAATAAAATTGCGAGAAGTAGATGTGCTCAATCTCTAAACATTGACAAATTTAGACGATTTTCACTGTCACGAGAACTATCGATGATTTGACAACGAATTGGAAGTACCGAGCTGAATCAAGCGGAAGAGGGTAGTATGAGACATACAAACAAATTCACCGCTCGACCGAAAGTACTAAGACTACGAGAGCGGAAATAATTAAAATGATTGTGACAAGCAGTTATATATGAGGAAGAGAGTTGTTGGCATCGATAAATTGGTCCACCTAGCGGACCAGATCGAAGGAAATTCATAATAATTTTAAATATGTATAGTGAAATGGAAATCGCACTGAACGGCATAAATAGAAAAGTTGTTGGCCCACTAACACGAGTACCACGCAACAAATATAAAGATGGGCACGATTGTAATGGGAAAAAATTAAGCAATCCCCTGCTCTAAACAGATAGGTTGACGAAGTTAGACTGTCCTTACTGTCACGAGAACTATCAATTACCTACTTGATATCGAAACGGAAATATCGAGCGGAATCAAGCAGATGCGGTTAGTGTAAGTCACAAGAACACGTTCACCGCTTAGCCAAAACTCGAAAGTGGAAATTTTTAAAATCGTTGTATATGCTTAAGAACAAGCCGTTGTAGATTAGGTAAAGAGAGAGAAAGCCTTTATACAAAATTACCAGAACGGCGGGAAGTAATTTTATAAGTTCATCGAACGATAATAACCGGTAGATCCTTGACCAGTTGTAGCGTTTGAAAGAAGAAACACAGTTCACAGATTGAAGCTCCAGCTACCGTCGTTTCTACGACCAACGAAGGTGTGAGGTCTTTGCTATATCCAATATCAACCGTGGAGCACCGCATTGACACCAGTAGTTAGTTCAGTATGATAGGTGTATGCCTACCGTAACACATTAAGTACCTATTAGAAAAACTACAGACATAAAAAAGATCAAAACACATCACTTTTCAAGTAGTCTGAGCTGGTGGCAGCTATTTAAGCTCAAGCACAGATTAGTTGCCATCAACTGTATGTGTTGAACTATCTGAAAAGTGACCCCTTTTTGTTGAATTAAGTTTTTTTACCATCTTTGAGTCTGTTATATTTTTGGATTTATCTCCTCAAGCTCTTTTTCCTTGGGCGGGTGACGAGGTCTGACAGAAACCACCAATATTCTTCAACTGCCTTTGGCCAGGGTGCTGAAGTACTGCACAGTTTGTCACACTTCCTCGGCCGGTATTGATCCGGATGACTTAGTTCTTCCTATTCGAATTTCAGTGTTTTTCGTAACTTATATAAGTAACAGCAAAACTTATTCTTTCTCAGAATGTCTACTCACAATGTATGCATGGATTCGCGGGCGAGGTCATAGTAGAGAATAGACAGTAAAGCAACTATGTTTCTTGACATTATTCATATTATAACATACCAATTCCATTGGCTTCAGTTAATTTATTAATGTACTCTATCGTTTTGCATGTTAGTTTTAGCGGATTGTTTGAACAATTAAAAATAAAAACTCGACCATCTATAATGTACTACAATTCTAGCAAATAAAACATTTCGTTAAATTTCTTAGTACGTAGGACGCGAGGGTACATCACAATTTACTCACTGCAATGCTAGGCTAGTAACAATTACGGGTCATAATGATCGCACTTTTTGATTCAAGCCATTTTTTGAAAACAATTGAAAATCGGAGATTGATCCGGCTTTTTGATCTTGAATTGTTTTCAAGTTTCTGAAAATTAGCGCCAAGGCCAACCTCCTCTTTATTTTCCTGGCTTCGCAGTTCGCGGAGTTAAGTTGACAGCTGTCAAATTCGTTTTAAAATCTACTTATTTTCTCTTTTCTTATATATTTTTTTCAAAGCCAAATTCTTTATTTTTAAGGCATCTCGCAGATCAACCTATAGGTTGTCATCTGCTTAACCCGTCTTGAATCTCCGTAAATACATCGTTGCTAGGTAAACGATTAATTCTTATCTTAGTCACAAGAATTATTATTGCAACATTGAATAACGAAACGTTCGCGTCCATTCGCGTTGTTTTAAAATCATTCACCGTTCACGCTAAAACTACGCGAGTCATTCGGCCGAACATTAACGGTTTACTCACATCACTATCTGAAACAAGATGGCTGCTATTTTTCGACCAATCAGGAACGCGGAACGCCGAACGACCGAACACGGACAGCTGTGAGCCTGTGACATTGAGTTAGTCGTTCTGGCATTCCCGGGTGACAATTTATGTAAAACAATCTCTAACGCTTTTGTTTCGAGTCGTATTTCGCAAATACTATCCTTATTTAGCTGTTTAAATTTCTGTCTGTGTGTTGTGATTTGTGTGTTTGTCTTTTTTTGGCTCGTAAAAATTAACTTTAACGTAAGAAATTTTGTATGATTTGAAGGTAGTAAATAGGTATTAGATATTTATGTTTCGAAGATCGAAAATAAACCGCCCATTTACCTGTTGCGGCACCACTTTCCACAAAATACCATGGGTTTAGAAGCTGTATTTTTTTTTACGTATAGATCTTTTCATGTAGAACGCATTTCACTAAATTACACATGGCGTAACCGCAGTTTTCGAGAAAAAAAATCCTAAAGTTGCAAAAATTTCAACATATTTTCGTAATCATGTTGTCATTTTACCACAGATAATGTACGAATTTCACACCTAGGCAGTTCCTTTTTACGTTCGACGTTGTACATCGATTAAGTGACAGCGAAATTAATGGTTTTTAGTATAAATATTGTAAGTTTTAAACTTCAATTCACTTTAAATAGCTGCAAACGCGATGAACTCATTTGTGAAGCAAACAATATGATAAATTAAAAATAATACAGTTTCATTTATACTCTGAAAAGACAGAGCGGAGCGAAACGTAATCGAATGTAAGCGACGCTAACGTTTGACAGTTGTCACTCGTCGTATGTACACATAGTCGAGAGCGTCTATCGTACTCCTGTTTGCAACAACGATTGATTGACACCATGGCGTCCCCGAAGTCCCCGTCTTCGTGTTCTGCAGCGTCATCTCCTGATCCCGAAATGTTAAGTGTCGTGCAAGTGTTGGACTCTAGTGAGCCGCTTGTGCGCGCTGCATTAAGGATTGAGGCTTCGCGTGTTGTGCAAGTGTTGGACTCTCATGAGCCGCTTGTGCGCACTTCATCGGAGCCCCCGGCTTCGTGTGTCGCCGCAGCCTCATCTCCCGAAGTGTTAAGTGTCGTGCAAGTGTTGGACTCTAGTGAGCCGCTTGTGCGCGCTGCTCCACGGAATGAGGCAACCCGTGTTTTGCATGTGGACTACGATGAGCCACAAGTACCAACGGGTTCCCTGTCTCCCGTTCCTGGATGTTCCAGTGCTGTGGATATTCCACTGGCCGGAACCTCTGGATCTTCGAATAGGCGTTACCACATGAATAATGAGGAGATTCGTGCTCTGTAGAACCACAAAAGGCTCTATGCAAAATTAGGCATTCATGAAGCATGCATAGAGTTTGCTGAGCAAAGAGGCATGATCCCTAAAGAAAAGATGTGTTCGTATCAACCAATGAAACTTACAACCCAATCTGGACAACTAGGGATATTTCGCTGTCGCATGAGCAATTGCAGACGAAAACCCCAAACCAGAGCTGACGGAACGTGGTTTCAAAATGCACGTTTGCCGTAACCTGCTATTTTTGAAATAATGTATGCATATAGTCACAATGACACCTATGAACAAGTGCAAAGAGAAGTAAAAGATGATAACAGTCCAACTGTTTTATCCCACAGAACGATTGCGGACTGGTCTAGTTATTGCCGTGAAAGAGTGGTACTATATGAAATAGAAAATCATAGTGAAAGGCCACTAATTGGAGGACCTGAAAAAATAGTCCAAATTGACGAATCAAAATTTGGAAAAAGAAAATATAACAGAGGACGTCAAGTGGAAGGCCATTGGGTAATAGGCATGATAGAAGATGGCTGCGATGATCTGCGTATGGAATTGTGTCCTGATAATGAAAGATCAGCTGATGCATTGGTGCCACTCGTAAAAAAACATGTTCGGGAGGGCTCAATAATACACACAGACTTTTGGAGAGCCTACGACTGCCTTTCCGAACATGGCTATATACATAAAAAAGTGAATCATAGTGATAAATAAAATAGATTTGTGGCACCAGACGGGACACATACACAGCGAATAGAGAGCCACTGGCGTGTTATAAAGCTTTTTAGACCTTCCACAAGGAAAATTATAAAGCAAAGTTTGCCGACTGGCTTACAGAATTTTCATGGAGGCGTCGAATAGTCATTAACCTTTTGAAGAATTATTAAAATTTATTTTATATGTCTATAAAATTTAATAAATGGCCTTTACTACATTTGTATTTTTATTTATGTTACCCTAATACACTACCCACCACACACATAAACAAGACATTGCGGCAAGGAAAACGTAAGTTGCAAGAGCGAGCGAAGCGAGCTCGGGACTTGGGGCAACCCGACTCGGACAGGTTAGGTTAGAAGGGGATGGCGGGGTCGAATGAGCGAGCGAAGCGAGCGAATAGACCCCGGCATCCCCTTCGTGGTTATTTTTTTATAAACCACCCAGAAGTAGGAGCCCTCTAATACAAAATTTTCGTAATAATCATGACATTGACTTTATTCCAAATTTGACCTTGACCTTCGAAACTTTTATTAATATTACAAGATTTTAGCATATTTTTGATTGACCTTGACTTTTGGTGTGTCCGACCTTGAGTTCAGGATTGTTAACCTAGTCCTTAAAGACGTCATTGACCTCATTATTGCTTGAAGACGAAGTTTAGACCCGTTACATGATTTTCTCCACTCTTAATACCCCCACTATACCACCAAAACCGAAAGAAACTTTGACATTTTTTTTCTCGGCACCTATGATTTTGCGCGTTTTGGTGATTTCAAAAATACATTAAGAAGGGTCTATTCTACCAAAAAAAAAAATGCTACTATAAAAACACGCCGTCCAATAATGCACAGTGGTTCCGATTGTTGGAAAAATGGACAGTTTGTTGCAACGTTTCATGCTAAACAAATTGATACTAAACAAAAGAATATTGCGCAACATCATTATATTTCTGTCACTAATGCTTGCGTGATTGTTGATCAAAATGCCTTCTAAAGAATACAGTGCTTACTAACTAGTTTTCAAAGTACTTACTTTTGTGAACTTTGTAGCAGTTTTTGAGTACCTACCTAAGCCTAACTTAGGTTAAGTATTCCTTTATTACAGAATACCACTAATTCAACGGTTTCGACAAATCAAACAGTTCATCTCTCGCCAACATCCAGGGACGAGATAGCTTCCCCTGGAACTCAAGTAATGGAGAACACGGAAAAGAGTATTGAAATGTCAGACACAGACAATGAGGATGAGGATATTTTTACAGCTGAGTAGAAAAAACTAATGGACGCTAGGTTGATAATGTATCTTGTGGAGTCTTACCAACCAGTTATCATGGTCGAAGGACAAGGCTTTATAAGATTGGTAAAAACAATGAATGCTGATTATGTAATGTCGACACGAAAGGCTATAACAAAGAGAATCCTTCCAGCGAATCTCTGGAGGAACAAACATCAATTGTATAGCAAGAAACTGAAACAATTTGTTTAACAGTTGACCGTTGGATGTCAGTCAAATATGAGGATTCCCTTATAGCTATCACTGCACATTTTATAACTCCGAATTACACATTTAAATCCGTGTTACTTACTGAACTGTCGTTATTGTGAACGTAACAGTAAAGATTTGGAATAAGTTTTAACAGAAACATGTACGGAATGGGAGATATCTGACAAAATTAACTGGTGTGTCACAGATGATGGCGCAGACATAGTGCAAGCAGTTAATCCCTTAAGCTGGAATCACAGGAGCTGCATGGCTTCCAAACTAAATCTCGCATTACAAAACTCTCTCAAATTATGTGACGAGACTGTGTCAAAGGTAAAGATGATTGTACGTTACTTTGATTCGAACTTTGAAGCCGTATAAATGCTAGATGAAAATTAGACTAAGCAAGGCATAGCAGAACCCATGGAACTTTTATATTCGGAGCACACAATGGACGGAGCGATTTCTAACTTTACAAGAAGCCATTGAGGCGACCATAGCAGAACAAGTCGATGTTGATCTACCTGATATAACAAATCAGGACTTGATTAAATTGAGACAGCTGTGCAAGCTCTTGAAACCTTTTAAAGAAGCGACGGAAGAACTTGGCGGTGACAAATATGCGTACGCTTCTATAGTAATAGCTGTTGTAAATGGACTAAAAGATGTGTTACAGGAATAACGAAAATGACCGAATTATTACTGTACTGTTAAAGAAATAGCTGAATGTATAGAGAATTAATTAAATGAATGAAATGATTCGAAGGGATTGAAAGGGAGCCTAATTTGGCTTTGTGCACTATATTAGATCCTTGATACAAATTGTCTATGTTCCTTGATGAAAGCGCTGCAGATAGGGCTAAATTAAACGTAGTGTCAGAGGTACAAGAACTGATGAAAGATGGTAAAGGACCTACTGATCTTTTGGAAACGGTAGACGGACCAGTCATGGCAAATAATGAAGATGGAGGAGATTTTAGTCTATGGAGAAGGAGAACTATGATTTAAGAGAAAAAAAAACCAAACCAGAGTGTAAATGCTCAAAAAGAAGTGGATCTTACATGCAGGAAAACTTAGCTGACCGTGACCCTTGCGAATGGTGGCAGACTAACGAATCTAAGTTCCCTCATCTAGCTAAGTTATTTAAAACTAAATGCAATAAGGTAGCAAGTTAGCAACGTCCATACCAAGTGGACAACTATTTACAGAACAGGGCATCGATTTATGTGGAAGAAGGGAAATGCTGTCGCGACAGCATTTCCCTCAATTCTAATCCAACGATTTAGAGTTAGCATACTCTAAACCAGTAATAGAAGAACGTTTGGTGCACTTCATTCTTGGATAAGGGCCTTAGATTTTTTATTAAACCTGGGATATAAAGTAGAGGTTAAAAAATGGAGGATCCCTCAAAGGTCAGAAGAGAGCCGATTAGTCGAGGACCGTAAAAAAATAATCCAGGCTAAAATCAGAGAAGAAATGGGACTTTTGGTAGATGTTGTCCGTCCAACTTCAGGGACCACTAACGACGGAAACACTGCACGCACTGCTCTTTCTGATAGAAACCGAGGAACTTTTGCAAACATTTTGAACATTGAACAGTGGCTATTAGGTGGATTATATGTTATTTTAAAAGTTTTGTCTAGTAACCTGCCAATTGACCCAGAAAAACTCGCAAATTTTTGCAAAGAGTTGGCATACAAATATGTTGCGAAGTATGGATGGCATCCTATGACTGTCACGCTTCACAAAACATGGGTCGAAAATTATAGAAAAATCAAATTTACCTATTGGCATGCTCTCTGAACAAGCGGCTGAGTCACGCGACAAATTTTGGAGGTTTGACAGAGAGCACCATACCAGAAAAAAATCTCGTGAAGCAACTATGTTTGACCTTTTTCACATTTTCACAGAGCTTTAGTCTCATCGGATCCAATTATCTCTGATTACAACCTCTTAGAGAGAAAAAAAAGGCTAAAAAATCCCATTACCACCGGCCGCATTGTCTTTATTGAGACCTGTTAATGAACAAAATAGCCATCGATGATTATTCTCATGTTGAATTAATTGTAACTAACAATGAAGATGAATTTTAGTTCGGTTAGCCTACATAATATTTTACAGATTAATGCCTGAAATTGATGATGACTTAAGAATGATGCCTGTCTGTTTTCATTTCATTCGTTTTTGATACTTTATATAATGGAAATTAATTTTTTTATTGTTTTGATAAAGTAGTAGGTAGGTACTTGTCTTCAGTGTTCTCCTCAACATGTGTTACTATTAATATTACCTACCAATGCAACTTGATTAAAAACGTTTTCTATGGCCATGGATGCAGGATGCCATATAAGGCAAATAAATGTGTCGGTTTGTAGTCGGTGACTATGGCTTGTTTCATTGACTTTTTTGGCACCGACTTCCGAAAGTAAAGTTATTTTCCACTTTTTTTTGTTTTTTTTTTTGGAAGTCGGTAATTTTTTTTGCAAAAACGTTTTTATTATATACACAAATCCTTGTCAAGTATCAATTTCGCAATTTCTTTTACTTGGATGACATATTTTTTCCAGCTATTTTGATTTAAAAACCAAACTGCTGAACCAATTTTGATGAAATTTCTATGGGATCAATCGGGAAGCAGATCCTTTCAGATAAAAGAAGAATTTTTCAAATCGGTTCATAAATGACGAAGATATGAGGTAAAAAAAAAATACAACCGAATTGAGAACCTCCTTCTTTTTTTGAAGTCGGTTAAAAACCGTAACCACTTCAGTTATTCGCCTGTTTGTCTACTAGATGTTAATTATATATACCGTGATTTTAAAAATAAGGGAAGACTGTTAATGTCTAAAGGTCTGTTTTGTTTTGATGATTACTTTGACTATGTTTACTAATTAAGTTATCTGTAGGAAGGTATACCTATTTCTGGATAAGTTATGTCTGAAGTACTATTGAAGGTTGAAGGAAGTTCAGTTAAGTAACTAGGTAAAAAACTACTACACTTTACTTACCATTAGTGAATTGTTATATATTTACCATTCATTAGTAAGACCATTAACTGAATGAATGAATTATCTTTGAAAAAGTGAGAAACTCTACAACTACACAATTTAAAAAATATATTATTTATTTTGTTCTAACATTAAAATTTAAATTACTTAAGTTCTTATTTTTTTAAAGAAAATTCATTTATACACTATTTTATAGTTAGTATTTTTGTAAGATTTTTTAATTAGATTTAATGAGTGAAAAGTAAATACTACCTTTTCCTTTTAAATAGTTTTTTAATTACATATTTCCTTGCTTGCAAATTGTTATCTTAAAAACTGACCAGCCATAAACAAGCACTACCACGTTTTTCTACAGTTTCTTACTTGAAAAGAGTTACTTCAATAACTCTGTATAAAATTAAAGTCTGGACCGTTGAGGACTTCTTTCATCTGGAGTCAATCCTGAGTGTACAATCCGATCATGCTCATAATAGTAATGTGCTGTCATCGAAACTAGACCAACATGTAAAATTTTAACACCATAGGTTAAGAGAAACTGGTTCTAACCCAAACTCTTGCAAAATTTGGCCTACTCAAATTAACATTACAAAAATTAATAAAAGCTTTAAAAAAGGGCTGCTGACCATAATTATCATTAGGTAAGTGCAAACCTAAAATTACCTAGTTTGTCCTCAAAAACTAAAATAAATTCTTGCTGGCCTGGTTTGAATTCTGTCTGTATTAGGGCAGGAAAGTTGAAATTGCAATGCTAAATGTAATTTCAGATGTTACCCACCCTGCTTTGCGACAAATAAATTCATTCTGTTAATTCGACTGAATTAAAAAAAAAAAATACAACCGAATTGAAAACCTCCTCCCTTTTTGAAGTCGGTTAAAAAGAGATTTTGACGTGGGGTCATTTTCAGTGTTTTGTCTCATGACGTGGGGTCATTTTCAGTGTTTTGTCTCAGACATTTTTTCTGAGAAGGCTGACGCTATTTTTAAAACTCAAAAAATATGCTGTTAAAGTGGTAGCGGCAGGGGTAGCCCGCGAAATTAAAATTTTCTTGAGTTTTTTGCAATTTACCGGTCAGTGTCAAGCTGTAAGTTGAACAAGTAGTCCAATAGGATTAAATGAACTTAGAGGGTATAATTGATGATTTTAATGATTATAACTTGGTTAAGCTAACCAAGCCGTAGCTTTGTTACGGTCGCAAATCACATTTTATTTATCATACAATGTCAAGTGACATTGACCTGCAAATTGCAAAAAGTTATGCGTGGTCATACATAAAAAAAATATACAAAGTGGAGATGATAATACGACATTAAATTCAACTTCACATACCTTAACACGTTCTCAGTCTACATAAAAAAAATGTTTTGAATATATCCAGTAGTTTAGTCACAGGAAATTATTTTTCATTTTTAACATTTGCTACATGATGTATCTGTTAATAGGGAAGTACTGTGAGGTTAACGACCCCCATCGGTATAAACATCAAAACATTAGACACGTTGCCAACTCGCTACTTAAAAACTTTCGCCAAATTAGTTTTTTAATCTGATTTAGTGAAAATTATACCTTAAATGTGAGTACTAAGAGTCATACAGCGTGTCATCAGAGTTAGATAAGAAAATAACGCATGCGGAAATTGCTATGCACTCATATTAATAGAAAATTTAGTGTGTGTGAAAGAGATAAATCTAGTTTCGTTTGTTACTTCGCTTTCTTGAAGAATTTGCAACTAAAAATGTAGGTCAGTGTGTCGCCGCAATCCTGTGACGATTCACGCGTCATCGCTGCATCGCTTTGTAAGCGCTCGCGCCGCCGCCTTTGAAGTGCCCGGCGCCGTTCGACCCTCGTGTGTTTGTTTGTGATTGTCTATCGTTGACGGTATTAGTGCGAAATTGGACGCTTTATTTTAGTGACAGGACACGTAACGTTTTTAGGTAGGTATCTAGTTAATAAGTTAAGTGAATTGTGCGAAATTAGACGCTTAGTTTCTTAGTTTTTATTGTTTTCGTGTTTTTTTTTAAATAATCATGCCTCGTTATAATTACACAGCTTCGGAGTACACCGACATGATTTTAATTTATGGGGAATGTCAAACAAACGCCGCTTTGGCTATACGGACATACCGAGAGAGGTTTGGAAACACTCGAGTTTGTCCGACCAACGCGTGCACCATTGTCCAAGCTGTCCAGAGGATTCGAGAAAATCGATCCTTAATCCCGCATGTAGATAGTGCACCTCCACGTGTAAGAGTGACCCTTGAGGAACGAATTTTAAATTATTTTGAACGCAACCCAACGTCTAGTTTGCGTAGGGCAGGTCGACATTTTCGTGTTAACCATAGAACTATTCTAACAGTTTTAAAACGCGACAAACGGAAGCCGTATAAGTACAAGAAATTGCACGCATTGTTACCTAGAGACAAACCAGTTAGGGAAAACTTCTGTCGCTGGATTGAAACAAAACATTTCGAGAATCCGGATTTCTTGTACAATGTGATGTGGACTGATGAAAGTACATTTACAAGGAACGGTTTATGGAACAGACAGAATCTTCGTTACTGGAGCCGCGTGATTCCGCGTCTAGGACGGGAGACTTCGCACCAGTACAGATTTGCTGTCAATGTTTGGGCTGGAATTCATAGAAATACCATTATCGGTCCGGTTTTTATTGATGGAAATTTAAATGGTGAAAAGTTTTTAGACCTCCTCAATGGACCCGTTTCCGAATACATGGATGAGCTTTCGCTAAACGTGTACAGGCAGATGTGGTACCAATTAGACGGAGCACCAGCTCATTCAGTGGTGTCTGCTAGAGAGCGTTTGTCTGAAATGTTCGGACAGCAGTGGATTGGCCGTTATGGACCAACGCGTTGGCCAGCCAGGTCCCCCGACCTTACACCATTGGATTTTTTCTTGTGGGGTCATATCAAAAATGAAGTGTACTCAACAGCTGTTGATACTGTTGATGATTTAAAAGATAGAATAATTTTATCTTTTAATAAATTAAAACACATGGCTGCGAATGGGGACCTCTTGTCAAACGTTAGAAATAACCTTTTACGACGGTGCAATTTGTGTATTCGAATTCATGGCGGTCATATTGAAACACGAAAAATTTAGTGACTATTGTACATACCTACCTACCTACATAAACATAACTAAGTGATTGAACAGTGATCCTGATTAACAATTTGATTAATAAATAACACGCGGGTGAGAGATGCCTGATTGTTTGGTTAATAATCTGTGATTCAGTGAGTTTTTACTGAGCATTAATTTAATGGCGCCAAAAGATCAAGTCGCTACATGACCGCGCGCTGTTGCCGCGTACGAGTAGGTGCTTATGACAGGTTAGTGAACCAATATCTAAATGGTGTTCTATTTTGTTTCTAGTTTTATTCCATTTAGTTTGTTTGAAATTTTTATTTTTTTATTTTCGGTGTTAGGATTTTTTTGATGGCTTAGAATTATTCCTATGAACTAGTATTGTCCGTGTTTTCATTTAATGTCGTATTGTCTTCTCCACTCTGTATACGGGTCGAATTGAGAACCTCCTTTTTTGCGTCGGTTAAAAAACTTAAGAAATGTAAATTTAGCGACTCCCCTTTGGCTAGTAAATGATTAGATGTAGGTAGGTACTTAGTTGCAAGATTAAAAAGCGTCAAAATCTCTCAAGTCGTTCCGGTTTTGGGTTGTAGTGTGGGAGTGTAATAAGTTCTTTCCTAATTAAGTTATAGCATTAACGAAATAAAATTGTAAAAAAATTGCAACTTAAATGAAAAAAGTACCATGTTATTTTTGAAATAAGTAAAATTAGAATTAATTTAGCAGATAATTTTATTTCGCATGCTATTTAGGATCGCTTTTATTATGTTTTTCATTTAGAATGATATAAACAGCCCCGTTGTTAGTTAAGACAGTTAGTACTTACAAAAAAAAAAACAAAATAAAATATAAACCAATTTATTAACTGTTACATAATTTTGAATTTCAATAACATACATGAGAAACAAAAATTCCAAAGTTATAAAAAAATCATTTTTGGATATAGGTTGAAAATAAAATGGTTTTTGAGCCATGGCCAAATGGTCAACACTAAGGAAAAGAACATGGGCAATTTTCTATGAAATCAGAGCGTAATACCAACATAATTGAATTATATCTCAAATAGTAGACTACAATAGGTGTAAAAAGACTCGAAGCCGAAACGCATTGTTCTCCCCGTGATTGCGATTTTTTTTTTTTTGTTCTGGGCCATACTTGGGTACATTCTAGTTACGGAGATATGGGAGGAGATTTTTAATACCAATTTATCAATCGGCTATTTTGAGTGCTTTACAATGAGTCCTACTGTAAACCGCGTTATTTTCCACCCAAAAAAAATCGTTTCCCAGCAATATTTTTTGCGTAGAATTGTTTATGTACAGAATGCTTGGTTGGCGGCTTTGTGAAGGGTCCTTTTACACCTTGCAATTAGGACTTCAGTTCATAGTAAAGCATCACCCAAAGGTTGACTGGTAGAAAATGCCTATGGCATTAAGTCCGCCTCCGTACTTTGTACTAGAAGTGTTAAATAAATAAATAAAGCCCCAAGGACTTAAAGTAATAAAGGCACTTAAAAATGTATGTTGCATTTTTCTGAATTTTGCCAAGGCCGTGACAATTTTCAACGGTCTTTAATCGATTTTAAGACTTAATCGGTCCAGTTAGGATTCATTACAGTGTGCTTAGCATTGGCACAATGTTTTCAACATGATCTGATATAAAACCATGAATGTTATAGTTAAAAATTACTTACACGTACAAATCAAAGCGTTTCCTGACACAACATCATCTGTAAATTGCTTGAATTGTATATAACGGCTCGCCTGCACACAGATAAACCCTGAGAGGTTTCCGTTGTGTGGCTAGACTTGTTGTAAGAATAATGTAAGTATTTTAGAAAAAAAAAAAAAATCTTCGACAAAATTCAAACAAATTCCAACATTTTCAATTGGCCCTACCGCTGGTCTGCGGCGACTGTGGTACTTTTCGCAATAGTAAGAACTGGAGTACTTATTACGAGCTGTGATTTGAGACATGTTCCAATTCTGTTGGATTTACGCCCATTTTGACCAAGACCCTTCATATACAGGGTGGAAGGAACACTGACACCAAAATTATTCATCGGTTTTTTTTAATCAGCTGTTCCATACATTTTGTCCGTGTTGCACTTTGTAGGAAACAGCCGTTTTTTTTTTATAACCTATAAAAAAATGTCTATGTAGTGAGGTTCAGAATGATGTACTAAATATGGTTCCCGTTTTAGCGTCGGAGTCCCTTCCACCTTGTATAAACAATTTATTTTATTTTGAATTTTAACAAATACTTAGTACTAAACAATAAAAGAAAAAAAAAGTAAACAAAAAATAAACTAACTAGAGTAGGTGAGATAATGCTCAAATGTGGGATTTTAGTCAATAAGAGTCAGAAAAATCCTTTCGTTCTTTCTAAACGGATAGTAGCTACCGTTCTGTTTCAATTTTGGTGTACAATAAAGTATATTCTATTCTACCGTAGAGGTTCTACTTCGATCACTTTAAAAAAAAAAAAACAAAATATTTTATTTCACATAGGCCTTCATGGGTACTTATAAAACGTCGAGAAAAGGTGCAGTCAAATTACATACTGATTTTTCCCAAAAGCAAAAAAAAACTTAAATGCTAAAAAACATAAACTTAACAAAATGCTCACTTTCTTTTTTTATCTGTAAATCAATACTAATACTTAATATTATAAAGAGGTAAAAATTGTTTGTTAGTTTATATGTAGGGGTAATTTTCGGAACTACTGATCCGATTCCGAAAATTCTTACACTAACGGGAAGCTACATTATCCCCGAGTGTCATAAATAATCAGGAATGGCCCAATCTTGACCTCAATCGTGAATATTAGTAAAAATACGTGATAAAAAAGCGCTTAACGCGTGAACTATCTCAGACATCTGACATTTCTGAAGACCTTACTCTACACGAACGCCTCGGCGAATTCATGCGCCGTTCGTTAGTTGACGTTTTTGTCACAAAGATTTCCTAGTGAGAACTAGTAATTGAGAGTCATTTATTTCAAAGAGACCCGTTACAGGTACTTTTGAATAGTCAGAAAATAGCTACCTACAGTCCAGCCACAGACATGATAACTGAATGGACTGTAGTTGCCTATTCCAAAGCGTAGATCTCTTGGAGAAGATTGGGCAAGAAACTAATTTTGGGCGGACTCAAATTAAATTGTCATCCACACGATATTATTGTGAGCAGCATGTAGAAAGAAAGAAAGAAAGAAATCAAAACATAAAGATTAGGTTAGCCTAATCTTTATTTTTTTTTGTAGGGCTTAGGCCCTACAAACCATGATAAAATGTCTACATGGCACTCACATCATTGTCTTCCTGTCTTTGTCCCTTATTACTTGGGGTCAGTGAACACGTTTTTTCCTTCAGACTTTGGCGATAATTATACCTACTACATTAATATTAAACTTAGATAAAGCACAGAAATGTTGATGTTTAGACATGTCACCCGTGCGAATGTCGGGTGGGTGGAAGGTAAAATAAATTTACAAACATCAAAATAAGTTTGCGATCAGTTTGAAAAATCTAAATCTTTTTTGGTACGGGAGACTTGTTACAATTTCTTCTTTTTTTTAGATTCTTTGCTTAAAAATATATACTTAGAATATAAAACAGTAAAACAAATTCAATTCTTTTTCCATATAAAAAGAAATTCAATCCAAGCTTACGCACATTAAAAATCTGACTTAGTCAATTTTAACGGATTTAAAATATTTTTTCGAGGAAAGTTGTGAATAAAAAAATACCAAGAGGATTATCAGAAGTTTTACGAGCAAGAATTGTAACTTTGAGGGAAGAAAGATATTCCACGAGAGAAATAGCACGCAGAGTTGCTGTATCCCAATCATGTGTCAGTCAGAAGCCCTATATCAAATTGCTGGCAGCCCGTGACCCAACAATCAACGCCACTACAATAAAAGCAGAAGTGCGGGCCGCCTCTGGAGTTAGCACTCAGACCGTTCGGAATTGTTTACACCAGGCTGGACTACGAGCACGGAGGTCTTGGCGAGCACCTCTGAATTCACGGCAACGACGGAGGATGCCGTGGGCTAGGCTACGGCCAAATTAAGAAGATGAGGAGGAAAACATTTGGAAAAACTGTCTCTTCGTTGACGAATCGCGAATCAGTACTAGTCCAGATAATCGACGTGTCCGTGTATGGAGAAGACCTGGAGACTCTGAAAGGCTAAGAACTGTCATTGGAACCGTTTAGCAAGGCGGGAAATCGGTGTCCTTTCGGGGTGGAATTATGATTGGGGCTAGAATGCTGTCGATCCCGTATCGAGGCTCCATGACGGCAGATAGGTACAAAACAGTCGCTATTTGATGGAATTGTCAGACCATTCCGACTAGGGACTCAGGGACTACTAGTAAGTAAAATTATTTTATAGTCTTACCATTCAGTTTCCAAGTAATCTAAAAAAAGTTATCTCTGTATGCTTATTGACGAATTCATGCAACCAAAAACAGCACAATATATCCTACTCGTCATATTAAATATGTACTTGAACTTATTTTTAGCGAAAAAATCGCGCGGTTATTGTTAAAAAAACAACACACCGTCCGTTCGTGACTGCGCGCTGCGGCACAGTCGCGACTGTCTGCATGCCGAGCGCATGCCGAGATCGAGGCGCGTAGGTAGAGCTCGCGCTCCGTCCGTTGGTATGAAGTTGGAATACTGTATAGATAATATTACCGTGCTTGTGTCATGTTTATATAATTCATACAAAAAAGTTGTTTGCGTTGCATTTTATTATAGTTTCATATTTATTTACTTAAATTTATAATTAAAGTAGTCAGTTTTCACCTTTTTCCGGTTGCGAGTACCATATTCTTACTTAATTATGAATAAATTAATACTATAAACAATCATTTAAACTGTTTTTTTTTTATAATTTTAGGTGTGTCTGTCAAAACGGTGTCAAGAATTACTAAAGAAGGAAACATTGCCATAGCAACATCAAAGAAAATTGTTACTCCTGGGAAAAGTCGTCCAAAAGCTAAGAAAATTGATTTGGATGACATTGATTTGTGTTGTATGCACCAAAAATATTTTTTTTCTATGTTGTGAAGAAAGAATTGCCAACCGTAAATCTGCGTTTGGAATTAAAAAGAGATATAATTTTTCAAGGGAGTAATACGACTTTACGAAAGTGTTGATGGAACGACATGATATTACTGCTTGGCGCGCCAGGTACATTGAAAGAATGAGGAAAAATAGGCTAGTTGACAAAAGGCCTGTGGTGTTCTTAGATGAAACTTACATTCATACGACATATCACGCTAAAAGCTGTTGGCAAAGCAAAGAAGAAGATAGATTATTGATTTCAGAATCAGCTGGAAAACGTTATATAATTGCGCTCTCGGGTTCTAAGAGCGGATTTGTAAAAAATGCATTATTAACGTTTAGATCACAATCACATTCTGCAGATTATCACGACGATATGAACGCCACAAACTTTTTGAAATGGATCACTGAAAAAGTGGTACCAAATCTGCCTGAAAAATAATGCTCCGTCATTATCCATTACCACAAGAGATTTTTAACTCAGATTAACAAAGCTCCTACGATGTCAAGCTTAAAATGACATATGCAAGAGTGGTGAAGACAGAAACAAAACTTTGAAGAGAGATGTACTAAACCAGTGTTATATGATATTATTAAAAGAAACAAAGAACCACCGCTCTTTGCAGTTGATGAACTGCTGAAACAACCCAATCACGAAGTGGTAAAAATACCTCCTTACCACTGTGACCTAAATCCTATCGAAAAAATTTGCAGTTTGGTAAAGAGCCGCGTTGCTGATAAAAATGTGGCACAAGATCCAAAAAATAATAATAGAATTGACAGAAGCTGCTTTTGCTAGTATTACGCCAGAAGACTGGAGCGCACAGTGTAACCACGTGGAACATCTTGAAGATGAGTACTTTAAAAATGACGGACATTTGATGTGGAAATGGAGAGATTCATAATATCAACAGAGAGTGATAGTGATACTGAATCTGATGGTTCCACCGACGAAGAATTGAGCAACAGTGATTGCGATATATCTGGTATAAAAGAATTATATCATGACCACAACTATTGCATTAAATTATATTTAACTTTATAATATTGTTTTATTGATAAATATTCTTTGTTTCATTATTTGGGACACAAAAAATATTAAATTCCGTAGAATAAAAATAGTTTTGAAGTAATGGGATGTGTGAGAAAATTTCTTCCTACTGGCAACATTTTATTACATGACTGGGGCGCCGCGCCTAACGGACATGAGTGGTGGCGCGGACTTTACATACGTCTTGATAAAGTTACGAGACTAGTTTCAAAAAAGCAACTTTATTGCAATTCAAACTTTTTTCTATTTTGAGTGACAAGCAATTGTAGCATTTAATAGTAAACTTTTTTGTAAACTTAATAATATTAAATAATTAATAAGAGATTATTTCCTCTTTTGATCGGCTATAACTAGATCTTAACAGATTAACTTAAAAAAATACAAAGAATAATGGCGAAATTTTAGCTGACTTAAATTTGAGCGTCTAAAAGTGACTTGTATACGAAGGAAGTTCCATTATTTTTCTACGTTTTGATGCATTGGTAAAACCAATGATTGCAGAAAAAAAGACCTTGAACTTTTGCAGTTTATCCCACCAGTTTATCTCACTTTTTATAATTCTATAAAAAGTTCCAACAGTGTCCCGGATGAAGCTTTATTATCATGAAACGGATGAAGATTAACCCATTACTGTTGTTTTATTTAATAAACTTACTTTGAAATGGTGTAACCTGTTAATTATTTTTATTTTAAAAACCATAAACATCCAAACGGCTGAAACCTTTACAAGAGTGTCGAAAACAGTTATCAATAACAGTTTTTTTTTTTAATATTAGTACCTGGGATGATAGTAATGCCAAACAAAAGAAATAAATAGATTGGTGGCCGAAATGATTACGTTACAAAACTTGTCATTTAGTTTTGATGAAGGTGTGGGGTTTCAAAGAGTAATCCAGGCAGCATTACCTCGTTATCATCTTAAGAGGTCGGCAGTATTTCACAAATTTACTGTGTACTGATATTTATAGTAAAATGCGGTTAAAGGTTCTGGAATTACTCAAGCAATTTGAAAAGTTATCATTTACTACAGATGTGTGGTCCGAGCCCAACGCAAATGTCTCGTTACTTAGCCTTACTGCTCATGGCATCACGAATAAATATGAAAGAGTTTCTATAATACTCAAGTGTGAACAATTATAGGGTCGTCGTACAGGTGAAATTATAGCGAATAATTTAAAAAAAAATCAGTTCATTGTATTTTACGCGATAGAGGTTCTAATTAGGGCTTGCAATCCGGATATCCGTATTATCCGCCGATTTTCAAATCCGGATTTTACTTGCATCACCATCCAGATTTTTCGAATGTTACGGATAGTTGTATATCTCTTTTAAATATTAAAGAAAAAGCTGTCATCTGTAAAGCACATAACTGTTATTACGTTATTTATTGTTTTAATATAGTTAATCACTCTTGCAATTATTTATTCACTTCACAAATCACAATAAGTCAATTTAGTTCCTTGCAGAGAGGTGAAAACACTGTGGTGTAAAAATAAATGAATTACTTTTAATGATTGACAAAAAGACTAGTATACCAAATCTAAAAAAAATATAGCTTGGTTATTGGCGATTGTTGATGGGTTACTGTTGATACCATATTCAATCACTGACGCTTGCGCTCTGTGCTTTGTGTTTTGCTCTCGATTGTTTTTTTAGTCTGATATTTAGGATGGGCCAGACATCAGCAAAATTTTACCACACCCGCAGAATGTCTGAATGAAATCATTGTAAGAGGATGACGAAGAATAAATATTAATGTAAAAAAAAACTTGTTTTATTGGTTCTTATCAACTTAGTCAACATATTGCCTATCGTATTGCCTCACTACCTAAAGCAATGCTCACGGTGACTGGCAGCCTCAGACCTGTTATAGATACCTATTGTATACTTATAACATACCGTATATTGTATCTTGACGGTAACGCCAAGTGTACGCGTTAAATGACTAATATTCGCTTCAATCACGAAGACTTGTCAAGTGCATTTGATCTTCTCGGGGACCCTTTAAGGCCTACCAAGTTACCATAGACATAACCTACAAAAGTTCATGACTGAATATCTATTATTCTCGGCCTTCTCGAACAAAAATTTTTGCACAAACTAATTCAGAAGGTGACGCCGAGTTAAACAAGATATTTTTCATTTAAAGACGTAGCAGTTTAATCTCAGCTAAACAATGGGTGGCTGCCATTGTTCTTTATACATTCAAACGAAATAACTCTTCAATCACGCAATTTCATTGCAGTCTCACTATTTCCTTACATTAAAATATTTGAAAATATCAAAAAATAGTTAAAACGATCCCCCTATTATTATTTTTTACATGGGACTTAAACATAACTGGCGAAATCTGGATTACTATAAGTATAGCTCTGCCTAACCTTTCAAGGATTACATGCGTGATGTTTTGTATGTAATTAATAGGAAAAGTTAATATCATCTTGCAAATTGTCATCACTGTCAGAATCAGCGTCATTTTTTATAAAACTCTTTCTATGATCAATAACATCTGATTCTTCATCAGAAGAAACATCAATGCTGTCAATATCATAAACTATCCATTTCTTTAAATCATTGTGCCTTGTCAACGTCAACCAGTTCGTAGATATGACTTTCCATAATTTTACTTGGATGTACTGTCCTTTATTACAATGCGAACATTTGGTCAGATCTACAACTCCGTATAATTCAAAATCGAATCCGTAGCTTGTCTGGTTGGCTTCTGCAGAAAATTTCAGATATCTTTCCTTGATTGTAAGCTCATAAACATTAACTATCAATTTGATTATGATTGTGACTGTGTTTTTATTCTGCCGCCAAAGTACTTTTGGTTTGCTAACCTGATCCGTTAATTCAGTACTTACATTAAGTTTAGGGCTTGTATTTGTTTGGGGTGCAGAAACTTTAATAGGAGAAGCTACAACTATATCATTCCTCTTAGGATTAGATTGTTCTCTCATTAAAAGGACTTCTGACATAGGTATGTTACATACGTTACCAGAATCATCGGCAACCAAGTCGAAATTGTCCAAACTGTCATCTGAATCGACCAAAGGCATGGATCTTAGTATCTTATTTGATATATTATTTGGGACGTATGGTATCAGTTTATTTGTATCATTTACTAGTAATGGTTTATCAATCTTGTTTACTGCTGGAGTAGGTTCATCATCTACATCTGAATTGGAGGATTCTTCAGACGTTCTTTCAAATCCTAAATCCTTGAAAAGTTCTTTTTCTTCATTATCTTCTGCTAAATTCTTATCTACCATCATCTGATTAATGACAACATCTTCATCTGAGTATGTATCAATCAAAACGACGCCATATTTGTGTCCTTCGGTGAATTCTGCTTTTTCTTTAGTGAAATATTTAGTGTATAACTGTTTAAGGTTATCACCGGAGTCGTAACACGAGTCTACGAAGAAATTTGTGCTGAAATCAGTCCAACTATCACCTGGAGGTTGTACACCTGCTAATCTACATTCTATAGCTTGGAATGGCAATTGTGTAATGATTTTTTCTGTTATTGGGAAAATTTTCTTAATAGAAACGTCTCTCCATTCTCCCTGGTCTACAAAGAAACATTTCACCTTATTATTGTTGATGTTACTTTCTATTCTAGCCCTTTCGTGTGTAGCATCGTCAGGGAACTCGGCTAGGACAATGTCTCCTACGACAATATTATCTATAGGTTCAGGGTTTTCGTTTACATACTTTTTTATATCTTTTATCAACGTGGTCATACAATTGTCAAATTTGACGGGCCGCACAAAGAATTGAGATGGATTCTGAGCGTACATAAAGAATACTGAAGAAAACCCATCGCTTTCTAAATGTGCCCATCTACCTTTAGGTAGCGCTTTGACAGGATTAGGGACTTCGTTACGTTCTACGTTCTCTTTGGGAATGTCATTGATATAATCACATACATTTCTTAAATTATCAATATGATCAGGGTTAGGTATTGCATGACCATCTAACAGTTCTTTTCTGAAATCGCATTTAACGACTACTTCTTCCAAAGAAGACAAATCCTGACACGCTTCTAATGTATCTACCAATATATTATTACCTACGACCATTGTAATTTGACCTCTCATGTAAATCTCGTCATTTTCATCCGTGAAGCGTCTTAACCGGTTTTCAGCTAGATTTGAGAAAGTTACATCTTTGTCTTGGGGCGTCAGATTAGCCAATATGACTGTGACTACGTGGGTTTCAATATTCTTTAAATCGTCGGGCAAATAGTATAGACTCGTATCGCCTGCCGTCTCATATTTCTCCTCATCTATAAGTTTGATAAGGAAGAACGTAGGTTGGCCGTTCTGATAGCGAAGTACCTTAGCCACTTGGCAGCGAACGAATAGATTCTGTTTTAAAGTTACCGCACACACATCACCTACTTTGGGTGCAACGTGCAATTTCCTATTCGCATCTTTACTGTAATGCATACCCATTTTAATAGAAAGTAAGCTGTAAGTTTGTGGATATTTGATAACATTGCTTTTAACCACGCACGATGTTATTCTAGCAGAATAATACACTGCTGAATGATAGTGTAATAAATGGAACGTTATTATGCCTTCATTCGGAAGCCAAGCCTTGGGAGAGTCGAACTCTTTGAAAATAGCGTGTCTTTCGATGCAATTCCAGTAGTCTGGGCATTTACCTAGAGTCAGAAGTCTTCTGCAAATCGGCACTGAGTTCTGAGCTTTCTTCAAATACTTTTCGGTCATAACATCAGCGCTAATCTCATCTAAGAACGGTGGCACATCTTGAGTGCATCTTTTAATGAACTGAAGAATCTTTGGCAGTTGCTCAATGTTGCTATTATCAAATAAAATTTTAATTTTAATGTTGGTATCTTCGCCTTTAAAAATAGACGGATAATTATCAATAAGCACCGCAAATCGCTTGCAAAACATTGAAAATAGATCCGGCAAGGAATAATGGATTAAATAATGTGCATCTGTTACGTTCAGATGTGTCAAATTCCCATCACAACACACCAAAATTGGTCCCGACACAGGCTCTTCATAATCTTTGAGAGTTTTATCTAAATTGTACAAATCTTGCACCGTCATTGTGCTATCGCATGAGAACACGACATAATTTGATTTAGTCAAAGCTTTCTCTATCAATTTTACTTCGTCATCAGCCCTACAAACTATTACAGTCTTTTTCGACTTATCGATGTCTTGCAAAAAGTTTATAACCGTTGTTAATTTGTTCTCTTCAGCTACAAAGTCGACTGAAGTAGCCGCTTTGGAGTACAGGACACATTCTTGGAAAGCACTGATGCAGACAACAGAATCAGGCGCTTTTCTAGCAAGAGACGACATAAAATCGCACCATGTCCTAGATATTATCACATACTGGACTTTCCATTCCTTATGAACGCGATTTTTGACTATATCCATCACTTTGACAAGGCAAAACTTAAGCTCTTTTGGATAAATCGATGAAATATATTCGCAATCATCAATCACGAATGTGGATAGACTTCGGAAGTCGAGACTAAAATCTTCCTGAATCAGACGAACTAGCATCGAAGGAGTGCAGATTAAAAGATCGCACCCATTTAAAAGCGACGTTGTTATATGCAAATCACTCATACCAGCAAAGCAGGCAAATATCTTCGCGCTGTGTAAGAACATTTTACACTGAGATTCAACCGCAGCCACTGAATGGGATGTCGCACAAACTATGATACAGCTTAACCCAAATTTATTTGGAGTGTTTTTAAAATCATTGACCAAACGGCAGACCGCTGGCAAGTACCCCATGGTGTTGCCACTGTTATAGGGACCCACGAGAAAGAAGCTATGACCCCGGAGAATTGTAGGCCAGGAAACTGTTTGAGGCCTCATCGGTTTCTGTACTCCCATATTTCTCAGTACTATATGAATATCATTTCCAAATGGAATGTCTCTCATATTGCTTACTGGTTCTATACAGTTATTTTTTTTTGTATGAACCATTAGTATGGGGCTGACTAGCTTATCTACAAATATGGATATGCTACCATCAATGTTCTTGAATGGGTTAACATTACTTTTTTTTTCATCAGCATCAACTGTATCAGTTTGCTCTTCTAAGTTAACATGATTTTTAATTTTGTTGATATTTAAACCTAATTTCTCTTCTAATCCTGTAATACTTTCACCATCAGAATCTAATTCACACTTAGAGTTATCTTTATCCGATACTGAAGAAATATTATCATTTTTTCTCGCCTGTTTTTCCTCAAGATATTTTACTTTACGTCTTATAGCACTTAGTGCTGTACCCTTATTGCAAAGTTTATTAGAACCGGAATTTTCTTGAATAGAATGTTTATATTTAATCTGCTTAAGTAATTCTAAGTTAGATATTTTCAAGTTTACCTCGGAATCTGTGTTCGCATAAACATCTTCAGATTTCTTCGCTTGATATTCTGGTTCAGGTTCAGGTTTTCTTGTTTCAAGTACGACAGGCTCTGCTTTTTCATTATAGGTTGTATCGGATTTAATTATGAACTTGTCGAGTTGAAGACCCGCTGGACCGTAAGCGACGAGCTTCGGGTTTTTATCGACACGTGGGCGTGGCTTACCTGAAATGATGTAGCAATTAAGTTAAGCAGTCCTAAAACTCATGGGCAATTTATTATGATGTAATTCAAATCAAATAAAAAAAGAAATTTATTAAGCCCGATGAGGGTAGTCAAACGAATCCCCAAAGCAATTTGAAAGTGTGGGTGCTGGTGTAGTTGCAAGCACTGGGAATATTCCATGTGTCTCTGATCCCAGAGAAAATGCATATCCGATGCTATATGGAAGATAAGTATATGAATAAATTCTACATTATGTTAGTCAGGTTCAGGTTATTCATAGCTTTGTAATTTGTATTCTATAGTGTGTGAAGATCTACCACTTAAAGCTAAGGTACGGGCCCTGGATACGGACCCTAATAGAGATGAGTCTATTTGGATTAACAGGGAATGATACGAATCCAGTCTCTAGGCTGCACCTGAGAATTAAAAGGCATTATCATAATGTATAGCAAAAATCACCTGCCAGCAACTTCCACATAATTATGGCATTTTGATATTCTCCAATCAGAAGTTATTATAGTGCAACAGCATGCGAGCTATTTGCATACTTCTGTGCAATTTACTGGCAGGCATATTTTGCCTTAATAATTGAAAATTTACCTTTTCTGTAGTTGATATTTATGTCATCACCATTAAAATGGTCCTTGTCAACAATTTCATCATCAGTTTTCATATTGGAATAAATGTCATTTTTTCTTCCATTGGCAGTATGTATGTTGGGAGGCAGGATGTCAGAATGATTAGCTTCTGGTTTGCTAGCTTGTTTGGGTTGATTGACAATGCTTTGAGATTCCAACCATTCCAACTTCTTCCTTAAAGCCATACTGACTACACTGGATCGGCTGGAAATTGAAGAGTTCTTTGGACGGCAGGCTCTACCCACGGATACCTCATCAATATCTTTACAAAGCTTCAAAATATTAACTTTATTCTTGAGCAATGTATCAAAATTGTCATCATCACAAACTTCACGTTTTCGAGCTATGATAGAAGATTCTGAAAGATTACCCTCGTGTTGGACTGAGGTTTGTCTTTTGAATGTGTTCAGCCAAGTATCCTTTGGTATGCCTTTAGTTTTATATGCCTCCTCAATCTTCTTAGAAACTTCTTGCAATGTTATGGAATTCAGTTCTGTATTGATGTTATCGCCCATTAATTTTTTGTAGAAGAGACGCTCATTCTCATACCCAAAATCGTAATTGACAATTTCTTTAAGAACATTCACTTCTTCACCGTTCTTTTTAATTACTAGTAAGTCTCCATATTTGTGAGCATTGTCACCAAAAATTGAAGATCTGTAACAATGGAAAATATGTTTAAGCAATATAAGAAAATCATTTCAAAAGAGC
The DNA here is from genome assembly GCA_964057025.1 of Standfussiana lucernea. NCBI lineage: Eukaryota > Metazoa > Arthropoda > Insecta > Lepidoptera > Noctuidae > Standfussiana > Standfussiana lucernea. Next base: position 3,790,466 of record OZ059812.1, read on the forward strand.
AGAAACAACCATGTCAAATAACAGTTTCATGTTTATAAATTTTAAGTGCTTATTTCATGAAATTCTATTAATATTTGTTAAAGACTGTGTCTCACTTGACTGCTAATACATGTTTTGTGATATGTTGCGATTTGTTTGCGATCTTATATATTTTTGTCAGTACTACTTCACTGACATGGTCCCACGAGCTCCTTGTGAAACTTCACCTGCACTTAAGACCTGTCCAAAGCCAATACCAATACTATCGAAGTGGCTAAGGACGACACAGCGATAAGGAAAAGGCAGTAGGTTCTACAGACTTAAAAAGATTTGGTATTTCAGCAGCGGCCAGGTTTTGCTTAAGGTGGAAGCGCCAGGGTAGCCTGCGAAATTCAAAATTTCTTACGTTTTTTGCAATTATATATATTTATTTAAATTAATAATTTTAACATTTCACACAATTATTCAATATTTAAAAATTTACACATAAAATACCAAATAATCTATACACACATTAAATTAATTAATTATAAATAATAATTAATATCTACTGATAGTAGAAAACGCATAATACTTCAGGCTTAAAAGTCATCCAAATCAGTTGGCCGTAGACCTCCTTCAATTGAATAATATCAATTAATTAATATTAAGCCCCTGAAAAGACACCACATCCTTGAGCTGAATAAATAATTATCATGTATGCGGTGGTCACTGTCCTGCACCAACCACACCCAGATTCAGAACAATTATTTATACCCGAAAGATTGAAAATTATGCATTAAAATATATACATATATGACCGTAAACTCCATGCCAATTAAATGAATGTAAAAATGAAATAAATTATTTTATTAAGAGGATCGCAAATAGCAATATCAGCATAATGCGGTGTGGTTAATTACTTAGCAGTAAATCACACAATTAGAAGCTACAGAATATTATAAAATGTTGAAACAAATGTTGTATGAGCAACTTTCAATCATAATGCGAAGAATGTATTGTCTGTTAAATATTCTAATACAGCCTTGGCCAAAAGTATTGAGCACCTTACAAATTTCGCTCGTTCACGGTAAGTATGGGAGAAAACCAAATCTACTGTTGAAGTATTCTTTTGTCGGTCATCTACAAAGATTTAAAAACAATGACCCTCGCCGCAGCTAGCAATAAAACACCTGGGTGCAATAAAATGTGCGTTTTTCAATTTCTTGTATTTATTTATCAGTTCGCTACCATCGCTCGTTGTGAACACATCTAGTGCGCCTTTGGTATTTTATTTCAAAGATTTAAGTGTTATCGTTGCAATATGCCAAAACGAAACGAACTTTCTTTAGAAAAACGTGTGCAGATACAGCTTCTGCATGAGCAAGGGAAATCACAAGTAGAGATTTCCAAAACTGTGAAATGTTCGCGCCGATCCGTGTAATATGCTATTAAGCGATTCTCTGCTACCGGATCACATCAAAATAGACCGAGATCCGGGCGCAAACGCATCACCACAGACCGTCAGGATCGTCAGTTACTGAGAGAGTCGTTAAGAAATAGGAAAAAAACATCTTCAGAGCTCGCTGCTGAGTTGTCAGAACAAATTATGAAATCAATTTCTGCTCGAACTACTCGTAGAAGACTTCCGGAAGCTGGTCTGAAACGCTGTAAAGCTAGGAAGAAGCCATGGCTCTCCTATAATAAGCTCGGTATAAATGGGCCTTAAAACACCGAATTTTCACCGCTGAAGAGTGGTCAAATGTTGTGTGGTCAGACGAATCAAACTTTGAGGTGAGTAAGTCAATTTAATGCCCTAATAAAATTATATAAAATTGTTCGTGTGTGAGGGCCGCATGGACTCTACTAAGTACATAAATGTACTAGAAACTGCGTTGCTGCCTTCATTCACGAAACTTTTTTGCGACACGAACATGGATGGTGTTAAATTCCAGCAGGATAACGCGCCATGCCACAAATCTGCCCGCACTATGACATGGTTTTGGGAAAATAACACAAAGCTTCTTGACTGGCCTGCCCAGTCGCCAGATCTGAACCCCATAGAACATTTATGGGGTTTATTAAAGCGTAGAGTTAGGCGCCACACAATTAACAACAGAGAAGATTTGAAACGCTACCTGCACCTAGAATGGAACGCGATTACTGCTGAAGACTGTAAAAATCTTGTTAGCTTTTACCAAAAATAATTTCTGCCGTAATTAAGACAAATGGTGGACCCACAAAATATTAATTTCCAATTAATAAATAGTAAAATAAACATATATGAAACGTTTTGTTTTATTTCTATTTGATACTCGACATAAAACTGAAAGATGTGCTCAATACTTTTGGCCAAGGCTGTAGGTACCTAGTAATAAAAATTCATCACAGTTTCAGACAGTGGCAGGATAGCATAAAAAATGATAAGAAAGGTCTTAAAAAGTAATTTATCTACAGCTGTAAATCAGCAAAATAAAACATTAAGGAAAGGTCTGGTATAACCACTGGACTATAGAGAACATAAAAATATTGTTTCAATGGTACCGCTAGAATCATTTCATCCATTAAATAACAGAGTGTTAGTACAATATCAACATAGTTCCAGATAAAAGCAGGAAAACATAATGAATGATAAGGGGGGCCTAGACAGTATTGATGTTTCTATGGTGTTATAGAATTGATTAATAAATTAATATCAGAAACAATACAATGAAAGAATTAAGGCCGTGTGAAAATATCCGATTGTTAATGGTTTGTCTGAGTTTTGTCGCTTTTTACCCGTCTTTGGTGAAGCCCAAAGGAGTGTTATGTGTTTGACCATACGCAAAATACATGCTTTGGAAGTGGAGTTGCAGACACCAGCCCTAAAGGACTATGCCTACACAGTCTTTATGCACATACATAGTCTAATTAACAAAACACTCAAGTGTCTGTACATTAAACATACACACAAACATATTCCCTAACCATAAACACACCTTCCATTCACACTACACTTCATTTAACATACACACCCACTCACAACTCATAAATACACAAAACAAAATATTAACTGTAGCTTCAGCAATGACAATGTCCCACTTGCTGGAGTGTCCAAACGTCCCAACTCACGCATTTTAGAGGGTCTAAGGGACGCCAAAAATGCTATGATTAATGGCATGGCCACATACTGGGCCCAAAAAGTTTAAAGAACTCGTACCATCGCCACGAAAGAAGATGAAGACTGTATGTTCAGCACCATTCACTTGTATTAAATCATGTTTAACAAATTACTTGGCTGAACAGTCTCTTTAAAATACAGGTTACCGTAGTTTAAGAGGCAGGGTTTAATATTTTTTTTGTACAGACTGTGACATTTGTATTCCATTGTTATGTAACTTAAAATTCTGCAACCTTTGTGGATAAAAATTATTTTATTTACCACACCCTCAATAATTAAATAGAATGATCCGCAAATTCAGAAACTAAACTTAAACCTGGTATTAAACTTTTACTCCTTGTTTTACTGCAATGGTCCTTGTTTGTCATTTGTGACTTCTAGTTAGTTATATTTCGTATTCCAGCATTGCAGATGTAAGCGGGCACACCCTTTATACTTGTAGGCTGTCAAGGTATTTATTTATCTGCTTGAGTATATTCTCTATGTTTATGTATTTTTGGTATATAGGTGTGCTAGCTGACATGTGGTATTTAATTTAATGTTTTATTTGAATAAATAAAATTACATTTTTATATCAAATCTAACAGATAGATGTGTTGCTGGGGAGTTTGATCTGCTACTTTTTATTCCCAACTAAAACACTAAGAAGTGTTGAAGAGAGTTTTGAGGGATTGTCTGTGTTATGGAATTGACATTCAAAATTTGCTGATTTTCAGCAAGATTAGAAAGCTGGCTAATGATGACCATTGGTGGTTGGAAATAAGGTGGTTCTACATTTCCGGATCATTCACTGGCTGCATGCATGCTTTAGCTGCATTTTGTTAGACTGGAAGCCGACCCTCACATAATTAGAGAAAGGCTCAGCGGATGAGTTTAGGTGTTGTGTACTATCACAGCATTCCGAATATTGAAGGCATGCCGCCTATAGAATGGTTTCTTGTAGACCGAGTATGTAGACTAACTGAACCGATCTTACCTAAATATTGTATATTCCAGTTCCAGCAACATAAGATTTTTGGATTCAAGTGTTTCGTTGAATTTAAGACGAGCCTCTAGCCAAACCTTGTATTGTATATTAAGGCAGGACGTGTCCAGAACTCCATGTTCAAAGTACATAATTGGTTTGAAATTTGATAGTACACACATCAAAATTGTTAGGCTGCATCCTATATAATTGGATAAAAAAACTACCTATTTGATTGATTTGTTTGAATCTTACTGTCTGGAAATCAAAAGTTTATTCGGCAAGCATGGCAGTGCTTGCCTAATAATTTTTTGTTCCCTGGAACGGCCTTAATGTAGACGGAGGGAAAATTCGGAAAAGCACACTAAGTACCTACCGACATTATACTTCATAGCACCACCATCTTAGCCGCGCCCCCGCCCTCGCCGGACAATTAATAAAAAATACTACTTCTGCCATGATTCTGAACGGCGAATATGTTAAATCACGAAAGTAATAGGTAAAAACAACTTACTTTTTGTTGATGTAGGTAGGAACAAACCATACTTCGGCAGCATTGAGGAAACATTTATTCATAGCCCCGGATGCTGCGGGCATCCACTCCTCACAGGGCTCTGCTTTTATCACGCAGTCCGAATCAAAGGATAAATTTTGAGGCAAAATCCCGTAAATCCCGATTTGTTCAAAGTGAAAACCATTTTCATCCCCCTCATTTCTGACCATCACCCATATCAAATAGGGATTTATGTAGTGGAGCACCTCCACCTTGTATTGATCGAGACCCATATTTAATAAAAGTTGTATTTACAGAGAATTTTAATTCAAGAAAACGAATACAACAAGTCGGCAAATTAAAGAAAACATGGTCGGCGAATGAAAGATGCAAATGAACGATAGACAAAGGAGTACCTCTAGTCCTCTAGTGATGTGCCCGGTGCAGCGAGCCGTCACGCGACGTGTTGACCCAAAAGAAGACTAAGTCATAAATTCATAACACGCTAGATATATACTACTCAAAACAGAATAAGGGCCACGAGGTATTTTGTCTGTACCATGAAAATAATAAAACCAATATATATTTTTTTGTCTCCATAACGAAAACTAATGTTGTTTTTACCATGTAGACCAATACATTTATTCAAATAATAATGATTAAAAAGTTTATTTGCTTTTGAAAGAAAAAACACATTTTAGGTTAAAAATAAAAACAATGTAAAGTTACTGAAAACAAAAGAAAATACTCCATGCTCATCTTTTAGTAACGGGTATGCCCCCCTCGTTTAGCTACGCACTCCTGAAGCCTGGAGTGCATGCTCTCAATCAAATGCCTGACATTTTCCATTGGAATCTCTTCCCAGGCCCTTTTAACAGCGTTGATGAGTTGCTGTTGGTTGTGGATTTCCTGATCACCGTCTCTAACTCTTCGTTTCAACTGATCCCACATGTGCTCTATTGGATTTAAGTCCGGACTGTTCGCCGGCCACGACAAGACTTGAATTTGAGAGGCTTCCAGTACAAACCGAGTCGCTTGAGCCGTGTGTGCACGAGCATTGTCTTGCATCAAGATGAATCCAGGACCCGCTCGCTGTGCAAATGGGATCACATGTGGTCTGACAACTTCCTCAACATACCGCTGAGCAGTAACAGTACCCTCATTTAAAATAGCGAGCTCAGTTTTGCCGTGTAAGCTTATCCCGCCCCAAATCATTACATTTGGACCACCAAAACGATCGACTTCATGGATGCAGGCTTCTGAAAATCTCTCGCCGCGTCTTCTCCATACTGTAATACGCCGATCGTCGTTAAAAAATTTAACTTTGCATTCGTCTGTGAAGAGCACCATGCCCCATTGGTTTATGTCCCAGTCCAAATGTTGACGGGAAAATCTTAAACGATTTGCACGATGATTTCTGGTTAATGGAACACGGACAACTCGCCTTCTTGATGCCTGCTGGTCTTCATGCAATCGATTACGAATAGTTTGGTCACTGACACGAGTACCCGTTGTCAGCCGTAAACGATTTTGCAGCTTGCGGGCCGTCGTTGTGCAATCTCGGCGCGCACTTAATCGAATGTAACGATCCTCTTGAGCTGTTGTAATGCGAACTCTGCCCGAACCAGGTCTTCTTCTAACACTACCGGTCTCATGGAAACGATTCCATAGATTTTGAATAGCTCTTCGAGAAAATCCCAATTGCAAACCCACAGATCGCTGCGAATGACCTTCTTCAATCATTGTAACGGCTCTGGTTGCTGTCAGCGAGTCCATATGACGCCTGCGTGCTTGTGGCATATTGCAAAAGACGTTTCTGACTCGAGATATCAATGAACTCTGATAATTTCCAATAAACCAAGAAGCTAAGGAAAGCAAAACGTCAAAGAAAATGGAATCAAAATCTTCAAAAAGAATTTTAAATCAAATTTTATTTAAAATTGTTGCTAGCATTAGATGAATACTACAATATTAAAAAGTTTATGATTCCTTAATTAGCTTTAATCTCTGCTATTTCATCGGATTCATTGATGTCTTCAAATAGATTCTCAGTTGCATAAAGAGCGGAGTCCGATTTGTGCCCGGATAATGGCACAAGGCTCGCCCCCTATTACATGGGACTTAAAACATTACTGGCGAAATATGGGTGTACTATTATGCACCTGCTTAAACAAAAACTGCTTAAGATGAAGCTTATGAACTTTAAAATAATAAGATACAACTTAAGCAGTTCCTAAAATCACTAATCTGCACGTAGGGAATTTATTATATTGATGATTCTAATCATGATAATTATGAAAATACGGACGCACATCAATTAGTCACCAACATTCAAACTGATCGGTTTGAAAATTTGAATTTGGCAATTTTAAAATACACCAATTCATGTGCAGTGTTCTTTTGGCACTTATGTCGCAAAGTGAGGAGGACGCTGCCGGTACACATTTGTAAAATTAGCCGTGGACATTGTTAAAAAGCAAGACAATAAGGAAAGAGAATAAAATAAGACGGCGCGCGGCGGTATTTGTCCCGACTGGCCTCGCGGCACGTGCCTTTAGAACCATGCAGCAATAATGTTGCATCTGGTATAAAGCAGATGTTGAACCCCTTGATGGTTTTTGTGTGTGTTGCTACGACAGGCAATGCGATTTTATTACTTCATAGTAATAAAACAAAAACTATTGACTTGAAACTGAGACCTGAAACTGGATGATTATTCAGTCTTTGCTACAGTGGCGTCACCACAGTGGTACAACTCATGGCCCCTCGACCCCAAAAATCCTGAGTATTGAATAGTCTTTAATTTCCTTGTTTATTTCTTATAGTTTTGTTCGTATTACAGGAGTGCCAACGGAATTTCATTAGCTAGATTGAACTGATGCGATATTCATTTTCCAAGCAATAGCGGAAATAACATTACAAATTACTACATTACAAATAAAAAATAAAAATTGGGGGCGTTTTGTACCAGACGAGGGTAATTATGATTTTTGAAAAATGTATAAACATTTTTGATTGATTCTACTCCTGGTCAGTGGGTCGTTCATTGAAAAGCGAGATAAGTGAGCTAAATATTTGGAGCTTTTTAGACCGCGATAGGTTAAGTCTTAATTGTGGAAAGTTGGAGCTTATTGGAGTGCGATAAGTTTAACTTTCATTTTGAAATTATGCATTTTGTGATTGTTTTCTTTTACACGTCAAGGGTACCTGTGCTCGGGAGCCTTGTATCATTACGGCTGATATGGGGATAGCTACGCCCTAGCTTCTAAGATCTTTGAACTAGTGCCAGATGATCAACTTGTGGTTAAACCAAAACCACACCAGCGTTAAACTCAAAAGACTAGTATCTAAAAAACCGTAATATTTACATTTAAATGATATCCGAACCATTTGAACGCGATATAGTTTCAAATTGTCATCGTCGCACGAAACTAATGTCAATTATTTGACAAGTCGGCGATGAATTCGTGGCTGCTGAAAACAAATTGTGGTTCAAAATCATAATTATAGCGATATTGAATGATAAATTTGTATCTACAACCTGTGAAAATAACAGGTAAGAATAATGTACTCATTGAATACCGCGATAATGGAATGAATATGAAATTAAAACGATAATTGTGTCTGTATTTTTACTATCAATAGTCAGTTTTTGATTATAAAAAATTCAGTTGCTATCTCTGTTTATTGTGGTATGTTCTAGTTTTTTTTTGTTTAATAACATATTTATATATATTTGTCTTTTCATATTATAGCATCAAGATGCAAATATACTTTTGACAAATCATATTTTCTCGTAAAATTCGTGACAGCTCACCATTGCCACAAATTGCTGTATTGATATCGAATTTAAATATTTTCTTGGTTGCCGTGATACGATAAAGCACTAATTTGCCGTGAACTAGTACATACTTTCTTAAAATAATTCTATAACATCATGCTGTCTGCAAATCCAATAACTTATTTACTTCAAACATTCGTAATGTTGTTATAGAATTTATTGCAATTTGAATAATTATCCAGTTTTTTTAATCAATGGCTTCTGTTATTATGCAGTTCAAACAAATACTTCTAATTTTTTCTTGTGGTTACTTTTCATACTGTATAAACATAGATTTATAAATGAATGAATCTGTTCTTGAATAAATTGATGTCAAGTGGGTGACTGAAGAATTTGAATTATATGTTAGATAAACTGCATGGTACTCTAGTCTAATGAGCTATAGTTATGATGGCCATAAAGTACATACATAATATCATCATCCCTGTAATCTATGTAGGGTTAGGCAGAGGTGTCACTCAGATTTCACGTGTGTTTCAATGTTCATATTAGAAAACCTACTTTGTCTCTGCATTTACTAAAGGTTGACTGGGTCACTACCCAGTCAACCTTTAGTAACCAGTACAAAATTGTTTCTACCCAGTAATAATGCATTTCCTACATATTTTCCAGATCGCAATGGGCGTAGCAGTGAGCAGATACTCGGAGATGTCTTCCAATGAGCTGCTGATGCGGTTCTGTTCCTCCGAAGTCATCTGTCCCAACGACCCGTTCTGGAATCAGTTGCTGGCGTTCAATATAAATCCACCATCTAGTGCGTAAGTACCATTTACAATTTAGGCTCTTTTGTTGTTTACAGGCATGGAAATGAGACCGAGATTTGTAAACGTAACTTAGCATTTACTGTTGCTAAGCGATATTCGTATCACACAGCTGTCAAATTGCAAGTTCAAGATAGAGACGTAACAAGTTGGCAAAACAAGAGCTCTAAGTATGGTTAGTGGTTATAGATCTCGGCGCGTACATTCAACGTGTGATCGGCACACGTCTCGCTCTGAACGTTTCCTAAGCCGTTAGTGGCTGTATGCTTGACTTTCCGCCGGTCGAGCGAGTCCCGAAGTGTCCAACGGCTCACGTTGAACAGTGAACGCTATCATACAAGCTTATGGATAACAAACTTGCGACTGGTTCACGCAACCGGCGCTGGTTTCACTATGAAATAGGCCTAACAGCTCTGTAACGTGTATAAGCTGGTTTTCGCTAAGTACTCCCAAACGGCGTGCATGTATGACCAGATGTATGAACGTGGACGAGGCGAAAGGAGCAAGTGGTGTTCTGTGGTTTCTGCCTACACGTATGGGGAAAAAGCGTGAGTTTATAAGTGTTGGTTAACTCGGCGGAACTGTCGAACGGTCACTACTCATAATGACGAATATGTGTAGCTTTAATTGTTGTTAAAATTAATTCATTAATGTTTGTGATTTGGCACACATTTATCTTTGACCTAATATAGTCCAATAACCATTAATATAACAGAGACATCTATTTCAATTCGCTAGTAAATTATAAGCTTGCTTCCGGCTTAGCTTCCTGAGAATTTTAGAATAATATTACGACTAAATGAGAGCTCAGTGAGTATTGAAATATAAGCTTAATATCGAATTCCAGAATGCCAGTATTTCACATGAAGCGACTGCCTATCTGACCTCCACAGACCAGTCAGTGGGTAGCACTATGCAATTCGATAAGACGGTAGACTACCCGTAACGACGGGACAGTGCTGTCCAGAATTGGAAATTCAGTCCTCTTAGTCGGTGGGAAGGCGACCAATCTGGGACGAACCTTACAGGTGCCGTGCGGAAATTACGATGGACGGCCCTTTCGGCTTCGGGGGAAACGCTGTGAAAGATCTACAGATGACATAGACAGACAATAGACGCGCGCAGTCGCGTCCCATATCCCTCATATTATGTTCACCGATTTCTCCGTGATTACTTGTCCGATTTACCGACAGACTTCCAAAAAAACACTAAAACGTGGAAAATAACTCTAGATTCGGAAGTCGGGGGCAGAAAAGTCAGTGAAACAAACAAAAGTCACGGCTTCTGAAAGTAATTTTCTGTTATTTACTTTTTAGTGTTTTTTTTTTCAAAAAATTTTTCATGTAATTAATGGTTAAAAACGGTTTTAAATACTTTAATCAGTACATGACATACAATAGGCTATGTAACATGTTATCAAACAAAATCTTAATTTTCAACTGCACTCAAATAAACATGTATTGTTCATCAATTTTAATAGTTTCTGTAGTTAAAATGATTGACGTGAAATCTGATAAAAGCAAATGATTGCAGATACTTATATTTATTTTTAACAGAAAGGAGGTAACTATTATATTATTAACTTTTTTTCTTACTGCCTCGTTGCTCGGGTGATCGCAACCCCGACTGCTGAGTATGAGGTCCTGGGTTCGACTCCCGGGTCGATGATGAAGGTACCCAAACCCAGGTTGATCATGACACTTAGGCATAGGATACTTTTTGTTCCGGTAGAACGTTCGTTTCCGAGTGCAATTTTTTGTCGAAATGACAACGTTACTCTGACGAAGTCGCTGGCTGGCATAAGCGAATGTAACAAAAGAAATACAGTTCTTAAAGCCTTTCCTTCTCAAATTCCAGTGACGAGCAGCTAATGTTCGACGGCAGCACGGAGTCCTTGCTCCAGAAGTTCCTACAGAACAACCCGCAGACCGGCAACCTCGGCTCCTTGGTCCAGGTCTTCATAACCAGGGCGACAGAGCTGCTAGCGGCGCCGAATAGTGACAAGTAAGTGCGAATATTAGTCTTATCGATGCGGAATCCGCTTGAACCGGTCAGAAAAATGCAATAAAAACGAAAACAGCGTTATTAGAGAAGTGCGTCGAGACGCGTCGTACCATCAAGTTTGCGAATTAAGAGTACTTGTATGAACAATACTAGTGCACACGAAAAGCTTAGCAAGGGTGCAAAATTGCCTGGAATAAGTTAGATTTCATTTTGACAGCCCCTATAGTAAGCGCCAGATAAACGTGAAATAACGGTCATTGACCCACATACATTTATTGACATACTTAATTCCGAAAACAATAATAATGACATAAAGCTGTCCTAAATCGACATCTATCGTAATCCTTTCCTTTTTTTATTAATGAAAAACGATTCATAATTTATTGTCCGCGTACCTACGCAGAGAAATTAAGGAAAGGTCAATGGACTCTATTACACGTTTATCTGGCGCTTAGCATATCTGCTATAATACTGGAACTATGTAGTCTCAAAGATGGCGTTTCCCTGGGCACTTGCTCAGAGTGGCCACTGAAAAAGGCCGGCCCTACCAGTCATCCAGCTAGTTATAGCGGGCGCTATAATTTTCATTAAAATAAAATAAAAATAAATATCGCTGGACATTACACACAGCGCCATCTGGTGCCACACTAAGCAACGAGGCTTGTGTCGGTGGACACCAGATAGTTGATATACTACATAGATACTTTTTGTTTGTAAATACATACTTATTATACATATAAACATCCATGACTCGGAAACAAATGTCCATGCTCATCACACAAACACTTGCTCCTACCGGAATTCGATCCCGGAACCCTATGAACGTAAGGCAGCCTCACTACCGCTGCGCCATTCGGGTCGTCAAATTGCCATTGCTACCGTGTTCAGTATTACATATATGAGGTTTTCATTTAATTCGGCGTACCAAGCGCCGGGCAAGACATTATAGCAACGACACACTTGATGTATCATTAGGTATTACAATTCCATAAATTAGATTTGGCGTTGCGCAGAAGCGTTTACCGGGTAAATAACACACATCGAGCTTTACAGACCTTTCACAGTTATCTCTGGCAGCAGAAATATTTTGCAAGAAGATAAACGATCACTGCGATGAATGAAAGGCATTTGCATGTGGCTGAGATGAGAACGCTAACAGGGATGTGTGGTGTTAAGCGAATGAATAAAATAAGAAATGAATACACAAGATGAATCTTTCAGTTTTATGAGGAAAATGTCGTAAGGAAAGTTTTGGGTATAAATGTGGATGAGTATAAAAGTAAAGGACGATCAAAGAAACGATGGATGGACTGTGTGAAGCATGATATGGCGAGAAGGGAGGTGTCTGATGAGATGACAAGTAATAGAGAAGTATGGAAGAAGAAGACATGCTGCGCCGACCCCAAATTAATTGGGATAAGGGCAGGAGAGTGATGATTAGTGATCGGAATAGGTAGAGCTAATGTGCCTAGTTCAAGGAAAAGAAACGAAAAGTGGAGACTTCCTTACGACAAAATTTTTGTTTCGGAATAATTGTTCCGAATGTCGGAACATTACTTAAGTACAACTAAAATTAATAAAGTAAAACAACTATCGAATTCATTTACTGTTTCTGTTTAAAAAAAAAAGTATACGATGTTTATTGTTTAAAAAATAAAGGTAATCTCCTTATCTTCGTTTGAACGCAGTAATTGCGGAAGCTAATTTAATTTTCATACCAGTTTCTTTACCAGAATTAATAACAATAGAAAACGTATCTACTGGCTTTTTGAGAACGTTCTCCTTGTTGTCGAAGTCAGTTAAAAAGGAAAAATAATGACATTATTAAAAAATAACATTATTATTAAATGTACTTAACTGATTCCGAGACATTTCCGAGTTTCAGAAAAACTTATTCGAAAAAAAATTTTTTGCCGTAAGGAAGTCTCAAATTAAATTTTTGTTAGTTTTTCTCCGTGTATGTATTTTTATATCTCTTTACTTTCTTTGTATGTATGTAGTTATCGTTCTATTTTATTTTTATTAAATTTTTATTTTCTGTTATGCTGCACCTACTACGTTATCTCTCAGCATTACCATAAGATAGACTATAGAATATGCCCAAGCCATTAAGTACGCCTTTGTACAGTGTTTTTTTATACATGTGTATAAAGTTTTAATAAATAAATAAATTATTAATAGTTATCCTTACCTACTTCTTATTCTCTGTGCGTTCACTAAAAACAAAAATAAAATAAAACAGATTTTTTTATATGAAAATAAAGCAATTTAATAATATTTAAACTTAATGAATACATTAATTCTCTTTGGTAGTTTTTATAGTTTCCAATGACATGGATCTTATTCTATTTTAGATGGTACGTGGTTGGGTTTGACGGTCGGGCAATACATTGTTTGGCTTTTTCATAAAGAATTTCTTATTGATAGCAATCTATTATTGCATGGAAATTAAACATAACTGGCGTAATGTGGTTTAACACCTTTGCATACCCCTGCCAGGACAATAGGCGTGATTTTATGTCAGAGTTATTGGTAGAACGTCAGCTATCCGTTAAGGGGATATAGGGGGGTCATTTGCAACCAAAATACCCCTAAGCAAGTGTCAAACAATTCCGAGTAGTTTTACAATTTAAGCACGTTTATTTTTTTCAAGTAATTTTAATTAATGTATAAAATAAAATGACAAATTACAATATGTATTAAAATCATTAGTAGTCGTTTGGTTGCCAATGAAGTCCCTTATACCCACGTAACGGAAACGATGGCCGACATTATTACCGATAATCCTGTATACAGGGTGGAAGGACACCGTCGCTGAAACTGTTACCACATACTCAGTACATCATTGTGAACCCCCCACATGGAAATTTTCAGTTGGTTATTAAAAAAAAAATCTTCCTACACTAATGCAATACCTACACGGTCAAAATGTATGGAAGAGCAGTTTTTTTTTTTTAAATTACCGATGAAGAATTTCTATGTGCCTTCAGAATGATGTACTGAGTATGTGGTACCCGTTTTAGGGTCGGTGTCTCTTCCACCCCGTATATCCCTCGCAGTACCTCGGAAAGCGGAAAGAAAAATTGGTGGTCTCAGCTATCATTTGCATAATTATCCGAGACGATTTTTATTGGTAAGCGCAGAAGTCTAACAACCAGTCTTAGCAAAGTTTGTCGTGTTGCCCAGTAACTGTGTTGTGGAGGTCAGATAGGCAGTCGCTCCATGACAAACACTGGTATTCTGATGGATCCGGTAAGACGAAGGTGGAAGCAGACCCCAACATAGTCTGGAAAAGGCTGGGCAGATGATGATGAGATGATATTTTTGCTGTCTACCAATTGTACCAATGCTTAGTATTATCTTTATTTGGTTGTTTGTAACTTGAAACAATTCGATTTCTTGGTAGTAAGTTGTTTTGAAGATCAGGTTTGCCTATGTCTGAAATAAAAACGAAATATTTATTTTAATATAGGAACCAACCAACCAACTTAAAATATAAATTTGATGTAAATAATTTGATGTCAAACGTCTAAACATGTCTTTAAAAATAAATGATAAATCATCAGCAAATAACATCATTTGTGGTTGGGTTCTTCAGTTAAATGAGGCAAATCATTTATACATATATTCTAAAAATAGGAACGGACTCAGTAGTGAGCCCTGCAGAACACTCATTTTTACTTTGCAAACGACAAAATGTTTTATTTATACCATGCATATCTAAATTCAAATTCTCCCTCATTCTTTAAACTTATGGGATTTTTTTATAAAACAATGTTTAGACCTGCATAGCTTTGCTGCATAGCATTCACAAACAATCGAATCGAAAGCGAATCGATCATGGACACTTGTTCGATTATCTGAATTTTTATTTATCTGAATAGATACCGTCGGCATGGTTTAATGTGGAATATAAATTATCTTGAATGAGTATTTCTATAAGTATTACTGAATATCCGTCAGTAAAATGATAATATCAATTTATGGATTCGCAACGACTCTTGTTTATGGTATAGTACAAGATGGCGTCGTAGTTCCGACTATGGCCACGCGCTATAATTTCCACGGAGTTGTATTTGTTGAAGAGACAATTTCTCCTGCTTCTGTTGATATGCGGCACGCCGACGGTCCATGGATGGCAGAGCCCGGTACACTATCTACCCAAATAATTTAAATCAAAGACTTGAAAGCGTTAAATACACCACGAAAAATCGTGTAGATATTTATGCAGAGGTCAAAACAATAGTAAAACTTTACATGCAATACGTATACGTACAAAGCCTAAATTAGTTAACAGCTCTTTTATTTTTGGTCCAATTGCACTTCCGACAGCAAATAGCTGTCGGCAGGATCGATATCTTCATATCGAATCACAATCGATTCGAATACTCGGTTTCGGTTTTGTGAATAGCGATTATAGGACTTTTTCGATAGGACTGTAGATCGATTGGATATGACAGCCAATCGAGTGGTTGTGAATAGCTATGCTGCTGTCTCGTATGGATCAGAATTTTGGGTCACAAAAGGGATGAATGAAGAACATTTGCATGTGGCTGAGATGAGAATGCTAAGGGGATGTGTGGTGTAACGCGAATTGACAAAATAAGAAATGAGTACATAAGAGGAAGTCTGGAAGTGTCGCCTGTGACTGCGAAGTTGTGTGGTAATCGCTTGGCTTGGTATGGGCATGTGATGCGGAGAAATGAGGAAAATGACGTGCGAAAAGTTTTAAGTATGAACGTGGAAAAGTATGGCAGAAGAAGACATACTGCGTCGATCCCAAATAAATTGGGAAAAGAGCAAGGAAATGATAAATGATCTACATTCAAGATAAAACAAAAAAAGAACACTCACCCAATATTTTTTTTAACAACGATTTAAAATACCCGGGCTCACCAGCTGATGCAATAAGAAAACACAAAAATAATACAAACAACAGTTTCATGTTGATGTGTTTTAAGTGCTTACTTCTCGAAGTTCTATTAATATGTGTTAAATACTGGTTCTATTTTGCCCATAGATTGGTGATAAAGTCTTGACTATTAATACATGTTTAATAACATGAAAACATGTTGCGCAGTACAAAAAATACAGTAGAAGTACAACTCTGATCTTCTGCCTGGCCTTTTGCCAACTATTTTGATATCTTCTTCCAGTCTTACCGAATGCAGTTGAATGCCAGTTTTTCACTTGGACGACGGCCTATCTGACCTCAAATAACCCAGCTAGTACTGGGTAATACGGTACCCCTTTGGTAACAGTGGTTGTCAGACGTTAGGGCCACTGACTACCTGTAACGACTGTCGAAGATGTACAAATAAAAGCTGGGACCCCAATGGCTTAACGTGCTGTTCGAGGCACGGAGGATACTCAGTATGGATGGTCACACATCCACGGGCCGACTTTGACAAGCGTGGCTTAACCCTGAAGATCAACAGATAGTTCAGTGGGTCGTCTGTCTTAGGGGCGGTTTATTATAGGTCGTTGATAAATCATAGGGAAAGCCTGCTACTCAATCATTGCTCTAGTGGGCTGGATTCATTACTCAGGGCAGTGTTATTTTTCCATTACGTAATTTTTCAGCTCCTAGGCCTACGGCTGAAAAATAAATACATTATGGAAAAGTTCTAAGTTTAGATAAAGTCTAGATTTGTGCCCGGTACATGGCAATAAGTTTAGGTAACCTGAAGTGGCAATGGGCTGGCCATATTAGCCGTAGAACTGATGACCGTTGAGGTAGACGTGTTCTTGAGTGGAGACCGAGGTTCAGGGTCGGTGGAGCGACGAGCTTCGCAGGTCGGCTGGTAGCAACTGGATGAGAGTTGCCGAGAATCGAGTTTAGTCGTGTGGGATTGAAGAGGCCTATGTCCAGCAGGGGACTTTTGTTGGCTGATGATGATGATGAAATGGCAATAAACTCAAGGGACTTCAAAAACTAAACCTGTATGTCATTACTTACCAGAATTTGATCCTTATTAGAGACACTACCAATGGTGTAATATAATATAAGGTGCAATGATACTGAAGCTAAAACGGTTACCACGGTATTCATTACGTCATTCTGAACCCCCCCACTTAGAAATTTTTCGTCGGTTATTAAACCTTTATAAGGCAAAGGGAATATTCCTCCCACCATATTTTTCAGCTGAATAATTAAATAATGTGTTCCTGTCAGTTATTCTATTGTTTAACACAAGTTATGAAAAGACTTATCAATCACTCACTAATTACTCGAAGAAAATAAAAACGTGTAAAAAAAGTTGAAATACAATTATATTATCCAATTTATTATCTACCAATAATACTTATGCCTATTTGGCATTATTTTCCGATTGCTAGATTGTTACGCCCATTAAAGGGTAAAAAAATATATATCAGCGGTTCAATTTTGATCGTGTAGGTATTACAGTTTTTTAGGAAACGGCAGATTTTTTGTTTTTAATAACAAGGCGAATAATTCATGTTTGTAATGATGTACAGAGTATGTGGTAAAGGTTTTCGCGTGGTCAGTGTCCATTCCATCCTAGACAAAATTCAGGAGGTTGTCATAGAAGACGTAAATAATCCATATAAATTACGGTACCTGGTCAATAATAATAAACGTTGATTTTTTTAGTTTTTTTAATTTGACACTTTTTCAGAATGAAGCCCTTCTCAAAAGAGGAGAATCACCCGTTTATCGAATAAACGTCTGCGTTTGTTTGTGTGTGTGTAAGCGCGGTTATAGGGCTAGTATGCGTTTTAATACGGGTGGTGTACACTTACGGATTTCCGATAAAAAATTACCTACCCATTTTATTATTGATTCGGGTCGAGAATAATTAGCATAGTTACCTCCTTGAATTTGACGAGGATGCAAAACTACACCTTGTATACCTAATGTGTTTTTTTTTTCAAAATCAACGTTTTCAATTCCTGGCTAGGAATATTGATTTTTCAAAAATACAATGACCTCCCCCGAGACTCCTTTGAATATTTTTCGATATTCCTCAGTTTCGGAGTTGGCCATCCAGACCACTTGAGAAATACACCCTGTATACCCTTTTTTGTTACACGTTTTTGAGATAGACAAATGAGTGTTCTGTATTAAATGGTTCTTCTGTTTGTTAAGCATGTATTGGCTATGAGAATTGTTTAGGTAATAATTATTTGTTGTTGAGCTTTTCCTCTGTTCCCTCGCGGCTTACTAACCCGGTCAGTTTATGGCGTAACTGAGATAATAGGATCTAATTATAAACGTTACAACGGGTTAATCAGTTTTACCGACGAACGTTGTTTCCTAACTGAACAGACCTACAATAATAATATGTATAATTATGTATCAAAAGTAGAAATAAAATAAAGGGCGTCAAAAACATTCGGCCGCATCGCTGTTAACGCGAAAAGTGCCCTGAAGGCTGGCAGCATTACCACGTTGCATGGCATGATTCTTTGGCCAAGAAGTATGCCAGCCTTTTGGTCACTAGAACAGTCGACAAACAGCTTGGCATAGTCTCGAAATACTCGTACACTCGGACGCCATGGCCCCAGTGTTCGAACCCCAAACGGCTCAAACACATAACTACCAATTGAGTCATTGTATTTGCGCCGTTTGAGGTTTTCAGCACCTGCAGCAGCCGCCCCAGCACAGTCCGCCGTGCTAGAAGATGGGATGGCGCAAGGGTGTCGACACATGTTGCATCCCACACCAAAGGCCGACCCAACTTCCATAGCATCATGATCATACCGTCTGGTCTCTGCACGATGAACTAAATAATATAACATAAGATCACGCCTGTTATCCCGGAAAGGATAGGCAGAGGTGTACCTAATAGTACACCAACGTTTCGCTTAGTTATGTTTCAAGTCCCATGTAGTAGTGGGCGAGCCTATTGCCATCAACTGGGTACAAATCCAGACTTCGTGCCGCTACGGACAAATTCCCTGGAATGGAAAAACTCAATAACACTATGGCCATCCTGGGAATCGAACCGGAGTTGCTCGCGCACTCGACCACTAAACCGACGAGGTAGTCAGTCGAGGCGGTTAAGGTTTTTATAAAATAAAATGAACTTAAATTAAATAAAAACAATTTATTAACATTTAAACTAAATTAATACAATTATTTTCTTTGGAAAGTTATAGTCTCCCGTGTAGCTTATTTATTTATTTATTTGGTACACCAACAGCAATACATACGAAACATTTATAGGAGACAATAAAAAAATATATATAAAAGTACTGGTATGTATGCCTATTACAGGTATACGCAGCATTCGCCATAGTGACAACAACATAAAGTTCTCTAATACTAATATACATCATACAAAGTGAATACAATAAAATTTTTACTTAAAACTAAATGAAATGAATTATCATGATATGTATCATGAATGCGATATCTAGAGATTTTTATTTTCAGTTGTGATAGTAACTAGTTGGGCGGAAGTAAATTGTTTAAAGGCAAATCAAATAGGTAATCTGCTCTTCTCTCTCTCTAACTGATCTTCTAAACTTGTTAAGAGTAACATTAACATTTATTTCATTAAATGGTATATTTATTTGATATAAGGTAGTACTTGTAGATCCATATTTATCATTTCTTAGTTGGGTTCAATGACCAGATATTTCGAAGATTTCTCTCGGGATTTTCCAACTAGAATTTCTCAACAGCAGCCGTGTGTCTCCAAGTGCTTTATTGCTATCAATAGCCCTTCATTGTCTTCTTCTTCCTTGCTCTGTCCCACTTTAAGTGGGGTCGGGTCTCCTTATTTTCTGGCGCCAGGGCATTCTGTCCTGGGTTGTCGAGTCGGGCAGTTCTTCCTCCAATAGTTATAGGAGCTTCGTCATGCTAGTCCACCACGTAGCCGGAGTTCGACCTCTACCTCTCTTGTATTCAGGTAGTTGCAAAGCTTTCTTCACTAAATGCTCCTCGTTTCATCGCATCACGTGACCATACCATCTGATACGGTTCTCGGTTAGTTTGTCTGGTATAGGAGCGATTTTGAAACTACCACGGATATGCTCGTTTTGTACCTGGTCCAGTCTCGCCAATAGCTCCTTAATGAAAGGGATTTAAAAAAAAAAGCGACTCGATTCGGTGGATGATTCTCGGGTCGGGCTTAGTGTTATTGAGGTTTTCCATGAGGAATTTCACAGTAGTATTCACGGAGTAATAGGCTCGCCCCCAATTACATAGGGCCTAAACATAGCTGGCGATTTGTGGGTGTACTATTAGGTACATCTTTGCCTAGCCCTTTGGGGTTTACAGGCGTGATGCTATGTTAAAAAACCGTGGTTTCACCTCTGCATGTCCCTTTGAGGAATACTATCGTGATGTCACGTTCTTTGTTGTCTAACAATCGCTCTCCGCGGCTTGGAAAGCACATTAAGCCGTTGGTCCCGGCTGTCATTTGTAGATCTTTGACAGTCGTTGTAGGTAGTGGCCCGGAAGTCTGACAAACAGTCTTACCAAGGGATATCGTATTACCCAGTACTAAGTGGGTTGTGGGGGTGAGGCAGTAGCTTCATGTAAAATGCTGGTATTCAGCTGCAACCTGTTAGACTGGAAGCCGACCCCGACATAGTTGGGAAAAGGCTAGGCAGATGATGAAGAGGTGTTCTTTGCTGGTCTACCTATGTCTGTTCTTATTTTTATCCGATTCGTTGTAACTGGCAATAAGTCGCCCTCGTGGAAGTATGTTCTTGTGAACGTTAATTTGCACACCTGAAAATAAAAATCTTCATTTTAATAATGTTTTTAAATACTTCATATAACTGGCGAATTGTGGGTGTACTGTAGGGTACACCTCTGCCTAATTCTTCTTGGATTTATAGGCGTGATGTGATGTTGGGTATTCACTGTATACATGACGCTTTTTAATTAAATAATTAATCGACACAACTTTATATACTTGAAATGTAGGTATAAATAGGCAATGTGCGGACTATTTGCATATCTCGTCAGTATACAAAACGAAAGAGAAATATTTATAAACAATTTATGAACATGATTGTGTGTAACTCCTAACCTAATACTCTTTTTAATATCATTCACAGCACACTCGCTCGCCGTCACTTATCGTGCGCATACATCGGCCCTTTCTTATTTGTTGTAACCAAGTTAAATTATAGTCTATACACATCGAAAATAGCAGTTTTATTAGGTCGAGACCACCAGCATCACAACTGGAGCTCGACACTCAAACACCCATCTTCAAAAAAGGAGGAGGTTATGTATTTGTCGACTATCTTTTTTGAAGTCTGGTATAAATTAATTAAGTAATCAAAATACACTTACCTTTACCTTGCATCTTTTTTACTAATGCGCTTTTATCAGCTAAAGCTGATGCGATGAAAAAACACAAAAATAATACAAATAACAGTTTCATTTTGATATATTTTTAGTGTTTGCTGTATGGAGTACTAGAATATTATGACAAAGGCTTTGTGGATCTAGACTTTTAATACGTACTGTATACCTGCGAACCCGCGGTAAGTATGGCAATACAAAAGTATTAACAGAAGTACAACTCAAATACTAGTTACTAGTTTATGCCTGCGGCTTCGCCCGCGTGGATTTCGGTAATTGTTCCACCTTATATAAAGTATCCTATGTGTTATTTCTTCTTTACCGTGTGGTTAGTGCTTAACCTGGTGTCAGAGTTTTTATGCCGCTCATGGGCCTCTGACTTGGCTTTACATGCCGTCGAGAAATATCTCTCAGGCAAGCTGGTTTCCTCACGATGTTTTCCTTCACCCAAGCAAGTGATAATTATACAATACGCACATGATTTTGAAAAATCAGAGGTGCGCGTCTTGGGTCCGAATTCGAGACCCGTGACTTGGCAGTCCTACGGTCACACCAGTGTGACTAGGCTATCTCTTTATCCTATGTGTTAATCCAGGTTATAAACTATGCGTGTGCCAAATTAAATCCAATTACTTTCAGTCGTTTTGGCTTGAAAGAGTCAGAAGACATCCACCATCGCAAACTTTCGCATTTATAAGAGTAATAAGATGGTTTTTTTTTTATATTTTAATTAATCTCTTGTGCACTGTGAAGATTATTATCTGAAACGAATATAATTAACTGCCTAGTTAGTCGAGTAGTCGCAAGCGCGGCTGCTGAGCTTGAGTTGCTGGGTTTGATTCCCGGTTCGGGCAAAGAGTTATTGGGTTTTTCCTTCAGGAATCTCTCTGTAGCATCCACGGAGTCTGGATTTCTGATCGGTTGATGGCAATTGGCTCGCCTCTTAACACACGAGACTCCACCATAACTGGCGAAATGCGGGTGTACTATAGTGACACCTCTGCCAGACCTTTCCGGGATTGCAGGCGTGATGCGTGGCGTAAAAAACGTTACGGTTCTGTACTAAATGTTTCTTCTGCCGATATCTTTTTGGTATATGGATGTGAGATGCGATGAATAATTTACTCCGACCGTTTCCTTATACTCGGGTTTTTCCACCCGGCATTCGGTACTTGTGTGGACTCTGCGAATTATTAAATTCTTTTGTTTAAAGAAATACACAATACATTTATATCGAGGTTAACGATATAACACACTTTACGCACGTCCACAAGCTATGCCGAGATAATACGAGCTAGCTATAAAGGCCGGGGCAGACCAAATGCGTAATATGCGGCGCAAGATGGGAAGAGCTGTTTGTATTTGAAATGAAGGATTTAGGTTTTTTTTTTTTAAATTCCCTTTTGTGGTTATTTGAATTCGATATGCACCGCGTCTGCGGAGTTCACTAGCTGATTTAATTTGATTTAGTACCTGGGCGACCGAGCTCTGAAAACGATTTTTTGGAATTTTTGAAAATAATTTATTATTTTTCTAAAAAATTAGAATTGATTTCCCGTATAGTGAGCGCAGGATTGATTAAATTGATTGATCCGAATAAATACACAAAAATAATATACATAAATTGGTTTTAAAATCTAAATTTTTAACAAACTTTTAAAAACGAAAGGTTGCTCAATTCTACCCGAATATTATAGTCTTTCTGTTGTTTCTACCTATCCCTGTTGTAAAAGGCGTGAGTATTTATTTATATTATTTAACAATCTAAGCGTGAACTCTGCGAAGCTCCCTCTTGGATTATGTAAAATGAATACTAATATATACCTAAGAGTATGTAAATAAATCTATATGTAATTATGAAGCTGAAGAGTTTGTTTGTTTGTTTGGTTGAACGCGCTAATCTCAGGAACTACTGGTTCGAATTGAAAAAATCTTTTAGTGTTAGATAGCCCATTTATCGAGGAAGGCTATATAACATCACGCTACGACCAAAATGAGCGGAACATCAATAAAAAATGTTATGCAGACGAAGTTGCGCGACTTAGCTAGTTAGAATATAAATGCAGAATTTACCTGTGGTATTCATTAAGAAAAATGATTTATTATATATTAATGAATGATACTCGCTTTTACTGTGGTTTTGCTCGTTTATTTTCTTGTGTGGTATGTATGACCTAAAAACTGTATTA
Organism: Standfussiana lucernea; assembly: GCA_964057025.1. Lineage (NCBI taxonomy): Eukaryota > Metazoa > Arthropoda > Insecta > Lepidoptera > Noctuidae > Standfussiana > Standfussiana lucernea. The sequence goes on from OZ059812.1 coordinate 3,814,127, forward strand.
AATCACGTCCGTGATGTTTTGCTAGATAATTTTATTTAAACCTGTTCACGTGAACACAAGGCTTGCTTATTTTTTAGCCAGAGATTCAGCATTGCCTTTCAACGCGTCGTATCGCTGGCAAAACAGTATTTAAAATTTTACTGGCTCAAAACTGCCACTTCCACGGCGTCGTCGGTGGTAGCGATGTTATTTTTAACCGACAATAAAAAAGGAGAAGGTTCTCAGTTCGTTGAAATCTTTTATTTTTTGGTATGTTCCGCGATTACTCGGACACGCCTGGACCGATTTGGAAAATTCATTTTTTCCATGGATGTCGAAGTGTTTCCTCGATTTCTGGTTCCTGGAGCTATCGAGGGAACTCTTCAAATTTTAAAAGCACACTTGAAGCCATTTGTTGCGTGTACCAACATGGTGACACGTACTTTTTATATAATATATTAAGATGACCAACAGACACCGGTTATTCTTATATACTATTTATCACACATTTACACTGGAGTACTATATAATTCTGAACCGGTTTTTCCTACAAGGATAAAATATGTCGCAAATTAAATGTTTACATAAAACCCATTTTGTTTATTTTTGCATGCCATTGTGATTCATTGAAGTTACTCAATAGATTTTTGTAAGGGTTTTTTACTGTCGTAAGAATAAAATTGCGATTTTGACACAGATGAGCTAAGTATGTCGAGAAAAAGACCTTATATACATTAAGATAAGTATATAGTGATACTGTTAGCCTGTGTCATCCCACTGCTGGGCAAAGGCCTCTCCCCACGACTTCCAGTTGTTCCGATCCAGGGCCAATGTGGACCACTGGTCGCTGGTCTTGTCCAGCTCGTCCCGCCGTCTTCTACGAGGTCTACCGCGAAGCCTTCTGGCCGTGTCCGGGCTAAAGAAAGTGGCTATTTTGTCCCACAATTGTTGGTTGTTGTTTGTATTTTGTTTTTTGTAAAAACATTATGATTTAAAAGAGTGTCCATGGAGTTTCTTGCCCATTCTTCTCCATAGAGATCTGGCTTGTGACTGGGACTGTAGCTTCATTTTTTATTTCTGTCTTTGTTTCGACAGTTCAAAAGTGCCTATAATTGGCCTACTTGAAATAAACGCTTTGATTTGGATTTTTTTTATTTGACATTTCTTTGGGCATGCGGCAGACGTGGCCAGCCCAGTCTCACTTCAGCTTAGCGGCTTCTTGAGCAACGTCAATAATTTGTGTTTTGGAGCACAGCGTTGTGTTGCGTATACGGTCGGTTAGTTTGACGGCAAGAATGCTACGCTCCATTGCAAATTGGCAGACCTTGAGTTTGGACTTTTGAAGTTAAGTACATGCTTAACGTATTGTGTGTGGTCTGCAAATGGTACACCACAGACTACCTGCAGCACTGTCGATCCTTCTCCCTTAGAACCATCTAAGGGTTGTCTTTAAAAGATCGCTTTTACGGTGCCATTATGTCTTTATAGTTCCAAGTTTCTACAAAAAAAACAGCTGTTCTATTTTGACCGTGTAGCTATTGCAGTTTTGTAGGAAACAGCTGTTTTTTTCTTTAACAACTGACGATACATTTCTATTTCTGGTGGTTAAGAATGAAGTACTGAATACGTGGTTACCTTTTTTGCATCGGTGTCCTTTACATCCTGTATACACATGTTATGTTTTTGCAAAATAAAGAGCGGTAGGATAGCTGTTGACGTGGAGTGGTCCAATTAAAATCACATTAAGTTGTTTCTATACTCTGACACCAGGTCACTCAACAATCACACGATAAAGAAGAAGAATTATTTCTATAAAATGTTTTATTTATCTCTTTCATCAAAACAACATCTTTTTTCCTATTTATTAACACATACATTATTATAAATCATGAAAGTGACGAAAGCACATTTTTATTTAAAAACTTTTTGTTTTTTTGTTTTCGTTGGTTATTAAAATTAAAATAAACTGTTTCATACTTTAATGTAGTACATACACGGTCAAAAGTTATGGAACAGCAGATTTTTTTTCATAACCGACGAAAATTTTACATCCTGGGCAGTTATGATCTGTTAGTTCAGGAATGTTTTAGTATTATTCCGAGAGTGACAGCTGTCTAGCGCTGTCACGTTCCCACTCTCGGAATAGCCCTAAAACATTTCTGCACTAACAGATCATGGTAATCCACCTGGGTGTTCAGAATTATGGTATGACTTCGTGGCAACAGTTCATGCGTCAATGTTCCTATAAACGGCTATATTTATGACTGGCTTTTGCCCTCACTTCGCCCGCTGGAAAAAACACATTGTATGGCATTCGGCTACATCGGCAATGGCTTTACATCAGTTAAAGATTTTTTGAAATTGGATCAGTTGTTTCAGGGATTACCCGTTACATCCAACCTTTTTATAACATAATAACTAGTTCACTGGCGCAACTTCGTCTGCGTAACATTGTTGATGAATACTCCGCTCCTATTAGTCGCAGCGTGATGTTTTACAGCCTATAGCCTTCGTCGATAAATGGGCTATCCAACACTAAAAGAATTTTTCAATTCCAACCAGAAGTTCCTGAGATTAGCGCGTTCAAACAAACAAACAATCAAACTCTTTAGCTTTATAATATTAGTATAGATTAAAGATGATTAAGAGAAGCAGGTTTAAAACTGAGAATAATCAAAGTTTTCATATCACTTATCATACATTCTGTATTCCTTAGGAATAGGTACATTGTAATTATGTTTAATTCTTGAACCGGGAAGAAACGGAAATGGTGTTGTTGGCCTCTTGTCAGGATCTTTTCTGGGCTCTGAAAAAAAGAAATAGAAAATTCTTTATTATCCGAACACATTCTTACTTGAAAAAACAGCCGCCTTATTATAATAGAGGATTATTATTATTATTTATGGAGGGTTGAATTTAATTCTAGAATAAAAAATCAAATTATTTGTCATCTATGAACACATTGGACCCTTGTGGTAGATACAACCCTTTCAACGTGGGGGCGGCCTGTGATATGATGATTATTATTTTTTAACCGACTTCTAATAAAAGAGGTGGTTATGTATTCCACCAGCACCTCTTTTTTTTTCGTCCGATTTATCCGTGATTACTGATCCGATTTAATTGGTTCTTTTGTAAATCGTTGAAATGAATTGAAATTGAATTTTTCTAACACTTTTCAAATTCAAATTCATTTATTTCAGGTTTCAATATTGTATAATATTATTATTAGTATTAGAAAGCATCTTAAATTATTCAATAATAAATACAAAATCACACAAATAAAAACATCGGAATTAATCAACTTTAAATACACCAAACAATCAAATTAGACAAATCAAAATTAAAAACCAAATTAAAATCATTTCAATTTCTTTTACACGTAATTTTTTTTTTAAACTCTATCAAGCTGATGTGTTTCGTACCTTCGAGTCCCAGCGGTGGGAACATAGGCTCAATATGTATGTTATGTAAGGTTACACCAGGACAGTTTGTTACAATAAATGGTAGATGTCACATGTCTACCAAATTTTGGTTCTTAGGACATGACAGAAAAAAAGAACTTCATCACGATATTAACCTTCTCCGTTTTAAGAACAGTGGCGATATCAGTGGTATGCCTAAGGTCTAACAATGCAGCAAGCCCGTAGCGCAAGTAGGCTGTTCAGAAACCCTAATATCATGAAGACTAGTGGCTTATGAGGGCAAGCCAAGCTTGTAGGCTTGTATGAAAGTACCGACACTAGGTGATCTATACGGGTTGGAAGGGACACCGACGCGACAACGGAAACCACATACTCAGTACATCATTCTGAACCCCCCCACATAGAAATTTCTCGTCGGTTATTAAAAAAAATATCGGCTGTTTCCTACAAAAGTGCAATACCCACAAGGTCAAAATGTATGGAATAGCTAATTTTTTTTAAAAATAACCGACGAAAAATTTCTGTTTGGGGTGGGGGGGGGGGGTTCAGAATGATGTACTGAGAATGTGGTTTCCGTTTTCGCGTCGGTGTCCCTTCCACTCCGTATAACTTAATAAAATTGAAGTGTCTGTTTGTGATTTAAAAATAACAGCTTTTTAATGGATGCATATGAAAGTATATACGATACTAATAACAAAAAAAAAAAACTTTTATTTTTGTATTTTGTCTGTCTGTCTGTTTGTTTTTTCCGCGTAATCTCCGAAACGGCTGGAGCAATTTCGACGGGACTTTTACTGGCAGAGACCTGATGTTATAAGGAGTACTTAGTTTATTTTAGGAAAAAGGACTAGCGTTACGTGCCAAAACTTTAAAAATCTTAAAATTGTTAACAAAATTCGATCCAAATAGGGAAGTAATATTTTTATAATAATTTCACGCGGACGAAGGTCGCGTGCAGCAAATAATATGTAATAAATTACACAAAGTAACGCGCCCGTCTAGATTTGAACTAACGACCTCCAAAAAAAAACAGTAAAAAAAAAGTAACAAAAAAACAGGTCAAAAACGGTCTTGTACAAGAATGTAAGTAAAATAGTGAACAATAACTTATATTTATTAAAATTACCTTTCGACGATTTATCAGCCACCGCTGCGGCGAATACGAAAAACAGAAAGAATATTAAAAGAAACTTCATCTTAGTGCGCGATGCTCAAAACTCCTCCTCAATGTACTGACCAAACAATTACTCACGGAGCTTTATACTTTTATGCCAAGAATTTGTAATATGTACATTATTATGTAAGTTGATGACTCATTACAGTTACGGACATAAATATTAATACACTTAGTAAAGTTGAGAACCGGTTTTCTCGTGGATAATCGATTATTTATTTAAATAACATGACATCACGCCTATAATACCCGAAGTCAGAGGTGTACTTATAGTACACCCACATTTCGCCAGTTATGTTTAAGTACCATGTGAAAAAGGGCGAGCCCATTGCCATCAGCCGGGCACAAATCAAGACTCCGTGGCTCCTGAGAAATTCAAACTTGAACATTAATAGACAAAGTTATTTCCGGATTTTTAATATCAGTATCCAAGTTTTTTTCAAATTAAATACGCTTTTTTTTTTCAAATTAAATACGCTTGCGTTTGGCCGCAACTCGCTTGATGTGAAGCTATGATGCGGCTTAGGGTGGAGCACGCGCGCCTAGAAGAAATCGATTCGCTCGAACCTTGAATAGATCCAGATTATATTATGCGTAGTAGAATCAATAGAGCATAATATATTCACGTTTTAAAGTTACTTAGTGCATACAATATTAGTGCTCGTAAGTTCGTATTGAAAAATGAAAATGAAAAATGTTTATTTGTCCCAAAAGCATGTATTATATAAGTAACTAGCGACCCGCCCCGGCTTCGCACGGGTGCAATGTAGATACTAATGTTTTCTCTACTATAATATGCATGTATTATACATAAATACCTTCCTCTTGAATCACTCTATCTATTAAAAAAAACCGCATCAAAATCCGTTCCGTAGTTTTAAAGATCTAAGCATACATAGGGACAGACAGACAGCGGGAGCGACTTTGTTTTATACTATGTAGTGACTAAAATTTTCCTTATACATGAGACCCTGCGAAATATTTCCATAGTATTAGCATCCTTTAATATTCCAACTGCGACTGCAAAATGGTTAAGCTGAATGGTGCTGATCCATGCGTCATGTTCGTAAACAGGTTTTAACTTTAGATGTAGCTCAACACCAATTATTGTTTGAATAACATGTATTAAATTGTACTTGTCAAACGTCAAATAAAAAAACATTTTTTGCAAAATTAATTACTGACTTACGAAAAAAAAACTCTAAAAAGTGGAAAATAACTTTACTTTCGGAAGTCGGTGGCAAAAAAATCAATGAAACAAACATAAGCCACCGACTTCCGAAAGATAAGTTATTTTCCAATTGTTAGTGTTTTTCCACTTTTTTGGAAGTCGGTTATTTTTTTTTTGCAACAAAAAAATGCGTATTATAGAGGATAACTCATAAACTACGAAAGTAAAGTAATAAATATTTATATGGGACCCCCACGCCAGTTTCCTGTACCGAATGAAAAATTAAATCCGACCAGTAATTACGACGAAAACGGTGAACATACATGAAAAAACTTTTTGCAAAAAAAACCGACTTCCAAAAAAAACACTAAAAAAAGTGGAAAATAACTTTACTTTCTGAAGTCGGTGACTATTGTCTGTTTCATTGACTTTTTTGCCACCGACTTCCGAAAGTAAAGTTATTTTCCACTTTTTTTAGTGTTTTTTTTGGAAGTCGGTTTTTTTTGCAAAAAAGTTTTTATTTTACCCTTTTTAGTTATCGTATCACACTAAGGCTCGACCGAGATGGGTTTTTCGTTCTCGGCCGAGACCGAGACCGAGACCGAGAATAAAATAATATCTCGGCCGAGACCGAGAGCCGAGAACGAGAATAGAAAAAGCGTGAAATTTTTTTTTTATACTGTTTGCTTTTTAATACACTACTAATTGTTTAACAAAATTAATTGTTTTAATAATCAAAGTTAAATAACATTATATTATAACATAAAAAAAGCAATTTTTCGGCATTTTCGCCCTTCAAAGAATGTCGTCTCTCGTCATACAATTGTCCAGCTTTGCTAAAAAGTTGTTCACTTGCTACGCTAGTAGGCGGCGCAGATAAAAACTTATTTGCTGCGGGCTTAAGCACCTTATAAGGCGACGAAAACCAATACTCAAAAATATTAGCATTTCTTTGCAGTCTTGGCTCTCTAAGAAAGCTTTCTAGCGCTATTTCGATCACAGAGCTTGAACTGTATTCGTCATTGGTCATTGGCTCGTCTTCCAACTCTATCGAATCATGAGCTGCCCATAAGTTGGATTGACTTGTTGCAGCCATGTTTGACGAGTTAGTTGAAGATGCCCATGTCGTCTCACGAGAATCTGATCCTACATTTTCATTGAGAGTGAGAGTCTCGATAATATGAAGTTTGGCTGAGTTAACTTCGCTTTCAGTTAGATATTTAGTTTTAAACCGTGGATCGATCAGTGTTGCAGTAACTAGTGGCAAACAACTTTTAACAAATGAAAACCGCTGATTAAGTGCATCCAGTAGCTTGCTCTTCATCGTCTCTGCGTGATTTCCAATTTCATTATCATCTTCCTGGTCATTAAAGGACTGAATGTTTTGTGTTGGCGTTGGCGCCAATTTTCCATTCAACATTGCCACCAACGGTATTACCACTGAAACACAGGACGAGTCGGAAGAGATATCCAACGTGGCTTGGTAAAAGCATTGCAAAACGTTCACTATATCTTTCATGAAATTCCATTCATCACTGTTAATTTCTAGTATGCCTCCTTTTTCAATACGGTATAGGTTCAAAGCATTTTTTTGCTCAAGCAGTCGTTCCATCATTAAGTAGGTACTATTCCACCGAGTTTCGACATCTTGAAAAAGCGCATGCTCCGGTAAATTTAAGGTTTTTTGAAAGGTACTTAAATGTCTTCGAGCTTGTTCACTCCTGTGAAAATGGCCGACTACTTTATGACATTTTTTTATCAGCGTTTCAACTTCTGCAACCGAAAAAATGGCATCATGGATCGTCAACTGCAGAGTATGAGCAACACAACCCAACGATGTGAATTCAGCTACTCGAGTGGCGCGGACCATGTTGCGAGCGTTGTCTCGTACAGCCAAGTGAACTTTTTTTGCAATGTTATAAGTTTCGGCAATTTCTTTGAGTTTTTCTGCTATATAATCGCCAGTGTGGTCGTCTTCCAGAACAGTCGCAGCCAGCACCACTTTAAGGCGCTGTTCTTTCCGAACGAAATGGGCAGTAAAACTCAGCAGCGAACAAGTTTTTGTAGGATTTGACCATATATCAGTAGTAAAACTTATCCAATCAGCTTTCATTAACAGAGATACCACTTTGGCTTGAACCTTTTCATATGTTTCAGGCATTAACTGACTGCGAAAGTATTTTTCGGACTTCAATTTGTATCGTTTTGGCCCAGATGGATCAGCGAAATTCAAACGTTTAAATCCTTCACCTGACACTGTAGTATAAGGTTGCATGTCCACAATTATGTAATCCATAATTGCTTTATCGATTCGTTTGACAATCTGATGATCATCAGGCCATTTTGCTGAAGGCGGATGAGATATTAATTGTTCTATAGTAGGTTGATGCTTTTTATCATTATTATCAATATCAATATTAAGGCGCACGGGCTTTGAAATAGCCGGTTTCAAACTATTTTCGTGAGCAATTTCAGCCAGTTTATTCTCATAGTGTTCATATTCAGATGAATGATATTTCGACAGGTGCAGTTTCAAACCTTTGATAGTCTGATGTTTGGGCTGAGGACTGCCTAATGACACCGTTTTACTACACGACTTACAAGTAGCCTTTGATGGATGTAATACAATATTTTTTTCATAATATTCCCAAATAGGATTTACTTTAGGCATATTTAGTTTTCATCTGCAACAATACAATATTATACCTTCTTAGTAAACATAAACATTAAACACATTAAATCGAAACAAAACTGAAAAAATAGCACCTGATAAGATTGTTGTTTAAAAAACAAATAAGTCGTTAACTTAGATCAAAACCAATTTTCGATTAATTTTACTAAGAAACGGTACCTAACCTACGTATCGTATTTGATTTTGGCAAAAAGCTTTGCAAGTGCTATAGGTACCTATTGACAAACAAACCATGTGTTTAGTTATTTTTAATTGTAGGTATTTTATTAATTATAAACCTTACGTATTTTCAGCAAAAAACATACGCATAACGTCACAAAACCCTATCAATCTGTAATATATATTTAATTTACTTATATTTATAAAAACAACTTACCCGCTTTATATTCCACCGCAAAACTATAAGTAATGATCTTGCTTTCACCAAACCAGTGTAATTAATCAATTTACAAGTATCAACAACAAGTAATCACAGCAAGTAGCAACACAACACTTAAAAGAACTTATTTTAATTTACTGTGTTAAAACAAACTTCCACTCATTACTATTGTAAACATAAACAATTACAAATACTGCTCGAATGGGGCGAAAGCGGCCGGCCGCAGTTCGCCAGCCGGGACTTCAACCAATCACAATTCAGCTCTCTCACGCACTTACACCAATCGACTACGCGCTGCGGCGCGTTGCCACGCGCGGTAAAATTTGAATGCCGATCCGAACAATGTTACAATCTCGGTCATGACCGAGAATCTCGGCTATAATTAGCCGAGAACCGAGACAAGTTTCTCGGTTGGATTTGTAGCCGAGAATACCGAGACCGAGACCGAGACCGAGATCTCGGTCGAGCCTTATATCACACACAAATCCTTGTCAAGTACCAATTTCGCAATTTCTTTTACTTGGATGACATTTTTTCCAGCTATTTTGATTTCAAAACCAAACTGCTGAACCGATTTTGATGAAATTTCTATGGGACCAATCGGGAAGTAGATCCATTCAGATAAAAGAAGAATTTTTCAAATCGGTTCATAAATGACGGAGATATGAGGTAACAAACACAAAAAAAAAAAAAAAAAACTTACAACCGAATTGAGAACCTCCTCCTTTTTTTGAAGTCGGTTAAAAAATAAAAAAGATGCTGGTGGAATACATTACTTACTCTTTTTTTAGATGTTGGTTAAAAAAACTTCAATATCAAAATAATACCTTTCAAGTCGTGTTGATCTTGCGGTGCTTCGTCCCTAATGCCAGTCTGGTATCTCCTTATAATATTCAAGCAGTATGAAGAAAATAATTTAAAATAATATTATATGTACTGCACTATCCACTTTTATCTTTCTGTGGATTATTTGGTAATCCATGGTAAAGTTTTATTATCTTCGATGCCGGTAATCCAAAGATTTCTACTAAAATTTTATCTGAAACAGAAATTTATTTTTATTTTTATTTGATTAGAGATGTACCTACGCCGTTGACGGCAAGACATAGCGTTCATTTTATTATTATTGACGCCTATACTTTTTGTTTACCTAAATAAGTTCTTCAAATAAAAACATTTGAATTTTGTTAATTCTGGATATTGTCAGCGACAGCCCGGAATCTGGATTTGTGACAATACTCTCGTACGGTTGACGGCAATTTTCTCGCCGCCTGTTAAATTGGTTTGAACATAAGTGGCGATATGAGGGTGTACTATACAAGGTGTAAACGGACCCTTCAAGAAGCTGTCAACCAAGCATTCTGTACTAGTTTAGAAACTCTACACAAACATTATTGCTGAGAAACGACGAAATGAGGGTGTACTATAGGTACTTACATCTCTACCTAACCCTTCAAGGGGAAACAGGCGTGATGTTTATGTTAAAATAACCGACTTCCAAAAAAAACACTAAATAAAGTGAAAAATAAGTTTACTTTCGGAAGTCGGTGACTATGGTTTGTTTCATTGACTTTTTTGGCACCGACTTCCGAAAGTAAAGTTATTTTCCACTTTTTTTGGGGTTTTTTTTTGGAAGTCGGTTTTTTTTTTCAAAAAAGTTTTTATTTTACCCTTTTTAGTTATCGCATCACACACAGCTTTTTTTTTTTTATAAAACGACGAAAAATCTCTATGTGGGGGTGGAGGGGTTAGAATGATTACCCATTTTAGCGTCGGAGTCCCTTCCACCCCGTATCAGATATACATTAAACTAAACTGGTTCTGTTCGACGCCAAACGTCCCCTATCTGAGCATGGTGCTGTAGCATATAAAAATCTTACACCGCTCATATTCTGTTATGGCCCAAGCGATGCCACGCTCAGATACGACAAATAAATTCTACAACGAATAAAACAAAAATAAAACAACAAATATGAAATGAGATGAGAAAATATGTTATCATCTACACCCATCGTAACCTCAATATCTTCTATAACGAACCTTATCAATTATACATCCAAAGTATATTACCTTCGTCACCAGTCGGTTTTTTCTTGTCTCTGTTTTCCTCAGGATACGCAGCAGCCAAAACAATACACAGTAACACTAAATATAAAATCTTCATTTTTAAACACGACCGTCCTGTCTATGACGCTGCCTACTTTTACAATGTCTTACATACACTTGACAAGGTAAAAATGGAAATGCGTAATATATACTGAGTGAATCATATACAGGGTGGCACCACCAAAGCCACAGCAAATTAAACTGCGTATACCTCATGACATTCCCAGTCTGCGTACAAAAAATCAATCGAATGTATCCGGGTCATTGTCAAATTTCGCGCAGGTAAACTAGTCCCTCAACTGTGTTATTTTTTTATTAGTAATAATCACACAACCTCTTACAAATTTTACATTAAATACAAAACACATCGCATTAATAAACATTTATTACTAAAATAGAGACTAAGTTTTGATTTTTTTAGTTTTTTTTTAAAGTAACAGTGTGGTAATTTCTGGTAACAGAATGGTTTTCCTTACAAACTCTATGTGTCCCTGGTAACACTCCGTTATAATAAAGATCAAATAATTTTATTTTCCACTATATCAACCTACCTTAAATAAATTATTACCATAAACATTGTATTGTTAATATTTATAAAATATTTTTTGAAATCGGTAAGTATCAAAATAGAATTAATAAAAAAAAAAATTAAACTTGGTCCTGCGTTTGTGTGGAAATGTCGGAAATACTCTGTTACTGAGTAAATAGCAACTTAAAATAGAAATGGCGCTGCTTAGACTTTATACTAGCTTGCACGAGATGTCTGCATTAATTGTGGCTGATCGCTAGATCGGGGGGAAGGGTACAGGAGGTGTCAGTCGTCCGCCAGACGTAGAACAGGCTGCGTGTTTTTATTGTGCGTCCACTCTGTTACCTACCTACTTACGTAAGTAAATACACTTATTTTTCATTATTTTATGTTCAGTATGTTGTCAAAGAAGTAAATTTTCTAAATAAGAAGGAAAAAGTGTACTTTACGCTTTACTTTATGACTTATGTCTTATGGAATGTAAAATTTACTACTCTGTTACTGCTCAACTCTGTTACTAGCGCGTGGTAACGGAGTTGTTAAGACAGTAACAGAGTTGAATTTGCCTTTATTTTTTAACTTCGGACTTAAATTTTATGTCTCAAACCACTAACTTATGTAATTTATAAGCTTGTAAAGTATAAATAAAACGTGTAGGTAGGTGCTCCCTACAAAAGTGCAATACCTACACGGTCAAAATGTATGGAACAGCAGATTTTTTTTAAATAATCGTCAGAAGAATTTCCATGATGATATACTGAGTATATGGTTTCCGTTTTCGCGTCAGTGTCCCTTCCACCCCGTATTCAAATAAACTTTAAAACATTGTTACAGGATACTGTGTGTTTCTTTGCGATTTCAAGATTGTGATGTCTCTCACGCCTGCTGATAAGCAGAGACGATGCCGAGAACGGCATAAAATAATCCCGAAAAGAAGGCAGAATCTAAAAGAAATGATCGAGAGTGATACCACACCAACAAACTCTTAGGACGAGATTTAACAACACGTGAACATCGAGCAATAAAAAAGAAATGGCGATCTGCAAATTCAAGACGAAGGGATAAGGCCAGAGCTCTCCGTATTGTTATCCTCACCCCAGAGTCATCACCTCCTCCTAGTCCAAACCCTTCAGTTCAAGATCAAGTTTGTCTACGCCTCAGCTGGCTACTTTGCGTGAAAAGTAGTCCTAGCTCCATCATATCGTCAGCTTCTCGCGGCAGAAAGCAAGTAAAAAGAAACAGACCTAAGTTTTTTTTTGAGATCACATAAACTTAAAGAAACAATTACATGTAATAAACAAGAGAAACGAAAAGTATAAAAAGATACAATAGAGAAAAACGGAAGGGATCTAAAATTGAAGATGGTAGCAAATCAACAGAAATATGAGATCTTATCAAATGCTATTAAATCTTGTTGCACGTGGCTGTGACATATCTGATGCTACAGATTTCTATCTTGCTGTGTAAGAAGTGAGACTAAAGTGGGACTAAATCTGATAACCAATGAGGATATTGAACAGAGTTCAACACAGACCCCAGAGCATATTGTGCCGTTTTTAAGTAACCATAAAAGTCCGTCAAGTTCTCACTGAGGAAGCTGGAGTTTTAAAGTATAGAAATTTGAGTTGTTTTTGTAAGCGTGGATTTTGCTCTTGCATGAATCCCAAGCATTACGTAGGTACCATTAAAAACTGCAATGGAACCATCAACTCCTTCCATTTACGACAATAAAAAACCTTCTAGCACTTATTTGGCAGAACAACCCAGCACATCAAAGCGAAATGACGATGCTTTGATCGAGATGGAAAATATTCACGCTAATAAAATAAAACAAGGTGTTTGTGTCTTGGTTAAAATTTCTAGCTTAAAACAGGGCTACGTGTATCTGGGTATGGCCTTATCGGGAGTAGAAGAAGATGGCGAGGTAAAAATTATGTAACAAAATTTAAATCAGTTGAGTCTGATTTATTCTACGTGCTATTTGAAAATTTACTTGCTATTGCTTCGAAACCTAAACAAGTGTGTAAAGGTTAAAGTATATACATACTATCCTTTTGATACTGCTTTAGATATATTTGCGAAATAAGCAACTTTCAGTTTCCAGTTTAAAAAAAAATTTTGGTTCATGTTTTCATAACGTTAATTATACATAGATTGGTAAATACCAATCATAAAGCCTATTGTTATTAATATTGAAGTTTATGTTTATGTTATTACGATCTCAAGCTTAACCGATTGCAATTTAGTCAAGTAAGATACAAAAAAGAACAACTATGTTACTGTGTTACAACTCTGTTACTTTTCTGTCCCAATGATTAAAGGACAAACTAGAGATTTTTATGAAAAGATAGTTAATATAATATGGTAATATAACAATACGTTAATTTTTTAGATATTTATACGGTCATATGTTATAGTTAGCAGTTAATATATAAATATTTAGAGTACTTCGGTGGAATTTAATGTCTGGCAAAATACAAGAAGTAACAGAGTTGTTTGGAATTTAAATTAATGATTGTTAAACTTAAATAAAATGTTGTGAATCTAAATGTGATTATAAGATAAAAGACTGCAATTACCATTAATGCCAAAATATTTGGGATTTATTTGTTTAATTTCATAATAAAAGTTAAACCGTTATGATAACAGAGTTGTATTTTTCTTACACCCTAACCCACAAAATCTGGAATAAATCATAAATCATTAGTTAAACAGCGCGGCCGACTGTAGAATACCAAAATTTAGTTGTTTTAACGCGTATGGACAAAAAGAAAAGTCATGATTAGGCATTTTTATTTTTTTATAAGTTTATCATTTCTAGTCACGGTTACCTGCGCAAAATTTGACAATGACCCATCCATTAGTTTAGTCACAGGACATTATTTTTAATTTTCATTATTTTCTACATGATGTAGATTAATAGGCTAGCACCGACAGGTTAACGAACCTCACATCGGCATAAACACTAAACACATGTTGCCAACTAGCTACTTCAAAAACCTTTGGCAAATTCTTTCCTTAAATTTAATTATATTTAAGAAATTATACCTAAAATTAGTAAACCAATCGTTATAAATGGTGTTCTAATTTTTTCACAGTTTTATGCTATTTAGTTTGTTAGATTTATTTTTATTTTTATTTCGATGTTAGGATTTCTTTGATAGTTTAAAAATATTGGTATGAATTAATATGACCAGTGTTTTCACTTGTTGTCGTATTGTCGGCGCCACCTTGTATGTGTAAGTTTCATCTATACATCTATAGAAGTTAATACAATTTAAGTGTCCGTTTGTAATTCAGGTTTTTACTGTATGCATATGAAAGTATACAGGGTGGAAACTTTCGGCGGGGCACTATGGGGAAGTACCTTAACCGTTGCAGCTACACGAAAATGGTCTTACGGGACTATTCCATAATTTTTCGTGAAATTTTGATCCCTGTTCACAGATTTTCAAAAAAATAAACAGTTAGCAAAAAAATGGCCATTTCACACAATTTTTTTTTGCCTCTCGATCTTCTTTATAATACTAATCAAAAACTTCTATGAGACCAACCTAGGTTAGATTACTAAAAAAGACAAAGTTAACTGCTGAGACGCCAACGCGAAACGCCCCAAATAGTAATTTTTCATCGGTTATTAAAAAAAAAACAGCTGTTTCCTACAAAAGTGCAATACCTACAAGGTGAAAATGTATGGAACAGCTATTTTTTTTAAATTACCGATTAATTTTTTTTATATGGGGGGTTCAGAATGATGTACTGAGTACGTGGTTTCCGTTTTTGGTACGGTGTCCCTTCCACCCCGTATACAATCTCAACATGAATGATAAAACCAAGGTTTTGTAACAGTATTCTGATATAAAAGTGTCCATGGAGTTTCTTGCCCGTTCTTCTCCATGGCAATCTACGTATGGAATGGGCAACTGCATTACGTTCGCATAAAATGTTAAATATCAGGTTTTTATTGATTTCGGTAAATAATAATAATAAAAAAAACAATGAAAACTTACAATACTTTATTAAATAGAGAGACGATACAAGTAAAACTCCGGAAATTGTTAACAACCGGTAAAATTATACGGCAAAGTTTTTATATTTTTGCACCCTAATAATAAATGAAGGTTCTATATAAGAATTTAAAAAAAAAGTTATAAATGCCTCTTGTCTTGTCATATGTCTGGTTTATATTGATACCAGCTATTGATAGGTTTTATGCGTGGCTGCTATTTAGAAAATAAAATAAAACGCCAGAAAATAGGCAGTAGGCCAGGCTTCATACAAAAAAAAACCAATCCCTTTCTAAGATGGAAGCGCCAAGATAGCCCGCGAATACTTACGTTTTTTGTTTTTTTCAATTTGCAGGTCAGTGTCTGTCTGTATGTTGATAAAAATATGTTCATGAAATAGTCATTCAATCGGATCAAATGAACTTAGAAGGTTGTGTTGATGATTTTAATGATTACACAGCGGAACAAAAAAAATAAAAAAATCTGCGGCACTTAATTTGTTAATGGTTTTTGTAAACACTTGTATTAGACATACTCAGTATGTATTTACTTTTTTT
This sequence comes from Standfussiana lucernea, assembly GCA_964057025.1. NCBI lineage: Eukaryota > Metazoa > Arthropoda > Insecta > Lepidoptera > Noctuidae > Standfussiana > Standfussiana lucernea. The sequence continues at coordinate 3,830,146 of OZ059812.1, forward strand.
AGATTGATTCTGGTTCTTGAGATAAACGAAAGACAAGAAATAAACCAACAAATGACAACTACCCTCCTAAAATGAAATATATTTGTCTACACACTACTAAGTTCTATGATTCTTCTTACGTATTTAATTACAACGATTCTACTAATCAATTATTAGACCCTGAAATTATCAGTTCCTGTCTTATTTCAAGTTTATAAGTGCTTTTTTCTGGAAGAATATGAGTTCTTTACGAAAACCTTGTGTAAATAACCCCAACAGTTTTTGTTATATATGTGGAAAATTTTGTACACAAAAACAAAGAAAAAAGATCACTGAGTTTGTGATAAAAACCTACGAAGCATGCTTTGGGATAAAACTTGCCCAAAAGAATAAATATTGGGTGCCTAATTACATACGATATTAGTCTTGTGTAGAATCTTTGAGATACTGGAGTCAAGGAGGACGTAAAGGGCTTAAATTTGGAGTGCCGATGATATGGACTGAGCCTACTAATCACGTCAATGATTGTTACTTTTGTACAGTGAATTTAAAAGGTATCAACCGGTATAAAAATCGCACTTGGGTTTATCCTAATGTAGAATCGGCTAAACCCCCAGTACTACACAGTGATGATTTGCCGATTCCAGTGTTCTCAGGCCCATCTACTTCAAACTATGATGATATTGAAATGTTAGAGGGATCAGACAATCAGAAGAGCAGCAGTGAAAGTGAGTTCGAAGAAAGTAGTTCTACTAAACTGGGATTTTCTCAAGAGGAGTTCAATGACTTGGTCAGGGATTTAAATTTATCAAAAAAATCGGCCGAAATTCTTCAAGACGTAAAGAAAAGCACTGTCTTCAACCTGGTGTTACCATTACATCCTTTAGGACCAGAGAGCAAGACCTTCTTCCTTACTTTACCAAAGAAGATAAACTTGTATTTTGTAACAATGTTCCTGAACTCTTAAATTGTATGGGCCTTTCTGAATATAAGCCTGAAGATTGGAGGCTTTTTATAGATAGCTCAAAAAGAAGTCTGAAATGTGTATTGCTACACAATGGAAATAAATATGCTTCAGTTCCAATCGGTCATAGTACTGAACTAAAAGAGGAATACGAAAATATTAAAATTGTTTTAGAGAAGATTTCGTTCGTGCTAGGAAAAGCAAACGTGATTCGAGAACCACTAATACGCCCTGAAAATATCCTTCTTCCACCCCTACACATCAAGCTTGGGTTAATGAAACAGTTCATCAAAGCCCTTGATAAGACTGGTGACTGTTTTAAATATGTGTGCCAAAAATTTACAACCCTAAGCATGGAAAAATTAAAAGCAGGCATCTTCGATGGACTACTGTTGGACTTTAATAAGGGATTGTCCTGAGCAAAATCATAATAAAAAACCGTACAGAAAAAGTTTTTTGTAATATTTTTTAATATTTAATGAACAGAACAATATATATCTTCGTTTTTTTATATATTTTTAAGGTTCTTTATTAAAATATTTATTCCATTAATCTTGGTATTTTTCTTTAGATTTTTCCTTTGAAATAGCTAACTGCAGCTACTGCTAGCTGCTGCTGCTGTTAGCTGCTTTGGCTCTTGTCTTTATCTCAAAAACAAGAGCCAATTTGACAAATCTAATATTTTTCTAGTATTCAACACACAAGTCTAATACATAATTGACTTTAATTTACTATGCCGCAAAATGACTGTTCCCCAGTGTTATATTTCGTGTTACGGTCGCGAATTATTATATTTTGTGTCTACATTCTTCTGTATTTATAATACGCATTCTTTTGAATAAGATCATGTATTAAATTGTACTTGTAAAACGTCAACTAGAAACTTCAGTATCAAATGATATATTTCACATAGTGTTGTTCACTTTCAACTTTCTGTGGATTATTTGGTAATCCATGGTAACGTTGTAGTATCTTCGATGCCAGTACTGCATAGGTATTTACTAAAATATCACCTGAAAACAAAAAATTGTACATTTTGATATAAGTTTCCCTAAGTTTGTTATTGCAGCCGAGGCGAAATACACACACGAGCTGCCAGGCGAGGGTGTTATGGAGCCGAGAACTGCACTGCAACTGAACAGCCCACGTGTATCAAACGACGGTTTTCAATACACTTTTAGTTTTTTGGTTCTAGTTTTTAGTCCAAATTTGTTCAAAGTCCAAATTGATTCAATGGAATAGAAAAAAAAAATGACTGGGCGAGCCGCCTCACCACCTGGCTGTGGAATTTTTATTTCCGCACTATATATAGTGCGGGAATATAAGAAGAAAACCACGAGGGTGGAATCCATAGCATGTTGAACCTAATCGTAGTGCGATAAGAACCAGTTTTCGAAGAAGTGTATTGTGAAAAAGATTTAATCAGATTTTTTGTTGGATAAGTACAAGATGTTAATTCTGAATATTGTCAGTAACAGCCCGGAATCTGAATTTGTGACGTTAATCTCGTCAGGTTGACGGCAATTTACCCGCCCCCTGTTAAATTGGTTTGAACATAAGTGGCGATATGAGGGTGTACTATACAAGGTGTAAACGGACCCTTCATGAAGCTGTCATCCAAGCATTCTGTACTCTCAAAGTAAATAACTCTACACAAACATTATTGCTGAGAAACGACTTTTTTGGGGGTGAAAAGACACGTTTTACGGTAGGACTCAATGTAACGCACTCAAAACATTGTGCTGATGGATGCATTGAATGGTACGGGGGTCATGGAGGTATTTATTACAATTATTGTTACCCTATTGAGTCTTGTTACTTTATCAATAAAGATATATATATATTTCAAGTAAATTTGTAACATCAAAAACTTGTATATAAAAAAAAATACTTGTGAAAAAGTTGGAGCTTTGACCCCCAATATCTCCGTAACTAAAGGATTAAAAAAAAATCACAAAGATGGGGAAAACAAGTACATTTCGGCTTCTTTAAGGGTATTTTTCAACCCATTCGGTACATCTCTGCCTAACCCTTCAAAGGGCCGGCGCGATGTTATATTATTACGAAGCCTATCAACAAAACTTTCAACGTATGTCACTCACCTTCGTCACCAGTCGGTATTATCTTGTCTTTGTTTTCCTTAGGATACGCAGCAGCGAAAACAATACACAGCAACAATAAATATAAAATCTTCATTTTTAAACCCGACTGTCCTGTCTATGACGCTGCCTCTTACAATGTCTTAAATACACTAGGTATAAACGAAAATGCGTAAATGTATATATACTTAGTGACAAACGATATAAGTTCGATACATAGTCTATTAAACCTGCATCTGGTTAGACTAGTAGTCGACACCATCATAGGGTTTAAGTACGTGCAGAACTCTCACGAAATGTATACGCCTCGGCATTCATCGTCTATCTTCGGAAATACGATTGCGAAATTGATCAATTGTCAAAATCGGTCCAGCTTTTTCGGAGATTAGCCGGAACAAACAGACAAAAAAAATACATTCAGTAAAAAAATGTTATTTTGAAATGACAAACAGACACTTCAATTTTCTTTATTTGCATAGTTTGTTTGTAGGTGTAGCCTAGTATTAAAAAAAATTGCAAATTTTATTCGCCTTTTACCTCTTATGTTAGTAAGTAGGTCTGTGGTCGGATCTCGAATAAATAGGGAATGTTATTGAATTAAAAGGATGGAGATAGCGAAACTAGTATTTGCGTAAAGCCTTACAGGTTTGGCTTGTCGCTTACTATTTTTAAAACTGAAAAGAGTTCAAGTACAACAACCTGGTCTGTATCTTGTGACCTTGTTGGATCATTGACCAGATAAAAATGTCAGATGGAAATGAACGCTAACATCCTGTGCTACTATACTGCTACCGTTTGGGTCTGCCTTGTTACTCGAAGTTGTCGCAAACGCGACTGCTGAGCATGAATGAGGTCCTGGGATCGATTCCCGGGTCGCGCAAAGTGTGATTGGGTTTTTTCATCGGGAACTTCTCACGTCACGTAGTCTGGATTTGTGTCCGTTTGATGGCAATAGACTCGCCCCCTATTACGTGGGACTTAAAACATACCTGGCGAAATGTGCGTGTACTATTAGGTACACCCCTCTGCCTAACCCTTCGGGGATTGCAGGTGTGAAGTTATGCTATATAAATGGTGTAGCAAAATATTGCCAGAAAACAGGGTCATACAGGGAGATTGAAAAAAAAAATCGTTACGCCAAACACAAGTAACATGGGTCAAAGGACAGGAAAATGATGATAAATTAGCGAAGAATTCTGTAATTGTTAGCTTGTAATCGATCAAGTAGTATAAAAATAAATAATTGATAAGGTATCGTGATCTTTATGTTATATTGAGTACTAGCTGATCCGCGCAACTTCGTTTGCTTAACATTTTTGGTTAATGCTCTGCTCCTATTGGTCGCAGCGTGATGTTATATAGCCTATAGCCTTTCTCGATAAATGGGCTGTCAAAACCTAAAAAAAAATCAATTCGAACCAGTAGTTCCTGAGATTGGGCCGTTCAACCAAACAAACAAACTCTTCAGCTTTATAATATTGTGTATAGATTATAACGGATGATACTCGACAATGTTTTCTTATAATAGAATTATAATAATTATATAATTCTTTTTTTTGTATGTTTTATTAAGAAATATTTAAAAATGTAAAATAATGTGTATAGGAAATTAATAATAAATATAATATAACTACATAGTATAAAACAAAGTCGGTTCCCGCTGTCTGTCTGTCTGTCCCTATGTATGCTTAGATCTTTAAAACTACGCAACGGATTTTGATGTGGTTTTTGTAATAGATAGAGTGATTCAAGAGGAAGGTTTATATGTACGTGATGCATATTGTAGTAGAGAAAACATTAGTATCTACATTGCACCCGTGCGAAGCCGGGGCGGGTCGCTAGTTCTAACATCACGTTTGAAATCCTCGAAGGGTTAGGCATTAACAGATTTTGAAATTTCAATGATCAACGTAATCCGTATTCCGTGTTGACTAAATATTTCCGAAGTAACGTTATATAGAACAAATAAACGTCTCAGAAACAATGGTTCGATTTAAGGTTATCGATATTAGGAAACAACAGCGAACGAAAATGGCGTAGTTAACCTTTTGAACGCCAGTGCAAAAACACGCGCGTGCCCTCCACGCCAAGCTACAATTTCACCGCATCCAAATTAGACGTGTTATGCCGTCCGTGGCGTCGTGAGCACTTTTTGATTTGACGTCCATAGGCGTCCGTGGCGGTCAAAAGGTCACACCTGAATGTCGCACTACCAAGGCATCGATATATAGTCGTCGATGTAACAATTTTCGCAGAATAGTATTTCGAACTCATCTAGGGAACCCCATGGGAATAGTACCAGGACCTCATACTCGGCAGTAGCGTTTACGACCTTAAGGACTATGAAGCAATAGAATCGTTTTTCCTTTGCAGAAATAAACAGCAATTAGTAATCCTTAACCGTTCTAGTCGTGGTTCATTCAACAGTTCATGATGATTAAGTATCTTCTACGGAGTAATATACTTAACATTTTATCCTTATTTACTTACTAGCTTTTGCACGTGGTTACGCGCGGCTGGTCTTTCGTTTTTTTGTTTATCCCCGGGAACGTAGATGCTAGTTTTTTTTTCTTTATCGTGTGGTTAGTGCCTAACCTGGTAGATGCTACTGGAATAAAACGAATCAAAAGGAGTATGTGGGAGGGGATCTTTGCAAGCGGCTGGCTATTGTTTGTGCCTACCCTCATGGTAAAAAATCGTCAGTTAATGATTTTTTGTATGGTAACTGTTCGGGCGCCGCCGGCCACTCGGCTGTCTTCGGCTGCAGTCGTGAGACTGCGGAAGAAGGCGGGTGGGGCGGCGAGAGGTGCGAGACAAAGGCCGTCTGTCTGACACTGCGCAACCGATCTCCGTAGACGGCACGCGCGCGCACACCATTCGTTCTTAACAAAATCGACATTTATATTGTACCTTTTTTGGAATACATTCTTGTAAATTACAGTCCACTGCAATTTGAGCTCAGTCCTTAATTAGCTCCCTAACAGTAACAGACAGACAGAGAGGAGCTCGAGGCTAAGTCAAAACAGCCGCTCGGTTCTTTACTACTTGCCTGGGTTGGTCTGTGGATGGGTGACCACCCATTACATACCGAGTTTCCTCCGTGCCTCGGAAAGCACGTTAAGTTGTTGGTCCCGGATGTCAGTTGTAGATCTTTGTCAGTCGTTACAGGTAGTCAGTGGCCCGAAAGTCTGACAACCAGTCTTACCAAAGAGGTATCGTATTACCCAGTAGACAGTACCTGGGTTGTGGAGGTCAGATAAGCAGTCGCTCCATGTAAAATAGTGGTATGTCAGTTGTCAGCTGCATCCAGTTAGACTGGAAGCCGACCCCAACATAGTTGGGAATAGGCTAGGCAGATGATGACGAACAGACAGACAGAGAGGAAACTTTAGCATTTATAATATAAGCATGGCATGAATAGATTCTTATGTAATATTCGATCAGTATTTTATTACTATCATTATGTATGTAATTATTATGCGATGGTTGTTTTTGTTTACCGTATTGCGGTTCCGTATCCCAGGTTAGTGAGTGTAAGAAGATTGCCTCTGGTCTAGTGCTGTCAAGCACTACCGCTGAGCATGACGTCCTGGGTTGTATTTCCAGGTCGTGCATAGGGAAACTGGGTTTTCACGGTAGGAATTATCTGTAGCCGTTATACGGGGCCTGAATTGGTGTTCGGTTGATTGCAATATGCTCGCTCGGGACTTGAAAGTAACTGGCAAAATGTGGCTGTTGTATGGTATTTCTGCCTAACCCTTCGGAAGGAAATGGCGTTTATGTTACGCGTTAAGACTCGAAAGGAGTCTTGTCTTATTATTTTAAATCAAATCAAAATGTTTATTTGAAAAAATACACTCTGGATTCTTTATACAAGGTGTTGCTTTGCATCCTCGTCAAATTTAAGGAGGTAACTATGCTAATTATTCTCGACCCGAATCAATAATAAAATGGGTAGGTCATTTTTTTATTTTTTTTTTCTTAATATCGGAAATCGAAGGTAAGTGTACACCACCCGTATTAAAACGCGGCCCGTCTAATACTAGCCCTATAACCGCGCTTTCACACACACAAACATACGCAGACGTTTATTCGATAAACGGGTGATTCTCCTCTTTTGAAAAGGGCTTCATTCTGAAATAGTGTCAAATTAAAACAACTAAAAAAAGCAGCGTTTATTATTATTGACGAGGTACCGTACGAGTACGAGGTGACGTAATTAATTTTGATTATTTACGTCTTCTATGACAACCTCCTGAATTTTGACGAGGATGTAAAACTCCATACTGCAACGCACACTTGTAAGCAGCCGTTATGGCATTGCGTCTGATCGGGACCATCTATTAAAACTGCAGATAATAAAAAATAATAAATGTTTATTGATACAATAGCTTCAAATTACACACACGAGCTAAACAAACTAGAATTATAGGTACAATAGAAAATCGGTTATCAAAATCTTTTGTACAAAATTTTTGTTTATTAAATCCTTGGGTATATTTAGTGGAGACCTTATAGCCAACTCCAAACTAAAAATAAAATAATGAAATTTATTCAAAAATATAAAGGTATAACATAAAATACAGTTTTATTTAAATCTATGTCAAGTGCACCCATGATTTATGCCTGAACTAGGTAGTCCTGTGTTTTAGGCGATTAGAGGTATTATTATAAATAATCATATAATTATCATGTTAATCTTATTGATATAAAGGTGTATACATATAGTATCTTAACTTAGCTTAACTAATTTAAAAATAACAATAATACGAACAATATTTACTTAAGCACAAGTAATAACTTCTCTGTATCTTCATAGGACAAACTAGGCATGGATTGTCTGTATTTTAGGAGTCTATTTATCTATTATTAGATCTGCAGATCCGGAGCAGTGGTTATACGTCGGCTATGAGGGATTGACCCTCCATGTATGATTAGCAGTGATCGGAATAGGTAGAGCTAATGTGCCCAAAGTTCAAGGAACAGAAACGAAAAGTGGAGACTTCCTTACGACAGTTTTTTTTTCGGAATATTTTGTTCCGAATGTCGGAACATTACTTAGTACAACTAAAATTAATAAAGTAAAACAACTATCGAATTCATTTACTGTGTCTGTTTAAAAAAAGTGCACGATTTTTACTGTTTAAAAAATAAAGGTAATCTCCTTATCTTCGTTTGAACGCCGTAAGTAAGTGCGGAAGCTAACTTAATTTTCATACCAGCTTCTTTACCTGAATTAATAACAATAGAAAACGTATCTACTGGCTTTTTGAGAACGTTATCCTTGTAGTCGAAGTCGGTTAAAAAGGAAAAATAATAAATTCAATTAGTTTACTGTCCTGATTAATAAATAACATCATTATTAAACGTACTTAACTGATTTCGAGACATTTCCGAGTTTCAGAAAAAAATATTCGAAAAAAAATATTTAGTCGGTAAGGAAGTCCCCACTTTTCGTTTCTGTTCCTTGAACTTTAGGCACATTAGCTCTACCTATTCCGATCACTGCTAATCATACATGAAGGGTTAATCCCTCATCATCAGTCAGTCAGTTAGTGATTATACTTTGACAGTTGGCTCGTGGCTAAATAATAACAGCCGCTCCGATCAATGTTCAGGCTAAGCCGCGCTTGCCTGGGTTGTTCTGTGGATGAGTGACCACCCATTACATACCGAGTTTCCTCCGTGCCTCGGAAATCACGCTATGTGATGTTGGTCCCGACTGTCAATTGTAGATCTTTGACAGTCGTTACAGGTAGTCAGTGGCCCGAAAGTCTGACAACCAGTCTTACCACGGGGTATCGTATTACTCAGTACTAACTGGGTTGTGGATGTCAGATAGGCAGTCGCTCCATGTAAAATACTCGTATTCAGCTGCATCTGGTAAGACTGGAAGCCGACCCCAATAAAGTTGGGAAAAAGGCAAGGCAGATAACGATATTTGATTAGTGATTATACTTTAACATTTGCTTTTAATTGTTTTCGGTGCTCTAAAACTAGCTGTTGCCTGCGACTTCATCTGCGTGTATTTTGCACAAATATAATTTTCAACACACTTCCTCGAAAACTGGCTCTTATCGCACTACGATTAGGTTCAACATGCTATGGATGTCACCCTCGTGGTTTTCTTCTTATATTCCCGCACTATAGTGCGGAAATAAAAACTAAACACGTGGTGAGGCGGCTCGCCACCACACGCATTTTTTTTTCTATTCCATTGAATCAATTTGGACTTTGAACAAACTTGGACTAAAAACTAAAACCAAAAAACTAAAAGTGTATTGAAAAACTTCGTTTGATACAAGTAGGCATTTGTTACTGCAGTTCTCGGCTCCATAACACCCTCGCCTGCGGCTCGTGTGTGTATTTCGCCTCGGCCGCAATAACATACTTTCCCCACTTATATCAAAGTGTACTATTGTAACACAAATATACAGTGTGAAAAACAGTCTATGTCTTCCAGGTCTGAGGTTACCTTTTTGCCAAAATTTCTTGAAAGATCGGTCTGGTGATTTAGGCTTCAAAATGCATGATCACAATATGACCGACTTACTTCTGTATTTACAATATTAATATGATGTATGGATGACGTATTACCCAGTAACTGGGTTGTGGAAATCAGCTACGCAGTCGCTCCATGTATAGTACCGGAATTTATCTGCATCCAGTTAGACTGGAAGTTGACCAAGATGCTGAGTGAGGAGAATTGATTAATGATTCCTCTGGATAGCTCTTACTGCATTCGTAATATGAAACGACTGAATCATCCTGCTTCTCGGGAGCATTTTTTGTTTCTTCCATTCTCTGATAGATTCTGTTAAAAAGATTGTCACAATTATTATCATTAAAAAGGGAAGCACTTCCATTTTGATAAAGCTGACGTCACTTACTCGACATCGGAAGCAAAACGTCGGATGTACCAATACAGAGAGATTGTATATCAGACCTTATTCTTCTGAGTATAAGGTAAGACGTTCAAATGCAGAGAGTTTATACATCCGACCTTATGCTTCTGATGTCCAGCTTGTTCACTCGAGTTAACTGTTCACTCTAGTGACTGTTCATTTTGCTGTCATTCCACGTAGACATACTATAAAACGTAACTTTGCGAGTACAAAAGACGCACCTCTGCCTTACCCTTTGGTGATACCAGGCGTGATGGTATGTTCCACGTTCTGTCGACACCGATAAAATTACATAGGAATGAATATTCATTTCCTCTATTCATTAAATTTTTCGTTAATCGATAGGCGAGTGTAGGATGCGGAGTGCAACATGGTTGGATCGGTATACTACATTACATCACTCCTATAACCTTCGAAGGGTTAGGCAGGGTGTACCTAATAATACCCCCACATTTCGCCAGTTATGTTTAAGTCCCACGTAATAGGGGGCGAACCTACTGCCATCAAGCGGGCACAAATCCAGACTCCGTGGCTGCTACTGAGAAATTCCTGTTGGAAAAACCCAATAGCAGTTTGCCCGACCTGGGAGTCGAACCCAGGATGTCATGCTAAGCAGTCGCGCTTGCGGCCACTAGACCAATGAGGCAGTCCGTATACTAATGAATTTCTTTTTTAATCTTGTGGAGAAACGACGCATCGAACAAACATCTTAACGTCTGATATCGGCTTTAACTTTTTGAAACGGATGCAGTTAGGGTTACCATTTTATAATTTAAAAAGTAATGACAAACAGCCGGATTTTGCAAATAATTGGAATATTTACACGACTATCCAAAAAAGGCGTTATATTTAATCTTTATTTTTTCCAAGATCATACTTTTTCTATTTCCAAAAAATTACCGTTTTTACGAAAAGTCCGAACAAATGACATGGGCGGATTAAGTCCGACCGGGGCCCATAAAGCCGGTTGAAAGTGAAATTAAAATAAACATACTTGAGCTGACTGTATTCCATCCCGCAGCGAAAACAAGACACAGTAAAATAAACAACGAAATATTCATAATTATTAATTTTAAATATCTAACAATAAAACAAACGTACGTCGTTATACCAAGCAATCTTGCTCACTTATGTAGTGAAATCTGTCCTTCGAACAACCTCTCATATTCTACTAAAACCAACAGGAATAACCCAGTTTTGCGCAATTCTGGACAATAGGTAGATTGGTCAAATATTGCGTCACGATGACTCGTGTCAAAATAGTCTTCCTGTTCAAGGCGACCCTACCCGTCACTACTACTAATAGAACGGGTGACCAGGGGGTCTAAAATGGCCACTTTAGCAGAACATAATGTGATAATACAGTATGTCAGACTTTTTCTGTCGTACCGTTTTTTATGCTCTTTGTGATTGTACATCAGTTTTGTGAATTACATTAATATATATATAAACTACGTTACAATTCGTAAAATGGTCACAAACTGATAATTTAACATATTCTTCTTCTTAGCGTGTCGATGACAATTTAAATTGATTCAGCCCAATATTTGGCGACGAGTATGGCACTTTCAGTAGCGTCCATCAGCTCCTGTGATGTGCAAACAACAGGACAGGCAGGACACGATATCAAGTGTCCCATCGTTTGTGGGGCAACACCACATTTACACTCCAGTGCAGTCATCTATGAATCTCCACCTGAACAGGTTTTCCTTGCTTCGGCCAACCTGTGTCCAGAGTCTATTTAGAGACTTCCAGGTCGGCCATGGCAACTCGTGTCCAGGTGGGAGATTTTCAGCAAGTGGCACAAAAGTGTTGGGTAGGGAAACCCTTTCTCGCCATAGCTTCAGTCTTTCCTTAGAGCGTTCGCCAGCGAGCGGGGACACACACTTTAAAAAGCTATTACGGCTTTTCAGCCTTTGCGGCAAAAACATGTTTTTGTGCAAAGGGTATCTTTTTTAACATTGACATATTAACAGTGTCTGTGACCATTTTAAGAATTTTAATGTGATTCATATTATTATCCTATTATGTTCTGCTAAGTGGCCATTTTAGGCCTCCAGGTACCGTTAATCTGACCAAGTCATTTTATACCGGCTGAAAATCATCTATCTATACAAAGAAATAGAATTGAAGTGTCTGTTTGTGATTTCAAAATAACAGCTTTTGCTAAATCCATATTATTTTAAAATTTTTGTGTCTTTGTTCCGTCTAATATCCGAAACGCCTGGACCGATTTCGACGGTACTGATATAAGGAGTAACTTGGCTATTTTCACTTTAGAAAAAGGATTAAGGGTTCCGTGCCAAAAAAAAAATTAAAAACCATGCAATTGTTAACAAAATCAGATTCAAACAGGGAAGTTATATTTTACAATAATTTCACGCAGACATTGACGCTATCGCGAGAATATCCTCGATGACGCTGGCGCAGAACGTGGAGCCTGGCACAAGCAAAGAGAGGCTTAAAACCAGCAGTGGGTGAAGTCGGGCTGCGGATAATGAGACGTCTGCCTAGCCCTATTATTGTACCGGCGAAACGTAACGATAAGTTTTCCTCTTTGAACTCATCAAGTGTGCTACGGAACTATTCCTTAGCAACTGTAACATCGAAATTACCATTTAATGTAAAACGACTTGAGGAAATCTTGCAATAAAACATTACACTAAGACAAAACAACATTTTAATTCAAAATATCACATTTTCAAAGCGAGCACCTAGCACAACAAAAAAAAAGAAGAATTAATAAAACCGTATAAAAATCGAATTGATACTTTTCAACATATTTTTAGTCATAAATGCTTTTCGCTAGGTTATACATATTTCAATAGTTTTGATCGTTTTCTTAAGAAAAAACTTTCTGAAACCCGGTATCTATCCTTGTCTTCTTGGTTTATTATACAAATAGGTGATTTGTGATGCAGGTAGATGGCCTCCAGGATGATACGATGGGAAACCTGAAAAAAAAAAACAATAGTTAAGTCACCTGACTGCGTCATTTGTCTAGAAGTCGAAATCGCGAATGTTGAACGTGAGGTCCTCGGTTCGATTCCCTGGTCGGGCAAAGTGTTATTGGGGGTCTGGATTTGTGCCCGGTTGATGGCAATAGGCTCGCCCCCTATTATATGGGACTTAAACGTAACTGACGAAATGTGGGTGTACTATTAGGAACACCTCTGCCTAACCCGTCGGGGATAACAGGCGTGATGTTACGTTTGTTAAGTCATTGGTACTTAACTGATGTTTTTCACAAATACAACTGGCCATACAAATGTTTAAGAAAACCACATTCATGAGTGTTGTGATTAAAAATTCTTTTGCAAATAAATCAGAAAATCGTCTAAGTTAGTAAAGGCAATTTTTTCAAAATGTTAGTCTTAGAATTCGGTATTTTACAATTATATCGAAATTATTGAAAAAATACTATAAAACTTGAAATAGGTATGCATTTCTTCGAAAACAATGAACAGATCACATTTATAGTGTTTAATGGATGCAGGAATTTCATGTTTTACGCGAAAAAAAAATGTATGCAAAAGGGACCTCAAAAAAATATCTTGAGAGGCGACAATTGTTTTTGATCTTCTTCTCCACGCCTCTAGGAATTCAACCACTATAAACTTCGTTCCACTTTTTAAGTATTTTTAACAGACTTCAAAAAAAGGGTTCTCAATTAGGTTGTTTTTGTGTTTATTACCTCATATCTGTTTATTTATTTCAATTTGAAAATAAATTTAAAATAATAATACAGACATGTATAGATAAGAGAAGAAAAGTATTAAAGGGCGTCAAAAAATTCGTCCACATCGCTGTCAACTGTAATAGTGCCCAGAAGGCTGGCAGCATTGCCACGTTGAATTGCAATGCTGATTATTTGACCCAAAAATAGGCCAGCTCTCTGGTCACGAGAAGAGTCGACCAACCGCTTGGCGATGTCTCATATCTTCGTTACTTATGAACCGATTTGAAAAAAAAATATTTTATCTGAAAGGATATACTTTCCGATTGGTCATAGAAATTTCATCAAAATCGGTTCAGAAGTTATGTTTTTAAATCAAAATATCTGGAAAAAATATGTCATCCAAGTAAAAGAAATTGCGAAATTGATACTTGACAAGTTTTGTGTGTGATACGATAACTAAAAAGGGTAACATAAAAACTTTTTTGCAAAAACATAATAACCGACTTCCAAAAAAAAAAGTGGAAAATTACTTTAGGAAGTCGGTGATGAGTATTGTTTGTTTCATTGACTTTTTGGCCACCGACTTCCGAAAGTATTTTTTTTTTTTGTGTAATTGTACTCGGCTACAATCAGAGGTAAAACCACTAAATCTTTTTGGGATTAATAAACGAAATAACCAAAGTAACACTCACCACCCGGCCTGGATGGCGGTTTCGGCCGCTTGGTTGGCGCAGCGGAAAATGCTAACGCAAAGACCAGAAGCAATATAAACAAAATCTTCATGATTTTAACTGTAACGAGTGTTCCACAAGGCGTCTTCCTTAGTAATGTCTTTGAGACTATTATTTTCCTTGCTTATAAATTACCGATCCGTAATATAATACGACACTATAAAATGTAAAATAATATAGGTAACTACGCACCTATCAACATATCATGGACTGGTTTTCCTGTTGTTTATTAACCCCTTCGCATACAGATGAGTACAGTCACGAGAAAGGAACTTTTGAAAGTGATTTTCTCCTGGGGGCTTAAAATGGCCGCTTAGCAGAATCATAATACGATAATAATATGAATCACGTTATAATTCATAAAATGGTTACAGACGCATTTAATATTATGAATTGTCCCTTTGTGATCATTTTACGTATTGTAACGAAATTTACCTGTTATTATCCTAATAAGATTCTGCCAAAGCGGCCATTTTAGACCCCCTGATGTATTGTTTGCTACTTTATGTTGTAACTAACATAGTATTTTGGAACCCGTTGGATGTATGTATTAGCACATAGTATTACGAAATACATAGTTTCGTACGCATTCAGTAAGAAGCTGTTATTTTGAAATTACAAATACAAAATAATTTATTGCTTCACAAGTTTCGTGTTTGGAGCCTTCCTTTAAGCAAGTAATGCCTGTGTTGTAAGAAAGAAGAAAGAAAACGTATTTGTTAGTCTCGCACTGGACAAAACAAAATGGTAACTTAACAATAAAACAAGATTAAAAAAAAAAACTTAAGAACAAATTAAAATAAGACTAACTATACTGGTCCTGTTGGGAAGCCCCGCTCTTCCATAGCAAAGCAATACAAATTTAACAAACCGGGTATTTACAATAAACAATAGGTACAAAAGTATGATATATAATATATTTATTACAGAAGTACCTTTAAGAAAATCGTGCATACAGGTGTGTGTTCGGTGTTGTGTGTGAAGGATAGTAGTGTTATGTTGCGTGTGTGTGAGTGTGATGAATGTGATGATACTGAATTGGTGATGGATGTCGTAAGGGCTGTGTTCTGTCTGAAGTGACACTTATATGCTTGTGATGTGTGATATGTGTGCGTGTTGTGCATTTGCTTTTTAGAGATATAGGTTTGGGTTTGGTGTGGTGTGTGATTATTACTACTTATTTTTAATTTTTTTATATTACATTGGCTTACTTATCTTATAATGTGTTCCAAGAGTGCCTCCGAGTCATCATAGGTTTGTGATTTTATCCAATCTATTAATGTTTTTTCTACAATCATAGTATTTTTTTCGGTATATCGTCGCTGTAGAATGAATACCTCGTCTATGTCAAAAAAATTTTTTTTTTTTGTAAAAATCGTATGAAAACCACGTATTTTATAATACGGCGAAACTGTGAACCCAGTATATGACTACTAGTGCCATCTATTATATTCAAAACATGAGACAAAAGCACGTAAAAATATTTTAAACATTGACAAAATTAAACGTTTTTTTCGTTTCCTGTGAAGTTTGGTTTCCTGGACATACGAGGTTATCATTCTACAGCGACGATATGTATATTTTCTTGTTGATTTTGTTATAAAGTGTAGCTGATCGCTTATTGTATTGTCTCCCGGCGAGTACAGTTTTTATATGGGGAATTAGTGCAATTAGGTCTTTTCTTCTTTGAGCTGTTATGTTTGAGTCATATTTAAGGGATTTATGTATTTTTAAAATAGTTTAGATTACGTATAATTTACGAACTGAAAGTAAATCACTAATCAGATAGGGGTTTTCAGTAGGCTGTCTTAACGTTTTTAAATACATGATCTTAATTAGGGCCCGTCGGGCGCGTTCGACGTTGATAAAATTAGATTTTGCAGCCCACGGGGATGCAATATGTTATGACCGACTGGACCAGAGCTAAGTAGATGTCATTTAAAATATTTCTAGACGGGTTTCGGGCACTGTTCGTATTATTTTTTTGGTGCGATATGTCTGAGAGTCTTAAATATGCGTAGTGTTGTTTAGCTTTTTAAAAAATTTCTGAAACTGTGTATCTGTCCCTTGTGTATTATACAAATGGATGATTCGCGATGCAGGTACACCTGAAACAAAACAAAAAAAACAATAGATAAGTCACCTGACTGCCTCGTCTGTGTTGTGGTTGAAAATGTTCATTGTTTTAGACATTTTCTTATATCTCTACCTAGTGACCCGCCCCGGCTTCGCACGGGTGCAATGTAGATACTAATGTTTTCTCTACTATAATATGCATGTATTATACATATAAACATTCCTTTTGAATCGCTCTATCTATTAAAAAAAACCCGCAGCAAAATCCTTTGCGTAGTTTTAAAGATCTAAGCATACATAGGGCCAGACAGACAGACAGCGGGAAGCGACTTTGTTTTATACTATGTAGTGATTATTTCGAAATAATGGGTGTAAAGGTACCCTTAACCAAGCCAAAAGATCATTTTGTTTTGTTCTAAACCAAGGTTGCTTAACCCCAGGGCCGGCCACAATCTGGCCCGCCAACGCATTTGAATTGGCCCGAAACAGTGGTCAACGGACATTAGTCTTTTGAAAATATATTTCAGGATTTCAAACCTGATCGAAACAAAATATTTCTCCTTAATACTCCTTATGAACATTCTCAGTAAGCCAGTATCTACTCGTAGCTAGAAATAGAAAAAAAAAACAAAAAAAAATTGTGTAAATTGACACGGGATCAAAATACTGTTTACACACTGCATTTCTAAAATATCGAGGAATAAAAAAATAAATTGTCATACTGGCCATGCAAATGTTTAAGAAAACCATATTCATGAGTGTTGTGATCAAAAAATCATTTGCGAATATCAGGAAATTGTCTATGTTAATAAAGGCCATTTTTTTAATTTTTATCTTAGATTCTGTTTTTTTTTTAACTAAAAAACTTGAAATATGCATTACATCGAAAACAATGAACACATCAAATGGATGCACACAGGCCACATTATTATGCCACAATATAAATTCGTCAAATTTATGGTTTTACACGAATAAAAAAAATAAGGAAAAGGGACGTCAAAAAAAAAATGGCGAAATGTTTCTTTGAACGTCTCCACTCCTTTAGGAATTCAATAAAAAAACCACAATGAAAATTCGTTCTACCTTTTAGGTATTTTTTGTCTAATCGCACTCGGCTACAATCACAGGTTAAAAAATCTGAAGGTTTTTGGGGCAAAGAAACTGAATAACCGAAGTAACACTTACCTTTTCCACCGAAACCGATTTTGGCCGCTTGGTTGGCCCAGCGGCAAACGCTAAACGCAAAGACCAGAAACAAAACAAACAAAATTTTCATGACTTTAACTTTTAACGTGTGTTCGACAAGGAGCCTGCCTTAGTAATGTCTCTAACGCTGTTATTTTCCTTGCTTATATAATTATGATTATTTAAAAGAGCTAGATCCCAAGGCCACCAGACTACACTTATTTTCTGAGTAACAAAATGTGTGTGTTCGAGTATTGTGAGTATGTACTGTAAAAGTATGTACCTCCAGTGGTTGCAAATTTCCAAGGAATAAAGGGTCAAGTTAACATTGAACGCAGGATGTTGCGCGGCGTGGTCTAGCCATTGAAATGTTCCTCGCGAATCAATTTGTTTAATCGTGACAGTTGCATCAAAATTCTTTCAGTAAAAAGTTCCAAGGACAATCACGGACTGACAGACAGACACGGTGGTGTGGTAGTTTATTTATTTTAATATTTATTGATTGATTAGTAAGCATAGGCACTGCGCAAATACCATTAAAGCCACAATGACTAGATGATAAAACAAATATAATTATTTATTTAGGTATGATATTATACACTGATAAATAGGTACCAGGCAAGTGAGATGTTCAAAACTGGTCGTGTAAGGAGAAATAAAAAACACACTATACAAGGTGTAGTTTTGCATCATCGTCAAATTCAAGGAGGTAACTATACTAATGATTCTCGACCCGAATCAATAATAAAATGGGTAGGTAATTTTTTATTTTTTTTCTTAATATCGGAAATCCATAAGTGTACAACACCCGTATTAAAACGCGGCCCGTCTAATACTAGCCCTATAACCGCGCTTTCACACACACAAACAAACGCAGACGTTTATTCGATAAACGGGTGATTCTTCTCTTTTGAGAAGGGCTTCATCCTGAAATAGGGTCAAATTTAAACAACTAAAAAAAGCAGTGTCAGGGTGATTGGTAATTGGGTGCATTCCTTGAAATCTGTGATACTAGACCTAATTTGCAACAATTTTGACCCGATAACTTGGGGTCTAAACTGGGTTGTTTTCCAGAAAACGGAGTATTAAAGTTTTTTGAAATTTTCCACTTCCACCATAAACTTGAGCGTGAGAAATCTTCGCCGTTCAGGGTGATAAGCTGATACTTTTTTGATAGCTTATGTACGAATAAATCTATACATAAGCTATGAGGAGTTCTCTTATTGTATAATAGATAGATAAATGATTACTTGATTTGTATTTGTTTTATTAAAAGGTTTTATCTAACTTCACTTGTACGTCCCGCAATTTTGCAATCAATACTTCACCCACTTCCACTGAATCTATCGGGCTGAAGTTTGGCACACACGTCTGGTTCTCGAGACAATGCAAGATTAAATAAAAAAGTCTGATTATTAAATAAAAACTTTTTTTTAAATATTATTAAAAAAAAAAATCTTGTTGTCATTAAAATTGTTACAAAGCACTTCGTACAATGGCGGTGTTAATAAATAACAAGACATTTAGGTATATTGATTTAATTTTAATGTGGTTTGTGTTTTTGAACATCCAGCAATGATGATTACATTTCCCGACAGACAGTAAATTACACAGACGCTTTAAAAACAAAGAAAATATTTTTATTAAGCTCAAACTTCAAGGTCTTTGACCACCAATGGGGCACAAAAGGTTAGTCAAAAAAAAAAGGCAGACAAGTTTATTCTAGGTTATCTTAGCCTGAACCCTTTGACACCTGGGTCTATACCACCACCTGGGAATGATGAAGTTCTACGTCCTTTATAGCTCTGTCCACATTGAAGTAAAATTAAACTGTTATAATTACTCGTGGTAGGCCCCCGATCCACACTTCACAAAAACTCTGCTTCTATCAATTCTTTGGTGGTTTGGTATATAATTTGATTATCGTTGATCCCGGTAGCCAAAATGGCGGGTGCCATAATGATTCTAGAAAGAAAGATTTATTATGAGATAGGGTCCATGTGTTACCATCAGAGGTCGGAATTAGATAGAGTTATTTATGTACTTACACTGATTTCATACAGCGAAAGAATAAAGTGGATATGCCTCAAATCCCGACATTAATTTTGAAGAGCAGAAAAATCCCGTGTATTATTAAATAAAAAAGTTAGTCTTAACTTATCTATCTCTGAGCTTTTATTATTATTTATTTGTAATATTGTTGGTAACACGGAATTGTATTATAAATCCCGGGAAGATCCATATTAATATCAACATTTCGATGCAAGTACCTAATTCCTACCTAATTAACAAATTCCTACCTAAATAACTCTACCTAATTCCGACCTCTGGTGATCATCACTCTCCTGCCCTTATCCCAATTAATTTGTGGTCGGCGCAGCATGTCTTCTTCTTCCATACTTCTCTATTACTCATCATCTCAGCATTCACCTCTTTTCTAGCCATATCAGTCACAGACATGCCTGAGAGATATTTCTCGACGGCATGTAAAAGCCAAGTCAGAGGCCCTTGGGCGGCATAAAACCTCTGACACCAGGTTAGGCACTAACCACACGATAAAGAAGAAGTCACAGACACAGTCCATCCATCCATCGTTTTTTTTTTTGTTTTTCTTACTCTAGCCATCTACATTCATACTGACATTTTCTTCATTCCTCCACCTCCACCTATTTTTTTAAGAAATGAATTAAAAATATAACAATAAAAATAAAAAATAATTTCTTGTAAAACACATGTCAGACGAAATAAAGTATAAAAATGGAAGAAAAAGGATTAAATAAAAAAAGAAAAATCTTACCATTATCCATCGGTGTTGTTATAATTATTCGACAGTACTTTAGGCAGTTCCTTTGACGGCTGCGTTTGCGCATCGACAAACACAATGACGAATAAAAACATACTAAGTAATAATATCTTCATGTTTTTAACTGTATACGTGTTCTCAACAGGGATTCTTTCTTAGCAATGTCTTGAAGACTGCATTTATCTACATTATAAATGGTGGGTCGGTTAGGTAAGCACGGCTTAACCTAAAGATCACCTCGACCGGCTGTTATTATTTAGCCCGCCGGCCGGCTTATGTACGAGATTATAAAAAAAGCAATAATTTTTTTGTACGCATGACTGTTAACAAACAGGAGAGAATGGAAGATAATAAAAGATTTCATCCAACCAAGACGACGCTTTAACCCCCGTATCTATAAACAAGTCAAAGTGTTTACTTGAGTAAATGTCATTTTTTAAGATACGACTTTTATTAAGTAGTTTAATAATTGGTTGAAGTTAGAACTGTAAAAAGTTAGCATTCTTAGATTTCCTTGCTTTGATGGTTCTTACTTCTTTTAAATTCTTGTCTATTGCATAAAAAAATTTGCATAAAAAAGTAATTGCTCCAGCTAAGGTAATTACTTTAACTTGACTATAGATACGGGTGTTAGACTCACAACTGGCACAACTATTTTATTTAGATTAAACACAGTGCTGTTTTTAGTTATATCATAATCTAGTGTGTATTGCGAATTTTGTAATGGACAAAAACATCGAACAAAGAGTTTGTCTTGAAACGCATTGTTACTGGTGACGAGACGTGTATTTACAAGTTTGACATGCAAACTAGTCAACAGGCTTCGGAGTAGCGCCTTCCAACTGAAACGAAACCGAAAAAACCACCTCAAAGTCGATAAAAAGTCAAAGTCATGTTGACCGTTTTCTTTGACTATCGCGGTGTTGTGCACTCGGAATTCTTGCCGGAATGTCAAACAGTAAATAAAGAATATTATTTGAGCGTTATGCGGCGTTGTAAGAGAGCAAATTCAACGAGCAAGGCTAGATTTGTGTAAAGAAAATTCTTGGATTTTGCACCACGATAATGCGCCTTCGCACAAGGCGAATTTTTGACCAAAAACTCAACAAATACCATCGAGCAAACACCTTATTCACCAGATATGGCTCCAGCCGACTTCTTTCTTTTTCCTGAACAAAAGACATAAAGGAGAATTCGCGGCGAGAACTGTACTCAATTCCGGAAAAGCGTTTAAAAAATGTTTTGATGATTAGTTTATTCGTTGGCGTAAGTGTATCGTTTCTGAAGGAGCATACTTTGAAGACGATAAAATAACTTTGGATGAATAACTAACATTTTGTATATTATTGATGGTTTCCCGGTACTTTCTTGACAGAGTGGTATTTTTAACCACAGCTTAACGCTAATAAATAAAAAAAAAAAACGATATGCCCAGAAAATAATACAGCGATCAGATGTGTATAAAAAAGAGATTATCTCTCAATAAAAGTCAGATTCATTCATACAAAATCTCTTTATTTGTCATTAGCGTATTTCTTTTCTCCTATTGTAACATATTCGTTAGTTTGATTATGCGACAGTAAATCTTCTTTATATAAAATCTTATTTAGGACTTGCAGTTCCCTGCGGTTTTACCAGTCGTTTCCGGGGTGTTTTTATTCTTTTACTCTGTCTTCTAAGGGTTGTAGCGTGATGTTAAATAGTCCTTAAGATTTGTGGTATGAAATAAAATAAAGGGAAATTTTAAAATTCGACTGGCAGTTCCAGAGATTAGCGCGTTTATACAAACTCTTCAGCTTTTATATTAGTGTAGTTTCTTTTTTTTTAATACCAAATAGGCTTGTTAATTGGTTTGGCTGCAACTCGCCTGATGGAAAGGGATGACGCGGTCTAGGGTGGAGTACGCTTGTCTAAAAAACCGATTCAGGCGAACTTTGAAGAGATCCAGATTATAATGATCAGGGATCACTTGTAACACCTATAATAAGCATCATACCATGTATATATTATCTACACATGTTTTTGCAAATAAAATGAATTTGAATTTGAACAGAGAAGCCGGCAGTGAATTCCACAGACTGGCAGTTCGCACGATAAATGTGGAAGCATAGCGCTTTGTTCCTGGAACTTCAATAATATAACGTGGCTCTGATGATAGATAGAAAGAATATAACATAAGAATATTATTAGTTGGAAATGTCTTCGAGCTTATGAATTTAAAATGCTGGTCATTCTTCTGGCACATCTTCAAATCTAGAACCTCCTCACTCGCCTAACCTCTGATATAATATTTCTTAAACGTATTCGCTGATATAATACTGACTTGACCATCCAAAGGTCCTGAAACAAAAAAAAAAAGTTTAGGAGCCACGATGTAACAGATACACACACACACATAGTTACGCGTGTTAAACTTATAACACCCCTCTTTTATTTATTTATTGTATTAATAAAGGTCACCAACAGCATCTGTATACAAAATATCTTAAGAATAGGAATCAAATATGTAGTCTTGGGTTTATACAGTTGCCAATTACAGGTTAACCTCTTGTTGCGTGGGGGGTTAATAAAATTAAATCATTGGGTATCTTGGCTTTTTTAGTATCAACTTAATGGTTTTATGAAGTCATTCCAGTCGCATAATCAGCTAATAATGTTCCCACAGCTGGGACACAGGCCTTTTCTCTACGAGGAGTGGACTGTAATCCACCACGTAGGCCCATTGTGGGTTCGAAGGTGTCACTGTCTTCGACTTTTTCATTCACTGAGAACGCCCATTTTCGCCAGTTATGTTTAAGTCCTATGTAATAGGGGGCGAGCCTATTGCCCTCAACCGGGCACAAATCCAGACCCCGTGGCTGCTACTGAGAAATTCCTGATGAAAAAACCCAATAACACTTTGCCCAACCAGGAAATCGAACCCGGAACCTCATGATAAGCAGGCACGATTGTTGTTATAAAGTGGGTGAAATAATAGTTACCATACTGGAACGGCGGCATAGTCGTTGGGCTCGTTGGCTCCTGTGTAACAGGTTCATTTTGTGGCTCCGTTTGCGCAGCGACGAACACGAAGACGAAACACAAAATAAATAATATCTTCATGACTTGTAGTATACTCGGTGTATGGGACATCGATCGACAAAATGTTAGAATTGTTTTATTTGTGTCGGTTATTTTTTAAATTTTAATATATCTGACGAAAACTGTATCTTTTTAGTCTAGAATTCATGCGATGAATTTTACGTAGTTCTGTCATTATGAGCCAGCCCCCAAACTCTTATTTATAATCATTAAAATCATCAGAGGGTTGTATTGATGATTTTAATTTCATTTAATCCCATTGAATGACTTTTTCATGAAATAGTCATTCAATGGGATGAACTAACTAAATAACTAGCATTACGCCCGCGACTTTGTCCGCAAAAATTGTGATAGCTCGGCTAATGAGCATGATATAATAAATTTAATTTATGGCCTATAGCACCCACGAATAATGTCGCTTTCAACCAGTTAATAAAAAAAATAAATCAAAAAATTTGAATCGGATCAGTAGTTCCGAAGATTCCCCCCTACATATGTACAAACAAACAATTACACAATTATAACTTTTTATAATATTAGTATATTATAGATTATAATTCCGTACTAAACGTGTTACGGTCGCGAACCATAGTTTGTTCAACATACATATTGGCACTGACCTACAAATTGCAAAAAACTTAAGACAATTTAAATTTCCCTTAATTAAGTTAAATACGTCGAACTAATCCAACGTTCTAAACGTGGTTTGTTACTTTAAACGTTTTGTAAAATCAGTCTCTTGTACACCCAAATTATGTTCATCACAGATTTAAAAAATAATCACCGTATACTATCCAAAATAATTACAGTTACTTTGAGAAATGCGAGAAATTTTGATGTGGGTTGGTACATTTTGACAGAACTACGCTCAATTTTTGGTCCACTTGCTGGAAACCGACCCTTGCAGTGTGTATTCGTGTGACCCACTAGGATTCTCACTTAGCAATGATATGAAGAATACTCGCATCTTGTTTATAAATAGCCGACTTATACGAGGGAAGTTCCATCTGTACGTTGCTATGCCATTATACTGGTCACACTGGATTTTTGAAAGATAAATATAGCCCGCTGACTTGACCAATAATGGATCATTTGCAAAGAAATAAATAATTTGATTTGCAGTAATTTACACCTTTTTTTTCACCCTGGCACAACGCACAATAATATAGGCTGATGTTTTATTTGGAGCCCGTAGACAAATAATAACATCCGCTCGGATCGATTTTCAGGTTAAACTGCGCCTGCCTAGATTGGTCCGTGGATGGGCTGCCACCCATCAAATAGCGAGTTCCCTTCGTGCTTCGGAAAGCGCGTTAAGTCGTTGGTCCCGGCTGTCATTTGTAGATCTTTGACAGTTGTTACAGGTTGTCAGCGACCCGAAAGTCCGACTCGTCCGTATCGTATTACCTAGAACTAACTGGGTTGTGGAGGTCAGATAGGCAAGCGCTCCATGTAAAACACTTGTATTCAGCTACATCCGGTAAGACTGGAAGCCGACCTCAACATAGTTGGGGAAAAGGCTAGGCAGATGATGTTTTATTTTGCGAATGAAATTTTCTCAGTAAAAGACAGATCAATATTCAAACCCTGTTTATTTGTTTTTAACATGTTTCTTTATTCCAATATTTAGTTTTTGGTATTTTATTGAAAACAGTACAATAAAGGCAGTCCTAATAGTATTAAATGATTATCATCTACATTTCCCGCCATGGCCTGGCGAGAGAACAGGCTATAATTACTCAGAATCAGTTCTATAGTGGCTGTATGGTTCTTTGGCGCTTGACCTCAATCAATCGGAACTAAGGCCGCCATCTTGTTTTTCAACAGACAACTACACAAATGTTAACCAACAGCGCCCTAATGATGGGGGCATTAAGACAATGGCCCATCTTCCATCTTGCTCCGCATACTATCACCTGCGCCCTTGATTACCTTTTGACTGCATCAGCGAGCAGAGATCGCGTAGCTGATTCTGGACCAAAGTAGACGCGCCCTTCTGAAAATGTTATTCAAGCGCCAATAGAACCATGCATCATTACAAGTGAGTAGTCAATTAGTCGGTTAGAATTTAGTCCTCTCGCTCTATTGGCTTCTCATCCTCACCTTGATCACCGTATTTTTTATATTTATTAATCATTAATGACTCTGGCAGAAAGCCATAGGAGGCTGCCCCATAGTCGGGAGGAGATGTTCCTGAAAAAAAAAAAGAAAACCGTAAATATCATCCGTAATTTACAAAATAAAACTGCTGTTTCCTAAATAAATATATGAGGTCTATCTGTTCATACACTAAATCTCTTAAAGGGTCATTGTACTTATTATTAAGAACTACTTTTATTATGGGACCAAAACTGAATGTAAAAAAAATAAAGCTGTTCCTTACAATTATGTTCGCATAACTAGTAAAAATGTATGGGAAGAGGTGATTTTTTTTTTCGCGATTTTAGTGTTGGTCTCATAGTAAAAGTTGTTCATAATGATGAGTACAATGTCCCCTTAAGAGATTTCGTGTATGAATAGATAGACCTTATATATGGAACAGATGTTTTTTGTAAAGAATTCTGTGTGGTTCAGTATGATGTACTGAATACGGGTATCCGTTTGTGCGTCTGTGTTCCCTCCGCCCTGTGTGACGGAAAGATTTACAATTTGTTAAAAAACCTTGTCCGATCCGAAATGGGCGTATAGGTATCCCAATCACATTACCAAATAAAATGAAACATAATATAATATAACATACGTGCCATTTTTCTTCCATGACGCAATCGCTAGCTGATGTCTTACAGGGTCATTGTATGGCTTGTTTTGTGCAGCGATGAACGCAACGACGAAACACAGTATTAATAATATCTTTATGACTTGTACTATACTTGGTGTATGGGACATCGAAGGGCTAACTGTTAGCATATGATTTTTTGTCCGTTAGTTACAAAAAAAAACAGTACTTCTGTAAGCAGTTTTAACGTGTGAACCACTAGAAGTCTAACTTATCAATGTTCTTGAAACTTCTCGTTTCTTGGTTATAAATAGATACCGGACCAGTTACCTATGCACGCGGGGCGGGATCATCCACCTGTTCCTTGTACTGGTTACACTCGATTTTTGAGCAATAATAAACGGTTATTTTTGTACTCTGACACTATTTGTTTTTAAACATTGAAAAAAAAAAAATGTTCGGTCCAACTGTAGGTACATCTATCTATCTCTATACATATAATAAATCTGTAGACGTGGCGTTTCTGTACATTGAAAATATTCAGAAAAAAATAGTAGGGGTGTTAAAAGATAATAAACAGAACCTATTTCTACTATTTTTAGAATTTTTGTCTGTTTGTCTGCAGTCTGTGAGTCTTCGGCTATGTTTGTTTCTTTAAGTATCACGTGAAAATTACAAAACCAATGTGGTTAGTTTTAATGCACAAGTATTGTGCGTAACTTAGAGAAGGTATTAGTTTTTGTTTCATTGCAATCCGTGCTCTTAATCAAAAGATATATGGATTTAAAGTGTTCAAGAAGCAATCATCATCATTACTTAAGATACATGCAACGACATCTATTGAATCAAACTGGTACCAATGAATATAGATGAAGTGCTCACAAGATAACTTTAAATCGACTTATCGGGTTTTTCAAAAAGTTATGATAGCAAAAGGTACTTTAGAAGGCGCTGCTTTGAAAATCTTCATAGCCTATATTGTTTGTTCGATCGCTTTCCACGTATTAAATTTTAGCAGTTTAACTTCGTGCTCGATAGATGGCGTTGTTCATTTGTTGCCAATTTCTAAATCGCGGTGTTAAGATTTTCCGTGAAAGAACGACCCTTCGCCGGGTAAACGGGTTAGTCTCTGAGTACCCCGATCCCTGAGGCACCCCCGTACCGGAGGACCCCGAATTCGATAAATATGATTACATTTCTTTCTTTTGTTTTTTCTATTGTTTTCAACTTGTACGGTCGACATAAAAAGTGCTTAAATGTATGTGTTTGAAATACATAAGAAGAAAGTAATTTATTTGAAAGAAGATCGGAATTTTGCGGCACGTTTAATTTCAAAAGCGTTCTTCAATGAAAGTATATACATTATATGAATCAATCACGGGTCTTTTCTTTCCATATATCTTTTTTTTTAATAAACTGCACAAAGTAAAAAAAAAATATTTTGCTTAAGCTGAACATCTAAACGAAGTCATTTGGAACATCAAAACGTAAAAATAGTGACGTCCCATCAAATCTAAGCCATTTGCGGTAAGACTCCTCCTATCTTTGGAAGCCCAAGAGTTCTTTGATTCTAAGCCAGCCTCTTTTTCGATTCGTAACGTGTTTCATGTTAATAAATAATCATGTTATTAAATGAATTATTACCTGCTGTTATTAAAAATTTAAAGTACGAAAGTAACGGTTTTTTTTTTTGGAGAGAGGAACCTCCTAGCAATAGGAGTTGTGTCCAGGAGTACCGCTTTCTTAATCAAGCCCTTGATCCAGCTGTCTAACGAGAGCCTCCTCGGGTATTGGTCGAGGCTCTTGGCAATTAAGCCATTGGCAATGATCACTGAGTTCACATCCCACCCATGTCGAGAATTGGGTTGGGCACCTATAGTGGGACCTATAGTGCGGCACTTCTGTTTTTGCGTATTTTCTAAATTATGTTAATATTGGTGCAACTATTGATCACAATAAAATATAGTAATTAAAACCTGTGATTGCTCTACGAGACTATATTGTATTCTCTAATTATAATATTGACCTTAACCAAGCAAGACTTACTTACGTAATGAAATTTTATTTAACATTTCATCTGCTGACGGTACTTTTAAGCTAAACTGACTTTTGATTGACTTTCTCAAGATAAAAATAAATCAGGGTACTCCGGTACGGGTGCCTCGGGGATCGGGGTACTCAGGGATTAACCCGGGTAAACTGCATCGATTTTCCTTAATAGGTGGCTTTCGTTTCGTTTTGTAAAAGTATTTGGTTTCATATTTGGTCTATGTATATTGGTATAGTATATATATATATTGGTCTAAAATAGTTAAATAGTTGATGTAAAAGTAAAAAGTATTTGGTTTCATATCTATACTAATATTATAAAGCTGAAGAGTTTGTTTGTTTGCTTTGAACGTGCTAATCTCAGAAGCTACTGGTTCGAATTGGAACATTATTTGGGTGTTGGATAGCCCATTATCGAGGAAGGCTATATAGGGGTTCACGCTGCGACCAATAATAGGAGCGGAGCATTAATGAAAAAAGTAACGCAGACGAAGTTGCGCGGGTCAGCTAGTAAATAAATATACTTACGATTCTTTTTCGGTGGCACAATCGCTGGCACGTGTGTTATAGATATTATAATTTTAGCCTATCTTTAATATTAGGGGTAAAAGTACGAAATTGCCGATTTTTTTTCCAAGATGTAACATATTTATTAAACATAAATACACACAAAAACAAACCCACGCGGGTTTGTTGTTGTT
The DNA here is from genome assembly GCA_964057025.1 of Standfussiana lucernea. Taxonomy (NCBI): domain Eukaryota; kingdom Metazoa; phylum Arthropoda; class Insecta; order Lepidoptera; family Noctuidae; genus Standfussiana; species Standfussiana lucernea. The sequence continues at coordinate 3,859,114 of OZ059812.1, forward strand.
GTATGAATTTATCAAAGGTATTACGTTTGCTGCGATCGGAGGATCGAAAAAAACACGACTCTCGACTTCTTCATTCACTGAGAACGCCCATTTTCGCCAGTTATGTTTATGTCCCACGCAATAGGGGGCGAGCCTATTGCCACTAACCGGGCATAAATCCAGACTCCGTGGCTGCTACTGAGCAATTCTTGAAAAAACTTAGAAAACCCTTCTAACACTTTGCCCGACCCAGGAATTGAACCCAGCAACTCATGCGCAGCAGTCACGCTTGCGATCACTATCACTATCACTGTCAGATTATTTATAAAGTAGGTGAAACAATAGTTACCATTCAGAGGCCACGGCCCACTCGCTGCCACATGTGTAACAGTTTCATTTTCTGGCAGCGGCGGTGAGTTGACTCGTAACAGAGGAGTATGGTAAAAAAAGACATGCTGCGCCGACCCCAAATGAATTGGGATAAGGACAGGATATCGATAATCCAGCGACCACGGCACAATCACTAGCACCTGTGCGACAGGTTCATTTTGTGGCTGCGTTAGCGCAGTGACGAACACGAAGACGAAACACAATATAAATAATATCTTCATGACTTGTAGTATACTCGGTGTATGGGACAACTATCGACAAAATGTTAGCATTGGTTTATTTGTGTCTATTGTTGTTTTAATTTTAATATATCTGAGGAAAAGTGTATTTTTATAGTCTAGAATCTTGTGATGAATTTTACGTAGTTTTGCAATAATGAGCTAACCCCCAAACTTTTATTAATTAAGTTAAATACGTCGAACTAATCCAACATTCTAGATGTGGTCTGTTACTATTCTGTAAAATCAGTCTCCTAAACACCCAAATTATGTCATGGTTTAATAAATTTGTTTCTCAATAAGAAATTATAAGGATTTCACTAACTTGAGAACATTTTTGGAACTTAAAATATATTATCTCATGAACTTTAACATACAAACTAAGTAGGTTTTTATTAATTTAAAACAAATCATTTATTTACTAAATAAAAATTCATTTTTTACACAAATAACATTATCCGAAACACAAAGCTTAACAGAATTCAATTACACCCGCAAAAGAAAAAAATACTGTGGTCGCAAATTATCATACATAATTAACAGATAATGAATGCGAACCCGGTGCCACAATAAAAGCAACGATACAGTAGAGCAAGTCATCACAATTACTTTGGGAATTGGGAGAAATTTTGATGTGGATTGGTACATTTTTGCAGAACTACGCTCAATTTGTGCTAACAATTTGCGCGTCGGTGTTCCTTAGGGGGAATAAATGACTATAAAAGTAATACCTTTTCGTATAAAATTGGGCGCTCTCACATCCTCGAGCCTGCGCGAGGAGACTCTTAATGCCTTCGTCGAATTTTTACACTTAAAGGTAATACTGATACAGTCCTTTATTCAGTGATGTCTAAACAGTGCGCTAGGATTTTTCCGCTTGCTGGAAACTGACCCTTACACTGTGTATACGTGTGATCGTCTAGGAGTCTCACTTAGCAATGATCTGGAGAATGCTCGCGTCTTGTTTATAAATAGCGGATCAGTTTCCTATACAGCTCGAATGGGTTCCATCCGTTCCTTGGTATGCAATTATACTGGTCACACTAGATTTAAGTACGATAAAAATAGCCCCGGTGACTGAACCAATAATTGATCATTTGAAGTCATTTACAGCTTTTGTTTCATTTTTATTTGAAATAGCCGCTCGAATCGTGAATATCGATTCTAGCAGCTAGACTGCGCTTGCCTACGTTGGTCCTTCGTGCCTCGGAAAGCACGTTAAGTTGTTCATAATGATGAGTACAATAACCCCTTATGAGATTTCGTGTATGAATAGCAGGGACCGTACAACCCCGGTTAAGAGTTAAGCCTTTCGAAGGTTTAAGCCGTTTATGAGGTTACCTCTATCATTATGTAACCCCTTGAATGGGTTCTATACTAGAAACCCAGTGAAAAGGTTACCCCTTCATTATAATAACCCATATATTATAAGGGTTTTGTTCGGGTTATCATGCTGGTTATTCAATAAACTTGTGCTAGGTAGGTGGTATCGGGCTGGCGGCCTGGCTCTCATTGCCTATAATTCACTAGACGGTATTATACAAATAGCGAGAGTAGGTACGAGCGAGAGCTCGAATAACTATAGTTGCGTATTTTGAGTTTTTGAGGCGCCCGCCGCATTTTTAGTGTAGATTTTTTTTAACAATTGGGTTCGCGTTTGCGGGTTTCAAGCTAATTCATTAATATGGTCCACACTTCAAAATGAGCAAAGGTAATTTACCTACTTAGTTCTTTCTTGAATATTAAAGTACTTAGTAGATAGTCTTAGTTTTTGTTTGTAGATAGTTTGTATGCAATAGTATTGCCTACAAATACGGTCACTCCGCACTCGTCCCCTATTACATGGGATTTAAAACATAACTGACGAATGTGGGTGTACTATTAGACTGTTAGGTACACCTCTTCGGGGAATGCAGGCCTGACGTTGTGTGATGTTTGTAGATAGTTTATGCTCAAAATCCATCCAAGTGCTAAGATTTCTTTGCTAACTCGCACGAAGTTGCGCAGAAGATGGTAGGTAAGTACCTACTTCATAGAAACTCTCTGTTGGTGTTTGTTTTTTAATAGGTTTCAAAATTATAAAAACGAATGTTGAGGGCCGGATGCCTTGTATCATTTTCTTATACTTAATCATTTTATATTTGGTTGTAGAAAATATTACTTGGTATACCAGAGAGTGAAGGAAGTTCTGGTGACGAATCTCACAACACGTCAATCAGATCCATGACGAATTGCCAAAAACATCAGCAGGAATGTCTTTGTCACCTACATTAGATCCAGATGACGCCTGATTTATCATTCAGAGACACCTTAAGCGAACGTAGAAAATGTAGTTTATGTGCACGAGTGTTAAAACTTTTCATTTGGCATAGCGAAGGCTTTAAGCAAGTTGAGTGAGGAGAGAGGCCATGAATCTATGCATACGATATTATATATTGTCATGGAGAGTACACGGCAGCAAAACAGTGGCGACCATGAGAATCAAAATTAATAATTTTTAAGGTTTCATTAAATGCTGGTGTATTATTTGATTTTTAAATTATAAAATACTACACATACACACACACGACATAAACATACACACACAATTTTGGTCGTTACTAAACACGAGGCACCTGCCGTAAATAGAATTATTAGGAGCCTTTTAAAAAAATATTGTCATGTGACATCAAGTTATTTTTCTCTCCTCGCTCCCCACAACGAAAACTCTCCTTAAAAAAATGTTCGGTCCAACTGTAGGTACACAAATAAATATGCCTACGATTCTTTTTCGGTGGTACAAACGCTGGCACGTGTGGCTACGTTTGCGCAGCGACGAACATGAAGACTATACACAGTATAAATAATATCTTCATGACTTGAACTCTACTCGGTCATCGAAGACGGGACATCGAAGGGTTAACTGTTAGCATATGTTTTGTAGGTTAGTGACAAAAAAACAGCACTTCTGCCAGTAGTTTTAACGTGTGAACCACTAGAAGGCTTACTTTTCAATGTTCTTGAGACTTCTCGTTTCTGGGTTATAAATAGATACCGGACCGGCTACCTATGCAGGCTGGATGGGGTCATGCACCTGTTTGTTGGAATGGTCCTTGACTTGGTTGCACTCGATTTTTAAGCAATAATAAACGGTTATTTTTGTACCCTATCACTATTTGTTTTCAAACATTGCCCCACACTAGGAATTTCTCCTGTATCGTGGGTGCGTTTACAAACATTTAAACTCACATACACAAACAGCCAGACCCGGAACAACTATCCCAGGTCATACAAATATTTGTTCGAACCCACGTCACGCGGCGATGCAGCCGATCGTTTAGCCACTGCGCCAAGCGTGCCATCAACCTTATACCTGACACTTTGTTTATTTCATTTGAAGCGACAACGATGTTTGACAAATTTTCTTCCACCCAGTTTTGATTTCTCGACTTTCTTATTCATCAGGAACTTGTCAGTAGCTGCCACGAAGCCTGGATTTGTGCCCGGCTGATGGCAATAGGCTCGCCCCCTATTACATGGGACTTAAACATAACTGGCGAAATATGGGTGTGCTATTAGGAAACCTCTGCCTAACCCTTCGGGGATAACAGGCGTTATGTTATGGACTTTGAACTTTCTTATTGTATATTTCAGTGGCCTGGATCAGTGACCGGGATTTTCTTTGTAAAAAAAGTTGAAGAACTAGTCTGGCCGCGAATTTTTAGTTTGTTTACCTTTAAACAAAAAATAATCCAGTTCCGTTGAAATTATACAGATAGGTCTGGCGGCGTGTTTTGGTTTTGATGTGTTCGAGTACTTGAGTAGAATCGCTTCATGCAGCTTAGCAAGACTATAATTTACTCTGACCTTACTGTCACAAGTCCTTCAGAAAGTCAGGTTCGTAGTACTCGTTACCGGTATGCGTGTAAGTCCACACGACGTGACAGAAAGTGTATGGTAAGGATCGTAACAGGTGTTCGGCAGTTTCTGCCTACTCCCGGGGGACACTCGTGAGTTTGTGTTTACAATGTATTTATTTAAGCCATCTTTAATATTTTGTACTGCCGCTTAGCGCTATTAATATCTGCAATGCTGTATAATTTAGTAAATGAAAGCCAGTTTCATTCATATAAAATTTCTTTATTAGTTTAAAGCGTGCTTCTGTTCTCCAATTTTGCGTAATTAACTGACAGTCGTCCTTATTTTTAATTTTATTTAGAATTATCTGTGGCCCGCGGTTTCACTTCCCTTTTTGCTCGGCTCCTAAGGATCGTAGCTTGATGTTAAATAGCCTCAAACCTTCCTTAAGCATGGAGCTATGAAATCCAAAAATAAACTCAAATTCGACTAGTAGTTCTAGAGATTAGCGCGTACATACAAACAAAGAAACTAGTAATATTATTCGACGACATGACCAACTATTCATCTTCTATTCGAGTTTATCAATTTAGAGTATCCTCTCCCTCATCCACTTTATTATATTGCCCAAGTATCCTCGGTGGAGGTAGAAACGTTTGTTCAACGCCAGCGTAGGGGACTGGTAATTTGGTGGTGTTGGATAATAATGGTCCTGAAACAAAATATGAGGTTAAATCACTTGGTCTTTTTAATGCTAATGTAAATTAAGCACAGCTTCAGCATAATCAACTAATAATGCTACCACAGCTGGGACACAGGCCTTTTCTCTACGAGAAGGAGTGGACTGTAATCCACCACGTAGGCCCAGCGTGGGTTGGAAGGTGTCACTGTCTTCGACTTCTTCATTCACTGAGAACGCCCATTTTCGCGAGTTATGTTTAAGTCCCACGTAAAAGGGGGCGAGCGTATTGCCATCAACCGGGCATAAATCCAGTAACCGTGGCTGTTACTGAGCAATTCTTGAAAAAACTTAGAAAACCCTACTAACACTTTGCCCGACCCAGGAATCGAACCCAGCACCTCATGCGCAGCAGTTACGCTTGCGATCACTATCACTGTCAGATTATTTATAAAGTAGGTGAAATAATAGTTACCATTCACAGGCCACGGCCCACTCGCTGCCACATGTGTAACAGTTTCATTTTCTGGCTGCATTTGCGCAGCGACGAACACGAAGACGAAACACAAAACAAATAATATCTTCATGACTTGTACTAAACTCGGTGTATGTGACATCGACGGACAAAATGTTAGAATTGGTTAATTTGTGTCGGTTATTTTTTTAATTCAATATATCTGAGAGTGTAATTTTTAATTCTGGAATCATGTGATGAATTTTACGTAGTTCTGCAATAATGAGCCAACCCCCATACTTTTATTAATTAAGTTAAATATGTGGTGTGTTAATATTTTGTAAAATCGGGCTCTTATACGCCCAAATTATGTCATGGTTAAAGAAATTTTACTCTAAATAAGAAATTACAAGGATTTCACTTACTTGAGAAAATTTTTGGAATTTAAAATATATTATTACATGAACTTTTACATACATACTAAGTAGTTTTTTTTTATTTATAATTTACGAAATAAAATTTCATTTTGTACGCAAATAACATCAACGAAACACAAAGCTTAAAAGTATTCAATTACACCCGCAAAAGAAATAATTACCGTGGTCGCAAATTATCATTCATAACAGATCACGAATGCGAACCCGGTGCCACAATAAAAGCAACGCAACAGTAGAGCAAGTTATTTTCAAAACAGATTTAAAATTAATCAGCGTTTACTATTCAAAATCGTCACAATTACTTGGGAGAATTTTTTATGTGGGTTGGTATATTTTTGCAGAACTAAGCTCAATTTGTGGCAACAATTTGCGCGTCGGTGTCCCTAAGGGAATAAAGGACTATAAAAGTATTACCTTTTCATATAAAATTGGGTGCTCTCACATCCTCGAGCATGCACAAGGAGACTTAATGCCTTCGTCGAATTTTACACTTAAAGGCAATACTGATACAGTCCTTTATTCAGTGACATCTAAGCAGTGCGCGAGGATTTTTCCACTTGCCGAATCTGAACCTTATACTGTATACGTGTGATCGTCTAGGAGTCTCACTTAGCAATGGTCTGGAGAATGCTCGCGTCTTGTTTATAAATAGCGGACCAGTTGCCTATACAGCTCGAATGTGTTCCATCCGTTCCTTGGTATGCAATTATACTGGTTACACTAGATTTAAGAACTATAAATATATCCCCGCTGACTTAACCAATAATGGATCATTTGCAGTCATTTACACCTTTTGTTTTGTTTGAGTTATAGACAGAAATAGCAGTGATCATATGAATAAATTTAATAAATAGACACAATTATAATAAATGATGACATGATTTTATTTTTCATTAAATATCTCGGCTCCGGTTCTAATGAAATACATTTCATCAGTGGCCGCAGAATTAAAAAAATCATGTCACTGGTCCATACAAAACTTCCCAAACCCCTCTAAAGGTCACTTTAAATTTCCTTTGGCCCGCTACAGTTACAAGAATACTAAACTTGGCCCTCCATAAAATTATGTTGGAAAACCCTGTTCTAGACCATACGTCAAGGGTCGCAGTTTCAACTTTTTAAAGTTTTTCTTAAAATACAAGTTTTTAATGTTACAACTTTATTTTTAATACCTCCACGACCCCCGTACCATCCCATTGTATCCATCAGCACAATGTTTTGAGTGCGTTACATTGAGTCCTACCGTAAAACGTGATTTAGCACCTCAAAAAAAAGTCGTTTCCCAGAAATAATTTTTGCGCAGAGCGACTTAGTTTAATGTACAGAATTCTTGGTGCAAGGTTACGTGAAGAGTCCGTTTACACCCTGTATAGGATGATATTTAATTTTTAAACAGCTTTTTCTCATTAAAAGACAGATCGTTATTCAAATCCTGTTTATTTGTTTTTAACGATTTTTTTATGTTCCAATATTTACATAGTTTTTACAACCTTTCTTTTTTTAATATTTAATTAAAATTAAGTACAATAAAAGCGGTCCTTATAACATTAAATGATTATGATCTACATTTCTCGCCAAGTCCTGGCAAGCGAGCAGGTTATAATTACTTAGAATCAGTTCTATAGTGGCTGTATGGTTCTTTTGCGCTTGACCTCAATCGGAAACGGAACTTTACAAATGTTTACCAAAAGTGCCCTAACGATGGGGGCGTTTAGGCAATGGCCCATCTTCCATCTTGCACCACATGCCCTATCACGTGCGCACTTGATTACCCTTTGACTGCATCAGCAAGCAAAGTTCGTGTAGCTGAATTCTGGGCCATCGATACGCTAAGAAGAAGCGCCCTCTTGAAAATGTTGTTTAAGCGCCAAAAGTTCTATACAGCATTAAGTGAGCAGACTATTAGTTATTTGGAACGTTGTTCCTCTGTCTTCTTAACCTCATCTTGGCCACCGACACCGCGACTCTTGTGTTTTGTAATTATCCTTGACGGTGGCAGTAGCGACGATATAAGAAAGTCATCAGGAGAAAATGTTCCTAAAAAAAAGCATAGACTTACTGGGCGTCTTGGTATTTCTATTTATAAAGTATTTTAAAGAAATAATTCAGAGATCATTTTCCCAAAATTATCACTGAATTATCTTATGTATCTTTTCTTTAAAATACTTTGGGAAAATCTGCTGTTTTCACGGACCACACACCTTAAATATGATCAATGAATTAACTTTTATAAGTTTACAAAATTAGTTGTTGTGTTTAAATATTATTATTTGACTGCCTCGTTGGTCTTGTGCTGGCAAGCGCCACTGCTTAGCATGAGGTCCCGGGTTGGATACCCAGGTCGGGCAAAGTGGTATTGGGTTTTTTCCATCAGGTATTTCTCAGTAGCAGCCGCGAAGTCTGGATCTGTGCCCGGTTAATGGCAATTGGCACGCCCCCTGTTACATGGGACTTAAAAACATAACTGGCGAAATTCCTGATTATTTACTCTTTTTCTGTTGTCATTCTCCACGTTCCTGTACCAGTCTCATGCAAATTTGATTCCCCGATGACAACAATGTCGTCTGCCCATCTCGTCGCAAATCGGGTACGTTACCCTTGGACAAAAGCCTTCCCCAATTCCTTCCACAAACTCTTCTCGCGCCACCCCGAACCAGCCTTCGCGGTACATAAATAAAAAAATATAATACATATTTACCATTATCCTTTGGCGGCACAATGGCTGGCACGTGTGTTACAGGTTCATTTTGTGCCTGCGTTTGCGCAGCGATGAACGCAACGACGAAACACAGTATAAGTAGTATCTTCATGACTTGAACTGTACTCGCTGTATGGGACATCGAAGGGCTGACTGTCAGCAATTTTTTTATTTCTTCGAAAATCTCCGGAAACCTCGAAAAATCTATTCTTCAAGATCTAGAATCGTGTGATGAATTAGTAGTTACAGTTTACGTGTCGATTTCCCTAAATTTTCTTTCATTTACTATCGTTGTCATAAAGTTAATATCTGAGTTAAAATAACCATCTTATTGCATTATTACTTTAACGTCACTTCAGTGTGGAAAAGAGATGGACCAATACATGAAGTCTAGCGCCATCTCTTTCTCACACTGAGGTAAGTTTAAAACAATACTACTATAAGAGGCCACAAGAGTTCAAGCACGAGCGCACGATGTAAACGCGACGTAAATACGTAGATCTTTGAATCGAAAATACAATTGGACGTAATTAAGGGAAAAGGATCCAATCCACAATATGGCTAAACATGACTTTGTGCACCAAACTAATGCTATATATCGATACTATCGGCCAGTAAAAAAGATCCAAGTTAAAAACGAAAGGTACTGGTAAGTATTTTTATCAATGTTATGACCAACCCACTTCTAAATGCGGCTTACAGTATCAATACTTTTAGTTTGGTGCACTTAGGTAATTTTTTGCCATGTTTTGGATTGGATTCTTTTCGCTTTAGTACGTCCAATCATCCTAAAGCATTTCATTTAAATTGTTTACAACAAGCACAATCTATACCATACGAAGACGTGTGAACCACTAGAAACGAGTATTTTTAATTTTAAAAACGACGTATTTACGTTACGTTTGCACCGATCGCTTGTGGTAGGACCGCTGAACACTGTTTTGACGTGTGAACCACTAGAAGTCTTACTTTTCAATGTTCTTGAGACTTCTTGTTTGTTGGTTATAAATAGGTACCGGACCAGTTACCTATGCAGGCGGGGCGGGATCATCCACCTGTTCCTTGGAATAAATTATACTGGTTACACTCGATTTTTGAGCAATAATAAACGGTTATTTTTTGTACTTCATCACTGTTGTCCTATTTAACCTTAAGGTTGACTGTCCCGCACAAGGCTGTGCCCGGATCACAAATTGATCTAGGTTCTACCAAAATGTGCCAACCCTCATCAAAAATACTATCCATTTTCCGGAGTAATTATAAATAAATAATAAAATCATTTTATTTCGGACAACTACGAGATCCATACATTGTTAGTAAAACAGATTTGCACTTAAAAACTATTGTTAGTAACTTAACTAAACACTAATTAATGAGTAGACCCTCATCAAATGCTAGGGTATAAATCTTCTCAAAGATTGCCTTACTAAGGAGGAGGAAGGATCGGTCGCTACGGGCTTCTACTTACGTATACTAGGTGTAGTTTTGCAACCTCGTCAAAATTCAGGAGGTTGTCATAGAAGACGTAAATAATTAATATAAATTACGGTACCTGGTCAATAATAATAAACGCTGCCTTTTTTTAGTTGTTTTAATTTGACACTATTTCAGAATGAAGCCCTTCTCAAACGAGAAGAATCACCCGTTTGTCGAATAAACGTCTGCGTTTGTTTGTGTGTGAAAGCGCGATTATAGGTTATTAGGCTAGTATTAGACGGGCTGCGTTTGAATACGGGTGGTGTACATGTATCGATTTCCGATATTAAGAAAAAATATATAAAAAGAACCTACCCATTTTATATTGATTCGGGTCGAGAATCATTAGCATAGTTACGTCCTTGAATTTGACGAGGATGCAAAGCTACACCTTGTATAATGATTTTGGGTTGTGAATGTAATATACCACATTGAGAACAATGGTTTGGTTTGACGTATTGTTCTTCTTCTCGAATCGATGACTCGGATTTTGTCCAACCAGTACGTAGCAACCTGGACAGCTCTTGTTCCATTTTAGTTGTAACTAGTACTGTGATTTTTATGTAGGTAAACGTAAGGTTAACTTTTTAAAAATTTTGTGAATACGAAAAATAAATAAATAACGTTTTTATTCTACGTATTGTTTGATTTTTCTGCTGTCTGTGCAGAAATAAACAATTTGGCGAATTTATGGTAATCAAAATTAAAATATGACGAATTTACGGTGGTCAAAATTAATATTTATGACGAATTTACTTCATGAAAATAGATCTGTGGCAAAACTCAAACTTTTTTCCGTGGTGAACTTTGTGACGAATGTACAATAACCCGTTTAAAATTATTCATTTACGTATTTGCCTTCTTTCAAAGCAACCTGTAGATATTTGTTTTTGTATTTATTGTTAACATTATGCCTTTAATCCCCAAAGGGTTAAGCAGATGTGTATCGTACACTCACATTTCGTGATTTATGTTGAGATACCATGTAATAGGGGGCGAGCCTTACCTATTCCTATTCTGCGTGGCTGATACTGTGAAATTCCTGATGGAAAAACCCAATAACACTTTGCTAGACACGGGACTCGAACCCAGGGTCTCTCGTGCTCAGCAGTCGGTCATAATTATGTATATGTAGTAATTGCTTCGCATCGGCTTTGTTGTTCAACAGGTACCTACTGACGAAGCGAATGTGCCAAAAAGAACAAATATTTAGCGCCCCGTAGCGGTCGAAAGATATCGATATATTGAGGATTTTACCCTTTTTTTTTGCAAAAAAGAATCGGTTTTGGCGAAATGAAAAAACGGGAAGTTAAGCAAATGGGTAGGCCATTTGCTATGTAGGTGTGGAGTATATGTGATGAAGAATGTGTGAAGATAAAGGATGAAGAAAAGTCCGAAGTACACGAGAAGAAGAAAGAAAGTTTATTACACAGACACAGGTTATAGTTCCACACACAAGAGTTCCACTAAGAAGAAGGAGTGGTAGAAATAGTAAAAATAGCATGGAATAAGGTAAGAGAACAGTCAATAATTAGTAACATGTAGAAATGGATACATAAATGTAGTAGGTCACTACAGCTTAATTTCCTGTTTGAAAATTGATTGGGGACAAAAGTTGCAAAAATATTGAAATTGGGGAAAACTCAGCAACCAGATCTAGAAACCCTGTTTACAGTCTACAGGAATTTCCTTTCGAGACGTGCACAAAATACTACGCACGGCTTTGTAGAGGAATATCCCCGATTCAGGAGGAAAATGATTTCAATAGAACATGTTATGCTTCAAAAATTGTATAACATAAAAACAATGAGGTTCCTACCTAAAACCAGGTTTCATTTGTATTTCTTATTAATTGACGATTATTTGTCTGACATAAAAAATAAATACAGCATTAAATTTGCCACTAAACCTACACAATAACAAAAAATCGTTTAAAAATATAAATAATTAGATCCTGGGCAATGATATGAATTACATGATAAATGCTTTTTCAATACACTTCCTCGAAAACTGGCTCTTATCGCACTACGATTAGGTTCAACATGCTATGGATGTCACCCTCGTGGTTTTCTTCTTATATTCCCACACTACTTATAGTGCGGTAATAAATATTTACTTTACTTTTCAAGCATTTTTACTTTTCATTTTTTTTTCTATTCCATTGAATCAATTTGGACTTTGAACAAATTTGGACTAAAAACTAAAACCAAAAAACTCAAAGTGTTGAAAAACGTCGTTTGATACACGTGGGCATTTGTTACTGTAGTTCTCGGCTCCATAACACCCTCGCCTGCGGCTCGTGTGTGGATTTCGTCTCGGCCGCAATAACAAACTTTCCCCACTTATATCAAAATACACTATTTTGCTCAGGTCTACGGTTGTACATAGTATCATGTTTGTTTTCCTCGACGCGGTGGGTAGGCATAATAATATAATACGTCCCCAATGCTAGGCTAGATGCTCCCTGCGGGTGGGAGTGGACCGTTATCTTCCTCACTGGCCGTGTGCGTTCAATGGATGTCACATTTCTTCTAGGACACGGTGTATCCTCACGATGTTGTCCTTCAGAGTTTTGAGAGCATTCCGGGTTAATAGACGTCACGACTGTTCGATTTCTTTGGTCCCATGACATGCGGGCTTCCTCGCGATGTTTGTTTTGAGAGCAGATGGCCTACCGTGAGCTCTTGAAGTAGTATCGTTTTAAGCTTACTTCAGTGAGAGATGGAACTACGCGACCTGTATTGCTCACACATGTCTTTCCCACATTCATCATCTGCCTAGCCTTTTACCAATTACGTTGTGGTCGGCTTCCAGTCTAACCGGATGCAGCTGAATACCAGTATTTTACATGGAGCCATCGCCTATCTGACCTCCACAACACAGTGCTGGGTAAACTTACACTGTCACTCGCGGGATTTCATTCGTGATTATTAATTATTCTGAACTCTCAATATTTCGACGCTGTTACATGCGCCATGATCGCGGGATGGCAGTGCAAAATGTTTAGTTATAAACCGTGAAAGCTTAAAACATTGTAGTACTGGGTAATACGACTTTCGGGCCACTGACCTCCTGGAACGGCAAAGATCTACTAATGACGGCCGGGTCCAACGGCTTAACGTGCTTTTCGAGGCACGGAGGAAACTTGGTATGTATGGGACGGTCACGCATCCACGGACCGACTTTGGCAAGCGCGGCTTCACCTGATGGTTGACCCGTGCTTTTGTAATTATTTATCCACGAGCTCCTCATATATTTTCTTCACTGAAGTAATAAGCAAGTAATACTGCTAGAAAATGTACAGGTGGTACGATCACAAGTCTTCTTTCTCTGGTTCTGAAGGTGTTGGTGGTGATGTGGTTGCTGGGGTTGATGTATAGTCCTTTATGATCTCTTTAGCTGGTTTGAAGTTATTGGCTTCCGCCGCTGGTAGCCCTGGAACAACTATAAAAAATACTGTTAGTTTGCTGGACTTGCAGTTGAATATTGTTTTTGATACAAGACCGCTTCGTGGATGTAGTGGTCAGTGACTGCTATGTAAATAAACAATCTAGGTACGGCACGAGTGAGTAGTATAAACGTAATTAATTAATTGCGAACGATTTTACGTTTAATATTTTCTTAATTTTAATATTAATTTATTCATATCTTAGGGTGACAACGCGACAACGCAAAAAGAAAGTGTTATTTTCGCTAGTTAAATTTTCGATTTAAAACTTATTTACGTTATATTTACATCGCGCGCTCGTGCTTGATAGCCAAAAACGAACGATTACTTCGAAAATAAAATGTATACAAAACAAATATTGTAAATGGTTCTAGTTTGGACTGCCTCACTGGTAGTGTAGTGGTCACAAACGTTGCTGCCTGCTAAGCGAGGGTTCGTGGTTTCGATTCCCTGGTCGGGCAAAGTGCAGACAAGAGCAAGAAGATAATGACAATAAATGATTAGGTTATTAAAAAAAATACTTACATTCTGCATCCATGTTCGTAGCTATTAAAGTAAAAAACAAAAATATTTTCCACAAAAATTTCATGTTCAACTTTAACCGACTTCTAAAAAACGGACGAGGTTATGTATTCGGCCGGTCTTTTCACGTCTGCACTACAATATGTTATGTGTGTTAAATTAGAGGAAACTACGGTACTTATACGATAAATTGTAGGCATTTTATAACGTCATTCAATTTTAAATATTAATTAACTATTGGAATAGACTTACCTAACCTAGGTTTTATCTGCGGCTTCGGCCGTGTGCAAGTCGGAATTTTATGCCACGGGAATGTAATACAGTGATAAAAATTTTATTACCAAAGACACTTAAATACAAGGTTCCCAGGGACATCGAAGCACAAACAGTTACTACACATTCAGCACATTATGTATTGTGAACCCTATATTCATTATAATTTAATAAATAAATAATATAGATTTTTTGGTAATTTAAAAATAAATCGTCTGTTCCCTACAAAACACAATACCTACAGGGTCAAAATGTGTGGAACAGCTTATTTTTTTTATTTATTTAACAATTTATGTGCACACTATAAATACAGACATCAAGAAAGGAACAGAAAATAGTACAAAGGTAATGCTTATTTCTAATGAAATCTCTTCCAGCATACCTGCGAAAGGAGACACTAAAAAAAGGGATATATGATGATTTTCTTATTTTTTTATATACATATATGTGATAATGTCTCATCCAAAACTTGTTTGTACTGATGATTTTGATTTTATTTATTTAATTCAAATCCCTTTCTTTAACATTAATCACAGTAGTACGGTTAAAAGGTAACAAAGTAACTTTAGTATTCATTTATATGGATTCTTAATTAATTACATTTTAACTACAACATTTATATGGATAACACGTAGTATTGCGCATATCTCAGAAGTGGGACTCCCTCGCGTACTCTCCAAGTCATTTAACCCTTTAAAAGGCAAAGCGAATATTTCTCCCATCATATTTTTCAACTGAATAAAATATAATGTGTTCCTGTCAGTTATTCTATTGTTTTACACAAGTTATTAAAAGACTTATTAATCACTCACTAATTACTCGAAGAAAATAAAAACCTGTAAAAAAAGTTGAAATTTATTATCTACCAATAATATTTAAGCCTAATTGGCATTATTTTCCGATTGCTAGATTGTTACGCCCATTAAAGGGTTAATAAGTTAGTCTTGACGTTTCTCGCTGTCATGACGATCACACACCGTTCACATGACGGTGGCATGACGCGATTACTTTGTGTCAACGTCAATACACAACAAACAAAATCATCATCTTCCTGCCCTTGTCCCATTCTACTCGGGGTCGGCGCAACACGTTTTCTTCTTCCATTCTCCCCTGTCAGACGTCACGGCATCATTTACTCCTTTCTCTTTCATATCATTCCTCACACAATCCATCCATCTTTTCTTTGGCATTCCTCTCCCTCTCCATCCATCAACATTTATATCCATCACTCTTACAAGATAGGTACTGCCTACTTATATTTTCAAAATAGCATCCACGAGTCTTATCCTTAATAATCAATAGCACATCAGTATTATTTATTTATTTAACACTTCAAGCACAATGTACAGAGGCGGACTTAATGCCAAAGGCATTTTCTACCAGTCAACCTTTGGGTGATGCAGAGACAAACAGCGGTAGGTGTGTTATCTGAAAATAACGTAGAACATTTATTATTAATAAACAAGAAAAAAACAAACAAAACAAACATTAACAAACAACACAAACATAAACATTTTTTATTTTTTTTTATTCTTTGCGTATTGTATGAGACAAAATCTTCTAAAGCGTTACCTACGATTCCCGCACACAGGGTGGAAGGATCACCCACGCTTAAACGACGAAAAAATTCTGTGTGGGAGGAGGGGGTTAAGAAAGATGTACTGAACGTGTTAAGCGGTAACCGTTTTAGCGTCGGTGTACCTTCTGTATTAAATACTAGCTTATGCCAGCGGCTTCGCTCGCGTGCAGTTTGATAATTGACCCACGGAATCGTCCTACCGGCAGGAAAAGTAGCCTATGTGCTATTCCTAACTATAATCTATCTCTGTGCCAAATTTCATCCAGATCCGTTCAGCCGTTCTGGAGTGATTGAGTGACAAACATCCATCCATCCGTCCAAACTTTCGTATTTATAATATTGGTATAGATAAGGTAAGGTAGTAAGTAAAATGTGAATACTACCACCCTCTTCTAATATAACAGCTTTATTTCGAAACTTAAAGAGGAGCTCGTGGCTAAATAATAACAGCCGCTCGGGTTGATCGTCCGGTTAAGCTGCGCTTGTCTGGATTGGTCCGTGGATGGGTGACCACCCATTACATACCGAGTTCCCTCCGTGCTTCGGAAAGCACGTTAAGCCTTTGGTCCCGGCTGACATTTGTAGATCTTTGACAGTCGTTACAGGTAGTCAGTGGCCCGAAAGTCTGACAGCCAGTCTTACCAAGGGGTATCGTATTACCCAGTGCGAACTGGGTTGTGGAGGTCAGATAGGCAGTCGCTCCATGTAAAATACTAGTATTCAGCTGCAAACGGTTAGATTGGAAGCCGACCCAACATACAACATAGGTGAGAAAAGGCTAGGCAGATGATAATTTCGAAACTTAAAAATCATCCGGGATTTTATACGGAGTTATTATCCACACGTTACTTAATTCATCGAATTTTAGGCAAATATACTCTATCTATTCCGATCTCCGATTATAAGCTATCAAAGTTAAAATCAATTCACTGAAAAAAAAGACAATAAACAATAAAAAAAACAACAACAAACAAGTCATTATAATTTATTTATTTAAACATTAGTTCAGGTATTAACATATACTCTGTCATACTTAATGTATCCCTCATTTTACATCACTTGCTATATTAAAGTGATATTTACCAATCGTTGTAATAAGGTTGATAGTTGGCTGGTGTCAGAGGCGACTGAAAAACCTGTAGTTAACCTATATAAATATTTTCTTCTATGATTTCGTGTTTTCTTTTATATAATTAATGTTGTTGGCTGTTTTTAAACCTTTCTGTAAAGTCTTAAAATTTGTGAAGAAGTTTTTATTGCATATACTGGCGTGTCAATATGTACTGAAAAGAAAGATTAAAATAAATTAGTGAAAAATATCTAGGGCACCACAAAATTACTACTTACACCCGTATCTCTATAGTCAAGTTAAAGTAATTACTTGAGCTTAAGTAATTAGTTGTGCAATTTTTTTTATGCAATGGACAAGAATTTAAACGAAGTAAGAACCGTCGTAAAGCAAAGCTGAGAGTTGTAACTTTTTACAGTTCTAACTTCAAGCAATTACTAAACTACATATTAAGAATCGAATCTTAAAAAATGACATTTACTCAAGTAAACACTTTGACTTGTTTATAGATACGGGTGTTAGTTCCGGAACTGAGTATTTGATTCTGAGAACTTTCCAAACCCTACTTCAGCATGGCTTAAGAAGATTTCTTTCGCAAATATTTTACGCAAAATCGTAAAGAATCGTTTGAATCTCGAGCACGTAGCTAAATAATTTTAACAGCCGTTAGGGTCGATCTTCAAGTTAAGCCGCACTTGCCTATGTTGGTCCGTACATGAGTGACCACCCATTACATACCGAGTTTCCTCCGTGCCTCGGAAAGCACGTTAAACCGTTGGTTTTTTTGTAAAAACATATTGATTTAAAAGAGTGTCCATGGAGTTTCTTGCCCATTCTTCTTCATAGGATCTACGCTTTCGAATGGGCAACTGCAGTACTTTCAGAAGTTATTATGCCCTGTGACTGGGACTGTAGCTTAGTTTATTTTTTGTGTTTTGACATTCAAAAGTGCCTGTAATGGTCTAATTGAAATAAATGCTTTGAGTTTGAGTTTTGTTTAGTGTCCCGAAAGACTGACAATCAGTCCTCCACAACCCACTTTACAATATACCGTTCCTAGTATTTAAGTAATATCATCACTCATGAGTTGTTAATTTATTAATCTAAATTAGTTGTATACCTGTAAGTCTTGGGGGGTCTGGTGACCCGTAACACAGGCATTGTAGGCCTAGTTCAGGCACCAGTCTCTCACAAATGTTCACCTTGTAAATTAGATGGACTAATTCCTGTTCACTGGAACGTTTGTGATGAGAAAACAAACAAACATAAATATGAATAAACCCTGTTCAAACTGAGGTTGTGAAGGTCAGATAGGCAGTCGTAAATGTTAAATACTTGTATACACCTGAATCCGGTTAGACTGGAAGCCAACCCCAATATAGTTGAGAAAAGCAATGCAACCCCAATATAGCAGATGAAATCAAAAATCAAAATCAAAGCATTTATTTCAAGTAGGCCAATTACAGGCACTTTTGAATTGTCGAAACAAAGACAGCAATAAAAAATGAAGCTACAGTCCCAGTCACAAGACATAATAACTGTGAAAGTACTGTAGTTGCCCATTCCAAAGCGTAGATCTCTATGGAGAAGAATGGGCAAGAAACTCCATGGACACTTTTAAATCATAATGTTTTTACAAAAAATCTTGGATACATCATTCTTGTAGAGATGGTACATGTGTGAATTAAGTTATATTATATTTAAGAAGAGTTTCACTAGTTCTCAATATAAATTTTTCAAATCATGATCCGGGTGTCTATAGTTATGTTAATTTATAGAATTGATAACGCATGAACCATTTCTATTTACAGCATTGACATAAATCACACATAGACATAATACGCGACTATCTTTATTTATCATTATTATGTTTTAGTTATTTCAACAAAAATAAATAACTCTAGCCGTTACTAATCCAATTCTTTACCGAATGGTAAGCTACATTATCCGCGAGTGTCATAGGCTCTATTTAAAACTTTCCCGTGGGCTTGTTTAATAATAAAGTTTCCGTAAAGATAAGCAATTCAAGTATCTACTCGTAGATCTTGCTCGCGAGGTTGTCGACATGTGGGACGTGAATACAGCAGTCATTGTGCCGATAGTCGTATCAGCCAATGGTTTAATAGCCAAGAGCCTCGACCAACATCTGAAGAGGCTCTCGCTTGGCGGCTGGATCAAGGGCTTGATTCAGAAAACAGTACTTCTGGACACGGCGCGTATTGTTAGGAGGTTCCTCTCTCAAGAGCCCTGACCACCGGTAGCTCGGACCCTGTTCCCGGTGCTGGTGGGCTACTATTTTATATATTTTTAAATGTTTTTTTTCATACTAATTTTATATAGGAATATTTAAAAATGTAAAAATAGGTAAAAAAAATAAATAACGGAAACAAAATAAGTTTCCGTACATCCATTGTGAGCTACAAGAAAGTACACCTAATTATATCATCATCATCTAGTAGTAATGTACTTAATTTTAATTTAGTTTTTTCATTTTTTTTCTCTTTCATTTTTTATTTTGTATACTTACATTTATTTTTTTCTCTCTTTTCAAAGCAAAGTAGAAGTTTTCGTGTTTGCTTTTTTTTGTCATAAAACAAATGTTTCTTTTTATTAGGGGAGGACACTGGCTCCTGCAATACAGTCTTAGCTATCGCAGGAGTCAGGGAATTCAATTGCATATTATGTGTACAATGTGTTATGTCAATAAATATTTTTAATTTAATTTAATTAATCATCTTCCTGTCCTTGTCCCATTCTACTTGGGGTCGGCGCAACACGTAATTATATATTTCAACAAAATATCTTCAACCGTTTCTGAGAATTTATTTCTATGCTTGTAGAATCGTTTGTCCATACTGATTAAAGGGTGTCAGTTTTTCACCCATTAGACCCCTAACAAAGCCGAAAAACATCTTTCTCCCCATCATGGCGATATTTTTTTTTATTCTAGACCCTTTTTTTTTTTCCGGATGGGAAATCATCAAATGACTTCTCCCGCTCTGGGCTGAGCGGGAGGGTGTGTCAGACTTTTACTGACTAAAACCCACCCATGTTCCTTCATCGCCCTTTGTGTTCCGGGGCCGCGGTATCTCTTTCGAACAACCCGCAGCACCCGGCAGGCATCTGCCCTTGCGGGCCCCTTCCCTATGCTGACATCTCTTTGAGGCGCGCGTGGAACACGAACGCGCCGTCGACACGGCCTGTCGTCCTAAGATGGAGGGACGGCGAGCTAGCCCTTAGCTCACCGTCCACAGGCCCGCGTCTACGGTGGCCGGGGGCCACGGTGGCCCCCGACGTCCGGTGCGTCTCCCGCGGCGGCTGGGACGTGAGGAGGAACGCTCTCTCTCACGTTCCGCCGCCTCCTTTGCTAGCAGGACTGCTTCGCAAAAGGAGGTGACGGCTTCCCATTCCGTCTCGCTCCGGACCATGGCTCGAACCAGGGCCGGACGCGAGAGGTCGCCGCCGCCGATCGCCGCTAGGAGGACACGGCGTTGCTCCGCCCAAGCGGGGCAGACCTCCACCGTATGCTCCACCGTGTCCTCCGGTCGATCCTCGCAGTGGAAACACCCGGGCGTCTCCTCCCGCCTGATTCGGTGCAGGAACCTCCCGAAACAACCGTGTCCGGTGAGGACCTGCGTCAGGCGGAAGGTGAGGACGCCGTGGCGCCTCTCAAGCCACTCCTCAAAGAGGGGACTTATCGCCACTATCGTGGCGTGCCCTGCACGGGGTTGCGACAGTCGCTCTCTCCATGTCACCATGAGATCGGCTCGGAGGTTTGTCCGCTGAGCGCCAATTAGCCGCGGCAGCGGAGTAACCCCCCGGCGAAGAACCTCCGCGCGCCATTCATGTAGGCGCGCGAGGACTATCGCCTCCAGATCCCATGGTGGCAATCCGGCTAGGAGGCTCGCAGCCTCGCCCGAGATCGTGCGGAACCCACGGACCATCCTTACGGCTATCACCTTTTGGGGCGCGTTCAGATAATGGGCGGCTCGCCGCCTCAAGGAACGCGCCCACACCGGGGCACCGTAAAGGGCCATGGACCGCACGACCCCCGCATAGAGCCTCCGGCAGGAGGCGTTCGGCCCCCCCAGATTGGGCAGGAGCCGCCTGAAGGCAGCCCCAGTCCGTTCCAGTTTAGGGGCCAAACGTCGGAAGTGCTCCACGAAGTTCCACCGGCTGTCGAGGACAAGTCCCAGGTACTTCAACGTCGACCCGACGCCGATGGAAACCCCTCCTACCGTCAGTGAGGATCCCGACGGTGGCGCATTCCGAGGCCCATGAAAGCACATGGCCTCGGACTTGTGCAATGCCACCTCGAGACCCAGTTGCCGGATCCTCTCAACGACTATCGCAACCCCGCGTGTCATCAGTTCGGCCGCCGCCTCGTGCGACCTCCCCTGTGCCAGCACCAGCGTGTCGTCAGCGTAGCACACTAGGGAGGTCGGCGCGCAGCACCCAGTCGTAGCCGATGTTCCACAAGGGCGGTCCTAGAACCGATCCCTGTGGGACACCGCACGACATCTCTCGCCGGTTCCACTCTTGTTCTAGACCCTACCTAAGAGCTTTCTAGTTATGGAGGCATATTGGGGGTCAAAGTTCCAACTTTTTCACTTTTTTTTTAATGCAAGTTTTTCGTTTTATAATTTTACTATAAATACTCTACTATCAGCACAATGTTTTGAGTGCGTTACATTGAGTCTTACCGTAAAACGTGTTTTTGTTTACCCCAACGTTTAAAACGTGTTTTGATGTACAGAATGCTTGTTTGACAGCTTCGTGAAGGGTCCGTTTACACCTTGTAGGTACATATATTCTATACTTATAAATTGTTTGTCGTGACTGTCTATACTATCAACGCACAGCTCATGTGGACGGATCGGGCGTACAGATAGCTCTTATTATACAGGCATGCGCTAACAAAGGATTTTGGTCACTTCAGCCCCTAAGCGAGTTATATAGGGGCTGAAACTTTGTACGAAAATCCGTCACCGGGCGAAGCTGGTACGAGACGACTAGTCTCACATAAATGCACATAAAAGAATACAAACTTACTTGGTTTCTTTGATCCTAAAGTAACTTTCTTGGACGCAGCCATCGTTATAAACAAAAACATTACAATAAGCAATATCTTCATTTTGATAAATTAAATTGTGCGTCTATTACACTAAAATATTTTCCTTGCAATGTGGTAAGGAACCAAAGTATTGTGGTTTTGAAGCCAAGTGATTCATATAGTAAAGAGTACGTGCTCTACGAATACTGATCAGTGCAGCTATGGATGCGATAAAAGTATCGATAGTTTGTTTTTTTTTGAGAATTGTTTTGGGTTGAATGTGGTGCCTGTAATGGGCCAAAGAAACGACGTATCACGACATAGGCTAGGCAAATACCTACCTCAGTAAATGCCTATACAAAGTGGAAGGGATGCTGAAACGGTTACCACGTATCCAGTAATACATTCTGAAAATTTCAACATGGGGGGCCACGTAGAAATACCACCTTGTATAAGAAGAGTTCGACTAGTTCTCTACACTTTCATCAAAATGTGTGTAGATAATAGAAGACCCTGCGTTGACCACAAATAAACAGTGTTCAAAGAAGAGGCGATGATGACCTATGGCTTATTTAACCTTTTGTATGTATTCAGTTTACCTTCTAGCAGAATTGGATTCAAATTCTGTTCCTTTTCCTAGTTTATTTAGCAAATAGCGCCTATCCAGCTTCTGTGCATTCAAGTGCAGAGGCTATTAACTTTCTATTCAAATGTTTACCTCATCAGTACATTCAATTTGTAAAAAATATGAAAATTATCGATAGTTTTTTTTTCTTTCTATAGCGCATCCTTAAGCATGACATACTCGTACAGGGGCTTTACTGATGACCCACAGATGAACCCTAGCGATCAGCATGTATCACGTAATAAAGACCTTATTGTAAAGATATAATATTGATTTTAGCTTACTTTACAACAAATTAGAGTTTATCTAATATTTATCCTTATCACTTGGGTAGTGTCTAATTGTGAATTTGATAGATAATGTGCAAAGTAAATAAGAAGCTTTGTTTAAGATTGAATACGTTTTCAGTACTAAATCCTTTATATTAACTTGTAATGAAAACTGTGTTGGCAAGCTTTATAATAAAAATACAAAATATTTTATTGCCACAATTAGCTTAATCAATAGATTAAAACGTGTTTGAAGTCTCCTTTTAAGCAACAGTGCCTGTATTAGGAGACTCCGCGCTTCCAAATCATTGCCGTATACTATATTATCTGTGTGTTACAATAAATAGTGAACTGTGACATTTGGGGTTTACTTGCTTGTCCAGTATTAAAAAATAGGAAAAAATAAATACTCTGCAACATTCATTACATATTTAAATTTAATACTCTTTACATTTTACGCTTAAATAATAATACTTAAATAAATAATGACTGCAGAAGTATTACACAGTTTAAAAAACATAAAGGTCAATGGCGAGGCAAGAAATAAAATAGACTATACATACTTTATTGGACAATTTTATTGAACGCGGACGAGGCCAAAGAAGTATATAAGGATCGTAGCAGGTGGCGTTCTGTGGTTACTGCCTACCCCCATGGGAAAAGGCGTGCGTTTATGTATACGTTTGTATCTATTAAGTTAACATACGATGAGACTGAACAACTCTTTGCAAAAAAGTCTTACTAACACATGTAAAAACAGATTTGAATTGCTACTTTTTAATCCCTATCATGTGACACAAACGAAATACACAACTAAACCTACACACACACACTCTTACACCCACACCACACATACACCAGCACCACACATTCCCCCACACCACACACACCCATTGCTTGTTTATATACATTTTATTAAGTGATAAGTGTTAAAATTATGTCAAACTAAGTTTTTTTTTATGCTGACAAAACTCCTAAAAAGTGCAGTAAATTGTCAATGAACTGTAAGAGGAAGGCGCCTGTGTCTGTAACACAGTTTATACTAGCACAGATACAGTCGTTCACTCTGTCTCAAATAATGCATATGTTGTACTTCATGTAATGGCGGTTTATTATGTTTTGATTGAGATAGACAAATTGTACTTGGCTTTTTGAAAATAAAAATTGTTGTTGTTGCTATTGGCCACCAAAATCGAAACACAACTGTTTTACAATATTGTTAATTTTATAGTTACAATGACGGTCTTATCGCTGATAGCGATATCTCCCAGACAACCTTTGGATTGACTGGAATCATTGATATCAGCTGCTGGAACACTGGCACGCCACTCCACAGAGAGAGTGGGTAATCACCACTCGGGCCCAATGCGGGTTTCTGGACGTCACAATGTTAGAAACTTTTGTTCATTTATTTATTTTATGATAGGTAGCTTCACAGCTGACAGTACATAAACATAAAATCATTATACTAAACATTACGCCAATTACGAAGTACACAGAAAAATAATAAGATAATCAAAGAGTGACTCTAATTAATTGTCGTTAAAGTTTATAGTGTGTATCTATGTGCGTGTGTTGTTCATGTTGTTCATAGGATGTGCCGGTTTTCGTCTAATGTTTTCCTTTACGGTTTTTAAAGCAGTGATGAAACATTGCGCAAAGGTAAATTCATTTATTTGTATAATATTAGTTTGGGTGTCGCGTGTTAGTCTAGCGGGCATTAAAACTGTCTCAACTTTCCAATTTTCCATCTCTCACGTATTCTTAATAACATATTTCATTCCATTGTATGTTTCGTGTTTTGGCGCAGTTCAGTTTAATGTTCGCAATTCCCTTTATAACTGCAAATAATTTCAGTGGCAGGTTTCATGTGGCCGGAGCCCCCTGTAAAAAAAAAAGAATATAAAAGTAATTTTGTCTCCAAACCTAAGCTTCTCGTAACACCGTTTTAAGCTTTCACGGTTTATAATTGAACTAACACTATCACTTACATTAATCGCGGAATATATCCCGTAAGTGATAGTGAAGTTCTGGTAACACCTTTCGTAACACCTGTTCGTAGAAACCGAAAAAACAAGCCTATACGCACGAAAGGTTAGGCACAGACAGGTGTTCCAAGGTACAGCCACATTTCGCCAGTTATCTTTAAGTTCCATGTAATAGGAGGCGACCCTCTTGCCATCAACCGGGCTCAAATATTAATATACAGACTACGGGCTACTACTTTAAAAAAATCGAATGGTAAAACTAAATAACACTGCGCAACCTGGCAATTAACCTGATGTTAATGCTGTAGTGCTTGCTACCAATAGTCAATAATAAAAAATAATAAAAAATTGTCTGACTGTAAATAGTTATAAAATAGTGAAATTGAATTATTTAATAATTTATAATAATATTGATTTGATTAAATTGCTATTCAGCCCCCTTCCTCTCTCCTAATTTTTGCGTGCCCGACAGGGTCGATATTGATCTTTAATTTTTTTTTTAATAAATAAATCAAATCCGGAACGAGCTGATCCAACAGAGAACTAATTTTGCCGACATAGCTCACAGAATAAATAAGCTGAAGTGCCGGCCGTATTAGCCGTAGAGCCGATGGCCGTTGGGGTAGATGTGTTCTTGAGTGGAGACCGCGAATCGGCAAGCGTTAGGTGAGACGCCCTCAGGCTCGGTGGAGGAACGAGCTCCGCAGGTCGTCTGGTAGCAACTTGATGAGAGTTGCTGAGAATCAGTGATCGGAATTGGTAGAGCTAATGTACCTAAAGTTCAAGGAACAGAAACGAAAAGTGAGGACTTCCTTAAGACTAAAAATTTTTTTCAAATATTTTTTTCTGAAACTCGGAAATGTCTCGGAATCAGTTAAGTACATTTAATAATAATGTTATTTATTATTAATTACAGTAAACTAATTGAATTCACACGTTGAGTTCAAATAATTGTACAAAATGAATAAATGGTATGAAAACCTATAAATTGTTTTTTTACCTTGTTAGTTCAAACTATTAAAGCTGGTATGAAAATTAAATTAGCTTCCGCGCTTACTCACGGCGTTCAAACGAAGATAAGGAGATGATTACCTTTATTTTTTAAACAATAAAAATTGTCCACTTTTTTTTAAACTGAAACAGTAAATGAATTCGATAGTTGTTTTACTTTATTAATTTTAGTTGTACTTAAGTAATGTTCCGACATTCGGAACAATATTCCGAAAAAAAAATGTAATCGTAAAGAAGTCTCCACTTTTCGTTTCTGTTTCTTGAACTTTAGGCACATTAGCTCTACCTATTCCGATCACTGCTGAGACTCGAGTTCAGTGGCGTGCGATTAAAGGCGCCTATGCCCAGTATTTGACTGCTGTAGGCTGATGATAAACTTGAGGAAAATATTACTTACAGTTATTAAGATCAACACCAGCAGCCTTAAGAATCTTCGGCCGAAAAGCTACGGCGGCAGCGAGAAGCAAAAACAATAAAAACAAAATCTTCATGGTTGATAAATGAGTACACATTAACACAACTCTTCTCCCCAATTAATTTCGTTAAAATAAGTTATGGGCATAAAAACCAGCCATTATAAAGGAATCGAAGGTAATTTATTAATGATTCATTTAGAATAAATCCATACAAATAAATATAATTGAAATGTCCGTTTGTAATTTCAAAATAACAGGATATGTAACAAAAAACAAAGTTGTCTGTCTGTTTGTTCCGGCTAATCTCCGAAACGGCTGGACCGACTTTGACGGGACTTTTACTGACTGGATAGCTGATGTTATAAGGAGTAGCTTTAGGCTTAGGTTTTATATCAGAAAAAATATTAGGATTCCGTGCAAAAAAAAATATTTTTTATAATAACTTCACGCGGAGGAAGGTCGCGGGCAACAGCTAGTGTTAAATACATTCACAACGCTGGATTGCACAACGGTTCGTTATGTGGCACAAATGAGCAATATTGTAGGATTTTTGATTTTTTTTTTGGGATTTTCATCTCCTGAGGAAATGAGGCCTGTAGTTATCCCAGTAGTGTAGAGCTGCCATGCGTCCCGGTACACCGAGACATGTTTAGGACGTTGTGTCGCGGTCAATAAGTCAGCTGAAATTACGCTCGTGTTAGTATTAAAGACCCTGCTTCGTATGTGTCCCGAAGATCGTTTCGGGCCAGCTACTGGACCTGTAACGACTGTCAAATGACAGTCGAGAGTAACGGCTGAACGTGTTTTCCGAGACACGGAGGAAACTGGGTATGTAATGGAAGGTCACACATCCACGGACAGACCTCGACCTAGACCATGCGGCTGTTATTATTGAGCCACCCCCTAGAGGGGTTTCATAGGTAGGTCATGAAAATACGTCATTTTCGCCTATGGAAATTCCCTTTGGCTACACGGCTTGCAATAACAATAACAAAACAACACACAACATGTGCTTCGACGTGAAAACCACATAAACCTACGTAAATAAAAACAATGACATGGGCGTATTCCCACAGGTGCTTAACACAGGCAGCGTTTAACAGGCGAAATAGTGTATTTCGCCATATGATGTAAGTCCGATGTAATAGGGGACGAACCTATACCTCCTATTCATTCGGCACATAATCTAAAAACCGTGTTGCTACTAATCTATACTAATATTATAACTGTGAAAGTTTGGGTGGATGGATGTTTGTTACTCACGCACGCCGGAACGGCTGAACGAAATTTGGCACAGAAATAGATTATAGTTTGCACATAGGCTACTTTTCATACCGGTAGGACGATCCCGTGGGTCAATTATCGAAGTTCACGCGGGCGAAGCCGCTGGCATAAGCTAGTAATTTATAATGGAAATAAAATATCTCAACTCTGCCGGAATCGGGAATCAAACTTAAGTCCCCACGCTCAACCCCTTTTTGTCGGAGTAGACTTGGTGCCGAGTGGTCTCAGGGTTGATTTGCTACGGGGTCGAGTTGTCTAGATTTGTCGCAGTCTTCTAGCCTATATCATCTTTCACACAATCGATCCGTCGTTTCTTTGGCCTTTTCCCTTTCTAATATCTGTCCATATGCGTACTCAAAACTTTCCTCATGATATATTCCTCATTGCATCTATCCTCATCGTGCAAATTTTCCAGCGATATTAATAACGGATTTCCGTCATTTAAACGAGTCTTAGAGGTTAACTTACATCATCTGCCTAGCCTTTACCCGACTATGTTGGGGTCGGGTTCCAGTCTAACCGGATGCAGCTGAATACCAGTGTTTTACATGGAGCGACTGCCTATCTGAACTCCACAACCCAGTTCGTACTGGGTAATACGATACCCCTTGCTAGGACTGGTTGTCAGACTTTCGGGTCACTGACTACCTGTAACGACTGTCAAAGATCTACTAATGACAGCCGGGACCAACAGCTTAACGTGCTTTTCGAGGCACGAAGGAAACTCGGTATGTAATGGGTGGTCACCCATCCACGGACCAACCCAGGCAAGCGCGGCTTAACTTGACGATCGACCCGAGCGGCTGTTATTATTTAGCCACGAGCGTCGAGGAAAATTGAAAATAAATGAAATAAGATTAATAGGTACCTATTAGTTTTACGGGAATTTCATGACATATTTGCGTGTGCGTACATGCGACAGTACACGGAGGGACATTGACGCACAATATGTCGTCATGAATTCAGCATGTGATTGTAGCTAAGTGTAGAAATTTTTCATCGGCTAGAAAAAAAATTAAACAGCAAATAAGAAGGTCCGAGCACTCGTATAGTATATCGGGATTCGACTCTTCACGTGACCAGACGGCTGGCCTTTTTCGAAGAAGAAAGAATCAGCATTGCCATTCAACGTGGCTATGCTGCCAACCTTCTGGGCTCTTTACCTATTAACGGCGATGTGGACGAATTTTTTTGACGCTCTGCAATTGAATTCCCATTTTGAAACTTTTTATTATTATCTTAAATCCAAGTTTGTAAATAATTTTAGATAATAGATTTAACGAACGATTCGAGAGAGCTGCTGTAGATAGAAACCTGCGAAAATTTGATGTTTGTAAATAATGTACATACTGAATTCAAATATAATATAAGTAAATGACAAATAAACTGCAGATTGGCCTGCAAAATCAAAATTTATTTAATTGGTTTTTATTCCCTCACAGTCGAGCGTAGATGCGAAAAGTAGAATATGTATCTTCGTCTTGGGCGAGCTTGAATCCTGAGTATATCGAGGGATTCATACTCGCCCAAGAAGAAAAGACACATATTCTACTTTTCTGCTTTTTGATTCTAGTCTTCGTTATTACATAGAATTCAGACCCTCGCTATGCTCGGGAAGCCTTACAATCCTTACGCACAGATTCAAAAAAAAAAACCCCTCGATGGATAACAAAAATTCTATCTGTATTTCAAACAACTCAAAATCATCTCTCTCTTGTTACAGTGTAATGCTAGCGTGGCAGACTTTCAACGCTCTGTTCGTGATTCGAGCCGTCAGCAAGTACTTAGTAGAGATGGTACCTGAGTATGAGCTGTGCAGACACTTGGATGTCCAAGCTGAAAGGAGGGTCGGGAATGGACCCGTAGAAAACAGAGATGGGCTGGATAATACGGTTAGTGACAAGCATTTATTATATTTACAAGGTGTGAACGGACTTTTCGCGTAACCGTCAACCAAGCGTTCTGTACATCAAACTAAGTAACTCTCCGTAAAAATATTGCTGGGAAACTTAGTAGCAGCCACGGATTTGTGCCCGGTTGATGGAAATAGGCTCGCCCCCTATCACATGGGACTTAAACATAACTGGCGAAATGTGGGTGTGCTATTAGGTACACCTCTACCTGACACTTCGGGGAATACAGGTTTGATGTTATGTGAGTTTTACAGTTAAGCAATAACGTTTTGGATTTTGAAGTAAGCATTTTTTCACTCAGTACAACATTTTGAAATTTGTCTATAAGGCACTCCGAAAAAATGATGTGAAGAAATGCAACTAGTTCACATTTCACCTGTTTAGGAGTTTTTTTTTTGTTCCCACACAACTCAAAACTGTTTTTCTAAATAATGATTCTCCTTATCTTTCAGCCCTCACAAGACACATCACCATCGCCGCTCGCCTCACCAGCGACCCCCGATGTCCCGGAACCCCCCACGTCCCCCAAACTGACGGGGACCGAGAGCCGAGTGGAGATGCTCATCGATGCCCTGATCGGACTGATAATTGATGTCCCAGTAACGTAAGGATCATGCTTTCTCATAAATAGTACTTTTGTCCGTAAAGTCGTTTCTAAATCGGTTCATCATCTTTTTGCCCTTGTCCCATGTTACTTGGGGTCGGCGCAACACGTTTTTTTTCTTCCATTCTACTCTGTCAACCATCACTTTTTGATAAATAGCGCTTCTGGCCGAAAAGTTGTGTCAGAATCGGTTGCCATAGAAAAAAGGACAAAGAAACAAAGATGGAAGACAGAGCTGCAGCGGCTACAAATAAATTGGAACTAGAAAAAGTTTTACTTGAAGGACAATTCCAATATCAGATGCATCCCAACTCAAAGACAGCTTAAATCTCCCACGTGGCTGCGTTTACACCGTCACCCATACATATCCTTTATTCCACAACACTGCAAAGTAGACTGTAGAAATATGTCTGAAGGCGCTATGGACTAGGACCAAACTTTAAACACCTTGAACTTACTTTAATTTTGAACGTGGAGCTGTTCAATTAAGGTAAACACACACTTATCTTCGCTGAAAGAATCGACCGCGCTGAACGAAACGTTCTATCATATGCTCGGATAAGTGTACGAGGTTTCATAGGATTTCATATTTTGTGTAAGTCATTCTGAAAGAAGATCACCCACCCTCCATAATTTTTTGGCATAATTTCAAAAGTGCAATTGCAAAATCTGGGTGATCTCAGATATTTTGTGGTTGAATAACTTCTCGGCGGATTGACTTAAGACTTTGGTGTAATAATAAAAAATGTTTATTATGTTATGCTCTATCCAAATAATAAGTTTATTTTTGTTGGCCCGGCACTTTTGAAATTAGCCCAGTCTGGGTGATGTCCTTTGATTCTTTCGGCTCCTTCGCCTCTGATAAGTGTGCGTTTACCTTAAACCAGAAGAACGAATTTGGTTAATACTTGGCACACCTGAATTAGTCCTGTGTTAACACGTAGTAGTATAGGTCAGATAAGCAGTCGCTCCATGTAAAATACTGGTATTCAGCTGCATATAGTCAGACTGGAAGCCGACCCCAACATGGGAAAAGGCTAGGCTAGGCTAGATGATAAGGGACCACTTAAAAAAAATAAAAAATAAACTTTTTTGCAAAAAAGAAAACCGACTTCAAAAACAAAATAACTTTAGCTTCAGAAGTAGGTGACTTTTTATTGATTGGTTCAGTTTTTTTTGCCACCGTCTTCCTCCTACTTTGGAAGTCGGTTAAAAAGGTAGCGACTTCGTTGTCGCTAATACAGGGTGTTTGGTGCATCGTGTGCCAAATTGAAATGGTCGACTGGGGGGGTCATCTGCTATCCTTTCAGACCCCTAAACACTTCTCATGCCCTGTGGGTCTTTTTACATCGACTTTTTATTGTTTTATTTAAAAAATACCCAAATTTTACATTCAAATACAAATTTAAAAAAAAGTATAAGCCGTAGACTCTGAATTTTAATTTTATTTAGATTTGTATTGTATTACAGTACTTTCAAATTCAAAATTAGTGGCATTAGCCATCTAGTTTTTTTTAAATTTACTAGCAAAGTTTCGAACTTCAATTAAAGCTGTCCATGTTACAGCTATTTACATGGCTATAAAAAAAAAAAAAGCGACGGGGATCTTCCAACTCTCTCAAAAATTCTCTAGTCTATCCTCTTGCTAGTGATGTGCCACATGCCATAAAAATCTTTACTAGAAATAAAAAATTGCTATTTTTACATTTATTTAATATTTTTTACATATTCTGCTCAAATTGTTAGCCTCTATTGCGAATGCAGGCCCGACATCTATTTCGTATTTCTACAGTTGTTGTACAAAGTCGCATTTCCTCCTTAATTTTATTGAACGCTGTTTCAATGCGTTGAACTAGTACCTCCCTAGTCGTAACCTCCGTGGCGTATACCAGGTCTTTGGCACGTCCCTAGACTTAAAAGTCTAGCGAAGTTAGGTCTGGGGAACGTGCTGGCCATGCAATAGGGCCATCGCGACCAATCCACGCATTGGGGAACACATCGCCGAGATATTCCCTCACAGTCAAACACCAATGCGCGGTACAGCCGTCATGCTGGAATAGTTTGGGCACATTTTCATTAAATACGGGCACCTCTGACACTAATTCGGGCAGGTCATTTTGAAGGAACTCCAAATAGTTATCGCCATTGAGGTTATCGGGCAGGTAATGTGGTCCAAGTACCTGATTCCCAATTACTCCTGCCCAAACGTTTACACTATACCTCCTTTGAAAAGATTTCTGTCTTTTAACACGTGGGTTTTCCGTTTTGTTTGTCCAGTGGTGCAGATTGTGAAGATTGAGAATCCCTTCTTTGGCAAATTTGGATTCATCCGTCCACAGTATTCTTTAAAAAAAATAGGATCATTCACATCCGTGTGTAACATAAACCGACAGAATTCCATAACCCAACCCTTCCAGCCCACTCCTAAAGAGAGATACGAGACAGATTTTATCTTATAAGAGTGAGATAACAGATTTAATAAGTTTTTCAGGTATCATTTAAACAAAAATATTTTTTGAAATCGTAATTTGGAATTTAGTATTTTGTGACTCGATTCACAATTCTAGCGAATTCACAAAGTTGTAAAAAGATTTTTATGGCATGTGGCACATCACTAGCAAGAGGATAGACTAGAGAATTTTTGAGAGAGTTGGAAGATCCCGGTCGCTTTTTTTTTTTATAGCCATGTAAATAGCTGTAACATGGACAGCTTTAATTGAAGTTCGAAACTTTGCTAGTAAATTTAAAAAAAACTAGATGGCTAATGCCACTAATTTTGAATTTAAAAGTACTGTAATACAATACAAATCTAAATAAAATTAAAATTCAGAGTCTACGACTTATACTTTTTTTTTAAATTTGTATTTGAATGTAAAATTTGGGTATTTTTTTAATAAAACAATAAAAACTCGATGAAAAAAACTCCACAGGGCATGAGAAGTGTTTAGGGGTCTGAAAGGATAGCAGATGACCCCCCCAGTCGACCATTTCAATTTGGCACACGATGCACCAAACACCCTGTATACATAGAACCTCTCTCCTTTGCAGAGACAATACATACTACCTGCACCTGGAATGTATCAACACGATGTTGGTGCTGATGTCAGTCTATATGTTCGCTGGCGTGCACGGCCAGACCAGACTGGTCGAAACCTCTTTGATATACAGGTAAGATTCATTGAGAGGCAACGCAGGTCGCTGGCTGTTCGTTGTAAAAGCTGGCCCGCAGGTTAGCGCGATGTACGAAGCCAGTAAAAGTAACGCTTTTCAAAGCTTACTGTCAGTCCTTCTACACGTGCAGCTTGTGGGTCAATTATTTGTGGTCACTCAGCGGGCATACAGCTATCTATGCGTCCAATACAATAATGCATTGAGAGTACTGTTGAGGCTGCCGTGGCGTTGCAGTGCATCAGGTATGTTTGCGGACACAAACATTGATGGTTTCGCCGCCATTATTAGAAAAAGATGTGCCTCTCTGATGACGCGTGTTCGCGGCGGTACCAAGACGATTCTCAGTGTGTTCGCCGATCGGTGGGATTCGGGGGGATTCTCCGATGATGCAGCTCCATGCTGAAGTGTAGCTGTATGTTTTAGTTTTATATGTCTGTACCTACTAACAATAGTTTTTTAAGTAAACTAGCGACCCGCCCCGGCTTCGCACGCGTGCAATGTAGACACTAATGTTTTCTCTACTATAATATGCAAGTATTATATATATAAACCTGCCCCTTAAATCACTCTATCTATTTTAAAAAAACCGCATCAAAATCCGTTGCGTAGTTTTAAAAATCTAAGCATACATAGGGACAGACAGACGAAGCGACTTTGTTTTATACTATGTAGTGATTGTTACTAACCCTATGGACCTTGTCTGAAATAAAAGTTCTATTATAATTATTATAAACATCTTCAATATCATTGAACACTGAAAACGGGATATTTACTATGTTTACTATTTCGATTCGAGTTCCCGATATTTCGGCGCTGTTGCAAGCACCATGATCACGGATAAACTGAAGTTGTTGCGGGTGGGTGTTTAATGAGCAGACAAATCTGTCTACCCTCTTTCTTGTTCGTTATTTTTTTGCGTTCCTGCATTGTCATCCAAACTACACATGTATGCAAAATTTCAGGTCAGTCGTAGACCGGGAAGTGGGTCAAATTTAACTTCTAAGATTTTTTACATAGTTACAGATGAATCTAATAAACGCGTGTTAAAAATAGTAGCTATTTTTAAAACGCTTTCATTAGCTTTACCTATAGTGCCAATGCCATGTCTCTGTTGGCATTGGCAGGTAAAATTCACTTATAATTCATATACTTACAAGGTGCAAACAGACCCTTCACGAAGCCGCAAACCCAGAATTCTGTACATCAAACTAAATCTACGTAAAAATAATTGCTGGGAAACGACCTTTATTTTTGGCGTGAATATTCGCGTTTTACGGTAAAAATCAATGTAACACATTCAAAACACTGTGCTGATGGACGCGTTGAATCGTAAACGGGTCATGGAGGAATTTAAAATAAAGTTATAACCTTAAAAACTAGTATTAAAGAAAATTGGAACTTTGACCTCCAATATCTTCGTAACTAGAAGGTTTCCCAGGAATGGCCTAGAACAAAAAAAAGATCGCATTGACGGGGAGACCAAGTGCCGTGCCTTTCGGCTTCTTTAAGGGTCTATTTACACCCTCTATGTGTTACAGGACACTCTTCCAAGGCCGCTACGGCATGCACGCCCCGCTCCTAGTGAAGACACTGCTGAACAATCTGTCGAGCATGCTCGCCGCGCCACCCAGCATGTTCGGTGCTCACGCGGGCGGCGGCAGTCTCCTTATAAACTTCGCTTGTAAGTTCATAACGCCATCATTTGCTCTGTAATAAAGTATTGTTAGATAGGCCGGATATTTGGTCGGTTTGGACGGATATTTGGTTTGTATGTCGGATATTTGATATACTTTGGTAAATTTGGCCGTATATTTGGTCTGCAGGTGGGCCGTTTAGTCGTAGTATAGTTTGGCTATATATTTAATACACTTTGGTCGGATATTGACTTATTGGTCGTGCGAATCATGATTATACAAAGGTAATGTATGCCCACCTATCACCAGATGCGTCCTTCATTATTGTAACTGTGTGTGACCAATGATAAAAGTAAAAAAATGTTTGATTTTTCCTTTCCAGCCGGCTTATGGAACATGATAACATTCAACTCGACCTCCCGGCCGACAATCTACACAAATCCCCCTCTAGATAGGCAGGAGTTACAGGAGCGAGTCAAAAAGGAGCACCCTGTAGCCAATCAGTCGTGTCTGCTGCTACTGACGCTGGCCAACCACTGTATGAACGATGATAACTTGTATAGGAACGCTTTGTTATGCTGTGAAGATACTGCAGGTAAGAGAAACTCGCTCTTATACGAAACCAATAAAAAATAGAGTTTACTGAAAAGTAGCTAAGTTTAACTTTTCCGTTATAAACTCGCCAATGTGGCCTCAAATGCCTTACTTGCACTGGTGATAGTCGACATCGAGTTCGCAGCTTAATTACCATACGAGCCCATCCATGAATTACGTCACATGATTTTTAGACAACCGGGTAAAACGGGCTGAATAGAATCGCAGGGGTGAATCGAGACAAAACTTTGAAAGGAATTTTAACGTGGAATTAATATGGTATGTTACCAACAGGGACTCTGTCTTATTGACTTCATTATATTTAATTATTGAGAGGCCTTGTTGGCAACATACCATATTTATCTTACATTAAAATCCCTTTCAAAGTTTTGTCTCGATTCACCCCTGCAATTCTACTCACCCCCCCCCCCCCGTCCTTGTCTCAGCTGGTTACATTTATGAGAATCCCCCTCGCTAGTGTGACGTCACGCCATGTCGCACTTTGTCGATCCCCCCGCCTAACGTGTGACGTCACGCAATGTCGCACTTCGTCGATCCCCTCCGCCCTAACGTGTGACGTAACGCAATGTCGCACTTCGTCGATCCCCTCCGCCCTAACGTGTGACGTCACGCAATGTCGCACTTCGTCGATCCCCTCCGCCCTAACGTGTGACGTCACGCAATGTCGCACTTCGTCGATCCCCTCTCCCTCTAACGTGTGACGTAATTTACGGATTGCCCCTACTAGGTACAGCAAAATGAACACAAAATAAACAATAGAATTTTTTGCATGGAGGGGTCTCCATACTCCGGAAAGGAATTTTAACCTTTCTCGCGTGTAGTGTGTGGTCATCTATCCAACTTGCAACACATGTAGATAATGTCACACGGTATTACGTTTGCCTGTTATCTATACTTCCATACTAATATGTTATGTTTGTTACGCAATCACGCCGGAACGGCTGAAAGGATCCGAATGAAATTCGGCACAGAGATAGAATATAGTCTGAAATAGCACATAGGATACATCTTTTTTACCTCACACTTATACATCGAAATTTCCACGCGAACGAAGTCGCGGGCAACAGCTAGTTAACATATAATATAATATTTTTTTTTGCTTACAGAAACTTCAGCGCCTACTCCACAAAAAGAATCGAATGGGCCGCAACTGACACACCCAAGAATCGACATGGCAGCTGTAAGTTGAACCCCACTAGTGTGAATACTCGTTATGTAAATGTTTAATGGATAAATTATGCTTTATGGTCTACTGGTCACAAGCGCGGCTCCTGGGCATGGGTTCGATTCCCAGGTCGGCATTTTCGGTAGCAGCTACGGAGTCTGGATTTGTACCCGACTGATAGCAATAGGCTCGCTCTCTTACATGTGACTTAAAAACCATAACTGGCGAAAAGTGGGTGTACTGTTACAACTCTGCCCAACCCTTCGGGGATTACAGGCGTAATGTTATGTTACTTAACTAAACATAGCGACATTCCTATCGAAA
The DNA here is from genome assembly GCA_964057025.1 of Standfussiana lucernea. Taxonomy (NCBI): domain Eukaryota; kingdom Metazoa; phylum Arthropoda; class Insecta; order Lepidoptera; family Noctuidae; genus Standfussiana; species Standfussiana lucernea. Next base: position 3,896,245 of record OZ059812.1, read on the forward strand.
AAAATACCTTGTCCCAAAAGTCATTATGTGCGGTATCACCTACTACAGGTAGCAATCTGAAAACATAAAACCGCTGCGGTAGAGCTCGACTGGACACCTGTACAAGGCTTTGGCGTGCCTAGGGTCCAACAATATGGCAAGCCCATAAGGCAAGCAGACTGTTCAGAGACCCTAATATCATGAACAGTAGTAGGCTATAAGAGCAAGCCAAGCTCGCAGGCTTGTATGAAAGTACCGACACTAGGTACTGCCGAGTTCACTAACGGTCGACCCCACTGAATAATAAGGTTGAAAAGTGATCGAACCTCAGTGAAGCGCGATGGTACAACTGGTTTGTAAAAATAAGGGTGTCTACGGGGTTTCTTGCCAATTCTCCATAGAAATCTACGCTTTAGTATGGGCGACTACAGTACTTTCACAAGTTATTATGCTCTGTGACTGGGACTGTAGTTTCATTGTATTGTTGTCTTTGTTTCAATTCAAAGTGCCTGTAACTGGCCTACTTGAAATAAATGGTCTGATTTTTTTTTTATTGTATGCAACTCTAATACAAGCCAAGTCAAGCCAAGCCAAGCAAGCTAAGCCAAGTATCTATAGTCAAGTTAAAGTAATTACTTTATGAAAATGCATTTTTTTCATTCACCGACTAACCTAGGCAAGTGCGGCTTAACCTGAAGATTGATCCGAGCGGCTGTTATTATTTAGTCACGAGCTCCTCCTGTTTGAAATAACGACAATTAATTGTTTAAATAGTTGCTTCTCTCTACTACAATAATAATAAATCTAATTGTAGATAACTTATTTATTTATTTATCAATAAAATCATTCTCCCGATACATCTTTAGGCAAATACTCACGGAGACATGTTTTGGGACCACTAATTTGTAGATTCTATTGAATATTTAGGTAAATTCTAAAATTAGAAATGCAAGAAGGCTCTTTAACTTTTTTTTGTGTCTAATGACATTAATTATCTTTATAATATTATGTTTATTACAGCTCCACAAAGCTCTGTGCGCGACCGCCGGCTGCGAACACTCCACGCTGCTCTTATATCTAATGCTGCACTCGTGCAACGCGTACAAACGACACATCAGCAACGTCGCACAGATCGATCAGCTGGTCAGTGTTTCTGTAGTACAGTAAAACCAAGAAAGAAATGAAAAAATAACTGCTTTGCTGGTCAGTGGTCGCAAGCGCGACTGCAGCATGAGGCCCTTTTTTTTGGGTGGGAAATCATCAAACGACCTCTCCCGCTCTGGGTGGAGCGGGAGGGCGTGTCACACTCTTACTGACTAAAACCCACCCGAGTTCCTTCAGTTGCCTGTGCCAAGGTGCCAAGGGCCACGGTAACTCTTTCGAACAAACCCGCAACCCTGGCAGGCATCGGTCCTAATGGACCGTCAGTTTGTGCTGACATCTCTTTGAGGCGCGCGTGGAACACAACGCGCCATCGACCCGGACCTGGTCCTTACCGGACGGCGAGCTACCCATTGCTCGCCGTGCTACATGAGGCCCTGGGTTCCATTCCAAGGTCGGCTAACTGATATTGGGTTTTGTCATTAGGATTTTCTCAGTAGCAGCCACGGAATCTGGACTTGTGCCCGTTTAATGGCAATAGGCTCGCCCCCTGTTACATTTCGGGGATTAAAGGCGTGATGTTGTCTTATGTGAATGCGCTTCGGTAATATTCGGTATTTGAGTGGGAAAATCGACGTGGATACCCTCCGTCTGGGATGAGCGGAGGGTTATGTCGGACTCTAACCGACTAAAAACCCACTGTTCCTACTACTGCCATGTGCTGGGGGCCGGGAGATACAAGCACATTAGCGCGCACCCGCGACTTGTGCCAGCCCTCCGTTTCAGGCGACCCCACCACCAAGTGCAAGTATACCTGAGAGGGGGGAATATTTTTGTGTTATGACGGTTTTTTCGAGGAAATACGAAATATTTCACTGTCAACAGCGATGAAAACCAGTACTAACTTAAAATGTTTATTCCACAGATAGTGCCAATCCTGCAAGTGCTGTACAACGCTCCAGATAATAACAATCATCACATTTACATGTCACTAATAGTGTTGCTAATACTGACGGAAGACGATGCGCTCATCAAGAGTGTGCATTTAATCGTAAGTAATGTTATTAATTTATTTTTGACCCAAGGGCTGGCTTTTACCTTGGCCAGAGGCTAAGTGTTGCCATACAACGTGGCAACGCCGCCAGTCTCTTGGGCACAATACCGGCTGACAGCGTTGAGGAGGAGTTTTTTGATGCTCTTTTATAGTTTGTAGTTAGTTAATTTTAGTCATTTTAATTATTATAATGTATATAGTTAAAAAATAAGTTAGAAAAATAAATAAAGGATTATTTATTTTTCATATTAAACAAAGTAATCCCGAAGGGTTAGACGGAGGTATACGTAATAGTACACGCGCTTTTCACCAGTTCTGTTTACGCCCCATAAAAAGTCTACTGCCATCAACTTAGCACTGATCCAGACAGGCTTCTATTCAGAAATTCCTGGTGGAAAAACCCAATAACAATTAACCCGACCGGGGAATCGAACCCATGGTCAGCAGTCGCGATTGCGACCACCGGGGCAATGAGACAGTAATAATAAGTCAGTGTGAAAAAAGCAAGCAGTGATAGCCTAGTGGTGTGACCGTTGCTTGGACTGCCAACTCATAGGTCTCGAGTTCGAGCCCAAGACAGTACTTCTGAGTTTTCGGAATCATGTGCGTATTGTATAATTATCACTGGCTTCGGTGAAGGAAAACATCGTGAGGAAACCAGCATGCCTGAGAGATATTTCTCTACGGTATGTAAAGACAAGTCAGAGGCCTATGGGGGGCATTAAACATATCACATTGCTATCCTATTTGAGCCAAAGGTTGACTGGTAGAGAATGCCTTGTGGCATTAAGTCCGCCTATGTACCACTATTGTACATGAAGTTTAAATAAAAAAATAAATAAAAATTCTGACACCAGGTTAGGTACTAACCACACGATGAAGAAGTATGAAAAAGCTAACGTAGTTGTTGCGTCTAACAGCGCCATCTATGAGTTTCATCGGGCAATCGATAAACGACTGCGAGCGAGATATTCCAAAATCGTCCGCCCGCAGCGCGAGTGTGCATACGTAATACCGCAGGACCGTGCGTACGTGACCACTCAAAAACTTACTTGCTTTTTGTAATAACGAATAAACGAATATACAGTTTTTAATACGAGCATCATTGCAGAAGCCCTGCCTGCTCCCTGTCTTCAATGCCATAACAGTAGTAAAACTGTTTTCATTCGTCCACAGATGCTAAAAAACCTGACCTGGTACACAGAACGGGCGATCTCCGAGATATCACTGGGAGGTCTGATGGTGCTGGTGATACTGCGCGCGCTGCAGTACAACATGGTGCGCGTACGCGACAAGTATCTACACACCAACTGCCTCGCCGCCATCGCTAACATGAGCTGTGAGTCGTATCATCATCTGCCTAGTCTTTTCCCAACTGGGTTTAGATTGGCTTCTAACCGGTGCAGCTGAATACCACTATACAATTTGTTCAAAAAAGCTCTGTCCGATCCGTGAGGGCATTAGGTTATATTTATGTCATTTTTTTGGGCAACATGTTAAAAAAAACCCCTATAAAAATTAAATAAAATGAGGAAAATAACATGGCGACACAGGGGCGCGGGCGGCGACACTCCGGTCGCTTCTCGGGTAGTGACGTCATTAACAAACTATTGACGATCGCACATACTTATGACGAAAACGGTGTTGTCACGTTTTAAAAGTTTCTTAGATTTTAGGGATATGGTGGTAATTTCGGCACAAAAATCATGCATTTTTAATCGACTTCAAAAAAAAGAGGAGGTTCTCAATTCGGTTGTATATATATATATATTTTTTGTGTTTGTTACCGCATATCTTCGTCATTTATGAACCTGAAAAATTCTTCTTTTATCTGAAAGGATACACTTCCCAATTGGTCCCATAGAAATTTCATCAAAATCGGTTCAATAGTTTGGTTTTTAAAATCAAAATAGCTGGAAAAAATATGTCATCCGAGTAAAAGAAATTGCGAAATTGATACTTGACAAAGATTTAGGTGTGATACGATAACTAATAAAAAAGGTAAAATAAAAACTTTTTTGCAAAAAAATAACCGACTTCGAAAAAAAAAAACAAGTGGAAAATAACTTTACTTTCGGAAGTCGGTGCCAAAAAAGTCAATGAAACAAACAATAGTCATCGACTTCCGAAAGTAAAATTATTTTCCACTTGTTTTATTGTTTTTTTTTTTGGAAGTCGGTTGTTTTAAAATTGATTGACACATGATAGTACCTCTGTACAGCCATTATTGTTACGGTCGCGAATCCTATTTTAATCACCCTACAACCTGACACTAACATATTAATTTTGCGGGCTACACTTCTGTTCAAACTTTATGGCGGCTCGGAAGTTAGCTGCGAGTGACGGTCTGCGCATTATACAGTCAAGACGATGCGTCCTCTACACCCCGATGATACCTAAAATTGTATTCTGCGCAGCTTTAAGTTAGATGTTCCGACCAGCAATAAAGTTTGAACCGTTAAACTTGCGCTAACCGTCACTCGCAGCTAACTTCCGAGCCGCCATAAAGTTTGAACAGAACTATACCTTAGCGCATCCTCCTTAACTTCCGAATTAGCGCCGCAAACATTAACCATGCTTATTCTTCACTATTTATAAACAAATATTATCCGTGTTTCAGGTGAATTCAGAAATTTACATCCATACGTAGCGCAGAGGTTAATATCACTATTTGAAACATTGACAAAACGAAGAGCGAGACTTTGCAGTGAGATCGAAGGTAAACAATCATAAAATACTGGCTTTAGTCTTGCAAGTTTAGATAAAAGAACTCATCATCTACCTAGCCTTTTCCCAGCTATGTTGGGGTCGACTTCCACTTCCAGTCCAGCAGGATGCAGCTGTATTTGTCCTATCTGACCTCCACAACCTAGTTAGTACTGGGTTATACGTTACCCCTTGGTACGACAGCTTGTCAGACTTCCGGGCCACTGACTACCTGTAACGACTGTCAAAGATCTACGAATGACAGCCGGGACCAATGGTTTTGCGTGCTTTCCGAGGCACGGTGGAAATTCGGTATGTAATGGGTGGTCACCCATCCACGGACCAACCTAGGCAAGAGCTTCACCTTGGAGTATACCACGTGCGGCTGAAAAATTACACAACTGGAACAGATATCCATCTTTTTGAGTTTCAACTTTCCGTTAGTAATCCCTTCATATCCGTTAGTTGTATTAGGGGGTATTTTTGGCTTTTAAACGCACTTTTTAAAATGTAATAATGTATCTGCCTGGTGGTTTGACGACCCGAATGGCGCAGCGGTAGTGAGGCTGCCTTACGTTCATAGGGTTCCGGGTTCGAATCCCGGTAGGAGCAAGTGTTTGTGTGATGAGCATGGACATTTGTTTCCGAGTCATGGATGTTTATATGTATAATAAGTATGTATTTACAAACAAAAAGTATCTATGTAGTATATCAACTATCTGGTGTCCACGACACAAGCCTCGTTGCTTAGTGTGGCACAAGATGGCGCTGTGTGTAATGTCTAGCGATATTTATTTATTTATCTATTTCAGGCGGCGACATAAATAGTCTAGAGCTTCCACATCATGCCGAAGAAAAGACAGAAGAAATTGTGAGTAGTATGCATCATTGTTTTTTTAGTGCGGCGCACAAACGGTTGCACGGTACATCATTCTGCTGAACGCACGTAGAAAATTTTCATCGGTAATTTAACTAAATAAAACAGCTTTTCCTTACATTTTGACCGATTTGATTTTTTTATTAAAAAAAAAATTGTTTATTAAATCTCTAACATTTACATGACAATTTTTTTGAATGAAACAGCCCCAGTAAGTGGTTAATAACACTTGTGTCGGGGTTTTCTCGCTCCTCCCCTGAATTGGTAGACAAAATAGAGATAATGAAAATTAAAATAAATTAAAAACATTATACAATAAAAATCTATTTTCAAAATTAAATTTAAAAGCAAATCCAAAATAAAATTAGATCAAATTTAAAATTAAGATCAGAAACAAAATTAAATCAAATTCAGAATTACAATCAAAATAATTATCAAATCAAAGTTAAAAATCGAAATTGAATATTTGTCTATAGTTATTTTGAAAAATTAAATTAGACAGATTGACTGTTCATATTATTTGCCCATGAGAAGAGTACACTTTCGTTTGATCGGGAAATTTTATTTCAGACATTTTTAATAAGTAATTTGACGAATGTTTTTTATAACTATTGGTCACTTCCGCGATCAATATATAACGTGAAGTTTGTATGTTTTTTGTCACTACAAAAAATTACTGCAGCAACATTGTAAAAAAGTACTACAGCGCCATCTATAGAGATCCCCAACCTATAATGTGCCTAGTGGTTGTATACGGCCCAATCCCTCATGCAGAGAGGTCTAAGCTCCAAGTCCCAGGTGTGGGAACATTATAGGCCGCTTATCCTAAGTACGTTTCTCTCTCTCCAGATGGACCACATATCAGTCCTGGACGAGGTCCTCCGCATGCTGCTAGAGATCATCAACTCGTGCGTCGCGCATCAGCTGAGCAACAATTGTAACGTCGTCTACGCGTTGTTGCACAAGCGACATCTGTTCACGCAACACACCCACCACCCCGTCGCGCAGAACATCGATATGGTAGGTAGATGATCCTCAGCTGAGCTACAATCGTAACGTCGTCTCCGCGTTGTTGCACATGCGATATTTATTCTCTCAACACACCCACCCAGATTATCGAACTGGTAAGCAGTCTTTGAAGTTTCGCCAGTGACATCTGACAATTTTTGCCAATCACTCCTGTGATGTTCCGCCAATCTCACCTGTGAAGTTCCGCCAATCTCACCTGAGAAATTCCGCCAATCACTCCTGTGAAGTTCCGCTAATCTCACGTGTGAAGTTCCACCAATCTCACCTGTGAAGTTCCACCAATCTCACCTGTGCAGTACCACCAATCTCACCTGTGAAGCTTCGCTAGTCAGCTAGACTCTCGTGAGACTACTCTGAGAAGAAACACATTCCTCACATTCACAATGAAAAGTAAAATGTGTAAAAATGGGAAAAAAACACACGTGTGCACGACGTGTGTGTGTGTAATGTGTAATTTATGTCACACAATGATGCTAACGTCACAAACAAAAATTGAACGTAACTTTATTTCTAGCTACTTGACTCGCGCAACTTCGTCTGCATAACATTTTTAATTGATGCTACGCTCCTATTGGTCGCAGCGTGTTATATTATGTTATGTTATATAGCCTTCCTCGATTAATGGGCTATCCAATACTAAAAGATTTTTTCAATTCGAATCAGCAGTTCCTGAGATTAGCGCGTTCAACCAAACAAACTCTCCAGCTTTATAATATTATATAGTATAGATAGGTAATATTTTTTTGTCTGTTTCAGGTGATAGGCTACTTCTCAACGCGTCTGCAACGCGTGCAAGAAGGCGCTGGCGGCGACCTAGGCGTCACCGAAGTGCTGCAGTGCATCAAGAAGGGAGCTGAGCAGTGGTCCAGCGATAGGCTAAAGGTATGTTGAATATAAGACAGGGCTTTTGAAACATCATAATTATGGCCCAAAGTAACCGTTTCCGGTCGGCCAATCTCAGCGGAGACGCAAGAAATATTATTACAGTGCTCAAATGTGACTGCCTAGTTGGTTTAGTAGTAGCAAGCGCAACTGCTGAGCGTGAAGTATTGGGTTTGCTTCCCAAGTCAGTTTTTTCAACAAAAAAACAAACGACCTTTGCGTTTCTCATAGCTTGCCCTTTTTAATAACAACTTCATTAACTTTTCCAGAAATTCCCCGACCTAAAATTCCGCTACGTCGAGGAGGAACGCCCCGAAGAATTCTTCACCCCCTACGTATGGAGCCTGGTGAACTCGTGTGGGGGGGTGTACTGGGCGAGCGAGGGGGGGGCGAGGGCGCTCGGGGACCTGCTCGCTTGCTGATCTACGACGGAACGGAGTTGTGTAGATATTGTGGTACGGACGTTCATGTGTCGGTGGGCTTATTGATGTGAGGGGAAGGGGGATTGTGTCTGATTTTAAACTTGAAATATTACAAAGGCGGTAGCAAATCAGAGGAAATAAAATGGCCGCTTTAACAGAACCAAAATAGGATAATAATTGTTTATTCAAACAATAGCTCACAGCAAAATGCCAAGATTTTATTTGAAATGGAGGATTTACGTCTTGTACAAAAGGTTATGAAATAAATAAGACATTGTAGGTATAGCTCGGAGCGTGTCCACACACGGACTCGAGTCGCTGCAGTGCCCGCGTCCCGCTGGCTTGCAAAATGGCGGGCCGTAGTGTGGGTGCGTCGCCGGCGGTGATTTTTGAGTGTGTGCGTGCGCATAGCAAGTTGGCTTGAACAATAATATTAATTACATTTCAATTCTTAAAATGGTCACAAAGCGACAATTCATAATGTTAACTGCGTCTGCGGCCATTTTAAGAATTTCAACGTGATTCATATTATTATTACTCTGTTATGATTCTGCTAAAGCTGGCATTCTAGACCCCGAGGTAGGCGGAGATGTTGATCGGAAACAGAAAAAAATGTGCATCACCCATATATGTAGGTACCCCATTCAAAATTCTCATAACAGGAGCCCACTGATGGACAGATCTCTCTCTCCCTTCAACCTTTGACCACGCTATGCTGTGTGTGGTCTCTTCCAAATCTCTCCACTTTTGGCGGTTTTGTGTTATTACTATCTAGAGGAGCTCGCGGCTACATAATAACAGCCGCTCGGGTCGCTCTTTTTATGTTAAGCCGCGCTTGCCTAGATTGGTCCGTCGATGGGTGACCAACCATTACATGTCATTCATGTTTCCTCTGTGCCTCGGAAAGTTGGTCCCGGCTGTCATTTATAGATCTTTGATAGGCGTTACAGGTAGTCAGTGACCCGAAAGTGTGTCAACCAGTCTTACCAACGGGTATCGTATTACCCAGTACTAATTGGGTTGTGGAGGTCAGATAGGCAGTCGCTCCATGTAAAATACTGGTATTCAGCTGCATTCGGTGAAACTGGAAGCCGACCCCAATATAGGTTGGAAAAGGCTAGGGAGATGTGTTTCGCAATCTAGTTTCTTCCGGGCAGTTAGATCAGATCGTCGGTCTCCCTGCTGTATACGTGGTGGACGGGACACCGACACTAAAACCGTTACCAAGTATTCAGTACATCATTATGAACTCCCCCGTACCAAAAATCAGCTTTTCCAGACATTTTGACCTTGAAGGAATTGCACTTTTGAGGAGGTTCTCAATTCCGTTGTATTTTTTTTTTGTTTTGGGTTCGTTACCTCATGTCTTCGTCCTTTATGAACCGATTTGAAAAATTTTATCTGAATGGATACACTTCCCGATTGGTCCCATAGAAATTTTATCAACATCGGTTCAGCAGTTTGGTTTTTAAATCAAAATAGCTGGAAAAAATATGTCATCCAAGTAAAAGAAATTGCGAAATTGATACTTGACAAGGATTTGTGTGTGATACGATAGCTAAAAAGCGTAAAATAAAAACGTTTTTGCAAAAAAATAACCGACTTCCAAAAAAAAAACACAAAAAACGTGGAAAATAACTTTACTTTCGGAAGTCGGTGCCAAAAAACTCAATGAAGCCAACAATACCTAGTCACCGACTTCCGAAAGTAAAGTTATTTTCCACTTTTTTAGTGTTGTTTTTTGGAAGTCGGTTATTTTTTAATTACCGATGAAAATTTTATATTTGGGGAGATTCAGAATGATGTACTGAGTACCTGTTTTCGCGTCGGTGTCCCTTCCACCCTCTCCAATTGCGTGCCTCTGAGGTGAATCCCTCATGTGAGTTATTATTGTTTAGTTTAAAATCCGACACAATCACTTCGTTTCACTCGCACCTGAGTGACGACTTATAAAATTATAATTATTATATTCACATTATGTGTGACGCATAAATGCGACGGTCTATTATACTAGGTATAGTATCTTTATACAACATATTGGTTTCTTTTAGAATGTTTTCTAATGATAAGCAAGATATTGTCAAATATAAAAACCTTTAAAATGACAATTATTCTTACAAAACAAAACGAATGTATTTTAAATTATATTATTATATTTTTTGATAATGAAGTAAGTTAGAACTTACCATTATTGATTTCATCATTCGTGGGAAACCCTGTATAATTGTAAATTGTTAAATATCACAAGAAACATTCTCAAATATAACCTTTACAAGGATCTTTTGGCGCGTGACGATAAACGGAACTAACGCGTTCATCTTGTTAATTTAAAACAAAATATCCGAGCGCTTAAAGATCCTTTTAGCACTTTTTTTTTATTTATTCATAAAACAAAAAATCTTAAGGACCATGCTAAATTCTCCTGATCATGATATTTCATGGATTTGCCGGATTGTATGTCTACTAAGACGTTAGAATAGTTATATGAGTTCAAATCATCATTTAATTTTAATTAAATTGAATTCAATGCAAAAAAAAACTGTGGTTTTTAGTAAATCTATTTATATAGGAAATTAATTATTCATTGTTAATTTTTTTTTATAATTTAACATAATATTGTAAAATAACTAATTTATTTACTTAAAAATAACCTCCGTGAGTGACGAGACTGATATGTAAGTCCAGCACTCCCTGCCAGCAGGCCTGGTCAGCATGATGGCCTCACAGCCATCATGCTGGCTATCTATTAATTTATCAAGGCCTAAAAATGTAAGCTGCTCTCACTTACTTCGATCTTAACGAGAGAAGTATAGTTCACTTTCGTTTTAATATTAAATTTATTCTCCATTTTAGTTTTTTGTAGAAAACACACACACACCGCTGAAATACGGGGAACTGAAAATAAATTGTAAACTTTGTAGAATTGTCTATAGAAGACATTTGAAGGTTTATTAAAATTGTACGTTATTAAATATTTATGCATTGGTTAAGTTATGCTCTCTGTCAACAATTTAAATCGTGAGATTTCCCCAAAAATCATTCAATAATATGCCACCAACAGGGTGGAAAGAAAATCAACGCACAAACGGTAACCACGTGTTCAGTTGAAAATGTATGGAAAAGCTGTTTTGTTGAAAAATTTCTTTGTGGTAGGTTCGGAATGATGGACCCAACACGTGGTAACCGTTTGTGCGTCGGTGTTCCCTTCCACCAAGTAGGTCGCGAGAAAAGTTCTACTCGTAGTATTGAGGCGAGTGAGCTAACAGTTCATCCTATACTCTCCCATGGCAGCATTGTGTGTATCAGAGGTGTCAAAACCAAACAGAAACACAATCAACTTTAAAGCAGCGAATCGAACGATTTAAATCATTACCACATTAACATTTAGACATTCCCTTCTTGTTAGTGCCTTCATATAAGGATCAATTGTATGCTATCTAAAGTAAAACTAATTATTATAATATTGACTTGTTTACTTTTCCTATGTACATGGATCTTTTGGAGCGTGGCGATAATGAGAACCAACTTTTTTTTTCAAAACATTTCACAAATGTTTTCAACGTCATTCGAGCGCCTAAAGATCCTTGTAGAACTTCGAATTCATGGCTTAATTCACATATTGTTAAAGTGTATCAGTATATTTCGGTATGCGGCAAAATAATTTATTTTCAAAGTCTAATATAATACGAGGCGGTTCTTAATTCAATTGGTTATTTTTAACATTACAATATTTGAATGAAATTTTCTTTGCCTGCGTAAGTGGCAAAATATATCTACCTAGACTTTTCCTAGTTGAATACTAGTATTTAACATTTAGCGACTGCAGAAATAGTAAAAATACTGATATTCAGCTGTATCCAGTTAGACTGGAAGCCGACCCCAACATAGTTGGGAAAAGGTTAGGTGGATGAAAACAGCAGAAATAGCAAGATATACTGGTAACACTGTATTTTTTTTTCTCAGTAGCTAAAACTTGATAATATTTATTTTTATGTATTTCATAAAGTAAACTTGGTTAGATTTGTACATAAGCGTTTTAAAATAAAGTGGACGCAAGTAATATACAAACGGGGCAATCTGTTACTGTATGTCAACATAAACGTAGATTGTACAAAACGCAATATAGGCTAGTGAACAATCAATAAAAAATGATATTTAATTACATTTTAAACGTGTTTTAATATATTTTTCCTGAAATAGTTAACCCTGTTCGTGAAATCACAACAAGAACTACATATTTACGTTTGATTTGTGCAAGTCTTTGAGTTTACGGAACTAAGATGTAAGGGACATTTACAATGGCTCTGAAGCCTAGAAAACTCCCATATAATTGGAGGCGAGCCTATTGCGAGCGAAATGTGGGTTTACTATTAGTACTGTATTTTATTACTCTGCTTAACTAAAACTGAAGGAAAAGCGTAGAGTTCTTGAAAAATAAATCATATCTTTGTCTTCAAGAAGAAACAAAATGAATTGGTTTTTGAAGGATAATTGTTTTCAGGAAAATACTATAAAGATTTCATTCTTTTCGTCCAAAGGTCAAAAATATGAATCGTTACAATTCGTAAAATGGTCGCAGACGTAGTTATGGTAAATGTTATGAATTGTCACTTTGTGACTGTTACGAATTGTAGTCCATTTCTCACATGATTTCCAAAAGCGCGGAGATTTCCAAATGCTTACAAAAAGTTCAGTAGCTGAAAATAATCCATTTTGGACCCCAAGTCATCTGAATCCAAGTCAATTAGGTCTGGTATAATATTACCAACCCCTTGCAAGGAATGTGCCAGTTTACCAAATTAACCTGTATACAAATTTAATTTACTACAGACATGAGTCCATAGTGACGGTAATAATTAACGAATATAATATAGGGTAAGTAAACTTAAACATACATACATTACATACTCTACATGTATGGATCGGTAGCCAGTGGCGCAGCAGATGGGAATACCACGGATCTGTGAACACGCTCAGGAGAACTATGTGCTAAAATCGACAACATGAAAACTCTTCAAACGTAACATTGTTCTCTATGTCCTATATTATAAGTTACTCTGTGCTGACGAAACTGAACATTGTGAACCAAAGCGTAGAATAACTCGAGACTTACTATAGACTTTAACTAAAAACTCCTAAGGTAAAAAGAAAAATATTTGAATTTACCGCCATTTTTATCCAGTAACATAGACAATACCACTTGTCAACTACGCATGCGAATTTGATTTTCGATATTTTTTTCCTTGTGTTCGTCCTTCAGACGAATCTTAAATCATATTATGAAAATAATACAATATCATCCCATTTTCTAAGTATTTAAAAAAATGTGACGTGTTAAATATTAGAAAAGAAGTATAGACAACAGTTTTTTACTTCCTTCCGATTTAAAATCAAATCAATCGACAATCAAGAATGTGGTGTTGTGAATGTAAACGAAGTGCGTAAACAAGATTTGATTTACAAAAAATAAATATCTTCGGAAAGTTATGATTTCGAACTGTATACGAGATTATAGAGAAACTTATATTCGTTTGTGTATTTATTTGTGTCTCTGAAAATTAATTACACCGAGAAATATTCGATCGTCGGTCTAAGGTAAGTGCAATGTTGTTTTTCGAAATGTCTTTTTTTTACTTTTTTTCTTTAGTATTGTTGTTTTCCTACTGCGTTTCCAAAGTATTTTGTCTGTTGTGGAAGCTTACTGATTGTATTCCTAATTATCTCGTGTAAGGACGCGTCGCTTGTTTTTATTGATATTTCTATTATCATTTGAAATATTACCATTTGTCTTCTTTTTTCGTACTTCTCTTGTTTTTTTTCTACATGTAGCTCTTTTGTTTTTATTGTAACTTTTGTATTCCTAACTTTCTCTAAAAGGTAGATTGTATTGATTTTTACAATAATAACTTTTTTATTTTATACCTCCTTCATTAGCTTTGTACATAATCTAAAAAATAAATTACCTTTTTTTTTGAGTGGGAATATCTTAGTTCTTGATCAACTACATATTTATAAAAACTCACTGATACAATCATTAATTCTACAGATAAGTAAAAAGAAACATTACTTGAGGACGGCATAGAAGATGAAAATCCTGTTAGAATTTTATTTTGCTAAATTATTCATTTGTAAAGTTAAAATGAGCAGTAGATAGTTTGATTCTGTTGAAATAAAAGTTTGATTAAACTGGTTCTTTATGTATTTTATATTTTACTTAATTATCCAGGTAGCAAACAGGAAATGCTACAATAAATTGTATTTAGGGAAATATTGTGACATAATTAATACTCAGGAACAGATACACCAAGCTAACTTTAAGGAAATCAACTGATTCTAACTACCTATTTAACCTAAAGTTAAAAATAGGTTCTTATTTATTTCACTGTCACGGGTATTTTCATAGGTAAGTAAGTAATATCAAAACTATATCCTATATTAGGTATTGCCAACACATAATTAGCATACGGGACTTCACAAACTTTTAGCAAGGAGCCACTCTGATTAACTAGACACTATTGTGTTGAAAAAAAAAAAAGAAAAACTGGATCTATAAAAAAAGGAATGCCTACAAGATCAAGATGTACGGAATAGAAGATATTATTATAATAACCAACCAAAAGTTTCGATTTTGTTGAATCTAAAACATATAATCTTTGATCTAAAACCATGTACTTACTGGCTTTATTTACAGTTTCTGTCCAAAATCCCTACCACCAGTTTTGGTTTCCGTTTAATTTATTATAACCTTAAATTGTACATGCCAATACATAACAATTTAATCACAGTAAGCAGTTACATACATTGCTCTTCATGCAACTGTCGATAGGAATGTGTTATGTGACCCAAATACCCCACAATTACGAGTATTATAGAGTCATGTATTGCATGAGCACTTAATTAAAACAATTAGTTAACAGCTTCATTCCCAAAGGTTTTGTGTGATGGGATTAGAATTTAGGTACCTATGTCTATGTAATACTACTAATATTACTGGAACTATTTAAGAACAAGTATAATTTGTTGAAAAAGTATTACAAAACAGTGTACATTTAGGCTCAGTACTATTATTTCTCATACAATGGTATAATTAGTGTTTATAAAACCATAATTAAAATATATTTAACAGTTGCAAGTTATAATGATACTGAGGAATTCAAATGTTTTTTAGCATCCTGCCCAATCTAGGTTTATTCAAACCTGTGTTTTATTCAAACTATGGAAATTATGAAAAAAATTAAACTAGCAAGCTTTGCAAGGAATTGCCACCTGATCTCATTATGATTATTAAAAAAAAATTAGGTTCTCCAGTCTGTAAGTATTTAAACAGTAGTCGTACAGAAAAAACAAAGTTCTTAAAAAAAATGCAGAATTTTTTTTTCTCTTTTTTCGTACAAGGATAAAACGGGGAAGCTCACTCAATCATCATAATTATGGGGCTGAAATTACGATAGAAAGAGAATTACAAAAAATTTCTTCAGAAAATGACTTCTGGTGGAATCTACAAAATCTTTTTTAATGTTATTAGAACCTCACTGTTACCACTGCTAAGAATATTCTACTATCCCCTGTCCCGAAACTGTAACCCAATAAGGGTGTAATCAGACAGATGTCACTAATGTTATTATGATATCCAACTACCCTCATCGTCAGACTGTCGAAGTAAACACCTGTCGTCACTTCCGGGATCACAGATGATGATCTAATTTACTTCGGAATATTGCAAAGGGATCATTATAATAGGTCAAGACCCAGCTAATCTAATAAAGATAATGTAAGAATGCATTTTTATCTTTTAAATTCCATCGATATCTGTTTACACAATTAACGCCCGGCCAAAGGTAGGTCCAATACGTACCTACCTAGATGTACTAAACATACTTACTCGTGTTGGTATTTAGTGCAGTGTTGTTTAGTTGTTTTGGGACAGTTAAATGCTCGAAATACCTGCGTACGAGAGGTATGATAAATTCTGACGACGGAGTAGCCTGGAGAATATTTTTAAACATAAGTCAGTCAGTAAGTTTCAGTTATACGAATATCAACGTTACAATAGTATGAATTGTGATAATTTTAAAATTACTAGTAAGTACTATCGTAAAAATGTATGGAATTGCACCCAAACAATTTTTTTCCGCCAACAGCGCTGTATTGGTTCGTTCACATTTTTAGAAACTAAGTTACGAATGCAGAATTGCAGACAAGTGAACGAATATGACCCCTATTCGTTCTCCTGTCCATCGTGTTGGTTGGAGTTGTTCCCCAGTCCAGATGCGGCTGGCTTGATTGATTAGTTATTTATGCGGAGCGACGGGCTGTCTGGCTTCTGCACCCGAAGAGGGATAGATACCTACACTGGACCGAAACCTTAATGAATTAAACGATTAATTGCCGTTTTCGCTTGCACCAAAATATATGCCTAATTATTATTGCAACGTTGGAATTTTTACCATCGGCGCTGAACGTTGATGAAATCCAAAAGTGCACTTGTATTGAGGTATTCAGTCAAGGAGATTAGTGTTTGTGAAAACAGGCCTAAGCGAAAGTTATTCGTGACTGAAATACGTGTTTAGCGTAGTACAGTACCTAAGGACCTATCTACTACTTTCGGGAGCCTTTTAGCGAGTAGGGACGATTATAGCGATTATGAACTGTTACTGCGTATGCCCAGATCCTTACTATGGGTTCCGTTTAAGCCCTTATCAGACAACCTCGTAAGATTCCAGGAGGCATAGTTAAAAATACTTCAAGCTGTCGATATTACTTATCAGGTTTGTGTAAAAAAAAAAGCCATCAAATCAAGACCACAATGGCAGTATCTTAGAAGACAAAAAAATAACCGAATTCCACTCCCGAATTTAGCTCAAAATTCTCTAAGTGTCTCAAACTACAGATTCATTACGAAACTTCATTTACGATATAAAGACCAGCGATATAAACTTTATAATTTACAAACTGGACACCTGCGTTATGGTAGGTATATCTGTTAAGTGACACATTCGAAACGGATGGACCATTTGTAGTACAAAGAGTATTGTTTCGACTCATGCGTACAACCTTGAATGTGACAGACCTGTCAGAAAGAGTTAACGCTGGGAAGTGGGTAATAATGGCGGCGAAGGGAATGAATGAAGTGACTTTATCGCAGAACGAAGGGTTTAAGGAATGTGTTTAACCGAAATCTTATGCCACGTCAACGGTCTCCGGGAATGGAACTGCCGATTTGCGTCAAGCGATACGCGCGCGCTTCTCCTGTTTCCATTCGCCATTCCACAAATCGCGTCTCTGATACTCGAGATATGCTCTCATTTCTGTAAATTTGTTAAAAAAAACTATTATAAGTCACATCATATTATTAAAAAAAAATAGATTTCGTACGTGACTACTCTGAGAAGAAACAGCCGAAACAAACTGAGGTCACTGTCGCTTTTAAAGGCCAGACATTGGTCAAGTCAAATAAGGACCATGCAGATTAGTGTCCGAGATGGTGTTTTGAAGAATGAACCACACAGATTGGAGTGGACCTGTCCAGTCAGTGCAAGCATTTGTCAGTGATCGTGTAGCTCGACTCATGACTCAAGGAGCTCAACGACACGAACAATACCAAAGAAAGGACATTTGGGTAGGCCGCATAAAGTACTCAAACTGTATCCACTTCATTCATCCGTTTTTTTCTGTCTCGAAACGCCTGTATTACGTGGCCATTGAGTTATGAATAGAACCGTGTCAGTGTTATGATATTTTAGGTCATTTACTAGTTTTGAAAAGAATTTTTAGGTTTTGATAGTTGATACGTGTCAATCGAAAATGCAGCAGTTTGAGACAGCCGAATTCCTTTAAGATGTATGACAGCGTATTCAGCAAAAAAATAAATTATTATGGAAGTACGGTGATACGGTCTATTGTTTTGCCTCATAGTTATCGCTTCGCATAAAATCAATACGCCTGGATTTAGATAACTATTCCTATTATATTGGCCGTGCGGTTAGCGCAGTAGCTGATTGGGTAACTGGGCTTCCACTCGAGGGACCGATTTCGCACAGCGCATTAATAATTTGTTCGCCCTTGTTTTTCGAACGAAGCAATCATTTGAACATTGAGATACATCTTTCCAGGATTTTTTTGTTTCACATTTGTGTTTCGATCAGTAAACAATCTAAAATGATACGACATGCCTACCCCGCCCAAGCTCAGGAGTGATACATCGTACTTCAGCTTTTTTATTATTACCATCGCACAAGTTTTATGCGGTGCAAACTTTGATTTTGGTAAAACACACACCAAACTCCATAAGCGCTCTCGATTGTCTAGTCGATCATAGCGATACTGCTGAAATGGTTGATGCAATAGGCTCGCCCCAATTACATGGGGACTGGTGAAACGTGGATATACTGTAGACGACCATAACCCTTGGCGTGCAGGTGTGATGCTATATTAACAACATCAAAAATATTATTCCTGTGTTTTTCCTGCTTTACCAAATAAACTTTCGTATTCTGATTTTGGACTTTGGACCTGTCAAAACAAAGGATTCCTTCGCAAGTCTCATACATTTAACATTCCTCGAGGACATTTGAAAAATACATTAATCTTAGACATTGATGCATGGGCCGCTACATTCAGCTTATTTACGATGCGAAAAGTCGACAACTAAGTTGATGACTTTATTAGAGATCAGGCTGAATGAATAATTGCCTGAGACAAATGTGTCGAAACTTTGAGTGTGCACTTCAACCGATTTTTTTTGCTCTTGTTAGCTTAGCTGTGCCTACCTTTACTATTATTTGGCACGTGGCCATATTTGGAACTAATGCCGCCATTTTTCTTTCCAATAACCTAGAATTTACAGTGCTTCTCTGTCAATCGAGCGTTAAAAGACCCTTATATCGCTGTACCTATGAGGTACATCCAATTTGGTAGAAAGGATGGTCTTGAAATGACGTCCACCTCACTAATTTACTAAAGAAATCTATTCATCATCAACACCAAAGCATTCGCCAATGTAGATGAACTCATTACGTCGACAGACTTGAAGCGATTCGTCGAACCTCTTTTATCGCAATTCGAGAGCTTCTTTCATCGATGAACATGAAACTTTTATTTACTTCCAAATAAGCACCTACTATGTACATCCTAACAGTGACGATACCCGTTCGACTATCTAAGTTATTTACTGTCCACAGTTACGAGTGCTAGCGCTAGGTGCCATAATCGACAACTCAATTATTTATCCATTGACCCGCTTCCGACGACGCTTCAAATTCTTCCGACGTTACCAACTCTTATTTGGACGGGAACACAACATGAATCCTAATTGATACCATTTATCACATTACCATTTTAGTTTGTCATCGTTTCCCGCCATATTTTCGTGCAGTGAGTGGCGCGAAATGGAACACGCGAACCGTGCGTTTGAATTATTTAAAAACTTTTCGGTTTTTTTTTCGTAGCGTGATTAATGAAATGAGTTTTTTAGAATGTAGGTTGCATTCGATTGTAAAAGTTTATGAATTTTGGTCTTGAACTTGTTTTCTTGATATTGTGTTATTGATTATTGATTTGGACCGTGAAAACTGATTTTATGCAAAATGAATTTGATAGTGAAGTGCAACGTTAGACATAAGTGGACTGTCATGGACTGTGTCTAGTTGTTTCTGGCCGATATTTTCTGTTCTAAGTTTGTGTTTTCTTTGTCTTTACTTAAAATACTTACTAGTAACAATAAACAACACGTACAACTATTATTGAGGACGTAGTATCTAGATCCCTAACTGTTAATATTAATTGTACTGTATACCGTATGTTTTTGGAAGGAGTAACAATATTTAAGAAAAAAGATGGTTCTTCGACATTTGAAAGTTATGTGCAGCCAGAATATTTTGGTGGGCGGCGTAACAGAGAAGCAAATAATTGTTATGTCCTTTATGTGACGTATGGGAGCGATTCGACATAGCATGCGACGTACCATGACGAGCCAAAAAATACCTATTGGGAGCTGTAAGTTATGAGGTGGGTGGACCATGGAAGGCCATGCTCCTTCGAAGGCCAATTATTAAAATTTCGTCGTTATTGCCATGTGATGACAAATTCCTTCTATCTACATAAACATCCATCGAACTAGAAATCACAGACGCGGCGGTGAATCGCTCGCGCCACTATTTTGGCAGTACGGTCCCTTGCTTCATTGATATCGGAAATCGGCGACGTTAAAATAAGGTGGGTGTACCATAGAAGGCCACTCTAACAAATAAATAGTTATTATTCGTTTATTTACTGGATAAATGAAACTAACAAATATTTAAGTAATACTTTGTTTTATTACGTAATATATAAACCAATTCTTTTTATTGTAGATTTAATGGCTATTTATTAACTTTTAGTGTTAAATGACTGATTTATTATAATGGCCTTCTAAGGAGCCTTGTTCCTAGCAAGGCCATTTTTAAGAGTTCAATGAAACTTAAGTTTAATCAATATTGATCAAATCTGAAATTTAAAAAAGTGGTTTATATTTTACGGAATAAAACAAAGTATTACTTAAATATTCGTTCGTTTCATTTATCCAGTATATGATCGAATAATAACTGTTTATTTATTAGAGTGGCCTTCCATGGTACACCCACCTTGGATTAAAATTGTAAAGAAAGTGAACTTTTGTTCAACAAACAACCAAACAACCATCTGTCCCACACTAAATTGATTCAAACATACCTACCTACTCGTACATTAAAAATGAATAAAAGAATAATAATTTTCAGAAGGTAATCTTCATCAATAATACAACAATATTGTTTCCAAGTACTCACTACATCCACAAAGTACCATTAGCAATCATAACAAAAACCGTAAACGCATCAAATAGAACGTACTACTTAATTACATACTTCCATTATTTTCCGTTGGCCGCCATTCGATCAGCTGATACGTTTGTCAACGCTCCTCGGTCAGCTACCAGCCTTCCCAACCGTGGCAACCATGGCTTCCTGTCATTGTGAATGTGGCAGAAAATTATATGTTTTGTACAGTTTTCCGGGAATCGTAGAAAATATTATATGGAGAGGTTAGCTTCAACCAGTTTGGTCGGTCATTCATGAAGTACTAGCTTAATGATTACGAATAATCTAAGAGCTTAATAATGAGAAAGTTAATGATGAGAACTTAGGTTGATTACATAATAATCAAGGATATATCTTTTAGTGCATAAAAAGAGCAATCTATGTCGTAAGTGGCCAAATGGATGCTTGTTGGGCGCCAACAGTAACTGGCAGCTGGTTGCAGTTCAGTTACGTCAGCTTATCTACCGAAAGGCAGTTTTTAAATGGCTGCATTTCCGGTAGTCACCCACAGTTGCTACCACGACAAAATAAGGGGCAAATATGAATAAGTCATTTCAATTGCCTGATCTTAATTCTTGATCAGACCCGTTATACGTTTGTCAACGTTTGTGGTATCGCGCCTTTAGCGTAATGTATCCTGCTGCGGTCGTATGTCGCGTAGCTCTGGAATATTACTCATTATAGTTTTATAATACACTTTGTCCTATTCTTAAAATTGATGGTAATTCATTTCGCGTTAATTAAATTAAAACAAATCAATTACACGTTTAAAATCAAGCTACTAACTTTCATTATGGTCGAGAAAAGTACAAAATGCGGGATGTAAATGAAGCTACCAAAACAAATCAAAGAAAAATTGGACCATTTCCTTCTCCGATTCCCGATAACGCCTTTACCCAATTTCAATCCAAAAATAAATCCCTACATCAAAACTTCTTACAAAACAAAAAACTGCAATCATCATACATCAAGCTATCTTCAAACCCAAATATTTATAAACTTATCCTCCTATTACGTGTCTATCTTGAATTCTCAGACATGAAAAAAGAACTACACGAAGGGGGTCGACGGACCCGTTTTGGCGGACGGCCAGCGATGCACTGCGTGCAAACTCAAATGCTCATACTGCATGGTGCTGTTGCAAGTCTAGCCGTAGACAATAAACATCGGACGTTATTTGCGTCTTCTAATTTTGAATCTCGGCTTTTTTATTGGGTACACCGTCACACCGGCCCACAAGTCATTGAAACTTTCGGTTTTGGTATTGATGTTTTTTTGCTTTAGATGTTAATCAATGTTTCTCAATCAATATATATCTGTGTCCAGTCAATGATACCTTCAGTTTAAATTATGTTATCTGTAACTTTAGAACACAATAACTCATTCTAGCTAGACTGATAAACATAACTTTATATTAACTGCAGTTTGGCAGAAGTAACATTATTTTGTAATAGGATGTTAACACAATTAAATCCTTTTTTTATTCATTTTCATTTGTATTGTTAAAAAATATTCAATTATCTGTCCTTGAGGCAAATAAGAAAATCGATATGGCGTTGTGTATCCCAGAAATGAAGCTATTGTTTTACCTACACCTTGACATGTCAGGATCAGTGTTACGTTTACTTATTTAGCTCTGATTTCAATGAATTGTTTCTTATGATATCTCAAATAACAATTGAAACCGATTCTATTGAACAATGGCGACAACATAAACCTCGCGTATTATATCAAATCAAATTAATTACTGACCTACTTTACACCGATTTTTCAAACAAACTCTTATTATAATGCGGCATGATTCTTTTGATGCGAAGCCTAACAACGAACGCCGCCATGTTGTTTTTTCAAAACTTTTTCCACTTACAATTTCTACTAACAGCTAGAGAGCTGTTAGTAGAAATCTGTAAGTGCTGTCTTTGTCACTACCTAGCGTTCAGGAAATGTTACTTGATGAAAATTAATTTTAATTCCTCAAATCGTTGATAAAGTGACGATTAAGGGAAAATGACCAGTGTTACGCGGACTCATTTCATTACCCATCAATTTAGCTCTAAACATAAAATGAGCGAACACAATAAACTTCTTACAATATAATATATCTCTACAATTTTCAATTAAATTAATAAGCCAATTAAGTAATAAATATAACGCCTAATAAACTTTAGTAAGTGCAATATCAATTTCGAATTTAATACGTGTTTTGACAGTTATTAATAGAAAATGGCGCCCGGTCCAGAGATGTAGAACATTTGGTTGAGTGTAACGTGATAACTATGACTCTTATGTTGTTTATGGTTTCAATATGGAGACATTGAACTTGTTTCTTTGGATAAGGGAAGAAGTAAGTGTTTTGTCAGCTGTTTGTCATATTGGGTTCATTAAAGCACCTAAGTTGATAGACGTAAAGAGTCATTAGCCAGATTTTGTTGAATATCCTGTCCGCACCATACAAAAACTTATAAGTTCTTGGTCTGTACCCATTTCATGTGTCTTCAGCTTCTTTAAGCTGGACAATTTTTTTAAACGTTGCCCCACACTAGGATTTTTTCCTGTAAGGGGCCGTCCTTTAATCACGTCAGGTTTTTTAGGCCACTTTTATAGCCTTCCCCCTTGGTGATATGTCGTGAGGTATCAGGCTACCCCTCCCTCGGACCTCCCAGCATCACTTTTTGTTATTATTGAAACATCAGATAATTCTAGACGCCGTTCTAACAAAAAAAAAAAACGATTTTTTACATTAAAAATCGCTTGCTCGTGTTTTTTACACAAAAAATTGCTTGTGCGGGTTTTTAATCCATTATTGGTAAAACGTTTTTCACACGTCACACATTAAATTCATTTTTTAGTCCCACGTGAAAATACACGTGATTGTCACAGTATACCCTCCCCCCACCCCCTCGTGATTTTTTTCTGATTCCCTCCCCCGTGTTCAAACCTCACGTGATTAAAGGACGACCCCTAACGCGGGTGCGTTTACAAACATTTAAACTCACAAACAGCCAGACCCGGAAAGACTACCTGTAGGCCATACAAATATTTGTTCCGTGCAGGAATCGGACCCACGCCACGCAGTGCAGCAGGCTATCGCTCAGCCACTGCGCCAACCGTGCCGTCAATATCTCAATCTTTATCTTAAACTATTAATTTAACAGTTGTGGGACGGCGACAGGAAAAACGCTTAGCAAAAGTATAATATTTGCTAAGTGACGTTTACAAATGTCCGCCTAAGTTCCTTCACTTGTCACGGTTTATAGGCATAAAAATCGCACATCGATAAGGCTATCGATGTGCGATTTAAACCTCTATGCAAATAAATAAATATTTCTTAATGTAACTGCAAATAAGATCGAAGCTCCTGCAACAGATTAAGCACCCCTGTCAACGAGAATAGACAGCCTAAGCCCTTGTAGGGTAGAAATAAAGTGTCTACTAACATTTCCAACAAGTTATTTATGTTAAAACAACTTTATTCTCGATGTTCGCCATATTTCTTAAGTATTAGCAGCTTTATTGTGAGTTATCATTTGTTTGGAATAGCAGGAATAGCTTAACACTTAGTTTAGTTTTAAGCTATTTTGTTAGAATAGATCATCTGATGTCTCTTAAATGACTCAGTGATTTAGGAAGCTGTTCTTAAAGATACTTTAGGTTATCTTATTTTTAACCGACTTCAAAAAAACGGGGAGGTCCTCAATTCGGTTGTATTTTTTTTCTGTTTGTTACCTCATATCTTCGTCATTTCTGAACCGATTTGAAAAATTCTTCTTTTATCTGAAAGGATATACTTCCCATAGATATTTCAACAAAATCAGTTCACTAGTTTTGTTTTTAAATCGATATATTTGGAAAATATGTCATCCAAGTAAAATAAATAGCGAAATTGATACTTGACAAGGATTTGTGTGTGATACGATAACTAATAAAAAGAGTAAAATAAAAACTTTTGCAAAAAAAAATAAACGATTTCCAAAGAAAAACACAAAAAAATGGAAAATAACTTTACTTTCGGAAGTCGGTGGCAAAAAAGTCAAGGAAGCAAACAATAGTCACTGCCTGCCTGATCACTCACTGTCACTGAGACACTGAGCCCTGACATTTGGGGTTTTTTTTGGAAGTCGGTAATTTTTGTGCAAAAAAATTTTTGAGCACATGGAACCAAAATTCAACTCTACATTTTGAAGAGTGGAAAAATGAAAAATGGATCTTGCGAGATTGCTCCTCAATATTCAGAAAGCACAATTTCACAATATGTCTCAAAGAAAACTTTGTTTTCTAAAAAAAAAACTCTCTCTTTGTTTTCTAAATGTCCAAATGGTAATTTTTACATGAGTGCGATTTACCTTAAGTTCGCATGTCTTTATACTGTCACTAACCCAAGCTTTCTTGGAATTTCAACTGTCAGTACTGAGATGACCGTTGAAAATCCAACATTACGCTTTTATTAGTAGCCTAGTGCTAGTGGAAACGTGCAAAAGATTCGCAGTCTCTCTATTTCAGTTAATAAAGCTAACAAGTGAACTCCTCACTTGTTACGAGCCACACTTCAGAGTAACTAACGATTCCTTTGTAGTATTTATAAGCAGTGCAGTCGTAAAAGCCTGAAATATTAACCGCACACTTTATGACGAATTTTCATTGATGTGTCCTATTTTGTGCGAGTTTTAGAACGAAAATTGCGGTAAACACCGGTTTTTGCGTTTGTTGGTATTTTGGTGTTGTTACTTGTGCCTCGGTGAAAAATTTCTTTTTTTTTGTGTTAAGAGTCCTGGATCTTGGCCCTTCGAATAACAGAAGGGCGCTGTTGATAAACATTTGTGAAATTAACATAACATCACATCTGTAATGCCTGAAAGGTTAGTCAGAGGTGTTCCTAAAAGAAAGTAGTAGTACACTCAAAATTCACAAATTATCTTAGGTCTCATGCAGTAGTGGGCGAGCCTATCAAAAAGGCTATGGAAGTTGAATTGTAAAGCTATGGCGGTGTTAGTTCCGATAAATGCCGCGTGCCAAAACTAGTCAAACGTAGTCAAACTAAAAAAAATGCATGACAGTCATACCAAAAATTTTTCGTCACCTAAAGTCAAAACATTCATCTCTCCGACATTCTCAACATACTACACAGATGATCTCTTAACCCTCGAAGAGCCCGATTAGTCATAAGTTTCAGCTTTTATACTAGTATATATGTTATATACCTGACCTTGGACCAATTTCAGCAGTATGGGTGTATGTATAATCATAATACAGTGTTTCTTGGCAGTCGTTGTGATTTAGATGTTACGATTTGTCGTTGGCACTTCGTTGCGACCAGTCACAAATGCATTTTCGCTCTGGTTCCGGTTAGATATATAGGTTAGATGTGTTGCTCGGGAGTTTTTATGCCACTCATTCTCCTTACAGCTCTCGAGCTCTAGGAAGTGCTGAGTTACTTATGTAATTTTGACGTTCAAAAATTGCTATGCTAATTCTCAGCATAATTTTGTTAAACATTTTTAAATCCCTAAGATAATAAAAGTGTTTATATAGGTACTCGTAGTAGTAATTGAATGACTTATATTTTTCTCTGGCAACGTTTTGATAGTCAAAGCCAATGCGTTTTTGTTTATATAAAAAATTAATTGAAAGTCTGGCAGTCTAAAAGTGACTCGTATTTATTTTGCAGCCATTGCCAAAATCTCAGGAAAGTGGCGACGACATATTGAATTAATGTAGTATATTTAAAAACTTCAGAGGAATTGGCTACAAAATGTACACATCACTATAATTTCAAAACTCTTGTCTGTATTGAGATTTTGAAGTTGAGAACTTGTCAAACTTACTTACGCGTTACGGTGATTCCTTTGAAATTCAAACTTACGCAAAAATCCCAAGAAAGAATCCTGCGACTTCATTGAAAATGTCACCTGCAACAAATTACCTAATTACAAACATAGCATCAAATTAATAACATTTTCGACAGCGTTGAAATCAATTTCCTCAACATTCTGTGAATAACATCGTCTTCTTTTCTTAATCGTGTGGTTAATGACTAACCTGGAGAGTTTTAATGCCGCCCATGGACTTGGCTTTACATTCCGTCGAGAAATATCTCTCAGGCATTCTGGTTTCCTCACGATGTTTTCCTTCAAGCAAGTGATAATTATACAATACGCAAATGAATCAGAAATATCAGAGGTACGTGTCTTAGGTTCGAACCTATGACCTGAAAGTCCGACGGTCACACCTAAAAAACAAACATCGCGCAACGGGAATGAAGCCGTGCCCCCCGGTAATGCTAGAATTAAAAAAAAAAAACAACTTTAAATTCCTTATACAGAAATCGGGCTCAACTCTTTGAATAGATGCATCGATACCAAGGTATCTAGAAAAACAATTGCACATTATTAGTTACTGCCATTCAAAGGCCATAAATCGATGCTAACTCCTTTGAAGGTTGATTCACAATAAGTCTTCAATAGCAATCGGAAACCACGGGTTCCAAGGATGTTAGCTCTATTGTTTTAGTTTTGTACGATATGTATCGTTGAGTATTTATTGGTGAGGTGCAGGAAACTCGTACAGAGGTTAATAAGTACCTACATTTTCATGTTATGTAGTGTTAATGACTCATATTATAATCTGGATCTATTCAAGGTTCGAGTGAAGCGGTTTCTTCTAGGCAAGCATGCTCCACTCGAGGCCGCATCTTAGCTTCACATCAGGCTAGTTGTGGCCGAACGCAAGCCTATTTAGTATATAAATATTCCTTTTCCCAATAAAGTTTGTTGTTTTAAGATTTATAGAAGAAATCACAACGCTCAGCAGTTAGCAACCGACTTGCCATCCAGGTGCGGTTTCATTCTTAGTAACTTAACCGACCCGTGTTCTTAATTCCAACTGCGAAATTTGTTGCATGGAATTTTGTTCCTTCTCTTCTCTCCAGCTAAACCAGTAAGAAATGGATAAATGTGAGCATTCAGGGGGACTGTCTTACTTAATTTTGACGTCCAAAAAGTGTTGATTCTCGAAGAGTGCGCTCGCGTACTAAAATATCCAATTATTAACTACTCGTCAAACGTACGCAACAGGTAGTTAGTGACTGGAAAGTCTGACAGCCAGTCTTACCATGAGGTATCGTATTACCTAGTGCTAACTGGGTTGTGGAGGTGAGATAGGCGGTCGCTCCATGTTAAATACTGGTATTCAGCTGCATCCGGTTAGACTGGAAGCCGATGCCAACAGAGTTGGTAAAAGGCGCCGCAGATGATGATGAACTACCTGACAAACAACGTTCTGTTATTTAAAACTTTAATATTTCTATAAGCATACCAGAGAGAAACAGAAATACAGAAATTAATTGCACCATCACCATTTTCTCTGTCTGCTCTTTCATAAATCAATTTTATCCCCGAACCACGCTCATACTGTATCAAACATTTCATAGCGTACTATAATTAAACTTATGACTTCCCCGAAAAGCACGTATTTTCTAACATCCCACAGGTCAGTCGCCGCGGATTTCTTGCGATAGACTGACGTTTACAGGACTCTAGACAAGCGCTCGAGTACAATACGGTTATTTTCCTTTTTTCAAAATTAAATTCGAAATTTTTGAACGCTGCCATATTTATAGTGTGGGCGGAGTGCTATTTTTGGCGCGGTTTACGGTTTTTTGTATTGTCTATGGTGGTAAATGATTAAAAAATGTGTTACAGTGATTTTTGTATTGTTTATGTTGTGAATTTAGCAATGTTTGTTTCTATTTGCGTACGAATTAGTGCCGAATAAAGTGCGAACAGTTGAATTATAATTTGATTTTGCCATATACCAACGACTTAAAAATGGAGTAATCAGTTCAAGGATTCATAAAGTGCGAAAATAAACTTGCCAAGCGTCTTCTTTGTTCTAAATAAAGATTAATAATAAAAACACTTTGACCGCACTTATTCGGAAATGCTAATTTTAAAGTTGTCACTAACAAATGGTCTCCAAGATTTATTTACCATGAGAAGAATACTTTCAAAATACCGAGAAATCTGGATACTGCATAAAAAAAGTATAGGCTGATCATACAAAGCGTAATTTTCGTCGCTCAAAATGAGTCGACGAATTTACATTGTGTAGCAAAATGGTAATCGCAAACCGCAGTATTGTATGAATTCACTTCACGTCCCTAATTTTGTTTAATAACATGTTAATCAAAACCAGATGAAAAACAAAAAAAAATACAGTTTTCAAGCTTTCGAAACAAAAAATTGGAACGGAAAAAGCTTTCATAAAATGGAACACATCATGTGATTTCGTCTGCGCGCGAAAGTTCGTCTATTATACAATGACCTCTTCGACCAATAAAATTAACTGGAATGGGAGATCGACCATGTTGGTGGGTTTCTCTTTGACGTTTACAGCGAATGCATGCATTTTATTTATTTATGCTTGTTTTGAGTCAGTGGCATGACTAAAGAAGTTTACAACGGACATGCTTAACTGAGGTTTTATTTTTAAGATCTGGACATCAAAGAGCACTAATATTAGTTTCATCTGCCTAGTTTTATATCCTCGGTATGGGTTCTGAAATTACGCTCATCAAATAAGTTTTTTTCTTACAAATGCCAAGTCTTCTCAATCTACTTCTGCATTTCAGTCTTAACTCTCCCTGTGTTCTAAGTCTTACCAAGGGGTATTGTATGCCCTGGTAACTGGGTTGTCAAGTCATACAGGCAATCGCTTTATGTAAAACACTGGAATGCAGCTGCATCAGGTTAGACTGGAAACCGAACCGACCCCAACATAAAAAACCAACTCCTTTATTTGCCAAATCAAAATAACAACCTTGCACAGTTTAGTAAGTTACAAATAAGCACACATAGCTGGGAAAAGTTCCCTGTGACCTTTTTTTTTAGTTTTTACGGAACTGCTAAGTGCAATCTTCTTATCGTGCTAATGACTCTGCTGTACCAGCACATAACTGAATCTTAATGGTATCAAGACAGAACTTAACTAATAGGCATTGTCTATCAGTACCGTAGTTTCCCGAAGGCAAGGCAGTTAGCAGATCCCAAAAAAGTCCAAACAACATATTCAGACAATTAATCTTATCAATTAACAGTTTTTTGACCAGCCTCATCTACGCCATTACCAATAGTACGAAGACCCCAATTACTAAACGGGATATCACGTAACTCAAGTATTTTATCTAGAAGCTATTTAGTTGATTGAACAAGGTGGGTAGTCTTATCTTCGTGGAATCCACTATTGTTTATCGAAACTGTAGTAAGTAGCTAATAGTCATCATACTTTAGCTCTCTAATCTTTATTGTTCTTTGGTGGTGATCAGAGTTTCTGTCGATAACTGTGTTACTACAGGTTTGCTTGTTGGGCTTAGTTTTGAGGATGACTGTCTATCTACAAGGTAGGTTCACACCCATAATATTCTAGGTTAGGTAATGTCCCGAAGTTTAGAAAGAAAGAAAGGAAAAACGTTTATTGGCACACGCCACAAATACACAATACAAAATATAAAAAAGCAAATATAAAATAAAATTTAAAACTAACCAACAACACACACACACATAACGTACACAACACACACACACACAACGTAGTTTAAAAAAATCTTGCACTTTTGATTCAAGGTGAGTTTTGACACCATGCCAATTTTCAAAGCAAAGACTTAGAAGTTTTTCTTCTAACGCATCACTTCTGAAGACCATGAAAATGATTAAATTCGTAGTCTTAATTATTGCTATACTCCTGAGAGTCAAACTTGCTGATATAAAACCCAATGGGTACAGGCGCTATCGAGAATCCCTGATTTCCCCAAGTCTTTAAGAACGAAAGTCGCGTAGTTTTCGCTGAAAACATTGGTCATCGTAGAATATTTACAAATAGACGATTGGTTAGGATTAGCCGCGTCCACTGGCTCACTATTTCAGTCGTTTCCTCATTCTTATCTAAGAGTTGGACGCTGCCCAAACGAGGTTGCATCACGGTGACGTTATTATGTTTACCTTTTTGTTATATTTCGTTGGTGGCTGATACATTGCATTTAGTGCGCGGAGTCCCGCATAGTTGTGGCGGGTGGACGGTGAAACACAACTCCTACTATAAACACAAAATCGAAAACTGCCCGTTGGCAGAAGCCGCTTGCTCTGCCAACCTGCTCTCTCCCACTCAGTTTCCCAGCAGTGGGGACATTATAGGGTGATTATGCTTATGCGGGAGACAGCAAGTATTGCAACGATGTGAATTTGTCGTTCTGCGAAGTGAAACAGCTCTTTGTGGATAGATGACCTTTTTGTTTGTCGAGAGGTTGGGCTTAACATGATTGAGAAACATTTTGCAGATGATAGGTATGGAAGCATTAAACTATTATGAAGATTCCAGAAGAACCGTTTCTTTACCTTTAAACTCCGCCTCAACGCATTTCCTAAATCTTCTGCATTTTTAAACGCCTTAAGAGGTTAGCAAGGAAACATCCAATTTTGACTTAGATTGCCACCAGATTTAGAAAGCTTTGATTCTGGTAAGATCACGGCAGATGCGTTCTATCTTAAATATATGACATTTTGTAACTTTGCTCATTACAGTTTTTTTGGCTTCCAGCATGTTTTTAGTCAACGAATTCTGATTGAGATTAGAAATTCAATAACAAACTCGCTTTACCAAATAGCATCTCACTATTCTGCATACTCCTCATGCCAGTTGACCAAAATGATGTCTGGACTTTAAAAGAAAATAAGACCTCTGAGTTTGTTTCGGCTGTTTCTAATCAGTTACGAAATACCGGCCCCATCTAGTTAAAAAAAAAATTACGTGTAAAAGTGTTTGTAAAAACCTATTAATAAAATAAACGTCATTTAAAAAAACCCAGCCTGGATTTCTAAGCTGACTTTCTAAGTAGTAGTTGATTCAAGTTCCCTTCTGTAACTAATTCTTTATGTTTCGCCAATTATAAGTTTGACAAAATATTGCCTGGTTATCGTTACTTCCTTACTGCATCAAAGCGGACAGAAGACATTTGGAAGCTTCCCAAATACTGTTCCATTCTTATGCAATCGTACGTTTCTTTTAGAAGATTTTTCTTATTTTCTTTATGCTGCAATATTGGAGACAGAAATGCGTGATTTAAAAAAACAAAAGACGGTCAATCCTTCAGAACTGGCTGAGCTTTTATTTTAAGAATCGAATAATTTCCCTTTTGTTTCGAGTATGTGTGTTTTATAATATCAAGAAACTGCTGAACATACATTGGTAATTAAATGTAACGTAAATATCCTCCGTAAATACCTTTGCTGCTAAATTCTTCACACAAACTCCCTGTCTATAACTATTCTAATTTACAACCCCTCTATGACTCATAGACCTAACAAATCTTTTAAAAAACACTGTGAATGAAACTGTGAAAGAAATGTATAGACATTTCTTTCACAGTTTCAACATGATTTTCATCAGTAGCCATCATCAGTTCGCCACATCAAATCATGTTGAATCTCTACTCCGCTTATAGATCTTTGTGAGTCACTGCGGCGTATCTAAATATAATATTTTCATTTGCCCTTTTACTTTTTGGGATTATTCTACTTGACAGGGATGTTATGAATTGATTCGTCCTTATAATAAATATAAGGAATATGTGGCTATCTTTGTACCTAATGATCGTTCTTGTTCTTTTGATGCCTCTCTCTTCAGCTACTGAAGGTGGACATCAATCCCCTAGGAAATGCCAAATGTATCTTTCTCCCGGTTTGTGTAATGTTTTATCTAAAATAAATCGATAAACTATTAAACATATACTTACAAAATGCTATACTTTATTAAATCGTCAACATATTTACCTTATTTACAAACAAATATTAGATCTAAATTAAGAATAAAAATATGTATAATTACGGGGCGTCAAAAAATTCGTCCACATCGCTGTCAACAGGAAAAGTGACCAGCAGGTTGGCAGCATTGCCACGTTGGATGGCAATGCTGATTCTTTGGCCAAAAAAATGCCAGCCCTCTGGTCACGTGAAGAGTCGACCAACCGCTGGACGATATCCCGAAATAATAGGTGGGCACTCGGTACCCATGGCCCTACCGTTTCAACCCCAAACGGCTCAAACACGTAATTACCAATTAAGTTATTATATCAAAACTTTTTTGCAAAAAAAACCGACTTCAAAAAAACACAA
Source organism: Standfussiana lucernea (assembly GCA_964057025.1). NCBI lineage: Eukaryota > Metazoa > Arthropoda > Insecta > Lepidoptera > Noctuidae > Standfussiana > Standfussiana lucernea. The sequence goes on from OZ059812.1 coordinate 3,929,289, forward strand.
AAAAAAGTGGAAAATAACTTTACTTTCGGAAGTCGGTGACTATTGTTTGTTTCATTGACTTTTTTGCCACCGACTTCCGAAAGTAAAGTTATTTAAAAAAAAAACAACCGAATTGAGAACCTCCTCCTTTTTTTGAAGTCGGTTAAAAAACTGAAACCGTCCCAAGAGGTCATTCAGTTGTCATAAGTTAGGGTAACTTACATAACGTACATTTACGTTTGCATAAATCGAAAAAATTAATAAAAGTAAAAACGCTGGTGTGACGACTTACATATATGTAGGCGTTTGTGAGAGATTGGCCGAAGAAAACGATTGGTAGTAAAATGGTCCTTAAAAGTATTTTTGTCGCTACAATTTACGCTGCCCGATACGTCCCCACCAAAATAGGGAAAATTCGCCGTCCCAGGCACTCTCTAGCTGAGCCCGATGACCCCATCACCCTCCTTCAAGAAAGCCGTAGGGAAACCAGCACTTTAAGAAAACACAAATACAGACCGCGTTCCGTTTTCCGGCCTCGCCGCCGAGGCCCATCGCGACGCCCCCGTAACACCCCCACCCGACCCTTGCCCAACGAGCCAGCCCGCGTTGCTGAGCAAGTAACGTTAAATTCCCCAAATAATAATAATACGACCCAGCCTGTCCCCACTTGCTGCCCTCCCCAAAATGACGCCCTAAGCCGAGGTCCGAGCCCCACAGGAGGTGCCCTTAGCGAGCGGTCATTAATAGTAGAATAAATTAGCTTGTAAGCCCTGGCTGGGGGCCTTAAATTCATTTGAGGTCACCACAGGATAGTCCGGTTAAGTAGTAAACCAGCCGTAGAGAGCTGGAAAACTTACAAGTGACTGAAACAACATGTTGCGTTTAAGAATTCGCCCTTACGTTTTGGTATATTTTGACTTATGAGGAGTGTGGTAGAAAAGCCGATGTTTTCATCTTTAATAGTTATTTGTTATACAAGAGTGCAAAGTTGCTTTTTAACCGCGTGTTCAATTTTGATGACCGAGCAAGCGAAGGATTCAAAATTAGAATCCTGAGCGTTAGCGAGGGAATCAAAAGAGCACGAGGTGAAAAATCTTTGCACTCGAGTGCAACACGTAACTTTTCATTCCACCTCAGCGAGGAAATGACTAAATGCAAAAAAAAAAACGTTTATAATCACAAGATAGGTACACTTTTATTTCAGTTTAGGTATTAATTACTACATTATGACAGGTAAGTATTACAGAATAATCTTTAAATTATAACAAAATAATACTAAGGTATAATTAAGAAAATTTTAAAGTAACGTTGCTACAGTTATTTAAATTGAGTGTAATATTTTTGTTTGGTACTGTAATATTGGTGTTAGTCACTTGTGTACTGTTTTTCGGTAAACTATCTGTCATACTTAATAGTTGTACCGATTCATCGGATTCCCTTGGCGTGAATGTTGGAGAGAGAGGGAGATGGTTAGGTGTTTCATAACGGCTTATTTTTGATGTAGAAGGGCCAGTCCAAGGATCCGATTGAGGCTCTTTCAGTGTAATGGCTCCTACGATGCCTTCACATATTTTAGACTTATTTTGGATGGAATCCTCTATGTATCCCTCTACAACTGCATTGGACTTCCAGCCTCCGTGGCGCTTAAGGGACAGGAGATCAGCTCCGGAATCAGCCAAAAGTGTGGCTGAAGTTCGTCGGAAACAATGACCCGTGTACAACAGGGGTTCTGGAAGTTCAAGAAATGTTGCTATTTCTCGTGGGATACTGCCAATTTTATTAGTACCCATAGGCTGTCTAACACACTTTCCATTGCGATACTGTAGAAAAAATCGATTGATTGGAGTGTTAGGCGGGCGTAAGGCTTGATATTTCTCAACAATCGTTACGTATTCCTTGCGAATGACGAAGTTGCGGTCTATTTTTGTCTTTGTATTAGGTAAATTAATTAATAGTAAGTCATCTGAATGTTTCTCAATGTTTTTGACATTAAGTTGTGTTAGTTCATTAGTTCGACATGCTCCGTTTATTCCAATAATAAGAACAACCTGTAACCTAAAGAGTATTGTAGTAGATAAATGAATAAAATTGATATGAACGCATAATTATGCCTATCAACATCTACTAAGTATACTATTTAATTGAGATTAATATACTTAAGTAGATACTGAATGTGCAACTGACTTACTTTTGCCGCCAAATATACGGAATCGGGTGCTTCGTTAAGAAACTTTTCAATATCAGATACTGTGAAAACCTTCGATTTTTTTGGTTGATGACCAGATGAGGCTCTTTTTAAAAATGCCACTAATTTAGGATAGGTATCGATATTTCATTCGTTCGTTCACTATTGGTTAAGACACAACGTTGTTATTTTTCTCCTCATATTTTGAATAAGTAAAGTAGTAAAAAGTGGAAATTGTATCAATAATATACAGTTTACTTAAAGCCAGTGAAGTGACCTATCGAACTGTGAAGTTTTTATGGTGATCCGCCTGGGTGGAGCAAAGTTATGATAATATTAAACTGTGGTTAAAAAATCTCAAATTTGAAAAGTGTAATAACGATCTTTGTCCTTGACCTACGACAACCCGCGGAGCACTCGATACCTCCCGCGCTAACCACCGCTGTCCCCGTTGTCGCCTGCGCATAACTCAACGCCCCGCGCATAGCGATCAAACCTTTCGACATTACAAGTAAAGTAACTTTGGCGGAGTGGTTTAAATAGCTACACTTTGTCGCACGCTGTGGGCACCGGATCGAATCCCAACAAATACATAAACTTTTTTTAACTTGTTTAAATTTGTCTAGTATTGGTATCTGACAAAATCCGCTAAATATGAATCGTACCGACACCAAATTCTCTCATTCTGATTCCGACTTATGTAAGGCGCTTGAATCTAGTGGCGAACAAAATGTGTCTGTACGTGGCAAGCGTAAACAACCGGAATGCGAATTTACGCAGGCGCTCAATAAGCTATCACTAGACTTTAAAAACACTCTGACAGAGTGGCGCAAGGAGCTTGATGCACGAATCGGTACTATTTCTGATAACGTGCTGAATATTAAAGGCGAGATTGCTGCCATTACCGTGGTGACATCGGAAATTAGAAACGAAATTTCGTCTATTCGCTCGGAGCAATCTCGGCTCACGAATCAACTAACGGAACTTGATGGAAAATATGACTGCTTATCAAATGAATTAGCTGATGTACAGAGCAATGTTCAATTGTTGTCTGATGAACAGGCTGATTTAAAAACGCGCATCGAAAGGAAGGAGGATGACACAAAGAGCTTAGTCAATGATCTCATGTTGAAAATAGATTACTTAGACCAAAACGCTAGGCAATGCAACTTGGAGCTATGTAATGTGCCTGAAAGACGTCATGAGAATCTCCTGTCGATAATGGAAAAAATAGGCTCTAAAATCAATTTTAATATAAACAATAAGGATATTATTTCGATACATCGGGTTCCTCATGCACACCAGAATAATAACAAACCAAAAAACATTGTCGTGAAATTGTCCTCACGTATGTTGCGTGACAATGTTCTCAGCGCCTTTCGTTTATGTAAGGGCCTGACGTCCGACCAACTGGATATCTCAGGAACGTCATTTCGCATATATGTGCACGAACATATCACGTTAAAAAGAAAACAATTATTTCGTGAATGTAAGAATGTCGCTACACTACATAATTATAAATTTGTGTGGGTTAAGCATGGCACTATACTCGTCCGTGAAAAGGAACAGTCGAAGTCGTTTGCCATTCGGTCACACCAAGATCTTACTAAGATCAAACCGGGAGCTGCTGCCACTAGGGACGATTCTATCACTAGGGATGAATAATGAACTCTATAATGTAGTTTTTATTTACTTTTCAATTATGTACTTTCTAATTGTATCCATATTAAATGTTGATAATGTGGATATATCTTGTTGTTGTTTGCCATATGTATACGTCTTCATGAATGCTGCAGTTTTACGGTATACTGTTCTCATGCTTTCTGTAATTTATCTTTGTATTTTCAATATTATGCTGTATGCGCATCGTCTACACTTGCTATTTTATGTAAATGGGAGTTTTAACAATTTTACATTATTTTTATTGCTAATTTTAATGATACTTGACTTCAAGCTCTACATCTTAAAATTATCTATTTATTGCTATCTGACAAGAGATGCTTACTATACTATACTTGCTCAGGCTTATTCAATATTACTGCTACGATTGTACAGCAATGATTATGGCTGATAAATTAATAATATACTATCAAAATTGTAGGGGGCTTCGCACTAAACTGCATGTTCTATTTATGAATATTTTATCCAATTGCTACGACATCATAATACTCACGGAGACTTGGTTAACGCCAGAAATACTCGACTCTGAGTTTATTGATCAGCGGTATTCCGTATACAGATGTGATCGGGATCGCAAGGCCACTCAAAAGAAGGATGGTGGTGGTACTCTTATAGCGATATTGAAGGGACTGGGATCTGTCACAATTGAGTCCACTATCTTATTAAACCAATATATTGAGCATGTCATTCTGCGTATCCCGAGCGCGACGAAAGGAAAGTACGATATCATATGTTCAGCATACATTCCACCTAAAACACCCGAAAGTGTTTATGCTGCATATTTGGAGCTTTTGCAAGCAGTTGTTGAAAGTGGAAGTGTTCAAAATTTCTATCTGTTTGGTGATTACAATCTACCCAACATTGACTGGTTCGCTGCTGGAGGTTCATGTGCTGCCATACAAGATTTAAATAGCAGCAACTCTTCAATTTTTAGACACATAAGCATCTTTATGTCTACCTTTAATGCCTACCAGTATAATAATATAAAAAATACGACCGGAAAGATTTTGGATTTGATGATCAGTAATAATGAGTGTTCTGTTATAACACCCACTGACACACTATTGGCCTCAGACCCTTATCACCCACCCCTATGTATAATGGCTTCTTTCAATTTAGGTAATCGAGCCATGATACGCATATCTGTACAGAGGTACAATTATTATAAGGCGAATTACGTAGAAATTAATGGTGATTTGAACAAAGTTAACTGGGGCGAATTATTACAAGGGCAGTCTGCAGAAGATGCTGTAAATATATTTTATGAAGTAATTTTCAGAGTTATTAAAACTCATGTTCCCTTAACATCTGTCAAGTCTTCTAAATATCCGGTATGGTTCTCACCATCATTGATACATATATTTAAAAATAAAACTAAGGCATGGTGCAAATGGAAGGTGTATCAAAATTTATCAGATTACGAACAATTTTCACTTTATAGGTCGAGATTTCATACTGAATCTAAAACATGTTATGACCTATACATAAAGTCAGTTGAGGACAGCATAAAAGTTAACACTAAATATTTCTGGACTTTTATATCTAACCGTAAATCCATAGGTTCCATTCCTTCAACTATGCATTACGAGGGACAGTCATCCAGCAATCCAGATGAAATCTGTAATCTCTTTTTAAACTTCTTCCATTCTGTTTATGAGCCTTCCACTCTCAACGATGGGCAGCAGCAGACCTGTGACGAAGCCAAGAATAGTCGTCTCATTGGCAATCTTGTGATCAGTATTGACCAAGTACACGGTGCTTTGAAATCCGTAGATTGTTCAAAAGGCCCAGGACCGGATGGTATCCCCCCACTTTTCCTTAAAAATACCGCTGACACTTTAAGTCTTCCACTATATATTATTTATAATAGATGTTTGAGCCAAGGAACTTTCCCTGAAGTGTGGAAACGAGCCAATATCACCCCTGTCCATAAATCTGGTCCAAAATATGAAGTTGAGAACTACCGTCCTATTTCCATTCTGTCGATCTTGTCAAAGCTTTTCGAGAGGCTTGTCCACAATCAACTATATCCGATTATTCATGATCAGATTATTAAGCAACAGCATGGGTTCGTCAAGAAAAGATCTACAACCACTAATTTGATTGGATACACTGATTATTTATTCAATAATTTAGACACACGTGTACAGGTGGACTCTATTTATACTGATTTCCGTAAAGCCTTTGACAAGGTCGATCATAAACTACTTTTAGACAAATTAGCATTTAATGGGATTCGTGGGGACTTGTTTCGTTGGTTTACTTCCTATATTACAAATAGAACACAAAAAGTGGTAGTTAATGGTTTTCATTCCAAATCCATAACTGTTTCATCAGGGGTGCCTCAAGGCTCGATACTGGGCCCTTTGTTATTTATTCTGTTTATCAATGATATTGACATGTGCTTTCTTAATTCTAAATTTTTACTTTACGCAGATGACCTTAAAGTCTTTAGACCCATCAAAACTATGCTTGACTGTCAACTGCTTCAACAAGACCTCAATCGTCTTGCAGATTATTGCACTAAAAACAAACTCCAACTTAGTATCTCTAAATGCTGTTGTATTAGCTTCACTAAAAATAAAAATATATTTAAATATCCCTATGCAATACATAGTGAAACTCTAGCAAGGGAGAGTTTGATCCGCGACCTGGGAATATTACTTGACGATAAACTGCACTTAGACGCACATGTTAGTAAAATTGTTAATAATGCTTATCGCATGTACGGCTTGGTGATGAGATCAGCCACAGAATTTAAGAACCCTAGTACATATTTATATCTTTACCGATCACTAGTTAGATCTCAACTAGAATATGTAGTACCTGTGTGGAACCCCTACTACAATAAATACATTGAGTGTATAGAAAGCATACAGCGTAAATTTTTGAAGTCTATGCATTATCGCTGCTTAAGGAGTTGTTATCTCTCTTATAGTGAGTTACTTAAAAAATATAATCTCCTTTCTTTGAGTTCAAGGCGTTCTTTTCTTGAAACTACATTTTTATATGACTTATGCAATAACTCGTATGATTGTTTAGACATTAGTAACAAGTTGTGTTATGTAGTTCCCAGAACATGCCGGGGACGTGAGGCGCGCGCACGACCTGTATTCGCCACTACTTCCAGTCGTACAAATGCCGGCTTGCGTGCGCCTCTTCGTCGCCTGACGAGCAATTTTAACAAGAATTTCTGCAATTTGGATCTGTTTGGTTTACCGCAAGGAAAGTTTAGACTCATGTTACTTAAAATATTAAATAATTAATGTGTCACTGTTATTGTTCCACTTTTGCGGCACTATTGGCAGCTTTATTTTTTATTTTTTGTGGATATTTTACTATTAATATTTTTTTTTTTTTATTGTTTACAACGCTAATCTTAAAAACCGAATTGTCTCATTGTGTATCTGTGGAGAACGTGGTTGATTTCACATTTGTATTATTTCTGTATCCTATCTTTTTGTAATTCTTAATGTGTAATTGTTTGTTTTCCCAAATAAATAAAATAAAATAAAGATATGTTTGTCTTTTTTCATCTTTATTGTTGCTTTTAGCATCGAATACGTACTCCATAGAGTGCTTGCTTTCTTGTTCTCGGATAATTCTATAAAATATGCCAGCAAAACGTTTTCTGAGAAAGTTTTGGCTCCTTTTGCTAGTCGCCACGTGTTGAACATATCGTACTGTTTTAAATACTTCTCGCGTGATTGTTGAGGGAGAAAGCTCATTTGCGCATTATTAACAGTTTCAGTCAATTCTGTTGGCGTCAAGCAAACTAACTCGTCGCTAGAATCACTCATTTTAGTTTTTTCATTTGTTTTCAAGTTTCTTGTTTTTAATATAAGGTTTAACAATGACGTGAAAAAATGCCGCGTAAAGAACCGCGTACAAAGCAAATTGAAAAAAGAACACCAAGAAGGTTCCGAGTCTGAGTTTTTAACAAATTAAAAAAAAAGTTGTATGATATATTCGGCACCATAGAGGTAGCAGTAAATAGGTTTAATGTTTTTTTTAATTCACAAACTTAGTGCACACGATGTTCTAAATTCAATTTACTTTATCCTCTAGAGAATAAAAACGGCTTTTCCACTCAGATATTGAAGATTAAAAATACTCTTTCCGAGATGGAGGAGATGGAGGAGAGAAAAATCTTTATTAGTCCTACTGAAACAATGTCAGGTATTTGTTTGTCAATACAACGGCGTACGACACATTTTTTTTGCGCCATGTGAAGGCGAAAATTTTTGCGTAGATATGATTTGTAAATATGACTCTGTCAATACGTTTTACGTGTTAGGACGAGCATATTGTGCAAGATTTTCAACTGATTAAAGCTGGAATAGAATTTATAAACGTAAGAAAACATTATTTTACTTTCAAATTAGATTAATTACAGATACAATTTAAATTGTATCATATGGAAAACGTATCGATATCCCCACTTCAATGTATCTGCACGCCGAAAGGGCAAACAGTCTACAGGAACCGTAATAATCTCTTCAGTGTAGTCAGTACCAAAATAAAATCATCGCTGCATTTCTCGAGATGTGCATCTATAGTTTTTTTTTTTTTGCGTCTAATTTCGTCGACGGCACAAGCCAGTGTGTGCGCGCACGGGCCAACGCGCGCTTCTTAACTTTCGATTTAATTCATAGATTATAACTTCAGCCACCTTGGTAAATATTTTTTTTAAGAATAACCGTTCTTTTTGTAAATAAACGCTTTTGTTAATAACTGTTTTTGGGGTTCAAGTACTAATTTTAGTGTCTAATACTGTATTTTTTATTCTAAGAGCCTCTAAGGGTCCTGTATCGGTCAGAAACGTACGTGACGAAGTGTACCGAGTGGTTATTGCGTTAAAACTCAAAGTGAAATAAATACTTTTCGAAAAACAGTGCATAAAAGTGATTGTGCTTTATGATAATTGTAGAAAAAAATGGGGAAGAAGAAGAAAAATAACGGGAAGAAAGGGGGGAATCGATTCTTCAGATGGATGAGAAGGTAATTTTCATTTAAAACCTGTTCGTTGTGTGTGATTAACATCAATAAATGAAATTAACAAAAAGATATTGTGTTTTCGTTATTAACTTTTCGTGTGGCATGGCATCCATGTTGGCTAATTTTGGCGCACTTTTGACGCCTAACTAGTGCTGAAATGTGACTGTGTGTGACTAACAAACTGCAGTTTATATGGATGATAATTAATAATAGAATCACTGAAATGCATGAAAAATCTACGATGGACCCTGGGAGTTCCTATCGTGATGTGACGGTGTGATGAGGAATACAGTGCATTTTTTTCCTAATTTCCTGTCTTGTTTATACGTTTCTTAACAAAGAACAAGCTGAAATTCAGCAGCACCTTAAAATGGCGCTAGGTGGGAGCATCTAGATCGATTTATATTGGTACCTTTTTTATCCGACTGCGGCGAAGCCCAAAAAGAGGTTATATGTTTGACCTGTTTGTATAGCCGTCTCTTTGTTCCCTAGTATTCCTAAACGGATGAACCGACGATTTCGATAAATTGTACGCTGTTAGATTCGTTTTGGTGGCGCGAGTGCTACTGATTACATTATTTTTTTATAAACATGGCGGATTTTGGGCGCCATATTGTGGTGTTCGATTCTTTTTTTTATGCCAACCCCATCGAGTGCTTTATTTTAGCTTTTCAGGTTAAATATCGCAGTCGGGTTAAAAAAAAAACAGCCTTTCATGACCTCCATCTGACTGCCTTGTTTGTGTATTGGTCGCAAACACACAGCTATTAGTTTTTTTCAAAAGGAAGTATGTCAGTAGCAGCCACGGAGTCTAGATTTGAGACCGGATGATGAGTGAGGGAAATAGGCTCACCCTCTATTACGTGGGACTTAAAGATGATTGGCGAAATGTGGTTCTACAACTATGTACACCTCTGTATAATGCTGCAGAAATTACAGGCGTGATGTTATGTTTTGTGTGTGTCATCTGCGATAGACGGAGTGGATTTATAGGTTAGTCCATTCTTAGAAAGCGGCGTGTACGATATATATTTGTATTGGAAATAACTATTGCAACACACAGGAACTGGCCGACTCTTATCTGTAAGCAGTTTGATAATAACGACAACAAAGCATTGAACTTTAAGCTATTGTAGTGGTAGTCATTACTTACATGTTATTTATATCGATTACTGATACGGAATTAACAACAATCTGGATCAATTTGCGACATCCGCATACCCCTTAAACTTAAGAGGTCGATTTTAAAAAAACAATGGTTAGATCTGCTGCCTTGTTTGGATCAGAATGTTGCGCCACAAAAGGGATGAATGAAAGGCATTTGCATGTGGTTGAGATGAGAATGCTAACGGGATGTATACTTGCATAGTCCTTCTGACCGTTTTCAGTCACGGCAGCCAATGTTAGCGGAGATTAGCCATCGGCGCGGGAGATATTATAGTGCACAAGTGTGTGCGCAGACGCAGGTGCACTCTCTGTTCCCTCACTCACATAGTCCGACGGGACGGCAATCTGACACGACCGGAGAGAGATCAGGCGCTGGCGCAGCCGCTCTTTTACAATATTTTTAGATATATGGGTACAATAGCCTCTTATAGCTTAGCGAAGTCTTCCAGACAACCTTTAGATGGACTACCAGGGAACCAATATTGATTACAAGGGACTTAATCAGGCTACAAAATCTGTAAATCGTTTTACTACGACACACGGACACAAACAACTCGGCTTACCTAGTCAAAAATTTCTCAAAAACGCCAGAGTCGCGCCATAAAACTACAAAACCCCACATTACACAACGTCTAATACACTGGAAATAGCAGATTTTAAGTCATTTTCGGTGCAGCAAAACTATTAACTGCAGTTTCGTGGCTCTCTTCCAAGTAGGAATCAGTTTCAGCTGAATTTACGGCGACTAGTTTCAGCAATTTTCAGTGTAGTCTGACCTAATTTAAAATAAATATAAAAACTTTTCGTGGCAATGTGGCTTTTGCATGCCCGTTGGCAACTTTACCCGCTCGGCTAAGAGCTACTTTTCTATCGCAGTTTATATACCTATGGCTATTAAGTTGGCCAACCCGACTTGAGGTTTATGTTTAAAAAAAAAACAAGAGTGATGTCATTTAAACCTCAGGTTTATAGATTTAACCATTTAACTCAGGTTAGCCCACTTAATATCTAGCGGTAAATCATCTGCCTAGCCTTTTCCCAACTATGTTGGAGTTGGCTTCCAATCCAACCGGCTTCAGCTTAATACCAGTATTTTACATGGAGCAACTGCCTATATGTCCTCCAGAACCCAGTTAGTACTGCGTAATACGATACCCCTTGGTAAGACTGGTTGTCAGTCTTTTCGGGCCACTGTCTACCTGTAACGACTGTCAAAGATCCACAAAAGACAGCCGGGACCAACGACTTAATGTGCTTTCCGATGCACGGAGGAAACTCGTTATGTGATAGATGGTCACCCATCCACGGTCCAAAGAAATTGCTTATATAAGAGCACTAGCGCCCCGCCGCGACTTCGCACGGGTGCAATGTAGATAGAGATACTAATGTTTTCTCTACTATAATATGCATGTATTATACATAAAAACCTTCCTCTTGAATCACTCTGTTTTAAAAATCTAAGCATACATAGGGACAGACAGGCAGCGGGAAGCGACTTTGTTTTATACTATGTAGTGGTGCCACGACTAACTAAGATCGGACTTGCTTGTTACTCATGCGGTGGAAACAAGCGACACACGCGCGTGTCGTTTGATGCAAGCGCATCGACTGAGGTTGTGTACGGGGTGTTTTTGAATGTTTTATCACGGTCATTACCATTGTGCCAAAAAATATACTGGACGATATAAAAGAAAAAGGGAGTGAGTCAGGGGAGGCTGTAAGAAATGTGCAAACCCCAGGTAACATGGGAAGATGATGTAAACTGCGTCGTTTGTCTGTCTAGTGGTCGCAAGTGCCGCTACAGTAGTGAGCAGTAGATCCTGAGTTCGACTCCCAGATTAGGTGAAGTGTTGTTTTTACATCAGGATTTTTTCAGTAGCAGCCAGCGCCTGGATTTATGTCCGGTAAATGAAACCCCCTATTACATGTGGATATATACTAAACTGCTCTGCGTTCCCGTTCGGGGAATACAAGCTTGATGTTATGTCAGAACAACATTCACAGGCCACATACTGACTTGACTTAATTTGCTCAGTAAACTTAGCTAATAAATAGTTAGCCTAAAGAAAAAAAAGTTGCGCGAAAATGAACCTTATTTTCCAGCTCATAATGTTGATAGTCGTATGTAACGACTACACAGGGAAGTTCAAGTTAGGTCTGTGAACTAACCTTAACAATCAGATCAGACATAGCCGCGGGCTAAGTTGTGCATTTAATAAGTAATAACTATAACAGAATCCAATTATGGACTTTTAAATAGCTGCCAAACAATTTATCTCTGAGAATAATTGAGATCTCGATCACGTGGGCGACCTGGCTTATTGTGGGTCAGGTTGCTAAACCGTCGGATTAGACTACCCACACAAGATTTAGACGCCATTTTTAGGACATTGGCGGTAGCGACGCAGTTGTCCTGGTCTGTTTTGAAATAAAAAAAGACATGTTTTCCTTTTTGTGCCGCTAGATGGCGTTTCGTTAAATTATATAATTTGCTATCAACATAAAATTAAAAACTATGTGGTCAATTTAAATTATCTTTTTTTGGAAGAATCTTATCATCATCTGCCTAGCCTTTTCCTAACTATGTCGGGGTCGGCTTCCAGTCTAACGGGATGCAGCTGTATACCAGCATTTTACATGGAGCGACTGCCTCTTTGAAAGAATCTTAAAATCATAGAAATAGACGTTATACATAGACCATGCGTGTAAAATTATAGCGAACTTAACTGTTTTTTGGTGGCCATTGTTTTTACCAATCTTTTCATTTATTGCTGTGCACCTTTAGGTTTAGAAGCATGAAATTTTATACCAGAGAAACCAAGATACCCAGAAAGCAATTCTTTTTAAAAATCCATCCGCTACAGGGCGATCAAAGTTTGAGTGGAAATTTGGCATTTTGGAACGAGGACGCACGGTTTGTGTCAAGTTCTGACGTAAAGAAACAAACACAAAACGTCAATTATCTGTCAAAATACGCCATCTTGCTTCCATAGTCCATTTTGCTAATATAATCCCCGGTCTAAGTGCCCGTTCGTTGTGCGTAGCTGGTGTCAATAGGTTATGAATGCGGTGGACATTACTAATATTGCATTTAACCCGTCAACTAAGCTGAATGTTTTCATTAGCGGCTGAATGGATCTGTTTTAGAATATGCATGAGCTATTAAGTTGGGTAATTAAATGCGAACTACACAGTAAACATACAGTCTTCAATGTTGTGCAGTATCTTAGTACTATGTAAATGGCATTTCTGAACGTATACACTTTAGGGAAATGTGTTAAAGAATGAACAATCTATAAGTTATTTTGTAATGTTATTTTATATGGGCCCTTTGGTAATCCAATTTTAAACCCTGGTTTTCAAAAACCCACAGATTCTACCCAGAATTGATACTTAAAATCAATACAGTAAGTTAAACACTCAATGAGCTTTGAAGACCTAATTCATAATTGCTTCGAAATTAGACCGACATTAAACCGAGGGTAATTCATTATTTCTATTCTGTTTTTTTTTTAATTGTTCTCCAACGGAATTTCTCCTGTATCATGTCGCTTACAAACATTTACTTACACTCAGATACACAAACAGCATCAAACGTCAAATTAACTGTCACACTCTAGCTACCAACTAAACAGTTATCCAAGCCCTGCCCATCGCTTCAACCCGTAATCTGGTCACTATGTAGACCTCAACTAACAGTACACTACGGACGTGTATGATTTTTTCCGCTTCCTTGGTTAAAAACTCAGCAATTTGCCGCTTCACTAAACGCCGTTTAGCTCTAGGAAAATTGTAACGTTTGATTAATGAGCTGTTTGCGTTTTTTGAATTATTAAACACTAGCTCATGCCAGCGGCTTCGCCCGCGTGGAGTTCGATAATTGACCCACGGGATCGTCCTACCGGGATGAAAAATAGCCTATGTGCTATTCCAAACTATAATCTATTTCTGTGCCAAATTTCATCCAGATCCGTTCTGCTGTTCTGGCGTGATTGAGTAACAAACATCCATCCAAACTTTCGCATTTTTAATATTAGTATAGATATAGATTTACCTAAGTACTTTGAGTGTTCCGTTTTTCGGGTATCATGACAAGCGATGAAATATTGGGTTATTTTAATTTTAAGAGTTCAGTTCGTTTCTTCTATGAGGGCTTATATCATAAACATAACATCACGCTTGTAATCCCTGAAGGGTTAGGCAGAGGTGTACCTTATAACACACCCGCATTTCGCCAGTTATGTTTAAGTCCCTTATAATAGGGGGCGAGCCTATTGCCATCAACCGGGCACAAATCCAGACTCCCTGACTGCTACAGAGAAATTACTGATGGAAAAACCCATAACCCAATTTGCCCGACCCGGGAATCGAACCTCATGCTCAGCAGTCGCGCTTGCAACCACTTGACCAACGACACAGTCATGTGAGCTCGTGGCTACGCAATAGCTGCATCAGTTGATTTGAGATTGAGCAATGCTTGGGTCGGTCCATGAATCGGGTGACTATGTATACATACCGAGTTTCCTCCTTGCCTCGGAACACGCTAAGCCGTTGGTCCCGGCTGGCATTTGTAAGTCTTTCACAGTCGAGAAGCCTGAAAGTCCAGCCTCGTCAACCTAGGGTACCGTGTTCCCCGGTAACTGGGTCGTGGAGATCAGATAGGCAGTCACTTCATGTAAATACTGGTATTTAGCTGCATCCGGTTAGACTGAAAGCCGACGCCAACATTCTTTGGAAAAGGCTAGGCAGATGGTGATTATAGTCATCCTACATGCTCCTGGCTAAATAATGACAGCCGCACGGGCAATCTTCAGGTTAAGCCACACTTTCCTAGGTTGTTCCGTGGATGGGTGACCACCCATTACATACCGAGTTTCCTCCGTGTCTCGGAAAGCACTTCCAGCCGTTGGTCCTGGCTGTCATTTGAAGATCTTTGTCAAGCATTACAGGTAGGAAGTCAGTGGCCCGAAAGTCTGACAACCAATCTTACCAAGGGGTATCATATTGCCCTATACCAATTGGTTTGTGGAGGTCAGATAGGCAGCCGCTCCATTTAAAATAGTGGTATTCAGCTGTATCTGGGTTGACTGGAAGCCGACCCCAACACAGTTGGGAAAAGGCTAGGCAGATGATGAAGGTTAAAAACGTACAGTCCATGGGATCGAAGAAGACCTACATTCCTCCAGGTGTCTCGTTCGTCCTTTTGCTCACAGTCATATGCAAATCAGCGTCTCAGCAGGGCGATAAAACAATAGTATGACATAAGACAAATAATTGACTTTTGTGATGACATATTTCAACTCGTGCGCATGCGAGTTATTTTGCCATTAGGGGTGTCAACTGGGTGCACTGGCAACCATGGGGAAACACATATTCTGCCTCCTGTTTTTTTTTTAATGACAGCTTTCAAAAGGATTAGAAGTCGAGTAACAGGTTTTGTGTTGAGATTTTCAGAAAAATTGCTAAACTGGTGGCAAAGTGTATGGTGTTTTTCTAGGCTGATAGATCATCATAAAAATTAGTTAGAACCACAAATAGAGAAAAACATAGTTCAACTCCTTATCCTTATGATCGATATAATTTTAAACTAGAACACATGCGTTTTAGGGCTAACTATGGCAAAGATATAACTACAACGCGTATAATTCTTGAGGTGACGGTTGATAGAGACGTTTGACTAAAGGGTAAATAAACATAGTAAATCTACCGTTTCACACAGACTTTATAAGTAATATCTTTTGAAGACCCAAGGGCCAACCCTATTATTTGATTGTTAATTAATCTGAGGATTGGTTTTGATATCGTTACGCTATATTAACGTTACAGAAGGGGTATAATGACATCTTGAGTAGCTATTGTATCAATACAAACCTTCTTGTTTGTAAACGAAAAACTTTTTGTTTATAAAGAGATGTGAGCGTTTTGTCTTGTCGTGTTGGCATGAGCTATGCAATAATAACTTTTAACTTGACCAACAAAACTTAACTTAAGACGCGGTGAAAGGGGTTGGACGATTTTTGTATGAAGCGTGGCCTGCCTAACTTACGCCATTTTATTTTATTTTTAAAATAGCGTCCACGCATAAAACCTACATTAATCCGGTATATATATATTGCATAGGCAAGCAGAGCTACCCTAATTTATCAAGTTATTTAAGTTTATCAAGTTGTTCGTTAAAGATTGGCTAGATAACCATGTTGGTAGAGGAGCCAAGACTAGGCATCAAAGTGATGCGATCAGCGATAATGAATTTCGGAAAGACAAAAAAAAATTTGGATTGACATTTAATAGGTTACCACAAAGTTTATTACAATCCAGTTCGAAGATGTTGTACAGTATGACCATTTTAAATGTGCAGTTCAAGATGGCGTCACTTGTCAAGAAAATTTGCTTCGATGTCAAACTTGGTGCATTTATTTTTGCTCTGTGCTTTTGAACCTCCATGGATAAGTTGGTTAAAGTGTGGAATTTTGAAAAGCTGTGCCTAGGGCCTCAGGGTGTGCAGGAAAAGAACGAAAAGTCTGAAGATCTTATAAAACTTAGTGTAGTTCATTGTAAAGTATTTCGTTCAAAAAAGGTTGCCGGTGAATTTAAAAGCACTGCTGTCTGCTATTTGAATTTTGTAGTTTTCTTCATAGATCAGTGATAATTGGAATTTCTCAGATTTTAAAGTGAATTTTCATCGGGATATCATAGCGATGCTGCTTGGTGGGATACATAGATATGGAGACAGTACCTACATACTAAGTACTCCAGACAAGCTCCGTCGCAAACACAGCTCTATTAAGAAAAAACACTGCCAATGGATCACTGTTTCTTTTTGCATATTGATTGATACGAAACAACTACAACTGTCGCAACTGCTGAGCATGATGTCCTGGATTCGATTCCCGGGTCGGGCAAATTGTTATTGGGTTTTTCCATCAGGAATTTGTCAGTAGCAACTACGGAGCCCGGTTGATGGCAATAGGCTCGCCCCCTATTATATGGGACTTAAAAATATAACTGGCGAAATGTGGGTATAATATTAGGTACATCTCTGCCTAACCCTTCAGGGATTACAGGCGCATTGTTATGTTAAGTGTTGATTGATACGCAACATTACTTTCGCAGTTCAAATACTGGCAACCTCCTTGACATTCTACTCGATAATGTACCACATATTAACTAGTAACTAGCTTATGCCGGCGGCTTCGCCCGCGTGGTGTTCGATAATTGACCCGCGCGATCGTCTTATCGGGATAAAAAGTAGCATATGTGCTATTCCAAACTATAATCAATCTCTGTGTCAAATTTCATCCAGATCCGTTCGGCCGTTCTGGCGTGATTGAGTAACAAACATCCATCAATCCAAACTTTCGCATTTATAATATTAGAATAGAAGTATAGATTAAATGGAACTACATAATACCCATACAAACCGTGGTGACCTATAAAGCTAATTGGCCCTTTCAACCCGAACGGGAAATGACTCAGTTCTTAACGGGTTTTTTCTTCCGCACTACGGGGCTAGGCAATACGCTAATAGCTGCGGCGCTTATGGACGGACTGTGTGACGGTTAAAGATGGCAATGGCTATTTTTAACACGGTTTTATTAGCTTCACCTGTAACTAACTATGTAAAAAATCTCACAAATCTCTCAAACTTTTGTCAAACTCTGACACCTGGGGGTCTACTCTCTAAGTCCGTCAACGAAGATACGGGCCCGTACGAAAGTATATAGAATCTTCGAAATGAACCCTACCCCCTATTGTTTTCTGATTCATGAGTTTAGAAAATACGAGTACATCGGGAGTAGGGACAACTGTCCAATCGTGTTGTCATTCGTTTTTAGTTCGGGTCTCTCAATAATCGTATGCCCGTAAGTAACACGGAGTAGCAAACGCCCGTATCTTCGGCCGAAACTACGGGTTTCGTGCTTAGAGAGAAGACCTCCTGGTTAGGCACTAACCACACGATAAAGAAGAAGAATCTCACAAGTTAAATTCGACCCATTTCCCGGTTTTCGATTGAGCTGAAATTTTTGCATACTTACATGTTTTGTTTAGACTAGCCTTCGCCCGCGACTTCGTACGTGTGGGTACTTAGAATAAAAAAAAGGTAAAATGTAGTCTATATTTTAAGTTAGGCATCTAGCAGTAGAGCGGTGAAAACTGCGTTCTAATCACTGCATCAATCCATCATGCAGTAGTTTTTGCGTAATGCGCGTACAAACATACAGACCGACAAAAATTTAAAAAACTGTTGGTTTGGCTTCTCTTGCTCTAATAAAGACCCTCATATTTTTTTTTTCAAAATTTCCAATGTACAGACATCGCCCTGTTACAATTTTATTATATGTATATAGATGACAATGCATGGTTAACTAAGTGACGCCATTCTAAATCCAATATGGCGGATTCCCAAAGATGGCGGAATAGTTATTTTGTATGCATTCTCATGATAGTCATATCAAATAAAAGTGTTTGCTAAGAATACGAGAAATAAAATAATATCACTGTAAAGTGTGTTTTTTTACTACTTAGAGCATTATTAGTGTAACGTTTGATTAGGTTAGAAGTAGGTACTGTCTGATGATATGTATGGACCCGTCGAGGTTTTGACAAATATAGGATGATTGGCTGCATGACAGAACGCTCTATAAAACTATGTTTTTTTTTTTAAATTTCCATTTGCCATATTAACAGCTAGTAATTGTGCCTTTTCATATGCGACGGTGATAAAAAAATATAGAACTGCATTTCATTAGACTGGAAGTCGACCTAGAAAGGCTAGATGTGGTATTTTGAACTTACTGGTTGATACATTAATTGATAACTCATTGGTATTTATGAGATGCAGTGAAAAAAAAAATAACCGACTTCCAAAGAAAAAACACTAAAACATGGAAAATAACTTTACTTTCGGAAGTCGGTGACTATTGTTTGTTTCATTGACTTTTTTGCCACCGACTTCCGAAAGTAAAGTTATTTTCCATTAGTTTTGTGTTTTTTTTTGGAAGTCTGTTATTTTTTGTAAAAAAAGTTTTATTTTACTCTTTTTATTAGTTATCGTTTAACACAAATCTTTGTCAATTACAATTTCGCAATTTCTTTTACTTGGCTGACATATTTGTTTCAGCTATTTTGATTTAAAAACCAAACTACAAAACCGATTTTGATGAAATTTCTATGGGACCAATCGGGAAGTATATCCTTTCATAAAAGAATAACAGCAATGAATAAAAAAAAATCAAATTGGTTTATTATTTTAAAAAAAAGCAACAAAAGATACAATCGAATTGAGAATCTCCTCCTTTTTTTGAAGTCGGTTAAAAAATAAGAAAAATGAATGAAGAATGTGGGTAAGAGAAGAAGGAGACCAAAGAGCCTTGAATGAAATATATCGAAGATGAAATGTATGGCTAGAAAGTGGCTGCCCACGGAGATAACGTCTGATAGGAACGTATCGACGAGGAAGACATGATTATCCTTCGTTTAAAAATACTATGTCAGGTTAAACTAGCGAGGTCCTCTTTAAAATTACTCCTGCTCATCTTCTTAACGCTCATCAGCTTGATAACACCATCACAGACGATGATTACAACAGCATTATCGCTCGCATTCATTATTACCAAGCAAATGAACAGTTTCCTGCACTAACGATCGTTTCATTAAATCCGCTGCAGAACTAATTCCAAGTTATTGTATTACACCTATATTGTTTCATTTTAATCTGCGTTGTAGACTGATAGCTGTCGGTTACAAAAGAGGTAGGTACCGAACTAATATTACACTACTTTCAGGTATAAATATTAGAAGTATGAGCATAGTATCAGCCTATAATATTCCCAGTTCCCCAGTTCCCAAGTGTAAGCTGGGACACTGGGAGAGATATAAGAGAGGTTGGTAGATGTCACATGATGATGAGGAGCTCGTGGCTAAATAGTAACAGCCGCTCGGGTCGATCGTCAGGTTAAGCCGCGCTTGCCTGTGTTGGTCCGTGGATGGGTGACCACCCATTACATACCGAGTTTCCTCTGTGCCTCGGAACGCACGTTAAGCCGTTGGTCCCGGCTGTCATTTGTAGATCTTTGACAGTCGTTACAGGTAGTCAGTGGACCGAAAGTCTGACAACCAGTCTTACCAAGGGGTATCGTATTACTCAGTAGTAAATGGGTTGTGGAGGTCAGATAGGCAGTCGCTCTATGTAAAATACTGGTATTCAGTTGCATCCGGTTAGCCTGGAAGCCGACCCCAACATAGTTGGAAAAAGGCTAGGCAGATGATGATGAAGGTAGATGTCACATGTCTTTGTTTTTTTAGTCTTGCGTAAGGCCGCTACTCGCCTGATGTGAGGCGATGACGCAGCCTAGGGTGGAGCACGCTTGCCTAGAAGAAACCGATTCACTCGAACTTTGAAGAATCCAAATTATAATGATCGGGAAACAGAGAAGCCGGCAGTGAATTCCACAGACTAGCGGTTTCCTCACGATGTTTTCGTAATAGAGGTATATTACCTACTTATAAAATAATACATCAAACGGGCACTAGTCCAGACGACCGACGAGCTGGTAGGTACTGAGGAATTCCTAGCGGAATATCCCAATGACGCAGC
The DNA here is from genome assembly GCA_964057025.1 of Standfussiana lucernea. Taxonomy (NCBI): domain Eukaryota; kingdom Metazoa; phylum Arthropoda; class Insecta; order Lepidoptera; family Noctuidae; genus Standfussiana; species Standfussiana lucernea. Next base: position 3,949,895 of record OZ059812.1, read on the forward strand.
CCGTACTGGGAATCGACGAAAGGAGTTCTGTGAGTCAGTAAATGACAGACAACACTCAGCTTGAATCAATGAAGATAGAAACATTACAGAAATATGAGTATGTTTCTTGGAGCGTGTTACTGCGTCTTTTTAGTCTGTAGTCGAGATAGAGCATTTCTTTAAAATTCTTATAAGCTCAATCGTTAAGCGGATACTGTGTCATCTTGCCATTAGGTTCACCGGCATACCAGAGATCGCCTTCAAACCGAATCACAGCAATGCTGCTAGTCAGCAGAAATAGGACCGTTGCAGTGGTAGAACCCACTTCTTCGGATAAACTCCTTCACTAAGAGCTGTACTCCCACTTATGCCAATACCTCAGGACCCAGAAAAGTATCAAAGCGTTCAATCGTAGCTTATGACAGCCCTATAAATGTTTGGTTATTTCCATCATCGTGGCTAAGTTATGACAGCCGTACGGTTCGATCTTCCAAGTTAAGCAACGCTAGCCGAGGCCGGTGCGTGAATGGGTGGCCATCCGTTAGAAACCGAGATTCATTCGTGTCTCGGAAAGCACGTTTAGCCTTTGATCGCTCCCTATAAAATAAACTGGTTAAACTGAGAGCCGACCCCAACACAGTTCGGAAAATGGTAGGGAAGTTTATCGCTTCATCTTTATCGTGTGGTTAGTGCCTAACCTGGTGTCAGAGTTTATATGCCGCCCATGGGCCTCTGACTTGGCTTCACATGCCGTCGAGAAATATCTCTCTGGCATGCTGGTTTCCTCACGATGTTTTCCTTCACCGAAGCCAGTGATAATTATACAAATCGCACACGAATCAAAAAAATCAGAGGTGCGTTGTTGTGTAGTGTAGCAGTTTATCGCTGGTAAAACGTCACTCTGTCTAGTGATCTAGTCCTTGTTCTATTGTTACTCAGTATCTACGTCGTAGATGGATGGGTGTCGATTGATCATAATGGAGGTATTTAATGCACATACTTTATGTAAATAAACATACACATTAATATGCGTCGTGCGATGTAGGTTAAGAATGTGTAACATAAGTCAGAACGGATGTGTATGTATAAGCAGCCAAAGGGATTTCTTTTCGGATGTAGAAAACATAAAAACATCTTATATTAGAAACTAAACTTTCCATGATATATAGCAATATATACTTATTTATTACTAATATCGTAAATGCGTGAGTAACTAACTTTCTGTTACCTTTTCCCACTGAATGGCTGGACGGATTTCGATAAAGCTCATAGGTAGGCTATGACCTGGCTTAGGCTATAGGATACTTTTTATCCCCGTAATGAATTTCCATTGGATAATGTCCGATTTATACGAGGTACAGAAAAAGTTTTATGTATTGTATTAAGGAAATAAAGTATTTCTAAATGTACATTAATTTGCCTATCATTAAAAAAAGAAAACAATAAATTTCTAACTTGAAACCACCACTTCCGCTAGTAGTTTTAACGCTTTAGAAAACAATCATGTCTAAAAAACCTTCCTTGTTACTCTACAATAAACACACACTAACAAAACTACTAAAATTAACACTTCCAGACCCAGTTCAAAAGTCCCTAAGAAAAATAAAGAGATTCACTTCTACCATCTGTTACGGGATAGTCATCACAGACAAGGGGCACGTGCCAGAGGTACCAAACATAAACATATACCGTTCAGTCTCCGATCCCCCTCTTTAACCTCTCTACCACTTCACACCCAATTTAAACCAATAACAACAACTTTCAATTCCAACAAAACCATCCCTGGGTTACTTCTGCCGAAAAATGTAGGTTTAGATTCCGAGCAAGCGTTGGATACTGTACACATCGATGAAACCAGTTGGTTTAACAGGTCGAGCGTGCTATGATACGTCAATTTCGAATACGCGTCATACGGTCGTACCGCCCACGGTAAACGGACGTTGCGCTGGCGCATTTGCTTCTAAACTCGAAGAGAAATTGTTAAGAGTTCCCCAGGGTACTAAACTAGGACCTTAATTTTTTGAGTAAAAGTGTGAGTGTCATTTGTTTTTATGACTATTTGCGTGTAATTATATCTCTTTTTGATACACTTTCTCAAGTGAAATTAGATTCCCACGGGTTTCAAGTGTTTGCTACAGTGGGAACTGTGTGTAAGAAATGGTTTGATTGTCACTCAAAATGAATGAAATGTGTAAGTACTAGTAATAAGATTTGATATTTTTTTGTGATACCGTGCATGAGTTTAAAAACTTTGTGCGATTCGTATCGAAGTGTATGGCACTCTGTCTTCTCGTCATTAAGACTGCAATTAGACTGTTCTTGATTCTGATGAATCATTGGCTTCGGTTGACTTAGTGAAATTTCTTTCATTAATACCGTTCAAGGTTGTAAAGATATATTTTAAGGTCAAGATTGTTATTTTATAAGTTTTTCTAAGATATTCTACTGATTATTTATTCATCTTTTAAAAGATCTAAGGTTTAAATTGATTCCTTTCATTTTTTTCTCTTCCAGAGTTTTTCTAGGTAAGTATGCTATTGTATTTTATGTTCTCAAATCAGTAATCTTGATAAGCATTTTATGTCCGCATTCACAACGTACACCTACCATTACCTTACAATACTTTATTTCATTACTTGATCTTGCATAAATATGAGGTCGTTTACTTATATAAACAACGCACTAAAGAGCATTGTGTATGAGGAAATCTCTCTCGCGTTCTAATAAAATTCACGTTATTTTGAACACTTTAAAAATGCCGAATTTATTATTATTTGCCTTCAAAAGTATAAAGATCAGTAAGGCTTTTATATTTATAAACTTTTACTCAGTAGGGACTTATAAGTCTTTCTTTGAGATTTGTGTACTAATACCCATTTAAAAATCGAGTTGGCACCAAATAATTATTTTATTGTGATGAAACTGCCAATACAAAATGCTACGTCAACCCAGTCGAAACCTTAATTAGGTTGGTGGCCACTATGCTAAACCGCATCATCTAAGCTATGGTAACCATTTTGATTTACAATAAAGACGTCTACACTATCTACATTACAAACTTTAAGTACACCAAATACGCTCTACAGATTCACCCGAGAAGTCTCGGCGAGACTTGTTCTCAATGAGAACGAGATGGCGAGAAACCAATCACATTCACGATTCTCGGGTGTTCTCAGGGGTTCTCGGCTTGCGTCTGTAGGGCCCTTGAAGATCAAAATGACTGTCAATGCAGCACGAATGTTGGGTTTTTAAATACCGATCCTATAGATTCATTTGTTTCTCAAAGAATTAAACAATCGAATGAGTCAATCTACATTGGATATACCTTTGTCGAGCAGAGGATCGAAACAGGCAGATAATTTCATTCACACAGTACAAATTGGTAAAAAAATCATAGAAAGTGTCCAGAGGGCTCAGAAAAAGTGACAATCTATTATAGATAATAATGATGAAGGGTTCACAATGTTTTGAGCGCGTTACATTGAGTACAACAAAAAAATCGATTTCCTGCAATAAATTTTGCGTAGAATAGCTTAGTTTGATGTACAGAATGCTTGGTCGATGGCTTCGAGTCAAAGTTCCCTTTAAGCCTTATATAAATACCGTCGTGCTAGCGATACGAAACGAAGAAGAAGAAATAACGGTTACGCAAAAGTAAAAAAATATATTAGATCGGCAAAAGCTAACGAAAAGCTTCGAAATGTCGTAGAAATATGAAATATTTTCAAAGCAATTGTCACGTTGTCTTGACTCTTATGTTCTACTAATGGTCTACTATAACTGAAAAATGATTAAAATACACCTGCTTGAATCCTTAATTTACAATCTCTTGGTTAATTTTTGGTTAAAACCGTCTCTAAAATAACCTTTTCTTGCAACGACCTCAATGTTTTGTATGTCCTAATGCAAGCTTGAGTAAGCATTGCATCAATGTCTGTGAAGTCTATAGGATTGAGGTGACACTAATATCTTTGTGCGCATATTTTAATGTAATAAGCTGGCAGACTTGGCAAGGAAAAATAATGTACAATATCTAGATGTAGATCTACATACAGGGCCGATTTTTGGGATGGAGCAGTAGTATGTCCTTAATCGTTTAACTACAGGAAAACGTTCTTAGGACACCATACTTAACTTTTGAAGTAATTGCTACAGATTTTGGATAACTGTTATAGGCAATTTTATGATACATGGGCGACATTTTCATGCTTTACCCTGAAAAACCCACTCTAAATAATAACTAGTATCTACAAGCTGGTTATATGTTGGTGGCTAAAATGGATAAAGCAAAAAATGAGCATATAAGAGGAAGTTTGAAAGTGGCGCCTGTTATATAAAAGATGAAAGGGAGTCGTCTGTCTTGGTATGGACATGTGATGAAGAGAGATTGAACACATGTGACTATAAGAGTGATGAATATAAATGATGATGGATGGAGAGGGAGAGGAAGACCAAAGAAAAGATGGATGGATTGTGTGAGGAATGATATGAAGGAAAACGCGTGACGATTGACAGGAGAGAATGGAAGAAAAACCGTAGCGCCGACCCCAAATAACATGGGACACGGGCAGAAAGATGACGATCTACAAGTCAGTTATAATATGTATTAACGTTGCTAGAAAATCCCAGTGTAAAAGAATTTGCCTGCCAGCAAGATGCTTGCGGAGAAAAAGGTACCACTAATCCACTTTTTTATGTTGCCAAGAAACATTGATGTCTTTCTGATAGGGTTTCCTAGAAGGGGTGTCATATTACTGCCTTATGATACATTTCAGCTCTATCTCTAGGATTGCAACCTAATAATGTAGCTGCGATCCCTCTGGTATTAACCTCTATAACATCAGATAGCCACCTGTTTAAAGGCCATGCAATAACACAAAAAAAAATGAATCAGTTTTAGATTCAAAATTAACATATCGAGCACCACAATTAAATAATAAACTTCATTATGATGTATAGTCTGTGGGTAAACCTGTTCCTTTACAACAAAGAAGTGGTTTTTAATATATAAAAAATGTATCGTCCGAATTTGTCCTATACGTTTTGTTAATCCTCATCATTCTGTTTCATTCAAGTTCCCTTTTACGTGGATTTTAATTGGTCTCAGTTGATTGCTCACCAAATCATTGAAATAGAGAAGGTCTTTGACCCTCACATTAAACTAAAGTCACTTGTTTTTTATCCATGGACGCCAGAAGGATTTTTTTCACTAGGGATGCATCTTCAACACCACATGGGAATTGTATTACCCAGTACTAACTGACTTGTGGAGGCCAGTTAGGCAGTCGCTCCATGTTTAATTGGTATTAAGCTGAATCCCGTTAGTTAGCCTGGAAGCCGACTCCAATATAGTTGGGAGAGGCTAGGCAGATGAAGACGCATCTTCAACACCTCAGAACGAACTAAAATTTTTAGTTTACGTTTGTCCATTTACCATCATTCTCCTGCGCTTATCCCAATTTATTCGGGGTCGGCACAGCAAGTCTTCTTCTTCCATACTTCTCTATTATTCGTCATCTCATCAGACATCTCCTCGTTTCTCCATTAATACAAGGAGTGTCTGGATATACCAAATCAACCTAGGTAATTATCCTCATTGTCACCCTTTTACCATTTATATTTTGTTGATTATTGACCGTAAAATACCTCTTATAATACAGGTATATCCTAGCTTAAGAGGTAGAGTATTATTCTTGTACAGAATTTGCAACATAAACTATTTAAATGTATTTTCTAAACCAAATATTAAGCTGTATTTCAAACTCTGTATGTTTTTTGGATAAATAAATAAAAATTAATAAAGATTTATTATAAACGTTTTTTCTTTCTTTTTATATTATTATCCAAATTTATTCGATTTCTTCATCCATACTTATCTATTGGTTGTCATCTCTCATCAGACCTATCTAGCCATATCATCTTTCACACAGGCCATCCATCGAAGCTATGGTCTTCGCTTATTCTTTTAGCTTTTTACTATTACTAATTAGTCTTATCATTTTTAACTGGTATACTGCTCAAAAATCCATCTATGCCATATGCGTTTAACACTTGTGTGTTTTCTATTGCACAACAGTATTTCTGTTGTAACGTACTCAACCTTGCATCAGAAGCTATAATATCATTACCTATAAGAAAGAGTCTCCTTCGTAATATTTCCCAAACATAGACAATTGAGGTAAAACCAGCAACTTTCCCACTTATTGTTTCACACATAGAGTTGAAAGTTCAAACAAATACATACATATTTCTAAATTTACTAGTATTTGCAGAAAAAATCAGGTCTTCCAAACATTTACACAAATTGTTCACACGTTAATTTTTCTCTTTGTTAAAAGTTTTAAACAAATCCTTGAGATTAGTTTTGCATGTTTATATTTTTGTGTCTGAGAGCGTTGCTTCATCGTATTTTGCTGTTTATTTTTCTACATGATGACTGTCTGTCCGAGATTTTCATTTGTTGAAAAGTCCGTTTTGTTTTTAACCGACTTCAAAAAAAGGAGGATCTCAATTCGGTTCTATTTGTTTTATGTTTTTGTCTTTTTAACCTCATATCTTCGTCATTTATGAACCGATTTGAAAAAATCTTCTTTTATCTGAAACGATATACTTTCCGATTGGTTCCATAGAAAATTCATCAAAATCGGTTCAGTAGTTTAGATTTTAAATCAAAATAGCTGGAAAAAATATGTCATCTAAGTAAAAGAAATTGTGACATTGATTCTTGACAAGGATTTGTGTGATACGATAACTAAAAATGGTAAAATAAAAACGTTTTTGCAAAAAAAGAACCGACTTCCATAAAAAAACACTAAAATAACTTTACTTCGGAAGTCGGTGGCGAAAAAGTTAATGAAACAAACAATAGTCGCCGTTTTTTCAGATACTTTTCTATTTCCGTAGATCACAGCAGTATGTCATCTTCTGTCATAAATAGTAGAAGCTGTATTTATCTCCTTTCTAACCGTTTTGAGAGTAGATAAGTAGCTATCATTTCAGTATATTTTATTTCCTTTCTAGACATATTATCTTTCACACTATCCATCGTTTATTTGGTCTTCGCCTGTTCTTACATTCATATTTGTATTTTGACTGTAACCATTGCCATATTTTGGAATGTATTTTCCTGTTATTTTGTTACTTGTGATGTTCCTCCCAACAAAGATAACTTATGTATATTTTCTTTATTTATATAGAAACTTAAAGTAATAATACAAATAATAGATAAAAGAAGAAAAGCGTTAAAGGCCGTCAAAAAATTCGTCGACATCGCTGTCAACAGGAATAGTGCCCAGAAGACTGGCAGCATTGCCACGTTGAATGGCAATGCTGATTTTTTGACCCAAAAAAGGCCAGCCCTTTGGTCACGAGAAGAGTCGACCAACCGCTTGGCGATGTCCCGAAAGACTAGGTGTGCACTCGGACCCCATAGCCCTAGTGTTTCAACCCCAAACGGCTCAAACATATAGCTACCAATGAGGTTATTGTATTTGCGCCGTTTGATATTTCCAGCAGCCGCCCCAGCACAGCCCGCCGTGCTAGGAAGATAGGATGGCGCAAGGGTGTCGATACATGTTCGTCCCACACAAAACAAGATAAAATAAAAATAACTTGACTTTAAAAGTCATGACTATAAGGAAACACTAGTATGACAACATTATCAACTGCAGAAACATATAAAACAAGATATCAACATATAAACGTTATGTGACTTTCTACTTTCATTCGCTTTTCTTATACGGGTGCGGTAAATCTTGGCTAGCTATACCTACAGACTCGCTTTAGGTTGCAGGTTCAAGTCCTGGCATGGATTGTGATTTTTCTAATGACATTTATGTACTTTGTAAGACACCGACCGACTATAAGGTGAATAGCAAGCTGAGCTTATCCCAGTTGTAAACGTCCCTTTGTGCCTATTGGCCTTGTTCTGTTCTGTCTCCTGCTGATGTGGAGGGAAGTGGAAATTATGTTTTTCTTACTCCTCCGCTATTGCGGGATTCAAGACTGTTGAAATTGTTTCTCTGGGAATTCGTCAAGCTTCATTTTGTCGGCGCTTATGGTGGTCACCACTGTTGATTCTGGCTGGTGGTTTGGGAATAGTGTGGCGGGTTTGTCCCAATATAAAAAAGACTTAAAATGAATACGCAGTGTGCAAACGTGGTGATCATGAAACATGAGCAATGCTTTTTGATCATTCCCCATATTATTTATTGTGCCCAAAATACTCAATGTACCTACTTTTATTTAATTTATTACAAAATGATAGTAGCGGTTTAAAAAAAGAAAATACTATAGTTTAGGCAAATGTTGAAGATTATTTTGGTATAAATATTACTTCAAAATTATGTACAATTTCGGAGATATCGGGGCTTGTTTCGAAGTCTTTTCGGTCAATAATTGAATTAAGTCCAAATTTTTTTTTCTTAATAATACAGGCATATAACGAAAATGTATTTGAATACATTTTCGTTATTGTCATTATTGTCTTTATTGAAGTTGGGGATATTTGTAAGATGAAAAAAAAATTTTGATGGTTTATATTCAATAGAATCTACAAAATATTAGAGCTCCCAAATCACGCCTCCGTGTGTTTTTGTCTAAACCTGCATCGGGAGAATGATTATTACTGAATAAATTAATAATTTATCTAAAATTCGCTTTATTATTATTGTAGTAGAGAAAACGAACTATTTTTCACTAGTAATTATCATTTCAAACAACGAACGCATAACATACAATTTCAACGAAGAAACGTTGCAATTTCGCGTTTTTTTGTAATACGCCTCTTAAGTATATATCTGTGTAACAGACTTTCGTTTTTATATAATTAATTCGGATTAATCAATACCCTGCATGTAACAAATTGCATAACCATTCTTAGCTTCCAATAAAAGAGATTTAAAAGACTTACAGAGCGGACATTGGTAAAATTTTCGTAGAAAAATGTTGATCCCGGACATTTTCGATTTAGTAGAAGCAGTAACAAGTATTGGATTACAATTTTCTTCGTCTTGGCCATAGAGTATAGTAATATGTAGATTGGGAAGTCTTGACCCGTCTATCGCTCGTTAATATTTGAATGTCTTTGCTTCCAATGAAGCGATTTATGGAAGAAAAAGATAATGCATTTTTTTTAAGAAGACAACAAGATTGATTTTCCGCGACATTAATTCCAGCCAGTAACTGCCCACTCACACAAATTGCTAGACTGCGGAAACAACTGTAAATCGTATCAAATCTTCCGTAATTCAGACTCGACTAGACGTCCGCGGCTTCAATTGTTAACTGCTAACTTTAGATACACTGGTCATAGACTCATAGACAAAGATTGTTTATGTATGTGATTTTAAATAATTGTAAATGCACCCACGATGCAGAAAAAAATCCAAGAGCGAGGCAAACAAAAAAAACTAAATATTAAACGAACTAAATATTGGTCTATGGGTCGCAAGTGCTATTGCAGAGTTCTTGATCCATAAGTAGATCAAACAAAATGTTTGTTACAGTACTTCTGTGTGATATTGTTTTTCCAGTAGGATTTTTCAAAATCAACCCAGTCTGGATTTGAGGCCTGTTTATGGCAATAGACTTACAACCTAGAACTTTTGACAAATGCCTCCCCGCGCATAACTGGAGCAAAACCACGATATTATACGAAAATAACCCCACTTAATAATACAGTCCAAAAATATATCGTCTAAAGAAAGGAAACCCTTCAAATACAAGCCATTATTTCCTCGGGCTCTATTAAGAAAAACCCATAAGCACCGGCCAAGCAATTTCGGAGATTACCGCGCACACACACACATTTTCGTGGTGACCTACAATTTGTTACTTTCAACCAAGATGGCGCTAATTTAATATAACAGCCAATTGTGAAACGATTAGGCCAATTGACTTCGAATTACGGCTTTTAAAAATGAGAAACGAATGTGAGGTAATTTGGTGCAAGAGTTATACATGTAGACACACATGCAATGCCCAACAATATGTTGTTATATAAGTATTTAAGTAGTTATTATCTTTATAAAGAAATCAAACATAAGTTGGTATATCCTCTGAGGGTATATTAAAAGGTTTAATAAAGAGAAGCAAGTTCAATTTGTAAAGCATTATAATGTTTATGTTGTTAGCGTAAGTTGTCCTTTTTACAGATTTGATTGGCTAAACACTTGCAAAAACAAAACTTAAGTACAGTTTTAAAATTAAGGTTAATCTTACAGTTTTATTTATTGTCAGTAGGACGATTTCGACCGTTCCCTCTGTGCCTCGGAAAGCACGTTAAGCCGTTGGTCCCGGCTGTCATTATTAGATCTTTGACAGTCGTTACAGGTAGTCAGTGTCCCAAAAGTCTGACAACCTGTCTTACGAAGGAGTATCGTATTATTCAGTACTAACTGGGCTGTGGAGGTCAGATAGGCAGTCGCTCCATGTAAAGTGCTAGTATTCAGCTGAATCCGGTCAGACTGGAAGCCGATCCCAACATAGTTGGGAAAAGGCTATACAGATGACGATGAAGGACAATTTCGACCAAACTTTATAAACAGTACCTACCTATGTATATTGCAATTTTTAAATTTTTTATTTCACATTGTCTGATGTCAAAAAATAGCACAATTCTTTACAGATGTAGAAATTTGATCAAATCCGGTTCTTAGGAGTTTCCTCTCTCAAGAACCCTGACCTCCGGTAGCTCGAACCCTGTTCCTGATGCTGGTGGGCTTATGGGCTACCTACTATAATATACAATAAAACAATTCGCCTGTAGCCAGAAATAAATGCGACTAATTTCAAGTTTTATTCATTTATTTCTAACAAGTTCATTAAAAATAGTTCCATAAAAATGCTCCACCTGTCAAAAATACATTTATTCCAAACTTAAATCTTGATCCATTCGTAAATTAACTAGTTATACCGTTTTATGATTTGAGAGTAAAAAAAAAAGACAACCATACAATTTTATTATAAAAAGTCATTCACCTGAGGCACATGAGCAATTAACAAATGGAGACCTAACTTTGTACAATTCTATTAGAAAAGCAGAACACAAAGAAAGAAGGGGAAAGAAGTATCCCTCCTCTTGATAGCAAATGGTCACCGCCATCTATGGACTATCTACAACACAGACTTCCTCTGGAGAGATTGGGTCGTGATCCACCATGTGGCACCAATGCGAGCTGGACATTTCCTAACGATGTATTCCTTCACCGTTTTGGGAGCAGTGGTAATAAATATGTTACACTAAATAAACCTGGGTTACCACTGCTCTCTAAATTACAGCATGAAAGTTAAAAGTAACTCAAAAACTATGTTTAATAATACCTTTGTAAGCTTCAAAATTGAACCACCGCGATTCAACCTCAGTCTCTGTACAATTATCTACTCATGTACCTGTATTGTAATGTCTGTACATAATGTAAACGTCACGAAATTACCTCACAATGGGTTCGTTGAACCCGGGTTATAAAACTTACATTGTTTTACGCAAGTTTTTAAGATGGATTTAGAAATATGCGAAAGAGTCGTGGGAGACTGTGATTGGACTGTCTGTCATTATTTATTGTTTTTCATGCTTGTGTATATCATCATTATTTTCTCGTATCGGCATGAACGGCGAAAGTCGTGTCGTGGTTAAAAATCATTAGGTGGATTGATGGGTTGGGAGCTTTTTTTTTCCTAATGTAGTACACGGATCTTTATGCGCGTGGCCATAACCAGAACTAACGCCACCTAACTTGTTATTCCTGCCTTGTCCTGCTCATTCATGAGATCTTTGTAGCATTGTAGTTTACTAGAATCCGGTTGTGCAAGACGAATGAATAACCTTAGAATAACCACTCCTGCATAAACTATTCACAAACAATCGAATCGATCATAGACACTAGTTCGATTATTTAAATTTCTTATCGAACGACTGGCAAAACGCTATTCACAAATCCGATCGGCATGCAAGAAAATGAACATTTGTGGAAGAAAATTTAATGTGGAATATAAATTATCTTTAATGAGTATTTCTATAAGTTTTACTGCAGATTATACTGAATATCCGTCGAGAAACTATAAATATATTTAATAAAAATTAACAATGATATTATTAATAAATGGATTTGCAACGAATTTTGTTTATGGTATAGTACAAGATGGCGTCATAGTTCTCACGCGCTATAATACCCACGGAGTAGTATTTGTCAAAGAGACAATTACTCCTGCTTCTGTTGGCCGACGGTCCCTGGATGGCAGAGCCCGGTACACCATCTACCCAAATAATTAAAATCAAATACTTGTACTAATGTAAGGGTTACATACACCACGAAAAATCGTGTAAATATTTATGTAGCGGTCAAATCAATAGTAAAACTTTACATGCAATACGTATACGTACTTTAAACAAAGCCTAAATTGCTTAATTAACAGCACTTTTATTTTTGGTTCGATTACACTTCTGACAGCAAATAGCTGTCGGCAGGGTTGATGTCTTCATATCCAATCACAATCGAATCGAATACTCGGTTTCTGTTTTGTAAATAGCGATTAGAGGACTTTTTGGATAGGACTGTCGATCGATTAGATAGGACAGTCAATCGAGTGGTTGTAAATAGCTACGCTGAAGGCTTAAGAACTGCACCTATTTGGTCCATGATCTTTGCGGTTAACCGCAAAATTTAGGCCCAGTTCACCACTCTGAGCGGAACAACTCCGTCAAACAACACGCGCGCGCCTTATTTCTTTCTTTTGCGTAACTCCCGTCACTCCACAAGTCCGTCTCGGTGACGCGCGGCTCCGAACAATTTCTTTCATTATTTTGTTTTTTTTTTTTTTGCAAAACACGTGCAGCGTGGTCTTGTAGCTCATGGCAAGAACTTGTTAGGCCATTGTACCTAGCTTTCATTTGATGATTGTGGGTTTTGCCACATAAATCTGTCCCTAGCTTTAGAAGATTAAATAAATTTACTCATCACCTGCTTAGCCTTTTCAAAACTATTTTGGGGTCAGCCTGCAGTCCCACCGGATGAGGCTGAATATCAGAATTTTACATGGAGCGGCTGCCTATCTGACCTCCACAACCCAGTTAGTATTGGCCTACTGGGTAATACGATACCCCTTGGTAAAACTGGTTGTCAGACTTCCGGGCCTCTGACTATCTGTTACGACTGTCAAAGATTTACAAATGACAGCTGGGACCAAGACAAAGCTGCCTTTCTGAGGCACTACGGAAACTTTGTATGTTATGGGTGGACACCCATCACCCTAGGCAAGCGCAGCTTAACCTACAGATCGATCTGATCGGCTGTTATTATTTAGCCACGAAATAACTAATATGCATTATAATTATTGTGTGGCGTCATATTTTTTTGCCTAGTTTTTCTTAATGTGATTTCTACCTGGGTATTTTCAACCGGGGGACAATGACATCGAATTAAGTTAATTCACCATTAAAGGTACATGGGATAATCAATTAAGTATTTAGGTAGTATTAGAATAAAATCCATAGACAATGACGAAGCGTTCTTATGGTGGGAATTTATTTGAACAAAGAAATTAGGTATAATAAAACACGCTTTCGAAGATTGTAGAAAAAGATTACGTGTTTTCTTAATTAAACTATCTATCAATATTAATGACTCAATTTGAAAGTCTCACGGATTGTGAGAAAAATAAACATATAAGTACAATCAGCCTATCAGCCTATGAAGTTTCCACCTGTCAGGACACAAGCTTCATCTCTATGAGAGGGAGTGGCCTGTAGTTCACCACGCGGGCCCGTTACGGGTTGGTAGATGTCACATGTCTTCGCTTCTAGAATATGCCGATTTCCTAACGATATTTTATTTCGCCGTTTTGAGAGCAGAAGTGACGAAATAATTTACCTAAAGTAAAGTGCTTGTTCTAGGACAACAAATCGAAGAAATTTGTCATTTATCAACCCGCACTTGGCAAGCGTCGTGTGTCCCAGCTGTGGGAAAATTGAGGCTGCTTATGCTATGTTAGAATGCTTGTCTGGGGACCTACATTTCCCGATTTCACAGATACATTGAAAAAAGCACCATAAATGTCAACAGAGCATAGACAAAATAATCTATCTTTTATGACACATTTGCTCGTAAAGGGTCTCTTATTTCACCAATTTCTATATCGTATTGTATCTCATTACGTACTTTTGCGTTATTGTAATGTAAAACGCACGTGTTTCTTTTTAGTAAGGTAAAACGTACGGTTTATCAAGATACTCCGTCTAAAACGAACGATGATACTTTTTTAAATCTTAGCAAAGAGTTTTTATGTCAGAAAAGTGATCAACATTTTATAAATAAAATTAACTTTGGAAGATAAAATATAATAAATAAAATTTTAATTCTTTAATTTAATTAATTTTTACAGTAAATTACAACCATTTATCTGTAATAAAAATACAAAAATATTTATTTACTATATTAGTAATACTGGCTGTATTTGTGCCTTTGCCTTTAAAAAAAAGCGCTGATGCGCGCGCATAGCTAATTTTTCTAACTGCTAAATAACAAGTGATTAAAGATTTATTCGTTTAAGAAAGTCCGAGTTTTATTTATTTCCTCGCAAATATTATGTTATAAAACGTCGTATGACATACGTGCGCTTTGATAATAATTACAGCATCTGCTTTCTTGTAGCAATATCGCCTCGTGTATCATTTTCTTTTATCAACTTACGGCACTTATATCATAATGTACTATTATGCACCTTGTGTGTAGATAATATGTTTCCACAAAAAGCGTGTTACACATTCATAAAAAGAACTAGAAAGCAGCGATAACATTTAAATTAACCGGTCAATTAGAACAATCTATGGCTGATCGTATGCAATGAGGAATCGATAGATATCGCTAGATTGCGTAAAATATTTCGTTTTTATCGCTTCCTCTATTGCGCAAGTATTGAATAGCTTATATGGCGACTTTATTAATGTTTAGTTGGATTGTCGTGTGGCTTGGATAATGTAAAACTCGAAAATAAGCACTTATAGTGCTTAATGGGTTTTGACGCGTGGCCATAGTCAGTACTAACGCCGTCATTTTGTTTTTTAGTGCAATTTCCGGTATATCATCGTCTGGCTAATGAAAAAGAAAGCTTTTGAAATAAGGAAAAACTGTAAAAATATCAATGCTTTAATTTCATAATTATTAATACCACTAAATAAAACTAGATAGAAAGTGAACTTTAATTTAAGTCTTGTTTATAATCAAGCGTAAAAAATATGGTGAAAGTGTTGTGACATTCTATTTTATCGATATTTTATCTTTTAGATTGAGTTGTAATCGATTTTTATTAATTTACTATGATTACGATTTTAATAAAATATTAACTATCAATCATCTGGATATTTGGTGGTAATCGGTTGTCATGGTACATGGGCAATTGGGCATGTGATGCGAAGAATGAGAAACTTTTGAGTATGAATATGAATGTGGATGGCTGTAAGAGTATTGGGGAAGAGCAAATACACGATTGATGGACTGTGCTAAAGATAATATGGCTACGAAGGGAACTCATGAGATAACGGCTAATCGAGAAGTATGGAAGAAGACATGCTGGACCAACCTCAAATAAATTAGAATAAGGGCAGGAGAATTATAATGAACCATCTGAATAGATGATGTACACAGTTTATTCCAAGCAGTTACTGTTAGGTATTTATTTTACTTTCTCAAAAGAAGTGACAGGTTGCACTAGTTCGCATTCGATTTGTCAGTAGGTACCTATTTGTTGAACTAAGCCGACCTACCCCAGTATTCACAACGCTTCGATTCGATTTTGATTTCGGAAAGTCGTATGTATATCTCGCTCGTTTTCGTAATGCCAAAAAAGGCAGACATACGACTTTCCGAAATCGAAATCGAATCGAAGCGTTGTGATTACGGGAGCTGAAGCAAATACATACGGTTGCGCCCCCAATATGTAGCCCGCCTAAGACACTAATACCTCTGCCAAGAAATATGATCAATTCATTTTCTACCACTTCTAGTTGCATTATAGGCTCGCTCAACTTCCATCCATTCTGTCATACGCATAAACATTGCAACTCTAAAACCACAACCGCTGTAAAATGGTTCTCATTTGTATAATCATAAATTCTAAATTCCTTTTGAATTCCATAACGTCTCGATGTCCATCGAAGGAGTAAGTAACTGTAACTGATGGAGCATAAAAAATCAATATCATACAGATACACCTACTGTCAATAGGTAGATATACATCAATGCATATTTTCACGCACTGTGTCCTAATGTGCGAAGCATACCGGATGAAAATGACAGTTCTGTTAAATGGAATTTATTATCTGTTTAATGGGTATACATTGGATGACTAGTAAATTACTGAGACCGTCGTTGGTCTATTGGAGACAAGTTGTACTGCTGAGCATGAAGTCTTGGGTAGATTCCATGGGTTTTTCCGTCAAGAATTTCTCAGTAGCAGCCACGAAGACTGGTTTTGTGCCCGATTTTGGCAATAGGCCCTTATTACGTGGGATTTAAACATAACTGGCAAAATGTGGGTGTACTTTTTAGTACACCTCTGCCCATACCTTTGAGGATTACAATATATCTGCGTCGCCTTTGCCCAACTATGTCGGGGTCGGCTTGCTGCTGACGGGCGAGCTAGGACGAGCTGCGGATGCAGCTGAATACCACAACACATAATTACCTCCACAACTCAGTTAGTACTGGGTCACTAAGACTAGGTTGTCAGATTTTCGGCCATTGACTACCTGTAACGACTGTCAAAGATCTACAAATAACAGCCGGGACCAACGGCTTAACATGCTTTCCGAGGCACGGACGAAACTCGGTATGTAACGAGTGGTCACCCATCCACGAACCAACCTAGGCAAACGCGGCTTAATCTAAAAATTGACTTAGCGGCTGTTATTATTTAGTCACGAGCTCCTTGACGTGACGACAGAAAGACTTCAAATAAGTTTACTGTTGGACGAGCTTTCTACTATGATTTATAGATGTACGTACGTACATTTTCAATCTCTACAGTTTTGTTACAGTTACAACGATTGTATGTTTGTATGTGCACATAAGAAGTCAATCCGTTTGACCATCTGTAATCAACTTTTGCGTGCGATAGAGCAATTTGCGGTTGATGGGCCAACGGGACGGGTAGTGATGTTTTTTTTGTGTCGTTATGTCGATACAGTGCGGTTCTTGCCGCATTTTTTTTCGATAGTCAAGTTTCGGTCATTGACAACTATATTAGTTTACCAAGGTCCAAGTTTTAGGGATAGTTTACAAAAAGACCGGGCGGGACGTTTGATGGACATCAAGGGCGTATAATACTCATATAATATTATTAACTTTTACTATGGGATCAATCATGAAATCGCGAAAAAAAGACCAGTTGCTCCAAACATTTTGTTTTGGTTTTTTCATATCTCAGAGAGTGAGTTCCATAGCAAAATTTGCTCATATTAATGAGTACTTCAATCTCTTACAAAATTCCTCACTTTTAACCAGCCATGCTGTATTTAAGAAACCTTGTTTTGTAACATCATACCTACACACTTTGCCTTAACTTAGACTTTTTTGTGCGTTACTCGCGTTTTACTATTTTCCCACCTTATGAAGAACGACAGCAATCACCGTCAGTCTAACCGAAGCAATACGATTTAATACGATACCCCTTGGTAAGACTGGTTGTCAGACTTTCGGGCCAGTGACCGCCTGTAAAGACTGTCAAAGATCTACAAATGACAGCCGGAACCAACGGCTTAACGTGCTTTCCAAGGCAAGACGTTAAATTAATCAACTCCTATATTCTATCGATATCATATCGTCTACACAATGTCCCATCCCTGCAGTATCGTCAATTCATCGCGTTCGGTACGCTTCATCGGCGTTACTGTTATCTGTACCAACGTTAGCTGTGCCGAAGCCGTGCCAATCGTGCCATATTGTCTGACAGACCACCGGCACGGAAAGAATATGTTACATTTCTGTATCTTACAGTTTCTAACTATACAGTTACGAAAGATGGAGTGCAAGTCGTCGAACAGACAATTTTATTTTAAATGCGAGCAATTTTGTAAAGGTCTGCTGAAGATAGTTTTTCAAGCTCTCAGGCACAATGTTATCATACATAATTATTTATGAATATTCTTAATATGACTGCCTCGCTTAACTAATGGTCGCAATCACGACTGTTGAGCATGACGACCTGGGTTCCATTCCCGGGTCGGGTAAATTGTTATTGGGGTTTTCCATCAGGAATTTCTCAGTAGCAGCCACCTTAAACACTGACTGGCGAAATGTGGGTGTACTAATACGTATGTACATCTCTGCCTAACCCTTCGGGGATTACAGGCGTGATGTTATGTTATGTTATCCTTAATATTTTTCCACTTAATCTAACTTAATATCTTAACATATTTGTTGCATAATCAGGAAGATCTATCCTGTAAGAAACTATTGAACACAATAGCCACCAAAAATATCGCCCTAAGAAGATATGCATGCAGTGTCATCGTCGTTTATATCCTCACCGTCCCAAAAATGTTGGGGTCGTATTCCAATCTGATCGGATGGAGCTGAGCACCTCGAAACACCGCCTTCTGTGCAATTCTTGTGCCATTACGATAGATCCATAAAGACTTAACATAAGCATCATCATTCTCCTGCCCTTATCCCACTTTATTTGGGGTTTGCGAAGCATGATTTAGCGTAAGCAAAATCAATTAGCATAACGTCCCCACAGCTGGGACACAGGCCCCCTCTCTATGAGAGACAGTGGGCTGTAATCCACCACGCTTATCCAGCGCTGGTTGGTAGAAGTCATCAAGTCTTCGAATTTTAGGTGAGACTCGAGCCAAAATAATCAGGATGTTTCCTCGGATCCGTAGCGTGACAGAACGAAATTATGGAGGCTTCAAAAAAAAATTTAAACAGCTTTTTTATTGGCAGCAATAGGCTCGAACAAAATTGATGATATGGCTAGAAAGGAGATGACCGCCGAGATGACGAGTAATAGAATTATGGAAGATGAAGACATGCTGCGCCGACCCCATATAAATTGGGTTAAGAGCAGAAGAATGATGAGGCTCACCCAAAGTCTCTCGAGCATTGTTACAATACCCAGTTTCCGCCTTCCGTATGTCTCAAGCCTTCATTTACAATATTTGCTTAGAAAAGCCATTTCCTTTCATATCGTGCATTGCTAAACTATACAAAAAAGTCGCGTGCTTTTACGAATAAAGGGTGTAGCTGAGGGCGTGCAATTCGGTGCCTTATACCGAAACTGTAAGTTGATATATAAAAAGTGGCTTACTACGTTTACCTTATTTCGTTTAGACAAAACAAACAAATCATTGACCAAATAGATAAAAATACAACATCTATTGTATGTACCATCTTACCATACACGGCTTTGCCGGCGTGGAGGTCGACAATATCCCACGGGAACTTACTCTAGCTACCGTGGTAAAACGTACCTTTTGTCTTACCTTCAGCAAAATCCGTTCAGTCGTTAAAACGTGAAAAGAGATTTCGAGATTTATAACATTGGTATGGATAGGATAAGTGGGTAGTTACAATAATTATTGTTCCATAATTCAGAAAAATAAATATACATACTTAGGTAAGCTTGCGCCAAAAATTAATACGTATTTGTATTTAAATAAGACCTCCGTCATAGCCTTTTATGAAAATGTGATTTCTCGATATCACACCTATACATTTTTAACATCATCATCTGGCCTTTTCCTAACTATGTTGGGATTGGCTTCCAGTTTAACCAGATGCAGCTGAATATCAGTATCTCTAAATATTCTTATTTTTTTTTATAAGCATTGGCTCTTTTGAATCTATCTTTCTAATATTATATTTTTCAGAAAAAAAATGCATTTTGCATCTGTATTTCTTTTTTTTTACGCGTAAGTAAGTTTTTGTGTGTGTTTTTTTATGTGCTTTGTAATGCTTTCTGGTTTTGTTGTTTTTTTACTAATCTACTTTTATGAAACTAATATCGATATTATTGCCAGCATATCACAGCCATCACTAATGTTTTTATTTTTGGGCATGCAACATTCATCAGCTTATAAAGTGTGCCCAGTATATCTGATTGCGTTGGTCGCTAAGTCGCGAATTACTGTTCTGTCTCAGTTTATTTACGCCAACTATTAAGTTGGGTATCCTGAGGTGGCGAAGGGCTGGCGTTTTGGGGGACTGTCTCTTGTAAACTCGACGTTCGAAAAGTGCTGATTATCAGCCTAATTTGAATCAATGACTTTTGGTTTTGATTTTTAATGATTCCCCGACATATTTTTTTACACTAATTTCAATTTAGTGAAAGTAGTTTGCGTGTTAATTTGAACGGAGAAGAAAATAAATAAATTCACAACTTTCATGCTTTAGTGGACCGGGACACTACTAACTTTTTGGCCATATCAAATACTATCAATTTTGTTTATTTTTAATACTATTAAATCACAACAAATCTTATTCATATTTGAAATCATGGCATTCTTTCACTAACAATAGGAAAGATTAAGTTAACGCCAAAATATTATTACACTGCTGGATTTTGGGTTGCAACTCTCGATGCCGGACCTAATGTTGAAAATCCAACAGTGGGTTTTTATTTAGGCATTTATTTGAGTTTTTATAGAAACGATTATACTCTTCACTAGTATCTCTCACTTCTTCGCAATCTCCGCTTCAAATGGACAAGCAAGACTAATGTTTTGTTATCTTAATCTAAGATACAATGGACACTGCATGCTTGCAAAGAATAACACTACGGCCTATGCGACAATATCATTTCTTATTCATGTCTAAAACACGTCCATTATTCATAAGTTTTTTCATGACAAATGTTCCAAAATTTTGACGCAAAATACTTTCGCCATTTTTTTTATTCTAACCATTTGGAAAAAGCACATTCGTTTTAAAGGCTCAAATAGAAATTAAAGTTGTTACAAGGATCTTTTGGCGCCAAAATCGGAACTAACGCCGCCATTTTGTTTCTTCCAAAAACAATTTCAACCAGAACCTTTCTGTCAATGTCATTCAAGCGGCAAAATATTCTTGTAGCAGTTCATTCTTCTATCTTTCCACGCAAAGTAGCAAGAATGTGCTTTCTTAGCAACAACAATTTGGAACAATTGTCACTACACAATAGTTGACAACCACAATTTGACCAGCACCTTTTCTTTCCAGCGATCTTCCAGACGACGAAGACAAGAAATCGCCTGTCCTTCTCCTTGGCGTGAACAAGATATCAGACTCACCATCCTTCATCAGAAGACGGTCCATTGAACCTCATACTTCAGGATCCATACGGTTCTTTCGACCACTAAAGTCGAAATACACAAGAGGACTCCATGGAGATGAGAGACTTGAGAAAATACGGCAGGATCTGCTAGTCCATAAAAGCAAGCCAGATACATACATTCCCAATGACTATGACGTGTCTTTAGAACCAGAAGAAAGATGCATGAAACTGAGTTGCGTTGGCAGTTGTATTTGTGACAGAAAGGAGAGCTCAACTCGAGGGTCATTCTCGTTTCAAAGAGCAGAACCTGGCACACAGCACTACGAAGAATCAAAAGACTTTTCGGAAAACGACATCGAATTCAAATATACAGAACACATTCCTCATTCCCAGCCTTCGAGTAGTAAGCAGAGTTATAATGTCACCCCGAAATCGACGGAAAGGAGACATTTTTTACTAGCTAACCTGAATGAAAGATTCCGAAAGACTTTGAGCTTAGATTCTAGAAAGGTAGAAACTAATCGTGTAGTCAGCCTCCCCAAAGAAACAAGACCCAAGTCTTTGGTTAACACTAGCAATATTTGTGTGCAACAATATAAAGCAGAGCCTTTCGTGGCACCAAATTTTAATAAAACAACCCAACCAAAGAAGAAAAGAAAATCATTTTTCTCCCTCGATACTTTTTTTGACTCGAAAAAGTCTGACACCTCTTCCATAGACGACTACTGTTCGTCTAAATACAAACGTTTTGAACTCGAAAGCGATGATTCTCCAATTTTTAAAAGGGAAAACCATGGTGAAAAGACTCCAGACCTCCTCAATTTACCAGTGATTATAGACTCTGTAAGGAAAAAGCAGTCGGATACGCGGAGACAGTTAGAAAAGTTAGAAAATCATTACTATAAGAATATTCATAAGACGCGGACTGTAATTGATGCTGTCCCCAAAGACGCCACGAACGTGCAAGGTCCTAGCGAGCATACAAATCATCTTTTCTTTGACGAAGACGTCGAATACATCGAGCCTATTCGCAGCACATTTACAAGTCAAAGCACACTGATTTTAGACAAAAACGCTCCTGAAGAATTAAAACCTGATTCTATTCTGACCATAAACACAGATGAAACGGATATAAGACTGCCTAGCTCTACAGTGTCTCCGAAATCAAATATAGATGATTTTGACAGTATAGGAGCTTACGAAATTGAAGTGAAGGAGTCGGATTTAGTAAAGGTAGCAAAGGATTTGACAGTCAAAGTGATGGATAAGTCAGTGGATTCTATAGGAAGCTGTTCCCTTGATGTCGACGCAAGTACAGACTTTTCAGGTAAATAGAGTGTTGTCAACGTGTTCTTGGCTTTTTGTTGTTGTAGTTACTGAGATTTCTCTATTTTTACAATCGGCACAAATATTTTTTCTGGATCCTATTCTTTTTATTTATTAGCATGCGTGATTGTGATTATCTTTATTTAATTTTCATCGTAATATTATTTTTTATAGATTTTGAATGAGTTTATTCTAAAAATTTGAATCACCATTTTCTTCAGTTAGCAAAAGTTAATTTCATTTGTTGGTTTCCTTAACTTTTTAAATAAACTCATTAGCTCTTATCATAGTTTAATTATTACTTTCATATTAATAAACGTCTATCTGTAATCTGTGTTTCCTTTTTTTTTCCTTTTCTGTAGCGTGACTGTGGTGTTTTATATCGTTAATCTCACTTCTTTATTCATTTGTTTCGTATTTTCAAGCAATTCGTTTGCTTGAAAATAGTTCTAGATCTTTCTGTCGCATGTAAAACATAAATCGGCCGTAATTTCGAGGAATTCAGGAATAAATCGTGCTCCTTACATTTTGTGTCTGTTTTCGCTCCTCCACGACATTTTCTGATTGCTTTCTGTTTAAGTATAGACGTCTTCGGCTCGTAAATCACCGTGAAGAGCGCTTTTATTTTTAGCTTCTTATGTTTGGGATTGTTTTCACAAGTACATACGTGTAAATGTGTTAAAAGTTTTGTGTGAAACCGAACGTAAAACGAGACAGAGCGCGAAATTTTTATTTGTTTTTTTTTTTATTAAAAAATAAAACTATTTTGGTCGTATAATCTAATCGGCGTAGTTAGTTAATAATACTACTATTTCCATATATGTAGATGAAGATAACATACATAGTATGGTACGTAGGTAATCATAATCGAGTAAAATGACCTCAATCATAACAAAACATTACTCATTCTCAGCGGAAGCTATGAATATTTATTAATACGTCGGATCGATCGTTTAATACACAAACTAAAACACCTTACATGTTTATAAAATTCCATAAATCTAGGCCGTGCATAGAAATTGCAAACAATGCTGATTGCAAAATGCAACTCACAAACAAAAAGACAATCGGATACGCGTACAGTCGTACACATATGGATAATCTATGTATCGACCTCGTTTTCTGCCCACGCACGGCTTATAGCTCGGTCATTGCCGTCATATTGCTTATGAATACGCACCTTAACACACCTGAGATAAAATTATTTCGCAAAATTTTAACAACCTCACTATCTTTATACAGTGTGAATAACCAACCCGAAACTTAGTGACCGTGAAACGGAACGGTGCGGACTGGCCGCAAACGGGTGTGCGTCGTCGACTGGAGAAAAAAAAATAAAAACGTTGACATTGCTTTGTGAACTGATGTCATAGTGTCATTACAATAATTCAGTGAAAAATTATGTGAGGTGTTTAAAAATAATAATTAAAAATTGATTATTTTAACTTTATATTTGTTGTGTAATTCAGTTTGTGTGTGTTAAAAGAGATAGGTAAGTTCTTGGAGCCGGTTTTCAATGTCAAAAAGGATTTAAAAAGAATGAGTTTTACCGTACTTTTTGACGAAGCAATTTATTTTATCAAGATTTTGTAATTAATATACAACTATGATGAAATTGGCTAAAACAGCATGACGTAGATATTTTTTACAATTGGCTTAACGAAGATGACTAATGGGATGATTTTAATAGTTCACAGAATAACGACTCACCTTTTATTTCTTTTTCTTCGCATGATATGGTTCTTTGTTTTTAATTTTCTTAGTTTTACACTAGTTCTTAGTCTTAAGAATGCTCCTTTTTATGATATACATCCTTACGTATGCATGCGGCATTGAAAACACATAAATAGGCATTAAAAAACTATTCTTGTGTTGTTCTTTTCATATAGTATTTAATAACCATTACATTCTGTTGTAGTTTTTGTAAAGTTATTTACATGAGAAAAGCTACCTAAATGCAATTATTGTATGATCCTCAGACATATTGAAAAAGTTTTAAAACAAAAAACTAATTTTTAACAAGAGTTTACCTGAGTGATGAAATTATCAGAATGTAATGTCGTTCAATGCATTGATGATTATTATCTATCTTAACTAATTAATCACTTAAATGACACTTAGGAAAATGTAATTAAACGCATAGTGATCTTAATTTACTGAGATAGTTGTTGGTACTGCTTTTCCTTGTCAAAGTATTTTGTGTCCGACATTTCTCAATCAGAAATTTTAACACGCGCTGTGAGCAAGTATGACGATTTATTCTCATACCTTCTCCGTATGAAAAGAGACCTTTGACCTGCAGCTTGATAAAAGCATGTTGATATTAATGAATAGACATTTCATAAAAGACTAGATTAGATCTGAAAAAATGTAGGGAATATTAATTTGATTTCTATAACAAATATTTTGCATGTATAACGCATGGAAGACATAAATAAAATCTATATTAAAAATTAAAGTTGTTAAGACTGTTTTTTGTTGAAACTTCATTAGAGTTTTAGAAAAAGTTTAGTTTTGTTTAGTTTCTGTTGTTTGTCTTCATCATCGGCAGCCTTGTTCCATTTGTGCCATTCTTCCCTGGTCTGAGCGAGCCTCGACTAGGTCTGACCCGTGATCTTCTGTGGCCCACCCTGTATCAAAAATTCCATGTGCATTCAGGTTGGATTTAAGTGTTAAACTTTGGAACTACTGATCCGATTCTGGTAGTGTCATAGGCTACATTTAAAATGTTCCTGTGTAATAATTTCCAGTCAAAAGGCAAGCAAAACCACATGCAAAATGTAGTAGTTTTAAATACCCAGTCCCTTGGATTTTATTAAATACATAAAATTTGCAATACTTCACATGCAACATGCATGTCTTATACAATACATTCCCTCAGCATTCTCTTTTCAAAGTCAGATACTTAATTTACTTTTTTATTACTTTGACATTAAAACTTTATGATTCCAGTTTTACTATCGGTAAGAAATGGGAAATATGCTTTGAGAACTCAATCTTTTTACTGCCTAGCCTGATGTAAACTTAAAAAAAAAGAGATTGTTGGTCTTCTTACATCTCGGCAGAAGCTCATGTCATGAGATAAATATATGCCTGTCAACAAGACGAGTGGTCCTGGGTTAAAGCTCACGAAGGCACTTGTGTTAATTATTTCTTCACCATTTCTCTCGAAACCGTGAAGAAAATCATCATGAGGGAACCAGCATATCGTAGGACAAAAAAAATCTAAGAAATGTGACATTCAATTAACCTGTACTTGTTTCACTTCGTCAGATACAGACGAGTCCTGTGTACTAGCTATGGGAACATAATAGCCTGATTATGCTTAAGTAGCAAGCCAAGGCCTGGTTGCAAGGCTGACTGTCATCATGCCATTGCACAGTATATTAACTTAAGCATGCACTGAACAGACTATGTCAATAATGCCTTAAAAGCAATTGAAGCCTCACCTAACATTACATAAAAAAAATATATTACAAATCAGAATTGCAAATGTGATTGCAATGCCTTAAGAAATAAACAAACAGACAAAGAAATAGTTGACATACATGCAGCATTGACATATGAGTCATTTTGTATGTGGGCGGTGAGTTGGACCGGTCAACTTCTTATTTAGTTATGGAATTAGCATATTGGTTTTACTTGCACTTTTATCTTGCTACATACTTCTTTTTCTATTACATATCTGTATTCCTGGGAGAGTTATGAAGATGAGTAAAGTACGTCATCCACGATCTGCTAGTATTGTCCCATATAAAGGGCCTTGCCTTTCACCAGATATAAATCTGAACTCTAGGGTGTTCGCCACTGAAAAATTCTTTATTGAAAAGGTTAATTTCCCTTTCCTTCCCTTTATGGACCCCTCTATCAATAGAGTTCCTCTATCAAATAAATGTCTTGGCTTTGACTTCCATGAAGATATGGAGAGCCCATTCACAGGCTATTTATATTCAGAAGGACTGAGCCCTTTACATAGCTTGGCATTTATCTGTCACACCACAATATCATTTTCACAAATGAATTTGGTTGTACCTCTATTCTCCACAGCTTGAAGTTAAATCTACCCCCAAACAATTCAATGACAACACACACACACACATGCTTACAAACATTTTATCAATCCTTACATCATAGCGGTCCCACGCACATTCTAATCTCATATCTCCTTGATAAGATACGGGGAACATGATGTGCGGTAATTACTATTACATTATTTCTTCTTTTTTACCTCTATAATTGTCCATTAAATGTTTTTTTTTTAATTAAAATGTGTGATTACTATCTTCTCTTTCATGCTTGTGAGTGATGAAGGACTTTTCAACTGTGTAGTGTTGCAAACTCTTTGGTCCGTGTTTTATTTTGTGATTGTGCGGCTAATCTATGGATTATCTGTGTGGTAGATAGTTGGATTTGTGCTTTGTTTTTGTTGTATGTGTGTCTTATGTTTGCTTTGCTATCCACATGCTATTGATTTAGTCTACCTTTTTCGATAGCTAGTTTATTATTGATTTTTTTGAGATATTTTATGTTAACCTTTATTTTTATTATAACTGTACATATTATGTTTCACATTTCTGTGATGTAAGTTATGGTGATAATTAACATTCATCAAAATTCAAAAGAGTTTGTAACCTTTTCTGGCTCTTGACCTTTTGAATTTGACTTTTTACTTGAAAATTTTAAAATCCAAATAATTTTATTATTGGCATTATAGGTATATTTTAAACATTAAGCCCATTATTTGATTATTTCTACATGTTAAATAAATACTGATTTAGTTATCTGTGAATAATTTGTATTTCTTAGAAATATTTTTACGCTATCTAAATCTGCAGGGTCATGCTAAACAATAGTAAATTCAAAATGTCAGTCTAAGTAGGTATATTATTTATAATGTAGGTATTATATTGGTATGTTTATTTGCTGAGGTTGTTTGCTTCATTTAGAAGAAAAATGTTATGAAATATGATATGGGGCCTTCAGTTTTCTTATGGGAATAAAATTATGTCTTAGCAGCATGTTGGTTGATCTTGATAATTGTAACAGTTCAAAACTTGATATATTTTGTGACCTCATCAGTAGCCTGAAAAAGTTACTTTATCAACAGAGTTCAGGGTACACAGGATTGGATTTTTTAGTTTCTAATCTTTGTAGAACATGACATAATCAATAAATATTTGTCGTACACTTCTAAGTAGTGTAATTAAATCAAAACATTGTAATTTGCGGCTGTTAATAAATATCTAAAACCTAAAATTCTCCTCATTTCAGATACCACATCGGGAAGCTTGAATCTCCTAACACCATCTTCCACCACCAGCCGTATTCGAGACTTCACGTCTCGGCTGCAAGAACGGGCAGGCTCGAACCTACAGCCTAACTACTTAGCCAGCCCGACCCCTGTGGCTACACCAGTCCGGACCCCTGAAGATACCACACCAACCCCAAGAAAGTCTGAGAATCTCCTGAAACCGCCCCCAAAAGTGTATGTAGACACTTCGAGCCATAGGTCGAGGGGACATCATAAAAAAAGAGACGATCTACTTTCCCATAAAAAGCCTAGCTATCTCAACCTCGCTTGCTCTGTCAATGGGTACACGAATCTTACTACCTACGATTCGAAATTGAGGCAAGACATCAACAAAAGTCGGGAAGCTTCCCCCATAAGACCAATAACTCATACTTATCAATACAGAAGCGAAAATAACTCGTTATTGGTACCTGTTCCGGTCGGCGCGAATAAACTGCTGGTCCCGACATTCGGTCCCCATGATACGCGTGCCGATTTGACACAAAAAGCGCCTACTAAGGCGCATACAGATCCTTACTTAGCCACGTCACCGTTTAATGTCTACATGGCTGCCGAAAATAAACAGTTGAAGAACGACTTTCTCGGTAACATGACGACTACCAGCCGTCCTTACATATCAAGCGAAAGCAAGAACTTCGCGACTTCAATGCTCCATAAAACCGATGAAGTGGACAATGCGAAGGAGATTACCTTCAAGTCCAGTTATTCGGAGACGAATTTCAGGAAGACTGTCACCTCAAATGGCAAGGAGACTCGGTTCAGCTCTGAGTCTTATACCATTTCTTCCAATGGGGTTTCTAAACGAGTTGAAATTACGAAGGAGAATGGAGAACAGCTTACGAGTCCTATGAAGAGTTTTATTCAGCAGCGGGTGGAGAGACTTTACGGACCCGGCGCTTTGGCTCAAGGTTTCTTCAACCAGAAGCGCCACAAACACAAAAGCACTAGTGAAGATGACGAGCCAAAAGTCTTGACGGAAAAGTCTTTAAACACCCCAGAGAGAGTCCCCAAAAAGTACAAAGAAACGGACATAGACCAAGTTTGCACGAGTCCAAACG
Organism: Standfussiana lucernea; assembly: GCA_964057025.1. Classification (NCBI taxonomy): domain Eukaryota; kingdom Metazoa; phylum Arthropoda; class Insecta; order Lepidoptera; family Noctuidae; genus Standfussiana; species Standfussiana lucernea. Next base: position 3,978,818 of record OZ059812.1, read on the forward strand.
GAGAAATGGACTCTAGTGTGTCCCTACCAGTCCTTAGGCATTTAAGGCCTGAGTTTCGAGCTCAACTGCCTATCCTATCGCCAAAGAAGTGTGTGAAAAGTGATCTGTCTCCCCAGAAGATTGATGAAGACATTCCTAAAGTGGAAAAGACTGAGAAAAAGGATGATAATGCAGTGGTGTCGGTGACAAATGGTGTTTCTGTGATAAAACTAGATGGTGGAAGTGATGAGCCGGTGATAGTTAGTGTAAATGGTGGAACGAATGGTGTCGAGGCGGTGAGGGATGCACATTACTTCTTGAATTTGGAGAAGAAGGAGACTGAGAGGCTGTTGGCGCTTTCCGCTTCTGCTGAGAAGGAGTTGGAGGATTTACAGGTGAGTTTTCTTCAGAATAATCCCATACAATAACCATCGTCATAAATAATACCCGCACGGTTGTATCAAAGGTTAAGCTACGCCTGCCATGCCGAGGTCAGTCCATGGATCTTCTTCTTCGTCGTTCCCTCTATGCTGAGGATGGACCACGTCTCCAAGCCTGTTCTATTTTCCAAGAACACATAAGGATTTCCACACACAACTTCACGCTGCAATCTTTAAAAAATTTGGCAGACATGTACAATGTAACCAGTAAAGATTGTCATTTGTTAAAAAATGCCCATGGTTCTAGATATACCTTGTGATAATGTGGTAGTTATATTCTTGTAATACCAAAAGACCTTGAAATAAAAAATACCACAGCTTGTCCCCTGGATCTACCCACTAAAATATCCTTACAGAAAAAATAAATATAAATAGATTTCAATCCTTGAATGGACCAACAAATCTGAATGACCTCTCCATATAATTGTTTTAAAGACCTTGGCCGTTAAAGGCGCATCAAATTGTTATAGTTTTGTTTCTACAATTAAATTCGGTCTACCGAACCGGTTTGTGGTTGCTTAGGGTTGTCTAATTTCATTTGATTGATTTTGCATGCCTTTGGAAACAGACTTAAAACCATGCCTATATTCTTTGATAGGAGCCCATGGCTAAATAATAACATCCATGTAAGGGTCCTTCCAGGTTAAGGAATGTTTACCGAGGATGGGTCCACCATTCATTACATACTGGGGGCCCCCTCTGAGCCCTCGGAAAGCGCGTTAAGGGTCCCGATTGTGATTTGATATTTGGCAGTCAGTTACTGGTAGCCAGTAGCCCGAAAGTCTGAACTCTTTATTACTAAGGTGAGGTTTAGTGTTACCTAGTTACTGGTGTATCTGTCAAACTCAAATCTTGGCAAACCTACATTAGGGGAAAAAATGTAAAATACCCATAGAATAGTTTTGCATCCAAACCTAATCATTACATCATTTTCATGATCCATGTCTGTACTTGTTTTTTTTTATTTGCAAGAATACCCTTTATTTGTAGTTTGCTAGTGTTCCGATTTTTTTTTGTCTGAAATGCGGATTTTTATGTGTGCATAATTAGCAGCGGTCTAAGAGTCTGCATATTTGAATTATTTATTTCTTAATTTTCATTGTATTAGCATAAAGTGAAATTTATAGCTAGAAATAGTTGATATACAAAAAAACATAGGAAACACCTGGATGGATAGTTTAGACCAAGGACTATTTAGTTAGTCGCCAATGTAACTGGCAGAATGTGGTTGTACCATAAGCTACACCTATGGCCAACCCTTCGGGGATTATAAGCGTGATATTATGGTGTTATGTTACAATAATGTTTTCAACCCATATTATGTAGTTGACATTAACATTCGAGATGACATAATAAATAAATATTTTAATATTTAAACACAGAAAAGTCAACAAATATGTCCTCTTTTAATAAAATTTGACATTGGTCACAGACGCTCAAGGATGGTATTTATAATATGACCTTATACTGTATCAAATTAGTTACTTAATACCTAATTATAATATTCAAATATTTTATTATCTTGTCTTCACTGTCGGATTTTGAATGCTCAACTCTGTGCTGAAAGTTGAAAATACAACAGCATGCTTTTATATAGACTTTTGTTTAGGTATGACCTAGTGTTTGTGAAAATGGGCAACAGTCTAAAATGTTGTCTTGTCATATCGGTGCAGGTGTTTCCAATTTCATGGTTACATCTTTTTGTTTGGCGAGACAGCATTGCTAATTTTATGAGCTATGCTAGTATTACAATAATTTATTATCATTGATATCCTAATATAAATGTAAATTAATAAAAAGCAATGGATCTCTGTCGGTCCATAAGTGTGCTTAAAACTCGTGAACCAGTTGTCAGATCTTGTTTTATATTTCTGTAAAAAAAAATATATATATTATGGTATATGCAAAGAGACGTGAAGATGATAATGATGTTACTCAGTAACTGGTTTATGGAGATCAGATAGGCAGTCAGCAATATCCAGTTAAACTGGAAGCTAACCCCAAAATAGGATAAAGCTAAGCAGAGGTTACCGTCAACATTCTTCCCTATATGCCAATAACACCAAGCCTGTCATACCCGGAGGGATAGGCAATGGTGTACCTCATAGTACAGCCACAGATGGTAATGGCCAGTTCTTGTTAACGAGGAAAATTTGTAGGCATTTGATATATTTTTGCTAAATATGACGCCTAATGATTTCAGAATCGTGAGGATGTGAGCGAGGAAATACTGGGTTTCCTGCGCGCCGCGGCCGGCAAGGCAAGACTGCTGGCCACGCAGAAAATGCAGCAGTTTGAAGGTATCATAAAAAATTATCCGCTATAACACTATCACTACATGGTATAAAACAAAGTCGCTTCCCACTGTCTGTCCCTGTGTATGCTTAGATCTTTGAAACTACGCAACGGATTTTGATGCGGTTTTTTTTAAATAGATAGAATGATTCAAGAGGAAGGTTTATATGTATAATACATGCATATTATAGTAGAGAAAACATTAGTATCTCACTGCACCCGTGCGAAATCGGGGCGGGTCGCTAGTATAAAACATAAAAATAGTTTCTACCTATGTCCTGTATAGACTTTGAAACCACCCAACAGATGTGCCTCAAACCAGTTTCATTAGATAGGCAATAATGCGAAGGTGGTGTTTGTCCACTAAAACAAAGCATTACGCACCATACTGTAGTAGCACACGCCGGGTATCCGCTAGCTGCTTATAAGGCTGTCGCAATTATTGTTTAGAAAAAAAAAACCCTGTATTGAAATGCGAAGCGCTGCGGCCCGATACGATGCGGCTGTAATATACAATTAGCTGTTTGCGCACTACCAATAGGTAGGCAGATATGTAAAAATATAGTAGATATCCTTCTGGTAGTGTCGGATTGCATTCCCATCGGGCAGTAAGATTGGAGGAAAAGAGAGTGCAACTGCGTTCGAGTAAAATGCTTGTGCACTAAAATAGCTCCAGTCCACTAGTCTCCGTCCTCGGATAAAAATGACCGCTGTGACGGACAATTGGGTTGGAGGACACAGTAAGTCGGTAAAACGACATTTTGCTAGTTTCGCCTTTCTCTAAACACAAAACTAAACTCTGGTTTTACGTCTGAGCAAAACTCCTAATGGAACAAGCAACTAACACATTGCTCTGTTTTAATAATCTGTTAAGAATCTGCTGTAATAGTTATGCTGCATTTAAAAAAAATAAAAAATATCGCTGGACATTACACACAGCGCCATCTAGTGCCACACTAAGCAACGAGGCTTGTGTCGTGGACACCAGATAGTTGATATACTACATAGATACTTTTTGTTTGTAAATACATACTTATTATACATATAAACATCCATGACTCGGTAACAAATGTCTATGCTCAACACATAAACACTTGCTCCTACCGGGACTCGAACCCGGAACCCTATGAACGTAAGGCAGCCTCACTACCGCTGCGCCATTCGGGTCGTCATTGATTGGCAAAGTTACGTCACCAAACTGCACGGAATGTGATATGGTCGAAGACGTTTTCCACATCATGGTGGAGTGTGTCCGGAACGAGGCTGAAAGGAAGATTGAATTCCAATTTAATATAAATGTTCGGGAATTAGGCACATGTAACATGATTCTAACCTTTCCAAGCTCTAAAGCTGTTAGAATTATATACAAATTAGTTAATTTAGGGATTAAACGTAGATTGTAAGTTTTCATGTATTATAGTGTTCCTATGAGGGTGACATATTCAATGTGAATAAACCTTCTTTAATAAATAAAGAAAAAAAAAACATTGCTCTGCCAGGATATTACCCATAACGTCATGTGCAACTCAACAGGCGAGCTTGCGACTACTACACACACGTTTCATAGTCATCAACAGCCATCCACTGCTGCCAGCAATATCTTTGGACTCTCCAGGAGACATAGGGCTCCTCCAAACGTCACATCGACCGGTCCAGGGTTCCATCGGATGCCCGCGGCCTTCAGAAAGATACCAGCCCACCTAATTATAATACTAGTGGCCGTAAGCGCGAGCTGAGCATGAGGTCCTGGGTATCGATTCCCGGGTCGGGCAAAGTGTTATTGGAGTTATTCCATCAGGAATTTCTCAGTAGCAACTACGGAGTATGGATTTGTGCCCGGTTAATGGCAATAGGGTCGCCCTCTATTGAATGGGACTTAAGACGTAGCTGGCGAAATGTGGTTGTACTAATAGGCACACCTCTGCTTAACCCTTCGAGTTATGCTAATGTATATTGCCAAAACTTCCAGGTCTTTGCTACAACAACATCAACGAACGTCTGGACGAGCCGTTCCCTACTACAGTTGAAGATCTGCAAGGCTTCTGGGACATGGTGTGTCTCCAGGTCACCAATGTGGATGCTATCTATCAGCAAATAGTGGAACTGAAGGCGAATAACTGGCAAGAGGTAAGCAAGACAGAGTCAGTCATATTGTATGAAAAGCGTCCATTCAGCGACAAGACAATACAGCGCCAGCTAGTGGCATTTTTTTTAGCAGAGAACTCCATGGCAGCTGAATTAAAGTTACACTACCCTTTGGTTGGGCTAGTGGGTTCGATTTCCGGTTCGAGCAAAGTGTTACTAGGTTTTTCCATCAGGAATTTCTCAGTAGCAGCCACGGAGTCGGGATTTGTGCCCGGTTGATGGCGATAGGCTCGCTCCTATTACATGGGATTTAAATATAACTGTCGAAATGTGGGTGTACTTCGGGAATTATACGCGTGATGTTTATCGTTATAAATAAATTGCTAAGAATAAACACAAACTTCAATTATATGTAAAAGAAAGAAAGAAAAAGTATTTATTAGTCTCGCACTGGACAAAACAAAGTGGTAAATTGACAATAAAACAAGATTAAAAAAAAGTAAACTTAAGAACAAATAAAAAAAAAACTAACCAAACTGGTCTTGTACGAGGCCAAAAGGCCCCTATCTCAGCATGGTGCTGTAACATTAAAAAAGTCACAGCGCTGGTATTCTGATAGGGCCCAAAGTGATGCCACGGTCAGTTAATAACAATAATAAATAAAGTGTAACCTTACCTGTTCCCGGTGCTGGTGGGCTACTATTTTATATATTTTTAAATGTTTTTTTACACTAATTTTGTATAGGAATATTTAAAAATGTAAAAATAAGTCAGAAAAATAAATAAAGGAAATAAAGTGTACAAACGAATAAATACATAAGGTATAATAAGTGTGTAAAGCACACTCAGAAAAACTTTTTTGCAAAAAAAACCGACTTCCAAAAAAAAAAAACACTAAAAAAGTGGAAAATAACTTTACTTTCGGAAGTCGGTGACTATTGTTTGTTTCATTGACTTTTTTGCCACCGACTTCCGAAAGTAAAGTTATTTTCCACTTTTTTAGTGTTTTTTTTTTGGAAGTCGGTTTTTTTTACAAAAAAGTTTTTATTTTACCCTTTTTAGTTATTGTATCACACACAAATCCTTGTCAAGTATCAATTTCGCAATTTCTTTTACTTGGATGAAATTTTTTCCAGCTATTTTGATTTCAAAACCAAACTGTTGTACCGATTTTGATGAAATTTCAATGGGACCAATCGGGAAGTAGATCAATTCAGATAAAAGAAGAATTTTTCAAATCGGTTCATAAATGACGGAGATATGAGGTAACAAACACAAAAAAAAAAACATACAACCGAATTGAGAACCTCCTCCTTTTTTTGAAGTCGGTTAAAAAGAAAACACCCAACGTCATCACAATGTTTGACTATGCCATGAGTGTCAATGGCAACACAGAGAGAGACGCGAGCGCAGACTGCATTTATCTGTCTATGGAACATTATAGTGAATAGCTCAGCGAAGACAAACCAAAACAATAAAACAATGCTATTAATAATATCAGAAAGTGTGCAGTGATCGTTAAGTAATAATAATTTCTCTTCACATTTCCAGGTAGCAGCCCCGGTGAAGCCAGTGCCCTCCACCCCGGTGAGCTCCACCCCGCGCCGCGCGCGCGCCTCGCCCGTCATCAAGAATGAGAAGGCGCGAATGGCTGCCGAGAAGAGAGAGGCAGATCGGAAGGCGATGCTGGAGCTGAGGAGGTGAGGACAATACGAGTTACTCCTAAAGTTATGTTGGAGGAAGAAATACTAAAGAACTTTCGTTATTTAAAAAAAAACACAAGGGGCCAGCCTTTAATCACGTATGGTTTATACCCCTCCCTTCCCTTTGGTGATACGTCGTGAGGTTTTAGGCCACCCTTCCTCCCCCACCCAGCATCACATGTATTTTTTATTCTTGAAAATATCAGAGCGTTTTAGAACGTTATTCACAAAAAAATATATAAACAAGGTGTAGTTTTGAATCCTCGTAAAAATTCAGGAGGTTTTCATAGAAGACGTAAATAATCAATATAAATTACGGTACCTGGTCAATAATAATAAACGCTGCTTTTTTAGTTGTTTTTTTTTTATTTGATACTATTTCAAAATGAAGCCCTTCTCAAAAGAGGAGAATCAACCGTTTATCGAATAAACGTCTGCGTTTGTTTGTGCGTGTGAAAGCGCGGTTATAGGGCTAGTATTAGACGGGCCGCGTTTTAATAAGGGTGGTGTGCACTTATCGATTTCCGACATTAAGAAAAAAATATAAAAAATTACCTACCCATTTTATTATTGATTCGGGTCGAGAACCATTAGCATAGTTACCTCCTTGAATTTGACGAGGTTGCAATACTACACTTTGTAGATACAAATTCGCTTGCTCGGGTTTTTACGTGTTATAAGGGTAACACAATTCAATTCGCCCTCCCCTCCCTTTTGAACCTCGCGTGATTAACCTTCTGACCGCCACGGACGCCTATGGACGTCAAATCAAAAAGTGCTCACGACGCCATGGACGGCATAACACGTCTAATTTGGATGCGGTGAAATTGTGACTTTGCGTGGAGGGCACGCGCGTGTGTTTATGCTCTGGCGTTCAAAATGTTAAAGGACAACCCATAGCATAACATCACGCCTTTAATCCCCGAAGCGTTTGGACGAGATGTATCTAATATTCCACCCACATTTTACTGGTTATGTTTAAGTCCCATATAATAGGGCGCAAGCAGTGATAGCCTAGTGGTGTGACCGTTGGACTGCCAAGTCATAGGTCTCGAGTTCGAACCCAAGGCACGCATCTCTGATTTTTCGGAATCATGTGCGTATTGTGTAAATTATCACTTGCTTCGGTGTAGGAAAACATCGTGAGGAAACCAGCATGCCTGAGAGATATTTCTCGACGGCATGTAAAGCCAAGTCAGAGGCCCATGGGCGGCATAAAAACTCTGACACCAGGTTAGGTACTAACCACACGATAAAGAAAGAAGAAGAAGATAGGGCGCGAGCCTATTGCCATCAACCGGGCCCAAATCCAGACTCCGTGGCTGTCTACTGAGAAATTTCTCACGGAAAAACTCAATAACACTTTTCTCGACCTGGGAGTCGAACCCAGGTCCCCATGCTCAGCAGTCGCGCTTTCGACCACTAGGCCAATGTGGCAAGAAAACTGTAGGCATTAAAAGTGAGAAGAGAGATTTTTTTTTAAAGCAGTCGGCTTTTGTGGGAACCGAGCCTAAAATCGATGCAGCATGATGGGATAGTATCACTACATGGTATAAAACAAAGTCGCTTCCCGCTGTCTGTCTGTCCCTATGTATGCTTAGATCTTTAAAACTACGCAACGGATTTTGATGCGGTTTTTTTAATAGATAGAGTGATTCAAGAGGAAGGTTTATATATGTATATCATATGTGCATATTATAGTAGAGAAAACATTAGTATCTACATTGCACCCGTGCGAAGCCGGGGCGGGTCGCTAGTACTGAGTAAAATAATTAACATTAACATTTGTTAACGGTTGATTTAATATTTGTTTTTATAGCTCTCTCAAGTTGGAATTAAAAGATTGTAAGATAACTTAAATTAAACCCCGTTCTGCAACTATTTCAACTCATATTTTCATTTTGAACTTTTGATTTTTAACCGTATTCCTATGGAATGAAGCATAATATTCAATGAATGTATTATTATTGTGAATTTTGCTAGCGTCGATATTGATAACCACCAAAATAAACGCATGAACATTATCTCCTACTTTTCTGAAGAAAAATCACCCTGTATTCATTTTAATACTCGCAATATTATATCATTTATTTATTTCCAAATGAAAATTAATTGACACAGTGTGATGGTAGAAGTGACACTGACTCTGAAACGATTACCACGTATACAGTACATCATTGTGAACCCCCAACATAGAAATTTAAATTAAAAAACCGGCTGTTTTCCACAAAACTGCAATACCTACACGGTCAAAATATAAGGAACAGCTGTTTTTTGTTTTTTTTTTAAATTACCAATGAAAAATTTCTATGAAAAAAATCAGGTACTTAACCGTTTTAACGTCGGTGTCCTGGCCTCCGTGTATGCTTTCATATGCATTCAGTAGAAATCTGTTATATTGAAATTACAAACGGACAGTTCAATTTTATTTATTTGTATGGATAATCAGTCATGCTGCTCCGACCCTAAATAAATTAGGATAAGTGGCGGAGAATAATTGAATAAATGAAAAATAATATTTTATTATTGTGTTTACAGACGCGTCGCCCGAGAGCGTCAGATGGCGCAGCGAGCGGCCGCGCCCGGCACCAGCAGCGAAGAGCACAGAGATATGGGCATCGAGGGCAGTCAGGTATGCACACCGCCATTGTTCTTCAGCCTTAAGAAAGTTTCGGTGCTAATAGATTGTGGACGATCAATGATTTTGGCCATTTCTGTGATTTAGGCCAGTTTCATTCACCTTTCACTCTTACACGGTTGCCGGTTGAATATCACGGGTCTTTCCGTTATGACGGAACCTGCTGGCCATAACTCGGAACTGGTGCCCTGGCACAGTGAGACGGGGTCGCGGCAGGCCACGAAGTGGATGGTGGGACTCCAGTTCAACCCTACCATCCCCTTCGTGGCACCAATTCCGAGCTATTCTGGACCAGCATTAAAAAAAGACATGAAAAGACGAATAAAAGTTTAAGGATAGAGACGGAGGGAAATTATTAGAAAGAAAACGGAGTGAATGATAGAGTGTTTGACAGGAGTAAATGAAAATTGAAAACTTGTTGCGCAACAACAATAACATAAGGCCATGTAAAGAAGATAGTAAAAAAATAAAAATACTTTATTTCAGACCTTGATCCATATGATGTTAGTAATACACACTACTTATAAGCTATGTTAGTAACAAACGAAAAACAAAGATTTAATTCATATATCTGCTGCACTCACCTGACGCACCGGGTATATGTACATGTACACGCACCCAATGCGCCATAATAGTGCAGCACGGCTTATCACTAATGACCTTCAGAATGTCATCGCTACCACGCACTCGGCGCATCATGGAAGCAGTCTTCTTACGTAGAATGGTACTGAAACTGTCCGTATGTGCATCCGCAAACATTCCTGACGCGCTACAATAACGTGGGAGCCCCAACAACATACTCAATACTCAATTTTTTATTGCATTCCATATGTTACAAAGATGGTATAAACAAATTAAAAATCAATATGGACCCTGTCGGGCACGCAAAAGTTAGCAACAAAAGCAAGTTAGTTAGCAAGCAAGTTAGTTAACATCCTGAAAGTAATATTGTACTGAACTCTGAGGGCGTTGTATGCCCTCTGCGTATATCGAACCCACAGAGTGCGAGTCATAGTGAGATGATGATGATCAAAAACCGCATCGTTGTTCCGGTGATCGCAAGCGCGATTGCTCAGTATGAGGTCATGGGTTCGAACCCCGGGTCGGGCAAAGTGTTATGTGTTTTTCCATCAGAATTTCTCAGTAGCAGCCACGGAGTCTGGATTTGTACACGGCTGATGGCAATAGACTCACCCCTATTTCATGGGACTTAACCTTTTGAACGCCAGATTATAAACGCATGCGCGTACCTTTCACGCCAAGCCACAATTTCACCGCATACAAAAAAAAAATACCTACAAAAAGAATAGGGATTCCAAAACGTTATCAATAAACTATATTATTAAAGACACAAGACAAGAGCTTAAATATTTAAGGTATACAACAAATAAACACACAAAATTCATGATTTACTTGTTTATTCCTTATTATAGTGCATCGCATTTTTTATCACACATTAGTGTCGTTGGCGTACGGAGCACGCGCTTGCTTGTCACGTATATGATACCATGGCGTTCAAAAGGTTAAACATAACTGGCGAAATGTGAGTGCACGGTTAGGTACACCTCTGCCCAACCCTTCGGGAAGGTGTATTCCCGCTGTCCCATCCGCCCGTGTCCCCAGTGGTGGGGATAGCGGGAATTGATTAAAATAATTAAAAATTGTTCCCGTTGTCCCCACCAGTGGGACAGGGTACTGGGGGCAACGAAACGACAATTTTGACTATCCCCGTGGTTCCCACCAGTGGGTACATGGTAGTGGGAACAACGGGAATACACCTTCGGGAATTACAAGGCGTGATGTTATGTTATGTTTGATGATCAATAACTAATCTTAGCATTCTTCAATTACAGGAGGTAGAAATCTTCGTCGGCAAGACAGCGAAGCCGTCAAAGGTGGCCCCTAAAGGAGACTGCATGAGCACGGAGCGGTCTGAAGACTCAATGGTCGATGAGAGCTGATTACACTACCCTTAGATTTATACTTTACTATAGAAAATATCTACTGAACTGTGTGTGTGTGCTTCTGCTTACACTCTAAGGGGAATGGCGTGACGATTGGCTAATAATTGTACAGGCATCATTATCTGCTTAGCCCATAGATTCCCAACCTTTTATGAACTATCGCCCCCTTTGCAAGAAACAAAAAATTCCAGCGCTCCCTTTTACAAAATATTTATAAGATAAATATTTTAGACGGCTAGATAAAATGTTTTTACATGAAAATAGAGGTACTTCATTTGTCTTTGGTCAGCTACCGCCCCCAATGAAAAGCTCGAGCGCCCACTAGGGGGCGCCTCCGTTGGGAGCCTATGGCCTAGTCGTTTACCTAGTATGTTGTGGTCGGCTTCCAGTCTAACCGGATGCAGCTGAATGCTAGTATTTTACTTGGAGCGATTGCCTATCTGACCTCCACAACTCAGTTACTGGGTAATGCTATTAGAAGAAACGTACAGTAATCGAATTTTAGAAATACTTCAGCTTTTTAGCACGTCGTCAGTCACTCGTACTTTTATGACAGACAAACAGACTTTCTAAATCTCGTTGCATCATATAAATATCCGGTTATTGTATGTATGCTTCTGTTTACACCTCTAAGAGAAATGTGAAGACTGGTTAAGGTTTGAGATATAGGTTTAAAACAAAACACGAAATTTGGTTGAACAGTCAACCAAATAGATAACTATTGAATGAAAAGTGAATTCTCATGTGATTTTTTCTCTTTGTGTGTAAGCGAAGTCCATAATTATAAACATCTGTAAGTATTGTACAAATAAACACAAGAAGGTTTGGTAGATAATTTTATTATAATGAAAAGTCCTATGAAAAAATGAGTTTTGTATGAAAATGTATGTAATTTAAAGAAAAATAATGAAATTATGATACTCAACACTGTATAGGAATATGGAATCGTATTTTTTTTTTTTATTCCCAATAAATTATAGTTTTTTACGTCATTTCAATTTTATTTTTCTCATTCTTTTTTGTTATTTACAATTTTAATTGATTTGAAATATGTTTTTTATTATTTATTTAATTTGCCATGAATTTTTAGTTGCAGTCAATTTGAAGAAAATTATGAAATAAATGTTTTTTTTTTCTTTTAATCTTGTTTTTAATTGAATTGATAAACATATCGATTGAAATTGTAAATGATACAAAAAAAATATTATAAAAAATATTAATTCATTACTAGTACCTTAACACACGACCGACGAAATCTTTGAAAAATACAATAATTTTAAAACGAAACTTTTTGCCTACTTATTTTTTTTATTCTATCATGAAATTGAAAAATCGTTCGTGTTTAAGAAATATAACTAAAAATATAAAATACGATTTTGCACATTCCTCTAAAATTAATAATTATTTATTTTTAATCATGTTTCTACAACATATAATCGCATTTTCACTATACATTGTAAATATTATTGCGCCTAAAATTGTATGAGTTCTTAGACAGATATATCAAGATTATCAATTATCAAAATGATGCCTCTATTGTGAAGAAAAAGTATCAAGATTTTTTTTAATTGTCTATGAAAAATATCCATGTGAGGGTTCATAATAATATACTGAACACGTGGTAACAGTTTTTGCGTCGATGTCCCTTCCACCTTGTATTTCAAACTCAAAACTCAAACTCAAAGCATTTATTTCAATTAGACCATTACAGGCACTTTTGAATGTCAAAACACAAAAAATAAATAAAAACTAAGCTACAGTCCCAGTCACAGGGCATAATAACTTGTGAAAGTACTGTAGTTGCCCATTCGAAAGCGTAGATCTCTATGGAGAAGAACGGGCAAGAAACTCCATGGACACTCTTTTAAATCATTATGTTGTTACAAAGTCTCGGTTACATCATTCATGTCGAGATTAAACATATATTATGTGAGAACGATGTAGAAAGACAAATGTTCCTTAATCTCACTTTTAACACTTTCGCTGCCTAGTTCAAATAATCCGTTTTACTAGTATGCGCGTCATTCAAAACTACGTCTATAGACGACTCGGGAGGCGGGTTGTGCGCATACGTACGAATTATTGTTCGGCCCATATGCTGGGTGCTTAGCACCAAAAGCGTTAAACTTGGTGTTATTTTTGTCAACCAACCACAACATCATCTAACATTCAAATTAACCAGTCTGAATGTTAGATATTTTACGCTGAAAGCACTAAGCCGATTTTGATAAAATCAGGCTAAAATCTTGATTAATAACTACAGTGTGATAGGATAATAAATAGAATGTTTGGGCACTGATGGCAAACAAAATAAAACAAATCTTGATACTTTTTCTTTATAAAGAACTCATTTTTACCGAATTATGTAATAAATTAAATAATATAGAAAATTTACTAAGCTGTTGGCATTTTTCTTCACATGAATTAAATAGTATAGTTGGTTTTAATTGGTCTTTCTTATAATGTGGATAAAATAAAAATTTATAAAGAAAATAAAGGGTGTAAAAACACCTTAACGAAGTCGAAAGGCACTTGTTCCTCCCGTCATTGCGATCATATCTTTGCTCTGGACCATACCTGGGAACCTTCTAGTTACGGAGATATTGGAGGCCAAAGTTCCAAATTTTCCACACATTTTAAATGTTATAACTTTACACTTCCATGGCCCCTGTACTAGTCAATGGATCCATCGGTACAATGTTTTGAGTGTGTTACATTACTATGATAACATCAAAATAATAGTTTGATGCGCATAATGTTTGGTTGACGGCTTTGCGACGTGTCCTTGTACACCCTGGATTTTTACCTGACTCTGGTGAAGCAAAACGAAGGGTTATGTGTTTTTCTGCCAGAGGTTGAATTTAACCCGGTAACTATGTGGTATTCGCACTATTGAAAGATCAAATAAAAGTACCTATAATATTAACTTTAAAAGTCGTTTCCAAGCAGCAGGCACGCTTATATAAGCTTGAAATAGCATAATATTAACATATGTACGAAAACACATGAAAAAGCTAACGTAACTGCTCAATGTATTACTATAATTTTGTCTGACATGATTTCCGAAGAAAAAAATCAAATCAAGAAAAAAAACCTCCGCAAACTTTTGATTGCAATCTTAAAATAAATAAGACAGAAAATTCATACATTGTGTAACAGAATAAGCACAATACTTCTTAGATGGTGATTCAGACTAGGGTTGTTGCTGATGCAGGTTTTTAATGTATCAGCGGATGCTGATTTTTTCCGATCAATATCAGCGGTTACTGATGCTGATATTAAAGTAACATCACGCTTATTCATCAATGTAAAATATTTCCGTATTGTACTTTTCATTGGAAGGAGGCATTATGAATTTGAAAATGGTTTATGATTTATTTGTTATCATTAACCTTTTGACCGCCACGGTCGGCTATAGCCGACAGATGGAAACTACTTGAAAAATGTCGTTTTCTTGTCGGCTATAGCCGACGGTGGCATGTTGAGCACTTTTTCATTTGTCGGCTATAGCCGACCGTGGCGGTCAAAAGGTTAAACTACACGTCACACAATATCTGTATAGCGTCCAACCAATTTATGTTGACTAAACAAACGGCTGAGGGAACTAGTGACAGCTCTTTTTTTGTATAACTGTCTATGATTGGTTAAAACTCCACGTGGCTCGCGCTAAGTCCCGCCTTCGACGAAAACGTCACGACTTGCATGTCAGCATTAAAAATCAGCATCGATTGGTGTTGATACTGATATAAAAAAACAATGCTGATAATCTGCGGATGCTGATGCTGATATTCGCAACAACCCTGATTCAGACCATCAAACTGGCCAATTTTCCCCAAAGAATAGGCATCGAAAAAAGTGTGGACCCCCATACAGAATATCGCATCGGATGGCGCGATTTGTATGAAGAGAACGATTTTTTATCGACGCATCTTCAGGTATAGTTGTCGAGTTTGATGGTCAGAATCACCACCTAAGAGGCATACACCTTGTATTAGTAAGAGTAAAATATCCTATTTTATTTGAAATGGCTTGTTTACTATTACCCTCTCGCTCACATGCGTAAAGAGTGAACGAGACGGCTTCAAATCATACATAAAACATTTTAAAAGGCCCCGAAATAAAACGATAGGTACTAAAAATAAGACTCGTAAAACGAATGTTAATAAAGTATGTGTGAAAATGATACTAATTTCCGATTTAGCTAACAAAGAGCATAAGTGATATCGCGAAGTTGTATTTTCGACACTCGGCTCAATGTTGAAAGTAAAATCCAACGGCACGCTTTGATCTAGTGTTGGTTAATAACGGGGATAAGTTTTGTCCTATCTTAAAATATAACTGTGAAATGGTTAATAGAACCGAAATAGAAACCTGTTTTTTATAATAGGTATGTGTTAAGAAAGTATATGAACGGTAAAGACTAAATCACTATTTTAATATGGCAATGACGTTAATTGTTTTTTGTCAGTCGTTTTTGTATTTTTTCATCTGTAAACACTGCTAGGATAAAATCACAACAAGGAAAAGTGTAATGTCTAAACTTGGCCGGGTATCAAAATCTGTTGAGCTGTTTAGCCGTGAAAACTACAATAGAAGAGACAAAGATTTAAAATACAAGCTGATAGTTTAACGACTGATAAAAACAATTAAAAACACTGGATTTCTGGAAGCCTGATGAAATAAATTTCATGCCAAATTATAAAATTGGTTTTTGTTATTTTAATCAACCAATCTCAATGCGGTAACATGACATTTGACAGCAGATTTATGCGTATTTTTAACATTTGAACTGATTTAAGTGACGCCTAATTTTACTGAAGTCGGAAAAAAAGGTTTCAGTGCGCAAAAGAGATAAAGCTATACACGACGTATAGCTCTATCCCTTTCTAGCATTTCAAGAATGCCAATTATTATAAAGGCTTTCAGAAATTGGTGTATACACTTCTTTATCATTCTTGGTACACTAGATCGAATTATTTTAAACTCTATGAACAACTATTTACAGTTGAAATTCACTTATAAAGGGTTTTATCATGGTATGTACCAAGGGTGTTAGAGAAGAAATAAATTGATGATAAAAAGAAAACGCACTGAGTGGAAAAACTATAAGTAATGTTAAATTAGTATGTTTTGTTATGTTATGGTTGTATGTTAGTGTGATTTGTTAATTTGTGAATGTTAAGATATAGTTTAGTTAACAATGGAGGTGGTATGCGAGAGATATGAATTGGTTTAAAAAGAGAGATCATACTATAATAGTTGAAATACATGCGCCAGTATTACTCACACAAAAGTATGCAAATATCTTGCAAGCTATAACTTGTACAAGGATCTTCTTGTGCGTGGCCAAAATTGGGACTAATACCGCTAACTTGGTTTATAAATAACTTTCACAAAAATGAAACAACAACAGGCGGTTGTTAAAAGTCATTCGAGCGTCTTTAAGATCGTTCAATCACTGTTTAGTGCAGTACAGTAAAACGGTGTGAATCGAGACAAAACATTGAAAATGAATTCGATGTGGAATTCATATGGTATGTTGACAGCAAGGTCTCTAAATAATTAAGTAAAAACAGAGTACCTACGTAGGTAACGTTTCATATGAATTCAACGTTGAAATCCCTTTGAAGTTTAGTCCCGATTCACCCCTGGGTCTCAACTACCACACAACTTTTGTCAGTGTCCTGTCAAAGTTCTTTTACGTCTGACTGCACAACCCAACAATAACCTTATCTCAATAAGAATAAAGCTCGAAAGCAAGATCACCGTTATTTTGACAGTGTGGCCCAATCAGAAGTAAACTAACTATGAAAAGAGATAGTAAACATTTGTGAAAGTAACGGTGGAAATTGAATTGAAAAAACAAAATGGCGGCGATAGTTCCAATAAAGGTGATGCGCAAAAGAACCATCCACACAATATTCTTGCATATTTTCTTGTATGTTACTCGCATTTATATTCTCTACTTTTTTTAACGGGACTGACTGGTCAAAGATACATTAAATGGAAGGGTTGTTCTGTCCCAACGTTCAAAAATATTCAGGAGAAAATAATGTTCCTCGCATACTACATTTGAATTTTATGCATATTACTAATTAAGATACCTAATTGAAATATTGATTTGTACAAAATCTACGGTTTTTTATAGTCTGATTTACGTGTTTTGATTCTTTTTTTTTACATGGCAACATGCAATTTTGCAATGGTGAACATCATAAAATCATGTTTTGCTTTTAGTTAGATTACCGAATCATCATCTGCCTAGCCTTTTCCCAACTATGTTGGGGTCGGCTTCCAGTCTAACCGGATGCAGCTGAATACCAGTACTTTACATGGAGCGACCGCCTATCTCACCTCCACAACCCAGTTAGTACTGGGTAATACGATACCCCTTGGTAAGACTGGTTATCTGACTTTCGGGTCACTGACTACCTATTACGACTGTCAAAGATCTACAATTGACAGCCGGGAAAAACGACTTAACGTGTTTTCCGAGGCACGCAGGAAACTTGGTATGTGTCACCCATCTACGGATTAACCCAGGCAAGCGCGGCTTTACCTGACGATCGACCCGAGCGGCTGTTATAATATTGTATGTAAAATCGAAAATTATTGTTCGAAAAAGATCTTTGTAAATTATTTACAGCAAAATGTATTTGGTAATGTTGCCATGTTTAGAATATCAAACTTTTTTTTTATATTAAAAGAAAATTGTCTAATGCTTTTTCATTTGTCAGGATTTTAATTAATTTTATATTTTATTTTAACTGAACAAAATGCGTAATTAATACTACATGAACACTATTTTTAAGCGAATTTACTAAATTTTAAGTCACTATATTATTGCACACAATGAAATAATATATATTTTTCACTGTATTTCGATTGGAGAAAATTGCACTGTAAAATAATTTTAAAGACTAATGCAAATACATATATCTATTATAAGGTTTCCCAGCGCTGGACGTAAGCTTCTCCTAAATTCAGAAATTTGTTGACTAACACAGTTATACCTATGAAGAACAACTAAATGAGGAGATCCTAATTACCGTTTTCGTTTACATTAAGCGATCCTTAAATGAATGCTTAAAGTACCCAAAGCGCATTGTAAAACTCAATGAGAAACTCAAACGGTGCAATCATGATTAGGCATCCGTTTAGTTTTCGCCTTGTGAATGAAAACGGGCATATGGATGACAAGCCTATGCCTAACTCTTCGGAAAATATATGAGTGTGTATGTTTTATAGTGCAAGTATTACCAGTCGAAAAAAATAGTCCTAGCAAAATGTACTAAGTATGGAAATCACTATAGAAAAAAAACAACTTGTTTGAGTATAAAAGCGTATTAGAATAAATTCGCCTGTATTTAATGAACGTTAAATTATCCGCTGTATTATAATTTATACAATAAAGATCATGACATTGGTTATTTATACGTTTTATTTTTTACGTAGCAACATTCATCTCAATTTCAAACTGGCAACACCTACGGAGTTTTTCTGCAAACATATACCTTTATAGCGAACTACAGTAGCGTTCACCCGAAAATAAACCTTGTTTCTATTAACTTTATGTGCATATTCCTACAAGCGACTGTCACCATGCTCTATCATCAACATCTGCCTAGACTTTTCCCAACTATGTTGGGGTCGGCTTCCAGTCTAACCGGATGCAGCTGAATAGTAGCATTTTACACGGAGCGACTGCCTATCTGACCTCCATATTCCAGTTAATACTGGGTAATACGATACCCCTTGTTAAGACTGGTTATAAGACGTTCGGGCCACTGACTACCTGCAACGATTGTCACAGATCTACAAATGACAGCCGGGACCAACGGCTTAATGTGCTTTTCGAGGCACGGAGGAAACTCGGTATGTAATAGGTGGTCACCCATCCACGGACCAACCTAGGTAAGCGCGGCATAACCTGAAGATCGACCCGAGCGGCTGTTATTATCAAGCCACGACCTCCGATTAATAAATTATGTTATAAAAGTTAGGTTAAATTTTGTATGAAAGTCAAAATTCGCTTTATAGACCATATAGAAACGAGAATAGGATGCTCTAGCGATCACAAGCGACTGCCAAACATGAGGTACTAGGATCGATTCCCACGAAGGGCAAAGCGTTATTATTAGGGTTCCGTAGCCAAATGAAACTTTTATAGATTCGCCCTGTCTGTCCATATGTCACACCGATTTCACTCCGAAACTGTTGGCACCACAGAGTTGAAATTTGGAGAGTAGTTGTCTTCTATGAACCGCTACACAAAAATATTATGAACTAATTATAAAAAAAAAGGAGTGGCTCTCTACAGCCATACATGATACTGAGGGATGAAAAACAATTTTAAGCTATATATTGGGGGTTAAAGTATGAAATTTCCGATTCCGTCTAGGGCGAACGGAGGGTTATGTCGGACTCTAACGGACTAAAAACCCACTGTTCCTACTACTACCATGTGCCGGGGGCCCGGGAGATACCAGTACATTCGCGCGCACCCCCGACTGGTATCAGCCCGCCATTCTAGGCGGACCTCATCACCAAGTGCGGCCTATTTATCGACCGCACGTTCTCCATAAAAGCGCGCATATATCACTGCGCGCCAACTCTTTGGGCCTGGCTGGTCGGGCGACTACTCAGCCCTCAGTTCGCCGCCCGCAAGCCCCTCCTTATGGTAGCTCGCTGACCTAACCCAACTCGCTGACCTAACCCAACTAGTTGACATAACCTAACTCGCTGATCTAACCATGCTAACTGTCCTAAAATAACATGGTTATCTCTAATAACTCACTGAGCTAACATAACTCAATGATATAACCTAACTCGCTGACCTAACCTAACGTCAGGGAGTTAGCTTAGATCAGTGAGTTATAAGAGATTAGCATGTTAGGTTAGGACGGTGGGCATGGTTAGGTCAGCGAGTTAGGTTAGGTCAGCTAGTTAGGTTAGGTCAGCGAGTTAGGTTAGGTCAGCGAGTTGCACGTGTTAGGTTGCACGGGTGGTGGCGATCGCCGCCACCCAAAGCACGGGTGGTGGCGATCGCCGCCACCCAAATGGAGGACAGATTTCGGGACCTCTTCAGCGCGTGTTTTACGGCTGGGAGGTTCCCGAAACTGTGGAAGGAGGGGCAGCTGTGCCTGCTCCGAAAGGAGGGTCGCCCGGTGGACTCCCCCTCGGCATACCGGCCCATCGTTCTGCTCGATGAGGTCGGTAAACTGTTCGAGGGGATCGTCGCCGGGAGGCTGGAGAGCCACCTGCGGGGGGTAGGGCCGGATCTGTCGGACGCCCAATTCGGTTTCCGTCGTGGGCGTTCGACGATCGACGCGCTGGCCCTACTCAAGGGCCAGGTGAAGGAGGCGGTGGAGGCGGGGGACGGAGTGCTGGCGGTGTCATTCGACATTGCCAACGCCTTCAACTCCGTCCCCCACTCGACGATATTGGAGGCGCTCCGGTATCACGGAGTGCCCCAATACCTGCGGGACCTCCTGGCCGACTACTTGGAGGGCCGAGAGGTCCTCCTCGTGGACAAGTCGGCCACGGTGAGGCGGTACGGCGCAGAGTCCGGTGTTCCACAGGGGTCGGTGCTAGGCCCCCCCTTGTGGAACATCGGGTTCAACTGGCTGCTGCGGGGTGCCCTCCTCCCGGGCACGAGTGTAATCTGCTACGCGGACGACACTCTGCTCACTGCCCGGGGGAGGAACTTTGCCGACGCGGCCATTCTGGCCTCGGCTGGCGGGTCCTTGGTGGCAGAAAGGATCCGCCGCCTGGGATTGAGGGTGGCGCTGCACAAAACGGAGGCCGTGTTCTTTCGCGGTCCCCGGCAGCGCTGCCCTGCCGACGCCCACATCGTCGTGGAGGGCGTCCGTATAGGGGTCCAGCCCCAGATGAAATATCTGGGACTGGTGCTGGACGATAGGTGGCGCTTCGGCCCGCATTTCAGCGGGCTGTCGACGCGCCTGCTGAAGGCCGCGGACGCCCTCTCATGGCTCCTCCCAAACCTGGGGGGACCAAAGGCAGAGTGCCGGCGCCTCTATGCCGGCATTTTGCGGAGCATGGCCCTCTACGGGGCTCCCATCTGGGCGGACTCCCTCCATAGGAGGGAGAATGCTACCGCCATCCGCAGGCCCCAGCGGGCTATTGCACAGCGGGTGGCGAGGGCCTACCGCTCAGTGGGCTTTTCGGCGGCGTGCGCTCTGGCCGGCACCCCTCCTTGGGAGCTGGAGGCGTGGGTGCTCGCCAGAGTGTACGAGTGGACGGCGCGCCGAAAGGCGCTCGGGGAGCGCCCCACGGGCGAAGAGCGGGAGGCGGTGCGGCGAGAGGCGAAGGACGCCATCGTCCTCCATTGGACGGAGGACCTCGCCAGCGCCGCCTTTGGCCGCCGGACGTTGGACGCGCTTGGTCCGGTCCTGAAGGGCTGGCTCGAGCGGTCCCACGGTTTCCTCTCTTTCCGTCTGGTGCAGGTGTTATCCGGACATGGCTGTTTCGGATCGCACCTGCACCGGATCGGGAGGGAAGAGACCCCGGCGTGCCACGACTGCGGCGCGGCGGAGGACACGGCGCAGCACACCCTCGAGGTGTGCCCGGCGTGGTCCGAGCTGCGCCGCGGTCTGACCGCGGTGGTCGGACCGGACCTCTCGCTTCCCGGCGTGGTCGACGCCATGCTGGGGAGTGAGGAAGCCTGGTCGGCGGTAGCCTCCTTTTGCGAGGACGTGATGTCGCAAAAGGAGGAGGCGGAGCGCGCGCGGGAGGACGACCCTCTCGCTGCGCCGCTCCGCAGACGAAGGAGGGGGAGAAGGCGTCGTGCCCTCCCTCCTCATGGTGACGGGCGGGCGACAGGCGCGGGGGTGCCTTCGCCCGCATTGCACCCGTCACCTTCGTCGGTCATTCCCGACCCCCCCACACCCGTGAGGGTGTGAGGGGTGTGTGCCTTGTAATCGTCGGCGGAGGACTGGAAGTAAAGGCTGTGCCGGTTTCCCAGTCCCCCGCCACTCTGACGAAGCGGGAATGCGCTGGGTCGTTTTAGTGGGTATACCGGGTCCGCCCGGGGAGTCCCACATACCCCTCCCGTCCCCCGACGGGAGGATATGCGTAATGCATTTTTTCCCAGCGTAAAAAAAAAAAAAAAAAAAAAAAAAAAAAAAGGTCAGCGAGTTAGGTTAGGTCAGCGAGTTAAGTAAGGTTAGCGAGTTAGGTTAGGTCAGCGAGTTAAGTAAGGTTAGCGAGTTAGGTAAGGTCAGCGAGTTAGGTTAGGTCAGCGAGTTAGGTTAGGTCAATGAGTTAGGTTAGGTCAGCGAGTTATTAGAGATTAGCATGTTAGGTTAGGACGTTAAGCATGGTTAGGTCAGCGAGTTAGGTTAGGTCAGCTAGTTAGGTTAGGTCAGCTAGTTAGGTTAGGTCAGCTAGTTAGGTTAGGTCAGCGAGTTAGGTTAGGTCAGTGAGTTAGGTTAGGTTAGGTTAGGTCAGCGAGTTAGGTAAGGTCAGCGACTTAGATTAGGTCAGCGAGTTAGGTTAGGTCAGTGAGTTAGGTTAGGTCAGCGAGTTAGGTTAGGTCAGAGAGTTAGGTTAATACAGTGAGTTAGGTTAGGTCAGCGAGTTAGGTTAGGTCAGCGAGTTAGGTTAGGTCAGAGAGTTAGGTTAATACAGTGAGTTAGGTTAGGTCAGCGAGTTAGGTTAGGTCAGCGAGTTAGGTTAGGTCAGCGAGTTAGGTTAGGTCAGCGAGTTAGGTTAGGTCAGCGAGTTAGGTTAGGACAGTGAGTTAGGTTAGGTCAGCGAGTTAGGTTAGGTCAGCGAGTTAGGTTAGGTCAGCGAGTTAGGTTAGGTCAGCGAGTTAGGTAAGGTCAGCGAGTTAGGTTAGGTCAGCGAGTTAGGTTAGGTCAGTGAGTTAGGTAAGGTTAGCGAGTTAGGTAAGGTCAGCGAGTTAGGTTAGGTCAGCGAGTTAGGTTAGGTCAATGAGTTAGGTTAGGTCAGCGAGTTAGGTTAGGTCAGCGAGTTATTAGAGATTAGCATGTTAGGTTAGGACGTTAAGCATGGTTAGGTCAGCGAGTTAGGTTAGGTCAGCTAGTTAGGTTAGGTCAGCTAGTTAGGTTAGGTCAGCGAGTTAGGTTAGGTCAGCGAGTTAGGTTAGGTCAGTGAGTTAGGTTAGGTCAGCGAGTTAGGTTAGGTCAGCGAGGGGGTGGCGAACGAGACGTCCACCACCGACCCGCCCTGTTGCCGCACACACGTGTGGACCGCCCCCCTGTTGAGGAGGGACACACCGCACGAGGCCGCCCAAAACTCGACGGCGCGTCCCCGGACGTTGCACCGCTATCTCTCCCCACGCGGCGGCCACGTATCCCGGTCCCCTCTCTAAGAGCGAGAGGGGAGGGGAGTCTGTGGAAGACCGCGCCACCAACGCCACCAAGCCGTTCCGGTCGCCTAGCCAACGGCCAGGGACCGAGTAGGGTTCGGCAACCACCGCCAAGTCCACCAACCACTCAGCCATGGTCTGCATCAGCAGATCCCCTCACACACTACCCTAACACACTACACTAACCTAACTCACTGATCTAAGCTAACTCCCTGACGTAACTTAACCTAACCTAACTCGCTGACCAAAACTAATTCGCTGAGCTAACCTAACTTACTGAGCTAACCTAACTCGCTGACCTAACCTAAGTCGCTGTCCTAACCTAACTCACTGTATTAACCTAACTCACTGACCACCTAACATGCAAATCTCTAATAACTCACTGAGCTAACATAACTCACTGAGCTAACCTAACTTACTGAGCTAACCTAACTCGCTGAGCTAACCTAACTCGTTGACCTAACCTAACTCGCTGACCTAACCTAACTCGCTGACCTAACCTAACTCGCTGACCTAACCTAACTTGCTGACCTAACCTAACTCGCTGACCTAACCTAACTTGCTGACCTAACCAAACTCGCTGACCTAACCTAACTTACTGAGCTAACCTAACTCGCTGACCTAACCTAACTCGCTGACCTAACCTAACTTACTGAGCTAACCTAACTCGCTGACCTAACCTAACTCGCTAACCTAACCTAACTCTCTGACCTAACCTAACTCGCTCGCGCAGGGTCCACTCACTGAGCGTCAAAGGTTACACAGGAGCGCAAATACCGAGCACTGCCCAAAACACCCTATTCCTGGTTGATACGCAAGAGGAGAAACCTTCTCTCATCAGCCAGGGATTTGGGTCCGGCGAAGGGTCGCGCACGTTAACCATCCACGAGGCTCAGGGTTTGACCTACGACGAAGTCCAGGAGGCTCCAAATTCACGACAGCATCTCCCACGCGGTCGTGGCGGTGTCGAGACATACAGTCAGTTGCGTCTATTAGACTGACGACGCCGATGACGCCACTGGCCGCTTTGCAAAGAGAGCGATGGATGCGCCTACTAAAGTGATCGTCGAGTACAACTTGAAGACGGCCATGCAGCATCGAGACGCAGTCGTTTTAGAAGCTTTGCTCAGGCTGGCGAAGTCCCTGGTCAGAAAACCAACCTAAATACCACCTAGCAAGTCCCCGTCCAAACCTCAGAAATTAAACTGTAACAATCACCTCGTCTGTATTCCCTGTAAAATAATTAAAATAAAACAGATATTGTAAAACTGCATGACAGAGTGAGTCTGTCACACTCACGTAAAAGCTCTGCCGATGGTGGCGCTGTACAACCGGTCGTTAAGTATCTCTTCCCTGGCTCGAGTCCTCGCCTCGCCGACGGCCAGCCACAGAGCCTCCTTCGCCGCGCGGTATAACTTGCTGACCTAACCTAACTCGCTGACCTAACTTAACTCACTGAGCTAGACTATCTCGCTGACCTTTTTTTTTTTTTTTTTTTTTTTTTTTATTTTTTTTTTTTTTTTACGCTGGGAAAAAATGCGTTACGCATGCCCACCCGTCGGGGGACGGGAGGGGTATGTGGGACTCCCCGGGCGGACCCGGTATACCCACTAAAACGACCCAGCGCATTCCCGCTTCGTCAGAGTGGCGGGGGACTGGGAAACCGGCACAGCCTTTACTTCCAGTCCTCCGCCGACGATTACAAGGCACACACCCCTCACACCCTCACGGGTGTGGGGGGTCGGGAATGACCGACGAAGGTGACGGGTGCAATGCGGGCGAAGGCACCCCCGCGCCTGTCGCCCGCCCGTCACCATGAGGAGGGAGGGCACGACGCCTTCTCCCCCTTCTTCGTCTGCGGAGCGGCGCAGCGAGAGGGTCGTCCTCCCGCTCGCGCTCCGCCTCCTCCTTTTGCGACATCACGTCCTCGCAAAAGGAGGCTACCGCCGACCAGGCCTCCTCACTCCCCAGCATGGCGTCGACCACGCCGGGAAGCGAGAGGTCCGGTCCGACCACCGCGGTCAGACCGCGGCGCAGCTCGGACCACGCCGGGCACACCTCGAGGGTGTGCTGCGCCGTGTCCTCCGCCGCGCCGCAGTCGTGGCACGCCGGGGTCTCCTCCCTCCCGATCCGGTGCAGGTGCGATCCGAAACAGCCATGTCCGGATAACACCTGCACCAGACGGAAAGAGAGGAAACCGTGGGACCGCTCGAGCCAGCCCTTCAGGACCGGACCGAGCGCGTCCAACGTCCGGCGGCCAAAGGCGGCGCTGGCGAGGTCCTCCGTCCAATGGAGGACGATGGCGTCCTTCGCCTCTCGCCGCACCGCCTCCCGCTCTTCGCCCGTGGGGCGCTCCCCGAGCGCCTTTCGGCGCGCCGTCCACTCGTACACTCTGGCGAGCACCCACGCCTCGAGCTCCCAAGGAGGGGTGCCGGCCAGAGCGCACGCCGCCGAAAAGCCCACTGAGCGGTAGGCCCTCGCCACCCGCTGTGCAATAGCCCGCTGGGGCCTGCGGATGGCGGTGGCATTCTCCCTCCTATGGAGGGAGTCCGCCCAGATGGGAGCCCCGTAAAGGGCCATACTCCGCAAAATGCCGGCATAGAGGCGCCGGCACTTTGCTTTGGGCCCCCCCAGGTTTGGGAGGAGCCATGAGAGGGCGTCCGCGGCCTTCAACAAGCGCGTCGACAGCCCGCTGAAATGCGGGCCGAAGCGCCAGCTGTCGTCCAGCACCAGCCCCAGATATTTCATCTGGGGCTGAACCCCTATACGGACGCCCTCCACGACGATGTGGGCGTCGGCAGGGCAGCGCTGCCGGGGACCGCGAAAGAACACGGCCTCCGTTTTGTGCAGCGCCACCCTCAATCCCAGGCGGCGGATCCTTTCTGCCACCAAGGACCCGCCAGCCGAGGCCAGAATGGCCGCGTCGGCAAAGTTCCTCCCCCGGGCAGTGAGCAGAGTGTCATCCGCGTAGCAGATGACACTCGTGCCCGGGAGGAGGGCACCCCGCAGCAGCCAGTTGAACCCGATGTTCCACAAGGGGGGGCCTAGTACCGACCCCTGCGGAACACCGGACTCTGCGCCGTACCGCCTCACCGTGACCGATTTGTCCACGAGGAGGACCTCTCGGCCCTCCAAGTAGTCGGCCAGGAGGCTCCGCAGATATTGGGGCACTCCGTGATACCGGAGCGCCTCCAATATCGTCGAGTGGGGGACGGAGTTGAAGGCGTTGGCAATGTCGAATGACACCGCCAGCACTCCGTCCCCCGCCTCCACCGCCTCCTTCACCTGGCCCTTAAGTAGGGCCAGCGCGTCGATCGTCGAACGCCCACGACGGAACCCGAATTGGGCGTCCGACAGATCCGGCCCTACCCCCCGCAGGTGGCTCTCCAGCCTCCCGGCGACGATCCCCTCGAACAGTTTACCGACCTCATCGAGCAGAACGATGGGCCGGTATGCCGAGGGGGAGTCCACCGGGCGACCCTCCTTTCGGAGCAGGCAAAGCTGTCCTTCCACAGTTTCGGGAACCTCCCAGCCGTAAAACACGCGCTGAAGAGGTCCCGAAACCTGTCCTCCATTTGGGTGGCGGCGATCGCCACCACCCGTACCTAACTCGTGACCTAACCTAACTCGCTGATCTAACCTAACTTGCTAACCTCACATAACTCCCTGACCTTACCTAACTCGCTGAACTAACCTAACTCGCTAACCTAACCTAACCTGCTAACCTGTCATAACTCACTGAGCTAACCTCACTCGCTGACTTAACCTGTGAATGATAGCTTTCTAGTACATGGTACTCACACAATATAGGCTATGCGACTATATAACACTAAAAAGATTGAATTTATACAATGCAAAGACAGTTGAATAATCTGCAGCCCCAACAATAGTATTTAATGCTATTAATTTAAGCGCCCCTGTCCTTGAGCCAAGCATTATTATCAGCGATATAATCGCCCAACTTGTAATATGCTTGCTGACACCGTGTGCGTTTAATGCATGTTTTAAATTTCGTCTCATTAAGTTCAAGAATACTTTGTGGAATTTTTTAGTACCCCATGAAAGAGTAGTCCACTTTAGTGAGTCTAAAGCCTGGCTGAACTAATTGGTCCCTATTTCTAGTATTTTAATTGTGTCTGCCACCTCTTTTTTTAAAAAGATGCAGATTTTTCTAACGTACATTATGTTTTCTTAAATGTATTGGCTATGTTCCGTCATAATGCTAATGTCCTTAAACAGTTCCTTTAGAGAATCGCGCCTACGGAGACCGTATATGGCTCTGATGGCTCTTTTTTTGCAGAATAAAAATAGACTCGATGTCAAAACCCCATTGTAGCCTCGAATCCAGCGTAATCCCCAGGAAAACCGTTTTATCGACGAAATCTAGTTTCTCTTTATTCAATACTATCTCATAATCATTACTTTTAGCATTCGGTAAAACAAAACTAATGCATTTAGTCTTTTTTTTATTTAATACTAAATTGTTTGCTGTGAACCAATATGGACCTGAAGTAGGGCATCATTCACGTCATCTAGATTTTGGGCCCGTCTACTTATCTTAAAAATTAGCGAAGTGTCATCAGCAAATAACAACATATTCTTAAGTTGGTTTTTCAATAAAAAGGGTAGATCATTTATATATCCTAGAAAGAGGAAAGGACCCAATATTGAGCCTTGCGGAACCCTTTAAACCCTGTGAATTAACTCCATTTGTTTGAACTTGCTGTTGGTTGTCACTCAAATAAGATTTTACCGAACCAAGTGCAAGTTTACCTAGTCCATAATGCTCTAGTTTCAAAAGTAATGTATCGTGATTAACGCAATCAAATGCTTTGGAGAGGTCACAAAATATTCCAATGGCGTCTTGGGACTAAATATGTGCTTTAATAAGGTTACACCGGCGTCAGCCGTATAAGGTCCCTTGGTGAAACCATACTGTTGATCGTGTAAAATTTTGTTTGTGTTAAATGATTGAGCGTTTGATTAAGCATTACCTTTTCAAACACCTTGCTAAAAACTGGCAACACGGATACAGGTCTATAATTATTAGTATCTTTACTGTCCCCGGATTTGAAAAGAGGTATGACTTTACTGTATTTCATTAAATCAGGGAAAACTCCTTGGTCCACACATAAATTAAAAATTAAAGCTAAGTATGGTGCTATTGTCTCAACTATGGATGTACAGACTTTGATAGACATTCCCCATAGTTCTTCGGTCAGTTTGATTTAAATTTGCCGCAAAGCTTTAATAACTGTCATAGGGTTTATGTGTTTAAATTTAAATTCAGCAGGGCAGCCAGACACGTTCGCCTTTAATAAAGCCATTGAGACTTCAGGTGAGGAATTTAGAGCCTCCGTAGTTTTGAACGGTATATCGGTAAAGAAATTTACAAATTCTTGAGCTACTTCCTGGTTTGAGTTTTTAGGACCACATGCTGTATCTAATGTATAGCTTGAGTTACGTATTTTTTTCTGTTAGTCTCATTATTTATGACTTTCCAAACGGTCTTTATTTTATTTTCTGCTGTTTTGATCTTTTTGCTAATATGTGTAAGGCTTTAGCAACCTTATATGTAATGGTATACGAGTATAACCTTGCATTTCTAAAAATCTTTGTATAATTAGCAACATACTTGTTAAAAGTTTCAGTGTTTATGTAAGGCTTAAGGCCATACAGCTCAAATAGTTTTCCTCTACTTTTACTTATACCTCTAGTTGCCCAATCACTAAATATAAATTTAGGGCAAATGGTTTTTATCTTCTTTTCAAATTTTTTATAGAACTCTGAAATTATCGTACAATTAATTTACATTAATATCGTCCATAGGATGGCTCTTAACACTTAACTTGTTCAGTAGGGAATTATTATATCTGTTTAATTTACTAGTAGGTCTAAATTCAATCTGAACTTTCTGCAATGGTGTGTTACACCTAAATGTTACCGTTTGGCCGCTATGATCAGACGGCAGACAACTTACTATGGCTTTATCTAAGTAATCACAATCGCAAAAAATATTATCTATACAAGTCGCAGAAGATGAAGTGACTCTAGTAGGTTTTATAAAAATGTTGGACAAAACAAATGACTTAAAAAGATTTAATAACCTACAGTTATTCGAATTTACTTCTAAAATATTGATATTAAAATCACCACAAATAATTGCAGATTTATTATTGGCTGCAAGTTTTGACAGGACATCTGCCATTATTGATTCAAATAATGTAAAGTTTTGATAGTTTGGAGGTCTGTACACGCACACAATTACATGCTTATCTAACTCAACACAGGACAGTTCGACGCAATGTTCAACCGAGAGACCTACTATGTATGTCATTACGTTGATTGAATTTAAAACATTTTTTTATTAATATTAGGGAACCTCCACGCAGCATAGATTTACGGTTAAAACAGCTGTCACTTTACACCTCGATTCTCAACGTGGGCAAGTAAAATTTGCCGGCGGGATATTCACCCATTGGCAAGCCCAATAAGCCCAATTCCCAAACAAAGTCCAAATCCTCACTATCGGCATCAGCGCCCCCGAAAATCACGAAAACTTCATCTTGAATTTTATTTGAGTATCACCTTACCAATCAACATCGGCAAGTTCCTTACATCGTAAGTCGTATTACATCGGGTTGTGGCTGTTTGAAATAGGCTCAGAACGCGTTGTGACATTTCTTCATTGCCAGAACGTGTTGTGGTCGTAAATTAAAACAGCCATAACCCGAATTTCGCTTCGTGGTCGTTTTGTGTTTGCCACATCGCGATGTGGTCGTTTTTAAAACTGCCATGGCGCGAATTTCGCTTATTGGTCGTTTTGAATTTGCCATTTCGCGATGTAGACGTGTTTTCGCTCAATGAGCGTTTTCGGCTTTTGAGCCTAACATACACACAAGAGAGACCATAAGGAATCATCATGTCATAAGTTAGAGTACAAAGGCACAGATTATTTCAAAAGAAATTATGATATTTAGTTCAAGACTAGCTGACCCCGCGCAACTTCGTCTGCGTTACATTTTTGATTAATGCTCAGTCGCAGCGTGATATTATATGGCCTTCCTCGATAAATGGGCTATCCAACACTAAAAGAATGTTTCAATTGGAACCAGTTGTTCCTGAGATTAGCGCGTTCAACCAAACAAACAAACGAACTCCTCAGCTTTATAATTATAAATAGTATAGATATGAAACCAAATACTTTTACAACAACAATTTAACTTTATTTAGACGGTAGACCACATTTTTAGACAAATATAAAATAAAATAAATATCGCTGGACATTACACACAGCGCCATCTAGTGCCACACTAAGCAACGAAACTTGTGTCGTGGACACCAGATAGTTGATATACTACATAGATACTTTTTGTTTGTAAATACATTCTCATTATACATATAAACATCCATGACTCGGAAACAATGCAGGAAACATGTCCATGCTCATCACACAAACACTTGCACCTACCGGGATTCGAACCCGGAACCCTATGAACGTAAGGCAGCCTCACTACCGCTGCGCTATTCTATAAATATATAATTATACATATTCCAACAAAAATATACCAAATATGAAACCTAATACTTTTATAACACGAAACGAAGGACATCTCAGAGCCAACATCAATGCAGTTTACCCGGCGAGGGTCGTTCTTTCACGGAAAATCTTAACACCGCGATTCAGAAATTGGCGTCAAATGAACAACGCCATCTATCGAGCACGGAGTTAAACTGCAAAAATTTAATGCATGGAAAGCGACCGAACAAACAATATACGCTATGATGATTTTCAAAGCAGCGCCATCTAAAGTACCTTTTGCTATCATAACTTTTTGAAAAACCCGATAAGTCGATTTAAAGTTATCTTGTGAGCACTTCATCTTTATTCATTAGTACCAGTTTGATTCAATAAGTTCCTCTTGAACACAATAAATTCATATATCTCTTGATAGAGAGCACGGATTGCAATGAAACTAAAACTAATAATATTTGCTATCATAACTTTTTGAAAAACTAGAGCAGTCGATTTAAAAGTGACATTTATTCATTAGTACCATTTTAGTCCAATAGATGTCGTTGCATGTATCTTAAGTAATGATGATGATCGCTTCTTGAACACTTTAGATTATTAATTATCTTTTGATTAAGAGCACGGATTGCAATGAAACAAAAACTAATACTTTCTCTAAGTTACGCACAATACTTATGCATTAAAAATAACCACATTGGTTTTATATTTAATTTTCACGTGATACTTAAACAAACAAACATAGCCGAAGACTCAGACTGCAGACAAACAGACAAAAATTCTAAAAATAGTAGAAATGGGTTCTGTTTGTTATCCTTTAACACCCCTACTATTTTATT
Organism: Standfussiana lucernea; assembly: GCA_964057025.1. Lineage (NCBI taxonomy): Eukaryota > Metazoa > Arthropoda > Insecta > Lepidoptera > Noctuidae > Standfussiana > Standfussiana lucernea. The sequence goes on from OZ059812.1 coordinate 4,010,644, forward strand.
TCTAAATATTTTCAATGTACAGAAACGCCACGTCTACAGATTTATTATATGTATGTATTTATATAGATAGATATAAAAGAATATAGATATAGAAGATATAGATATAGATATGTAGATAGTAGAAGATAGATATAGATAATTATGCAAGACTTGATTATACCCAAAACACCACCCTATTTTATTTCACTAACCGATTGTGTAGGTGATCTAGATCATAGGTTCCCAACGGGGGCGGTACCGCCCCCTATTGGGTGCTGGAGCTTTTCATGGGGGCGGTAGCGGGTCCAAAGGCGGCCAAACAAATTGGGGGCGTTATGAAATATCTCTTTTTTCATGAAAAAACATTTTATCTAGCCGTCTAAAATGTTTATCTTAAAACTATTTTATAAAAGGGGGCGTTGGAATTGTTTTCCTTGTATAGGGGGCGGTAGTCCATAAAAGGTTGGGAACCTATGATCTAGATTTAATAGTGGGAACAAGTATAGTGACAAATCAAGGGAAATTCCTTTTTTTAATTACCGCTATAACAAAATCAAAAATTTACACTTCCTTTGATTCACAAAAACTATTCCTTTGCAGTATTTGATCCATAAATCAGCGACATTATCGCTCAGTGTAATATTACAGGACGTTTTTTGTCATCTGGCAACAGAACCCTAAAATGATGAGCCGAAATCACCAAAGAAAACCACCTAAAAACCATTTTATTTGTGTGTTGGTGTGGAATGTGGACCACAATGCGACGGCACATGCACGACGATACCGAAGGTAGTTTTACAAAAAATATTTATTTACAAAATGGCGGCTGCGCTGACAACGAAGTTACCTGAACTAAATGTTTGGAGGATACGAACATTTTTTTCTTAAAATAAAAGCCCCACTTCAGTTTATTTAAACAATGGTAGCCAATTGAAAAGATGGAATGAGCAAAATTTTTTGTTTTCCATCGAAACGGATAATTTCAGCCTGTAAGGAAATATTATCTTAGCTACAAAACTATTGTCTATAGTTTTCCGTTTTAAAGTGATTTGATAAATAACACTGTTAAATCTTTTAAACAGAACCCCGAGGCTACAATTAAACATTAATTAACCATTAAAATTAATTTATAATTATAGCTCACAAAATAAAATCATTTAGATATTACTTCTGAGAAAATTATACAACCAACATCGGTACAAATGATACATCGTGGAAAGAAACGTAACATATAGAACAATCTAGTCTATGATTTGACAAGTAACCTCCAGCGTCATTTCTGTACTTTTACAATAAATTACTTAAAACATCAGTTTTGCAACAGTATTTTGGATCCAATATTATTTTTTATATTTTATTTTATTATTTGTAATAAACAATTACAATATTTGTTAAAATATTATAAGAGTACAAAAATTGATGGAATCGGTCCCGCGTGTTTCCTTCCCGCGCACGTCGTACTAGGTGGAAGTTGGTCATGGTCGTCCGCCAAACGGAAAGCCGCCATGATGGCTTTCTGTAAAGTACGCTCAATATGTAAAGTTTCGTTATTGTTTTTCATTAATTGTGACTGAGTGCGTGCAAAAATTAATCATGGGAACGAACTAGAGTGTGCAAAGTTTAGTTTACGGTCCCTTGGGACCTCCTAGTGGAGCTATAAAGTGTTTTATAAGTGCATTTTTGTGTCGACGCTAGCGTGTTTTGTTCTGTCAACAAAATGTCGAAGCTCTCGTTTAGGGCGAGGGCCCTGGATGCGTCGAAACCAATGCCCATATACCTCGCCGAGGAGCTTCCGGATTTACCGGACTACTCGGCGATTAACCGTGCAGTACCTCAGATGCCTTCTGGAATGGAAAAAGAGGAGGAAAGCGTAAGTATTTTGCGCATTTAGATGTTAAGTCATCGGAAACTACTGTGTGTCGGCCATTACGTTATGTTTCCTATTCTCGCCGCTAGGGGCAGTACAATTTCGCAGGAAATTCTTTAATTTTGAAAACTATTTGATATTTGGCTTCTACCTGCACAGAAAAAAAATACGTGAATTCTTTTTCTGGGGGTAATAATTACATGACAACTAAATTATCGTCGTTCTTGAATACGAAAGTTATTGTCAAATTTTGGCGCGTTAATCGACCACATGGTAATTTTAACTTACTGTTACTTCGTAGCATACAAGTACAAATTTCTCAGTTATTTCTGTATGGATTTTGATGGAATTTTTATATATTCTTGGCGCAATTATGTAGATTTTATGTTGTAAAAATGATAGTAAAACGGCGGCTGGGTCATATGTTATTTGTTTACAAACAGTGGGTGCCGGCAAGCGCAACGTTTTAATTTACTATCGACACTTCATCATAATTGAAATGAAAACATTAATATTTATTGAATATTGAAGAGTAACCAACATTTTAAACGACTATTTTATAGTTATCGATCATTATTTGAAATTTTCCCGAAATTCTTATAACTTTACAGACAACAATATTTTATTTATTTTATTGATTGAGTTGATCATCCACAAAGATTTTAACACATTTACTAATAAAATAACTTCAACTTAACCTATTTGGTTCCCAATATTTCATGATTATCCTATTTTCTTTCCAATTACCATGACTTTATCTTAATTGAAGAAAATATAGTCAAACATGACTTTTTAAATTTGAATCAATGCAAATATTTTAGGCCTTATTAACTATTATTTACATCATGAAGATTTGTTGTGAACTGAAAAAAATGCTTATTTATATTAATGCTGGGATTTAAAAAAATCTGACACACTACTCCAATACTACTGAGGTCTAACTAATTGTAGTAGATTTTGGTTCTCTATATTCCAATTCTGAGACAAACATTTAGTATCTGATTTCTTACAAAGTATGTAGCCAGCAACTCAAAAGGCAGTAACTGAAAGGATTGTATGTTTCACATCACATTCCCCTGACAAACATTGTCTGTTTGTCAGGGGAATGTGATGTGAAACACATGTGACTAAAATATTGATGAAGACAAGATGGAGTGGTTATGAGAGGAATGATATGAAAGATAAAGAAGTGAAAGAATCGAAAATGTGTATTGTGTTAACCCCAAGTAACACGAGACAAGGCCAAGCTCAACTTATGGGTGTTGGATGCCTTTCTATACAAATCCAACCCGCACAGGACCAGCACAGTGGACTACAACAAATTCCCTCTCATACAGAGAAGGCCTGTGTTTCGGTAGTGGGAACATTATAGGCGGATTATGCTACTGGCAAAACATCCACTTCATACATGTTGAAATCTCATTTTACTCTTACTTTTCTCTTAGCTGAAATCTTCTTTCATCAGGTGGTCTAAATTATATATATATTATATGAGTTATGTTTCAATTTGTGAAATGGTCACAAAGTGACAATTCATAATATTAACTGTGTCTGTGACTATATTGAGAATTTTAAAGTGGCCATTTTAGGCCCACAGTCTACATGTTTTAATGTGACAATATTTCACCATTGGGAATGCCCAGTTAAGCTAACCAACCCAGGTACTCTCCGCAAGATTGTTAGTAACACCAAGGCAATGCTGGCCGTATATCATGATAGATCTGCTGGGATATGTCAAATTATCAATTCTCCCACCCATGTGTTAAAAACGCACCTTGGGTGTGGAGTTGTGGACACCAGCCAATTATACAATACAGTTACATACAGTCTGGGGCCATGGGGTCCGAGTGCTCCACTTCCTGTACCCAAAGGCTGGCTTTTACCTTGGGCAGAGACTAACCCCCATATCTATAAACAAGTCAAAGTGTTTACTTGAGTAAATGTCATTTTTAAGATAAATAAATATATTATGTAGTTTGGTAATTGGTTGAAGTTAGAACTGTAAAAAGTTAGAATTTTTAGCTTTGTTTTCTTTGACGGTTCATACTTCTTTTCAATTCTTGTCTATTGCATAAAAAAAAATTCACAAGTAATTGCTTAAGCTAAAGTCATTTCTTTAACTTGTAGATACGGGTGTAAGTGTTACAATACAATGTTGCAACGCCGCCAGTGTCTTGGCTTTTGTTGTTAGTTTATTAAATAAAGAAACATCTTACCTAAAAAAAGTTAGAACAACACACCTATTTGCCCTGAAGGGTTAGGCAGAGGTGACCTGTAGTACGCACAACTACAGTCACCAGTTATTTTATAAGTCCCATGTACTAGTAAGCTAAAACTACTATCATTTAAATGCTGTATAATGCTTTCTTTATTATTTTGCATTGCTAATTTTATATATTTATGTTCATGTTTGCATAATTTAGTTACTTAAATAGGGTAATAAATTATAATGTTTTTTTGTTCTGTATTTTTTTTTTATTTGATACCTGTCTAATTATAATTACTTATATTAACAAACACCTTTTTCCAATGGGGCTGGGCAGAAACTATAGAATGCAACCTGCTACAATCCTTACTTTCATACTCTTTTTGCCTTGTCAACATTCATGACATCTGATCATACACATGTCATCACGTGTAGCATGACCACCGTAGAAATGGGTTTTGTCGACTGAAGAATAGACAAATGATATCTTTCTACAATCTGTCATTTTGTCTATTCTTCCGACGACAAAACCAGTTTCTACTTTGGTCTTGCTACGCGTGCTGCTGCGAGATGTGTAATTATAACATAACATCACGCATTGTATTCCCCAAAGGGTTAGGCAGAGGTGCCTACCAAATACACCCAAATTTCGCCAGTTATGTTTAAGTCTCATGTAATAGGGGGTGAGCCTATTGCCATCAACCAGGCACAAATCCAGACTGCATGGCTGCTACCAAGTAATTCCTGATGGAAAACCCAAAAACACTTAGCCCAACCCGGAAAACAAACCCAGAACCTCATGCTCAGCAGTCGCGCTTGCGACCACTGGACTAGTGAGGTAGTCTGGGGTATGTGTAATTATACCTGCTATAAATTGTATTTATTACTTTGCTGAAATATATGTTACAGGCATGTTGGTAGTGACAGACTAATTAATATGTATGTTTTTCTTTTAAATTATTTCCTTACAATATACATATGTATAACAGTACATAGCCTGGATTTATAATAATTATTTTTCTTTTAAACTTTGGTAACTAACATTCCACATTTAAACTATAAGTAATTAAAGCCAGTACTTACCTTGTTTTATAACTACCTACTCCCCACATATTAGAGGTCATACATGTGTTGGTTATTTTTATTATGGTGACCTCATGGTAGTTAGCACAATATATTATGTACCAAACTCATTGTGTCACTGTCAAATATAGTTGAAGGTTTAGGGACATGTTTGAGTGGATTTTGTCTGTAACTTGCATAATTATTAGCCTAAATGTCTCGCTACTGAGACACAGGAGAGATGGAGTGTGTAATCCACCATGCAAGCACAGTGATGTTTAGTGGATGTCACATGTGGCTTACAGCTCATTGGATCACACAGAGTGGACGCCAGCACTGGACAAGGATAGTTTTATAACTTGAATAAAACTGATTCCCTTTGATGTTTTAATTACTACTCTCAAAGTTATTGCCTCCAATGATTTATGACTGTATAAATATGCATTCACTTTTTGTCGTAAAGGCAATTAAGGGTCAGTAGAATTTTCGATCGTTATACGAATTTACGCCGTATTTTATGCTCCTAAAGTTTATTTTGCAATTGTCGATGTAATCGTTTCGCCGTCACTTTGATGGCATTGAACCTAAGATATCATGTTGCTATCTTCGATCCGCCCACTGACCGTGGCTATGGTTTTATCTCCCCATGAAAAATATTTTTTGCAGCCCATCGACATACCTACGTAAGGGATATTTATTATGCGGCAATGGACGAAGCGTCGTATTTTCAAAGCAACCTCGTAAGTGTCACCGTATGTATTAGAGGCGCCATTAAATTTGACCCCGGATTTACTGTTACGTCATCGAAGTCTTAAATGCAATTTTAAGTTCATACGGTACTGCGAAACCCGCTTGTCTTTCATACCTATAGCAGGAAAAATAACTATAATAAACTGTTAAGGACGGTTTGACCGAAAAAAATTCCTCAATCGTCTCACCGGATTACGGTAAGCGGAGATATATGCACACAACGCCGTTTGTCCTCGTTGACTCACACATAATCTAGTCACTATTGTCAGTCGGTTTGTTGATGTGTACGTCTGTGAGATGCAAATATTTACGATGAAAAACGAATGGAACTTGCTGAGATGTGATGGATGATTGAGTCTGGCGGTAGACGAGACAATTTGAGTACGAAGAATAGAATAAGTATCTTTATTATGTACACCATTAAAATTAAAGGTAATGACCGAAAGTTAGACATTTTACATAAGGTGACACAATGAAAGGTCTTTTTTTGATAGACTCAAGGAGCTTCATACAGTAATGACGTCGTGAAGTGGTCGTGCTGCTTTTTTCTTACCTAAAACTCGAAGCAGATCTGTTCTGTGACCATCATCTACCTATTCGTTCCCCAACTATGTTGGGATCGACTTCCAGTCTAACCGAATACCAGTATTTTACATGGATCGACAGACTATCTGACCTCTGCAACCCAGATACTGAGTAACACGATTCTCATTGGTATGATTGGTTTGTCAGACTTTCTGGCCTCTGACACTTTACAACTGTCAAAGATCTACTACCGATAGCCGGGACCAACGGGTGAAGTTGTATTTCCGAAGCACGGTAGAGATGTCTTTATGTAATAGACGGTCACCCATCCACAGACTAACCTCGCCGAGAGTATTTTAGCCTTCGGTCGTTCCGTGTGGCTGTTTTTGTTTTTCCATGAGTGACGAGCTCCACAATGATGTATTCTATGACTAAATCTAAAGATCTTTGTTGTGAAAGATCTTAAGATTTAGTATGCATTTTTACTACGCATTAAAATACCTACCTGATAGTTGTCATCTTTCCATAGCAAAAACAAATAGCGTTTTATGATGTCAACTTTTGGTACAGAGATAGATAAGCGATATAAATAGGAAACTAATAACAATCGTTACTATAGTGAAGTGCATGAAGAAAAATCGTTTTGTTTATGCCAAAGTCACTCAATTATGAATGGTATGAATATTTGAAGAATATCGTCATTATTGTTTCATCCAATTCTACGAATGTCCAAAGTTAATTTGTATTAGCGTAATGTCGAAAAAGTCCCTATAATCTTATAATCACTATGCAAGGTCGGGTTGATGACCTCGCAATGGTTACTTGGTATTGGTACGCTCAACTCAACCCATCATCCGGCCACTATGACGTGAATTGACAGAATTATGGGGCTCCGACGACGCGGCGACTATGGCTCTTTGTAGCATTACGAAAAAGGGCTGAATTCTTAGAAGTAACTCCATTTTTTAGGAGTTTTGCTTTCGCAGCTACGTTGAACTGTGTGGTAGCGGCAGAAATAGGTACTTAAACAACCGTCGCGCTTTTTATGAATTTGAAGTTTAAAAAAAACCACTTGAAGAACATAAGCTCCATTTCATCCTCTAGCTATTCTGATGATAAGAGATAACAATAGAAACCTGCGATCCGGAGGAGTTAAGTTGGAGAAAGAGCATTTAAAATCCTTTTACGAATTGCTACACGAGTCTTAGACAGTCTCACTACCACCTTACTGTCCCATATATTTACCACGACATGAGCACGTCTCATAAGTTCATGCATGGCCGATACGAAAGAAAAACAACCAGTAGAAGTTTACGCTTCTACCAACATGTACAGCTGTTATTGTAACTCAGTTATATACAATATAACTGCAAGGATAAAAAATAGAAAAAGATTGCTACGCTCAAAGTCCGTCTAGAAACATTTATTTCCACAACTGACTCATACTTAAGTGTACCTGGTACGATAAACAGCTGAAGGCATTTTTCCACTTGTAAACATAGTCGTAATTGTTAATATCATATTTTTATTTTTCAACGTTTAATCATGCGGCCATTGGACCCTAGATGACGAAGTTATATAGTTGGCCATGTATTGGGCCTAAGTAATTTCATTCCATTCCATCGATACGAAAGAAGAAGTTATGTTTACTTTTTTTGTAAAGGATGCCTAGTAGAACGATTAGTCGCAAGAGTGGGTCGCGTACGGTCCTGGTTGGGGTCCTCAGGTCGAGCGCAATGTTATTGTATTTAAGCCGTAGTTTGGATCAGTGCGGGCTCGGTGCAGCAGCGGTCGTTATTTAGCTGATATGATATAAAAGAAGCCATAACCAACTAGCTAGATATTCTCAGGAATTCTTCCGATAAAACTCTTCGAACGATACGGCCAAAAAGGTGATTTACATATTTAAATGACGACTATAAGAGAATTACGGAAGAAGAAAACATGCTGCGCCGAATCCAAATAAAATGGGGTAAGGGCAGGAAAATGAAAGGCTCGTCGAACGGTTCCAAATCTGAAGGTTATTTGCAAAATCTAGATTAATGACCAAGCATCAAATAACGAAATAAACAACAATCATGTAATCCTAATTACGTGCGATCTTAACAACCATAATTAATGACGTCATTTGGTGCTTCCTTAATGAATGATACGGCAGTTTCATCTGATAAATTAATGAGTTTGTACATAATGCCTGTCGAGTGACGATATTGATGTTATTAGCATTTCTAGGCGTTGAGTAACGGTAGTAATACTAATCTGTAGTAGGTTTATTTTGTTTACTGTGTACTGATTTCATTTTTTTGCGAACCAATTTAAAAAGCACCAATTCCTGAATCTAACTACATTTCTCCTTTTTTTCGACTCTGCTGGATTTAAGTCGATATAATGTTGCATATCAGTTAAATAGTCTGATGAATTTATCATCAACCTATTTTGGGGTCGGCACAGCATATCTTTTTCTTCTATACATTATTATTCGTCATCTCAGTAGTCACCATCTTTCTGGCATCACTATATTTCACAAAAGCCAGTCATCGTTTCATCGGTCTTCCTGCCCCTCAATTCAAGATCAATCGAAGGTATTATCAATATCTATCTAATAGCGTCCATTTAAGATCACTTAGCATGCAATTTGGACCGTCAGATTTTTCCCAACGGTCTCACAATGAAGTTTGCTTTAAATTGACAGCCTGAATCATGGGTTTTACCAATAACTCCACTCGATCGATAACTGATGGGTCTTGCATTCTCATTATTTGTTTTTAATGCATTCTACAAAGTGTAATTGCGTGTATATAACTCGGTATTTTATGATTTTATTGAAATTACCTTAATTTGTTAGATTTTTCCTGCGGGTTCGTTTGAGTGATGGTCGGAAATTATCCCTCGGGAACGTACTACTGGGATAAAATGTTTCCTATATCCTAACCAAGGTCATGGCTTACATGTGTGTCAAATTTACAGGGTGTGCTTAAATTCAGCCAATTAGACATAAAAAGGTTACAGACAGAGTTACTTTTGCATTTTGGAAAAGCTTAAGTTATATATAAACGCGTATATCGAGCGCAGACGGGTAACCGTTATTTTTTATACTGTTACCGTACTATATTGCTCGTCTCGAATCGAATATCTCTCTATGAACATTTTTTATTTAGACCATTAGGCTACCATCTAGAATTGAGTACGTAGGAACAGGAGTGTGTACTTCCTAGAGCTAAATGGGTTTAGAGTGGTACTATCTAGGTAATGTTATTATATACCTGTATTGCCTATGTTCTCCTAAATAGCTTAAATTTCAGAACTTGGGAGGTACTGGGTTGTTTGTTTGACTGGTATTGCTTTCTGTAGTAATTCACTTGTCAAGAATCAAGGTCTGTATTCGTATCTTAGGAAGCCAAAGCCTATGGCGCGTTTAGTTTGGCCGAATATTAATGTACAATTCAGTCAACGCTTATTACATAGGATTGCCATACGTCCGGATGAGTCCGGAATTTTAGCTCTGTGTCCGTAATTCGTGAGAAATGCGTCCGAATTTCCAAAATGTTAAACAAAAATAGTCTATGACTCCATTAATATAATTATCATTGTAAAAAAAAAACGCAAAATAAAATTAAACTGCACATTAAAAAGTAAGAAAAGTCCAGAATATTCTTCAAAATATGTCCGATTTTTGTTTTTCAGATATCCTATTTATGGATCTGGGATCCTTACTATTACATGGTACGACCATAACTGGTGTAATGCGGGTGTACTATGGTTTCACTTCTGCCGAACTCTTCTGGGATTACAGGCGTGATGATATTACGTTTAATTTCGCAACAGCCATGACTCCTTTTGACATTGTATAACTGCACTATCGTCTTATTTTTAATTAAATGGATTGAAACGTGTTTTTTGCTCGTGTGAAATTCATCCTTCAAAATTGCTTTTCGTATAATATAAAACGAGTCGTAAAAATGAGTTCAACATTCTCCGCTGACATTCAATTAATAAATCATATACCTGCAAGCGAGCACAAAGACCGGTAAGCAGCTTTTAAAATTAAAATATGTTCGCTGGTAAAATTAAGCTGCATTCAGACTACCTACCTACTTTGCCGTATTAATTATCTTACAGCTGAAGCATTTCATTTTGATACTATTAAGAGGGTGTGTCGCCCAATGTATTGCATACAGTTGATAAAAAATCACTAAATAGCGCCCCCTCGCCCTCCCTCGAGACCGAATTCAATGGAAGATGTTAGAGGAGGCCTATGCCAGGAAGCACATTGAACTTAGAGATATCCTGCAGTCTCGATTTTTTGTAGCCAAGAAAGTTCAGAATAAAAGGCTTTATTATATAAATTGTGTCCCCAAGTTGCTCGTGAATTCAGGGTTTTATTCTTCTTCTTCTTTATCGTGTGATTAGTGCCTAACCTGGTGTCACAGTTTTTTGCCGCCCATGGGCTTCTGACTTGGCTTTACATACCGTCCGTCCGTGCGTCGAGAAATATCTCTCAGGTATGTTGGTTTAGGGTTTTATTCATTCTGGCTAATCTTGCAGCTTGGTCAAATACGCCATCCTGGAAGATTAGATAATCAAATTCAGGCCTTGGAAAAATATACAGAAAAGAGGTGACCTTAACAACTTAGAACGGTACGAAAGAATAAATAACAAGTGTAGACCCATCTTTAAACATACGTTACTAAGCTACCATTTTTTTCTGAATACGTTTACATAAAAACAACATAAATATTTCAATTTGTATTCAGTATATTGCCTTGGTACCTCACTGCCTGATAGAAATGCTATTGGTGGATTATAATGTTATTCGTATACTCCTTGTATATCTATCTAGGGAAGGCTGTAAAAACTGGCTGTCTATGAAGGAATGGAGTGACGTCAGCTTGTTGTTTTTCTAAGAAGGGGATAAATAAAATGAAGGTCTTGTCTTTCAAGAGCTAGTGATTTTCTATTCTTCCGTCAATATTTTCCTTGTCTATATTTCTGTTCGCTTCTTGCCTGTTTTTGAGGCGCTAAAAGCTCTGCTCTATTGATTCGATAGTTATCTGTTATAACGAAGTTCTTACAGAAAATAAATTATTTATCCTGTAAATTGGATATCAGAATCACTTTAACACGTCATTTTATAGAAAAACAAGATGGAGGCGGTATTCCCTATCTGACTACAAAACTGAGTGTTAAAAAACACAATATATACCAATAGCATGATCGAATAGACAAACTCAGGGTAAGAACCTCGAAATCCGAGTATTAAACTTTAAAACTTCTTCCAAAAAACACCAATATTATTAAAAAACCAATCAAAACTTGAAACTCGACTTCATTTAATATTTCGCTCAGGTACACGATTGATTTTTCGTCGAACAACGTGATTGACAGTAAAAATTGTGAGTATTCAAGTTTGCATACGAAATTTAATCTATTGGACAGTCGTTTTGGTTATAAAACGTCAATTTGATCGTCTGTTTTAGGATTTCCGTTACTATTTTGGTACATAATGACATTTTTGCAAATGTGCATAACCCAAGAATTTATTAATTGTGACTCTGTGTTCCTTATAGCTACACCAGCTTTGGCCCATAGCTTCGCCCGCATGGAGGTGAGAAATTATCTCACGGGAATATAATGCTACCAGGATAAAAAAGCAGGTATCCTATTTACTAACCAAAGTCCTACCATTGGCCTTATTTCATTCCAATCCAGCCGTTAAGGCGTGGTAACGGACATTTTTTTCGCATTTGGGTATTATTAAGGATACCGCATTAATGGATTTAACAAAAGAAATAACCTCTCCCAATTATCTGTAATTCCGAACCCAAGATAACAAACAATACATCATTCCTCTCCGAACCTTATTCAATACGCAGTGGATCCCCATAGTGAAATGAAATTGCCTGACCGTCTGAACGATATAAGCGATGACGTAAGCAACGCATAAAGGTCTCGGGAGGGACCGTTTAACGGAAACAATGTGTAGTAAAACCTCGTTTAATACCGGATTACGGGGAGGTACAGACTTTGTTCAAAGTTGAGGTATGTGGGACGTTGAGGTATTTTTCTCGTAAAGCGAGACGAACGTTTGTGGAAGCTGCATGATTAGGGGTTTAAGAATAAACATGTTTTTGTTGGTTTACGAATTTAGTACCTGCCCGTGTAAATTGCGACAAAAACAAATGAGGGTATTTATATTTTTTTTTTTGTCTCAAGCAGAACCTACGCAATCTGTCTCTCAGCTTTTCTTTTCACGACAGCATCAGCTAATATTGTCGTTCTCTACAATCCATTAGTCTTAAGACTAATACAGTTCTACTTTTAGAATAGACAACTTTTCCAATTTCTAAAAAAAAAAAATCTCCCATAGTTATGACTAGGGCTTTCAAATACCGGATTTTTTCAATACCGGTATCAGTACCGGTATTGGAAATTTCAATACCGTGATCACGTGATCACGGTATTGAACTCAAGTTTTTCAACCTTTTTAAAAAAAAAAAAAAACTAGCGCTTGACTGTCATCCCTTCTAAGGGATTCTTCTAAGGTTCATAAGAACTTTAATTAGGGCATTAATAAAACCATTTAAATACGAATTTTTGTTTCCAAATCAGTTTTTATTCTCTTTTAATAGCATAACAATTTGGTATTGATTGATTATAGGACTAGGATTTATAAACGTAATCAAAACTTAAACTAAATGTAATATCGCAGTAGGCAATTAACTTAGAATATGCAAATTACAATGATAATGAGATCTATACTTATATTTATTATTACAGCAATCATTAGGTTTTCATTTTACTAATGCTATTATATTTATTAAAAAAAAAACAATCATAAAATCCAAAATTAAACAAGTAACAAAATAAATCAAATAGTATTTTGCAAATTTGCTGACAAACAATAGTAAAAATCTAAACTTAAATATATCATATTGAAACATTTTTAATCAAAAGATATTTTCGTTTTTTTTATTTTGAAAATGTGATCGCAAAAAAGAAAGTGCATTTAAGGTCGAATCAGAAAGCGAACTTCTTAGCCTGTTACATAAATAGCCTGCTGACGAACAAGCACGCTCTGCTTCAACACTTGTCGGTACAACAGACAGTAAATATTTGTATGCCGCCGATAGAAATATCTCACGTCCACCCCCAGCAGTTTCAAAGACACACATCTCTACTCTTATTATTGATCTAAAATCAGTGCTTGTGGTTACAGCCGAGGCAGCATCCTTACTTTTAGGTAATTTAGAAATCTCCCTTTCTAATTGCTTTTGTATGGACGTGTCTTCATTTTCACCACTTGAAGAAGAAGAAGAAGGTTCTTCTATCGTCATATCAGCCATATTCCCACTGTCTCTTTGAGATTGTCTTGTTATATTATTATTATTATATTTTAAACGTGTAAGTAGATTAACTATAATATCTAATATTTCATCAGATATGGGTTTTATAAAGGTGTCGTCATCGCTATCATCATTACTGAAAAAAGTTTCAGGGTCATGCAAATATTGTAATACTCCAGATATTAAAAGTCGTCGCTCCTTTATGCGTCTTCGAAGTGTTTTTGCAAGATTTTGGCTTAAGTCATTAGCTTGACCATCTAATTTTGTCAACATAAATTTTAGCGCAATATCCGCTTTTAGTAAATTGGCATCCCGTTTACAAATTTCTAATACAGTTACTTTGACTACAGAAAGGCTGTTGTAATTATTTTTTAATATTGTCAAATCGAATTCGTCTAATTTGAAATCGGAGTTTAATTTTAGATCGAATAAAACTTTTAAAACACAATCCTTTAGTTTCAAAAAGCGTCCAATCATATCAGCCATACTGTTCCATCTTGTCTTTCAATCTAGTATTAATGTCATTTCCTTTTTATGAGTTCCAATGACATATTTTTGTAACAAATCAGTCTTTGTAGGGGACTTACGAAAAAGTTTGACTATTTTTCTTACTTTATCAATGAGGTTTTTGTAAATAAACTCAGGTCTTTCTGTTTCGAGCAATTGTGCTTCAACATAATTCAAAGCATCGTCACCGCCTTGATGATCAGAATTGTCACCTTCACTGTCAGTTTCTAATGTTTCAATGTGAGGATTTATCGGTGGAACAGAAGAAAAGGTTTGTTGAAATTGGTATTTATACAACACGTCTATAACAGCTAGCTGGATGCCATGCACCAGACAGAGCTGATGGTGGCCTTCAAAACTTTTTCCCATTTTAGTCATCACACTGGCACCATCTGTAGTAAAAGCTATAATATCTTCATGTAAATTAAGGCCAAATTCTTGAAGTCGTTGTTTTAGGTATTGGATACCTACATCTGCTGTCATGGAGCCTGATATCCTGACTAATCCTAGGTTCGTGTAACCGCTTTCTAAATCTTTATAATGTACATTAATGTTCATGTACCTCTTATTATTAGTTGCTGTATATTCATCAAAAGTCAAAGTAAATCGTTCCTGATCACGAGTCTTCAAAGTCTTGAACTGCGTTTTTATTTGATTTTTCAGATCATCGCTTTTCTTTTGTACTATATGGGTTATAGAAGCTGGTGATTTGGAGATAAGAGTTGGCGCTTAATACACAAGTGTGAAGTGTGAGAATAATATCACATAGTTATTTATATTATTTAATACAACTTTCGCTACTTATTACAACAAACCACAATAATTAAAATTATAAAATGATTGTAATACCGTAATCACGGTATTGGCTCGTCAGTACCGGTATTGAAAAAAGACCAAAATATATCCGTGATTACGGTATTACGGGATCCCGTAATACCGGTATTGAAAGCCCTAGTTATGACACGTAAAGTAGAATACCAGTACAGTAAACACAGAAGTCCCACTTGCAACTTGGAGTTAAGTTCAACCCACATACACACAAGTTAGGCGGCTTAGTTCTTGGCATCGATTTGGCACTATTAAACTTCCGGACCAACCAGTACGCTAAACATATCTATGGCAAAACGTATCTATAACTTAGCAATGTCACATTAGATCTTCTAAGAAATGTCATAAAGTACTTTCTGAATTATTTTCACTGCTTTGTGATACTACCGTTACGTTTATATTATGTAATGGCTGTCGACTAACCCCCTTTCTTTTTCATAAAAATACACCCTCATTTTGCGTACTCCTTTGGGAAATACAGGCGTTATGTTATGTTTATCTAAAGTAAATGTCTGCCGTTCTGCAGTTTGGGCCATAAGCTCGACCCCCATTCACCCCACCGATTGCTCACGGGTTTACTTAGGGAGTGAAGACGATTTTCGACGCTGAATCGCGGCTTCAGCCGGTCTAAAACTCTCTCTCTCTCTGGTCTCTCCGATGCGGGTGACGAGTCGTGTCATCCGAACTGACACGACGCCTTCTGGCCGGCTCAACCCGATTCTACGTCCATAAGTGTGGACTGACTTTACTGTAAGGAATAAGATAGGTACACTGGTGCATAGTTTAGCCGTTCAGGAAGATTTAACGAAACAAAAATAACCGACTCCCAAAAAAAACACAAAAAAAAGTGGAAAATAACTTTACTTTCGGAAGTCGGTGACTATTGTTTGTTTCATTGACTTTTTTGGCACTGGCTTCCGAAAGTAAAGTTATCTTCCACTTTTTTTTTGGAAGTCGGTTATTTTTTTGCAAAAAAGTTTGTATTTTCCCCTTTTTAACAACAACGACACAACTATAATAACAAAAGATAGAGCGAGAGGGTAATATTTGCTACTATTTCAATAAATACCTACTGAATGTAGATGATTTATATAATACATATTATATGGTAACATAAAAAAAAATACTTGAATAATATGGCTCGTATTGTTAGGAGGTTCCTCTCTCTCTGGAGCCCTGACCACCAGTAGGTTGGACCCTATACCGGTAACGATATCTAAAAATAAAAGCACATTATAAACAAACGTTTAATCATATATAGGTGTCACATAATGACTGTGTAAATGGGCATTAACTGACATTTTATTTTAAAATAGTTTTTTTTTTCCTCATATTTGTACGTCATCAATTAGTTATCACTTATTTATTGCAAGAATAGAGACGCATAGTAAATTGACATAATTGTAAATTGTTCTGCATCTAATATGGGTCAATGACCTGAAATAAATGAATTTCCTTTTTATTTATTAACCTTTCCTAACTTACAAAAACAACCTTATAAAAAGTTGTAACTTTCGTATTAAGAGAAAAATGGTACAGAATCAAGAACGACAAATTGAATGAATGAAAAGTTCAAACGATCGATGTATTACAAAAAATAATCACTACTATTTTTCAAATGTTTTCTTTTTAAGAAATATTTAAAATTAATAATAATATAATAGCCTTTTATTTCCGAATTTCATACTTTTACAATATCATGATTTTAAACTTTAATTTATAAGATTCATTTCATTTCATTTATTCATGTAGTTTGGTGTGCTATTTGGCATAGGCCTCCTCCAACAGTTTCCATTGGGCTCTGTCCAGTGCCACTAGTCCAGAGCCCAATATCGTCTCAAGGTTAGTCGCAGTTGATCTCCACATCTTCTCTAATTAGTTCAATTCTTGTTTTAACTAAAACCAAGAATATTTTATTTGTTAATTTTAATATATATTAATTTCACTGCTTGAGTTATTTTTCGTTTGTGACTGGACCGTTGAGTGATTTATGGCAGGGGGGGGGGGGTGAGGTGGAGAATTTTTGTAGGTATAACCGCATAGGGGAAGAGATGGGACTAAACCCCTTCGTTAATGGTCGATGTACTAACAATGTTGAACTTTCCAAAGGTCTGCTGTTTGACATGGGTTTGGGCTGTTGGTAATAGGAAAGGAAGTATATATGTATGTGCATGGCGGGCAAGAAGATAATGTGTGTTTATCCGAAATAGTTTGATCAAATTTGTACCTACTTGGACAGAGTAGCTTATAAATCTTCTTCGTGGTGTGGATGTTTCCCATAACCTGGTTAAATGAGCTTCGACAAGAACTCGGCCACCACGACACCGTTAGCTGTGACTTCGGACAGGTCCCATAAGGTGTACACTATTGAACAGCTTAAAAAAAAAAACAGTGGCTACGATTTCAGTGAAAATCTAAACTTGTAAATATCCACAAATTTCTAAAAACTAGGTTGCTTGTAATACATAAAAAGACTAAAAGCATTTAGGGATTGACTATTCGTTATTTATTGAGAAAACCGCTGTTTTTACTCCCGATCAGACGGACAAGGCCGATTTTTGCAACGTTGCCTTTCTTTACTGCGTATAGCCGTTTCAATAAGATTAACTTACCGTTTCCATCATAACTGCTTATAAACAAGATTCCTGTATACGTCTGGTACAGCGGACAATTCTGAGAGGATTCCGCTATAATCTTGATGGATATCGCCTCGGTGCCGGCGGGAGGATTGATGGTAACAGAGTAATGTTATTAGTATGGAAGTTGATATTGATGATGATGATCCGTCATTGTGGTTTTAAGTAAGTTTCGTAAGAAATTTTGTCTGACTTAGATTAGTCCAATATAAATATTTCGCAGGATAATTGAAAAAAGTTTCCAATCGTCCAAAACAGACTGTTTTGTTGTAAAAAGGTTGTTTTTTTTTTTATCCTAAGACTTTCGTATTAAAAAAAGCTTTTCCAATTATTCAAACAATCCAGGCGTAATAATGACATTCAACAAGAACCATGCCACCATTAGCGTATTTCTATTTCTTCGTAACAAATAAGCTGACAGCCTTTAGAAGTATGATTTACGATATATTGGTTTCCATAGAGTCCTTGTTATCGCTGTAAAAGGTTTTCTTACTTTGCGGAACATTCTTTTATGTGGCATTATGTATTTGAATGTAGGGCAACGATTGTATGAATGTGACCTTACAAGGAGTACTGAAGAAAAGGACGGTGTTTGTGCTTATTTTCTTTTATTTTGTGTATATACAAAATAAAAGAAAATAAGCACAAACACCGTGTCTAGATTTAAAGCAAATGAAAAAGTTCTCTATATATCGGATGTAACAGAGAGTGTATGATAGCGTGACGGATGACAGGGGAGAAGGGTATAAGTAAACCATTCGTTTCGCGAGCCCCGGTAACATATTACTATGGAAGCAAGATGACGATGTCTAAATGTAAAGAAGATAGGCAGTCACTCCGTGTAAAATACAGATGTTCAGCTATATTCAGTTACATTGGCAGCCGACCCCAACAAACTCCAGTTTAAAATGAAATTCTTGTATGATAAACCATTTTAAACCTTAGACACAGCTGTTAGTGACATAAAATCTTCATTGTTATTACTATGACCTTTTGGGATATTTTTGGTTGTCTCGAAAAGCACTTAATTCTCCCAAAGATTGAATCACTGTAAAGGACGCTATCCCGAACAATTCCAGCTCAAAATAACGGTAACCCAAATCACTTTATGCCTAATGAAAGCTAGCCTGAAACCGCATTAGCCCAAGTTATTGGGATAGGGTGGGATATTACGGCTATGATTCTGATTTCGTTTTGTGAGGTAATTTTTGGTCCTTTTTTTATTAAGTCGCTTAGCCCGTTCGACTCCATAGAGATCTACGCTTAGGAACTGGCAAATATACTCCGTTCATAGTTATTATGCCTCATTGTGACTGGGACTGCTTCATCTTTTTGTTTAAGTACCTAGGCTAGATTCCTTCTTGCATTAAACTGATGGTTCATCATCGTTGTCCAGCCCTTATCCTTATTTATTTGGAGTCGCGTGTATGTCTTTTTCTATACCTATTAATCGTCACCTCGGTGGCCACCACCCCCCTTTCTAACCATATCATCTTTCACACAGTCCATCCATCGTTTATTTGGTCTTCCACTACTATACTTATAGCAGTCCACATTCACTAACTTCTCTCATGACATTTTCCTTCATTCCCTTATTTTAGCTAGTAAGGCTAAGCAGCTTAAAACATTTTGGCTACTACAAGTTAGGTTAATTATAGGTAAGTAAAAATCTATTGGTGTCTAAAATAAAATGTCCCTCCCACCGTTTTAAAAGGAATATTCTTTCTATAGGTTCCTGAGAGGTGCGTTGGTGCTCCGGGACTTTCTGTACCTCGTAATGTGAAACGTGACGCCAATGTATTGATTTTGGGGACCGTTTTAAATCATACTTGAGTTCTTTAGGTTGTTTTTGTCACTACTTTGACTTAGAAGCTTGAAAGCTTTATTTTTGGTTTCTGTAGACGTTGCTAATGAATTTTCATCATGACGAGACGGTATCGTCTGCCTCACAACCTCTATAGCGAGGATGACTGAGAGATAGGTCAAACGGTCATAAGTAGTTTATAGTCCGATCTTGGTATAACTTAAAAATTGTTTAGAATGTATGATTGCTGCAGCTGTTGCTAACTTCAGTTCTTCCATCAAGAAAGCAAACAACTTACCTTATAAAAATGCAAATTTCATTGCGGGACGATAAAAAAAATGTTAAAAAGCTTTCCAACATTTTATGAAGATCTTGTTGTTCCATCAGCCTTCCATGGTTAATAAAAAAATTAAATTGCTATTAACCTTCGGGGTAAACTTAGTTCTTAAATGTTCAGGAAAACCTATATTTAGACCTGAATTTTTAAACATAAATACCATTCCATTAACGCTTCGTTCGTTTGAGTAATAATTGGAAAATTCTGAGCGGTATCTAAAAATATTTTTACAAAGAGAAAAACACTTTGCGGCCTCTTTAAAAGCTCGGGGGTTCTTTAGTAATTAATATATCCAAGATTGTACAAATATTTTGCAATATAACCTTGCTAAAAGAATTCCGATGGATGTAGACTCCCTCAAATTACGAAATTCGACCGTAATCCTTGGAAAGCGTTGATTACATTGTAAAGGGCCCTACAGACTCAAAGCTGAGAACACCCGAGAAGCGTGAATGTGATTGGTTTCTCGCCATCTCGTTCTCATTGAGAACAAGTCTCGGCGAGCCTTCTCGTCGAGACTTCTCGCGTGAGTTTGTAGGGCGTATAAGACAGAATTAATAATAATAACCTACGGTGGGTGGGTACGGTTGCCCATCCGGCTTACATGGGTCCTTAATCGCTTTCTTGACACCCATGGGAGCGGATCTCGTGACCGGTAATTGTAAGGGTCGAATTTGTTAACTTGTAAAGACATCATGCAGGTTGTGGATGCAGAAACTTTTCATGTACTTATATTTATTTATTAATACAGATTCACCAACAGCTTCTATGTATAACATATCTTAAGTATAGGTTTTACAGTCCTGGACTTACACATTCGCCAATTACAGGTCAACCAGCATTCACAAAAATAAGGGATAATATAAGAAAAATAAAATTAGAATTAAAACGCTCTAGAAATTAAATACAACAGTAGACTCCTTAAATTTAAGAGTTTACTTCTGTTTACGAAATATAAAATTATAGGGAAAATCAATATTACTTTACTAACTAATGTCTATGCTTTTTTTGATTAACGTTGTGGTTGTTTCTTTAGGAGTAATTTGTGATTTGTGCCTCTCTAGATGTCGATGTCGTAGTTATTATAGTAATCTGAAAGTCCAGAATGAGTAGATTTCTGTTTAAATCTTTACACATTGTTTTTTTAGGTTTCACCATATTTTCAGGATAATTTTGACGTTTAAATGTAGCAAATAGCAAACATTAGGTCATTAAAATTTAAGCTGATTAAAATTTTTGAATGAGGTTTTTTTTTCGCTTTGCAACAGCAACTTTCTGGTAGTAACAGAACAATACGTTTCCCAAAAAGATAGTTATGTTAATTTAATCGGTCAATAGGAGGCTTATCAGACTAGGATGATTCAGTAATACCGTAGATACATGACTGCGTATAATATAGTAAGTGACTAAGCATGTAGGTAGTATAATAAACACGTGTCATGCCTAGATAAGCAGTTTGTAGTAAGCTACTATGGAAAATATTTACGTGTACTGACATTTATTTTACTTAGTTCATTGCAACTACAGTTCTTTCACAAGTTATTATGCCCTGTGACAGGGACTGTAGCTTAGTTTATTTTTTTGTGTTTTGACATTTAAAAGTGCCTGTAATGGTCAAATTGACCACTGGAGCAAAGAGGTAGTTGTTAAAAGATTAGCAAGGTGTATCCCAGAGTATCGCCACTTACGGAGGCTATTTTAATCTAAGATTCTGATTACCAATGCTTCTGTCAAATTTTACGAGTACAACACTTTGACGTCATCAAATGACATACTCGATAACGCACCTGTGTCTTGCTCTGTGTATTAGACCTCGAATCTAAGGTTTAAACATCCGACACTAGGCATAATTTAATAGCAATTAAGCAGTTTTTGCTCGCTACTTTAACCATGCCTATATTTGTGCCATTGTGAGGCAAGCAATCTTAAATCTGTGGACTTAGTAACAGTGATACGTATCGTGAGTTAAACGTCTTGAATTCAAGTATCCCTGAGGTCTAATATTCGTCGAAAGGTTTAATGGATCCCCTTAACGCCCCAATTTTCATCTCAACGACACCATTCTGGCGAAATTAGGGCACATAACGTACTCGTTTATCCCATATTAAATACAGTAATTTAATTAAATTATTAAAACCGAAATTGGGATGGAAAACGTGAAGCACATTTTTACGCCAAACGTTTCCACATCGTATTATTTGTTTTTTAACTCCTTATCTTATCGTGTAATTGTATAATGCGACCTAATTTTGTGTGTAATTCCCTGGGCTAAAGTTTGTTATTCACGAATTTCGAAATATGGTTTTGGAAAGTCATTTACGAGGCAGATATGAGTGGAAGAGCATGAAAAGGACGTCCTATAAGACTAGACTGACTTACATTGACTGTTTTGGTGATGTACTTAGGAAGAGTAAGGTGCGTGTAGGAAGAGTGAGTAACCTGCGTGCGTGTTTGAGCAGGCAGATGTATCCACGTACGTGGACGAAGCAAAGTGAGTGAATGAAAGATGTAAGGATTGTAGAAGGTGGCATTCTGTGGTTTTGATATGGCGTGAGATTATGTATGTAAGGCTATCTGTCAGTTTAAACATCTAAGTAGACCATCAGAAAAGAATTTAATCCTGGCCAAAGGAAGATGGCGGTTCGTATTTGAAAAGGTTCCTTTGTTATTTAATTTCGGGATCAACAACTTTTGAGGTCAATTGCACACTTTGATTAACAAGAACCCGGGAATTGGGTGGCAATACTCCGACTTTACCACTTCTCTCAAGTCTGTATAAGATTGTAGGTAAAGATACTTGTATCTTGAATTCGACATCCTCTTTTATCTTGCCACTCCAATGGAACCGGAATCGATTTTGTTTTGCGTTTTCTGTGACTCAAATGGAAGATATTTTAGACTTTTATGGATGTTTGTTTTTACTTGTTTTTTTCATTGTGTTCTATATGTTATCCTCAAAAGTAACGCTATGTGAGCTTCGTACTTTCTTTCTCAACTCATATTTCCTTTATCTGTTATGTGTATTTTATGATTTTGGTGTTACAAAATATAATTCTGGGCTAAGTTTCTAAGACATCGACTTGTCAAGCTTCGACGTTTCGACTTCAGTGCTTCAAGAGTTACTGCTTTTTCGTCTAGAACTTTTATCTATCTCCCACTCTGTTCTTCTTTCGCATCGATGGTTACTCTTGCCGAATGAGTTGGGCACAGTAAGTAGATTGGGCGGCATTTTTGATTGCTAGTCTTTGAGTTGTTGCTTCTGACGACTTCTACTATTACTAACTAACTCAAAACTTCATTATCCTGTTCCTTCTTTCTTCGTTTAGTTGAATTAAATTTCATACATTTGCTTTCAAGCACATCCGATGCACTTAGTTCTGATACCGTTGGGAGTGGCATTCACTCTGCAAAAAGGAAAAGCGACGGTGCATACATCCGCGACGCTGCGTCGTCACGGTAGATGCTGTGAATATGCCCGGTTAATAAAATATCTAGATTTATTTTAGGTGTAAAATATTCTGTTGTTATTGTTAGATACGTTAGACAGCAGCTAAGGGTAGCCAAGTTGTGGCGATAGACGGCCGCTCTAATAATGACATATCCAGCAGAATCCGGTTAAACTGGTAGCCGATCCTAACATGGTTGGAAAAGACGAAGCAGGTATCCCATCATAGTATGTGTCAAAAGATTGATAGTTTGTGTGGGGAATGATGTGAAAGAAGAAGAGTGTGACGGTTGACGGGGAGAGAATGGAAGAGAAAAACGTGTTATGCCGATTTCTAGTAACATGGGACAAGGGCAGGAAGATGATGAGTTTGTTCGATTGTGTATTACTTCTCAGGACCTTGATAATAGTAATAATTCTAGTATAATCGGAAAGAAAGCATATTCAATCACTAAAAGAACACATACAAAAACAAAAGATACTGTTTTATGAAAGTGTCACGGTGATTCATCGATATTTTTTGTTTCCAGCGTAATTACATTCGTTTGTTTTATTTTAGTCATATAATAATTCTGCTACCTTATTTTACTGAAAGAAAAAAATATTGAGAATGACAGGTGACACTTGTCGATATTTTACGATAAATTGACTGTACTTTGAATATCTCGTCGTTGGTCGATTCTAAGGTCAGGTAAAGTTTTACTGGTTTTTTTCCATCAGCCAGATTTGTGCCTCGCGGCAATAGGCTCGCCCCTTATTAAGGACTAAAACACAACTGGCTTAATGTGCATGTTCTGTAGGTAAACCACTGCCTAGCCCTTCGGAGAATACGTGCGAGATGCTGTTGGTTATGATTAAGAGGATTGAAGGTATGCCATATTTTGTCAATTTATGCTTAATCTGTTTTCGACCCAGCGATGGGAAAACGACTTATACCATCATTACGCCTGAAATCCCCGAAGGTTGAGGCAGAGGTGTACTTAATAGTATACCTGCATTTCGCCAGCTATGTTTTTAAGTCCCATATAATAGGGGCGAGCCTAATGTCAAAAAATGACGTATCCATTAAGTAAAAACACTTCCATAAAGTTTTCAACGGCCTTTCATCATATTCATTACCGATCCGCCGCACTTTGATGTCGCAAACTCTAATAAACTTATCAGATATTTCATAAGATAACTTTAGATTACGTTACTACACAAGACCGGTTTCATAAAGCAATAATTCGGCTCGTTAGAAAATATTTTACGACTTTCAGTGAGTACAAGTAAAATTTTATGTGAAAACGTTTTTATGTTGGTAACGTTAATTTTATGGCAAGCCGGACGCCAAAAGTCATTTGCGAGTATTAATTAGGAAAAAAGTTCTATTACACAGAGTATAGTTAAAATCAACTGACATTGGCCATTATGGACATTATGGAATTTACGTGTTTTGTTTTTATTTTAGTTGAAATAAAAAGAAAACACGTAATTTCTTGAGTTTTAGGCAAAATGTGGCATTAAAATAAACATTCAAATTAGAGTTGACGAAACGATTAAGCATTTAGAGCAAAAACTAATACACACGTCTTGCAGAAAACAATGATTTCTCGGTAGATCATTGAATTCATCATATTTTGTCACTTAGGTAATGTAAGAATGATACACATAGTCTGAAACATTGTTCCCTTAGGGAAAAAGCGGAGATATGAAGAGTCTAGTCACCACCACGCGTTGCCGTGATAAATTCTTGGCACTCGATGGTCGAAGGATTCCATCCAACATAGTAGCCTTGTTGCTAGGCCATTTTACTAGCGTACAAACTTAACCATTTACTAAATAGTTACTCTGATGGAAAGATGACTTAAATTGTTTGCGAAGAAAACTTAGCGTAGCGGGACACAAACGTTAATCTTCGGTGCTCTCCTCTTTCATAAAAATGTTTAATATTAAAAATATTACGAGACGTGAAATAAATTCTCGCATATTAAGACGAGGCGTATTACAAAAAAACGCGAAAGTGCAAGGTTTCCTCGTTTATATTTCATACAATATCAACGAGGAAACCTTGCAATTGAACGGATAACATATTATCCGTTCGTAGTTTGAAATAACAATTACTTGTTAAAAGTAGTTCGTTTCCTCTACTACAATAATGAAAAAGCGAATTTTTAGATAAATTATCAATTTATTCACTGTTAATCACTCTCCCTATGCATGTTTAAACAAAAACTCCGGAGACGTGATTTGGGAGCTCTAACTTATAGATTCTTTTGAATATAGACAATCAAAATATATATTTTTTTTTTATTACACAAATATCCTCAATTTCAATAATGATAGAATACATTTTCGTTAAAACGAAACGCCCCGATATCTACGAAATTGTACATCATTTTGACGTAATATTTATACCAAAATAATCTTCAACTATACTTAAGCTTAAAATATCGTATTTTTTTTTAAATTGCTACTATAATTTTTGAATGAATTAAATAAAAGTACAATATATTTCACTGCGCCGGCCATCTGCGCTCAGTATTGCGCTAGCGCTTGTTGAGGTCGGATCTATGTCAGTTTTTCCGCGCGCTGCGTCGTGTCGATACTTTCCTGGTGTGCGTCGATTGCCGTATAGACGCTGCTATTGTGTGCGTGCTAGAGCATCGTCAACTACGATCGCAGTTTTTGATCGTTGTAAGCTTGATCAATGCCGTTGCGAAAAATATTTTTCTAAACTAAAAATATGATAATTGACAGTACCGAATAAAAAAAATAAGTTATATTTGTATATTTTTGCAACCATACTATTTATTTATTTACGTACACAAATAAAAAAATTTAGACAGAAATATTTGTCTGTCTAATATCGACACAGAATTCGATGGTCAAAAGGTATTGTTTAGTTTTCAAATTTTGTTTTATTGTGGTCGGCTTTTACTTTCTACTAATGCTTTTAGTAAATGCGCTAAAACAATGTAGACCACAATGGTTAACAATCGATTACTGCGTATCAATTAAATTATTTATTTCCTTTATTTATTTTTCTTACATATTTTAACATTTTTAAATATCCCTATACAAAATCAGTATAAAAAAACATTTAAAAATATATAAAATAGTAGCCCACCAGCACCGGGAACAGGGTCCGAGCTACCGGTGGTCAGGGCTCTTGAGAGAGGAACCTCCTAACAATACGCGCCGTGTCCAGAAGTACTGCTTTCTGAATCAAGCCCTTGATCCAGCCGCCAAGCGAGAGCCTCTTCAGATGTTGGTCGAGGCTCTTGGCTATTAAACCATTGGCTGATACGACTATCGGCACAATGACTGCTGTATTCACGTCCCACATGTCGACAACCTCGCGAGCAAGATCTAGATACTTGAATTGCTTATCTTTCTCTGCTTTCACGAGGTTCTCGTCATGCGGGACCGTTATATCAACGATCATTGCGCGACGCTCCAATCGATCTATCACCACAATGTCAGGTTTATTAGCAATAATAGTCCTGTCAGTGACGATAGGTCGATCCCAATACAACGTGATATTACCATCATCGAGAACTGGGTCGGGCGCATACTTATAGTATGGCACTTCTGATTCCACAAGGTTGTACTTCAAAGCAAGTTGCTGGTGGATAATCCTAGCAACGAGGTTGTGTCTGTGCAAGTACTCTCCGTTAGCCAGACGAGAACACCCAGAAATAATGTGTCGGATCGATTCTCCCGGACGGTGGCATGCCCGACATATGTCAACCGTGCCATCCTTCACAATGTATTTCCGATAGTTATTCGTCATCATAACTTCGTCCATTATTGCACAGACAAAACCTTCGGTTTCCCCGAAGAGGTCACCGAAACGCAGCCAGGATACGGACGCTAAGAAGTCTACATCAGGCCCATGTAGGGCCCGGTAAAAACGTCCGTGAAGCTCCTTGCTCTGCCATACCTCCCTGCGGTCATTAGTGTCTAATACTTTAGGTTTGCGCCAGTTCTCGTTAGCCAGCGAGAGCGGGGTAAGGCCCTTGTCCACTGAGACCACATCTCGGTGCATCCCCACGTCGGCTTCTAGAAAGTATTCTCTGAGACTGCATACCTCACGGTTGTGCAGGGTTTTAGCATTTAAGAAGCCACGTCCCCCGCACTTCCGCGGGATATACAATCTCATCACCGACGACCGTGGGTGATGCATCCGATTTGCGGTCATCAATGTGCGGACCCTCCTATCCAAGGCATCAAGTTCCGTCTGAGTCCATTTGAGTATGCCGAAAGAATACATCAAAACCGGCATGACCCAACCGTTGAAGGCGCGCACCTTGTTTCCGCCTGACAAAAGACTGCTTAGCACTTTATTCAGGCGGCCAAAGAAGCGCTCCCTCAACGATTGTTTCATGTCGGAAGTATTGATGCCTAATGCCTCCGACATACCCAAATACTTGTAGGTTTCTGTTGAGGAGAGGGATCTAAGGTGTATGGAATCCGAGAGTTGAGTACCCACGGATTCCATAATCTGCCCTCGCTTCACATGCATGACTGCACATTTGTCCACACCAAATTCCATTCTGATGGCACTACTGAAAGTTTCTGTTACCTTCAGTAGCTTCATCAGTTGCAAATTGTTGGGGGCAAAGAGTTTCAGATCATCCATGTAAAGAAGGTGAGATATGACCTGACCACCTCTCCTCAACCGATAACCTAGACCTGAACCCTCTAGCAATGTGCTGAGAGGGTTCAAGGCTAGACAAAACCACAATGGACTCAAACTATCACCCTGGAATATGCCACGCTCAATCCTTATCGGTTCGCTGTTCCCTTGGATTTGTCGACATCCTGGATAGCGAAGGACCGTTCTCCAGCACCCCATACATGACATCAGGAAGGCACGCAGAGTTGCATTCACTTATACAACTCCAGCACCCTCATGAGCCATGTATGAGGCACAGAATCGTAGGCCTTCTTATAATCTATCCAACATGTAGACAGATCCCTTCGGGAACGGCGAACCTGTTGGCTAATGGCCATATCAATGAGGAGTAGCTCCTTAGTACCACGAGACCCGTTCCTACATCCATTCTGAGAGGCAGAAATTTAAATTATTTATTTATTATTACTAGTTTCAACACTTTAAGATTCTTAAATACCTAATGAAAAATATACCTAAAAAAAAAATTATAACATTAAAATGAACTCCATCCTAACAAAACTCAAGATCAAGATCGTTTAGTTGCCATACTCGCACTATCATGGTGCGAGCGAGTGAACAGATATCAAAGAAAGTATCGCTCGCGAAGCTCGCCGCCCGTTCGGTGCGTAAAATACCTAAATTAGCGTAACGCCGAAATGTAAGAGGGCTCTTAAATAACCTTCTGTTTCATTATACCAAATCTTTAGTCTGTCTGTCTCGTGGCAATGCGGACTTTGAGCTCAGTTCGACTCCCAGTTCTGGCAAACGTCTTCGTACATTTTTATCAATTTCCGAAATTCGTACGGTTTGAGATTGGACATGTGCCCAAACACTGACGATAGGATCGCTGCATAACTCAGTAATGCAGCGATCCTATCGTCTGGGTGGTTATGAAATGTGTCATCATCAGCAGGACGACCTACTTTTGATGCCCGACATCATCATTTTGTTGTGTTTTGAAAAGGTGGATGGTAAAATTACATTACTCCGTGGTTGATGACGATGATGCATTGCATCGGCAAACTTCTTATTGTTGCTCAGATATGGATGTGCCTAGATACCTAACGCAAGAGTACCTACTTCGCGTGCCCGGCTAAAGCATTTGATGCTTAACGTGGCTACTGTCGCAGGAAGCTAATTTGTTTAAAACAACAACGTTACAACTCAGGAATTTAATTCTAGACATAAAGAGAACAAAAATGTAGTCTATTTTGTAACTTGTTTTAATAGTAACTAAATAGTGCTTATGACGTCATAGAAGATAGTCAAAAAATGGCACGCTTGATTTTCATACGGATCGTGATAATTGCGTTATCTCTAACTGTATCTTGTCCGTGCCATCCATGTATACTATCTATACTAATATTATAAATGCGAAAGTTTGGATGGATGGATGTTTGTTACTCAATCTCGCCAGAACGGCTGAACGGATCTGGATGATTTGGCACACATGGGCTACTTTTTATCCCGGTAAGACGATCCCGTAGGTCATTTATCGAACACCACGCGAGCGAAGCCGCTGGCATTAGCTAGTACAAATATAATAAACGCGAAAGTCTGTCTGTTCCCTTTTCTGGGCTTTGTATGAAGTTTGAAATACACACCCTGGAAAAGCTAGCCACATTATAATATTAGAAAGGACTTAGCAAAAAAAAAAAACAAAATACTTCTTTATCTCAGCCGTACTCGAATTAAAATATCAATACAAAGTAGAAAATGGGCCAAAACATGCTATCTTTATAATTCGTTTAGCGACCCTACCTTAGTAGCAGCGGTGACTCGTATGCTCCAGATAATTAATTCTGTCATCTTTATTAATACCTACTGATTACGTGCAAACAATGACGTCGCGTATTTTATTGGCGGCTGATAACACATATCAGCGTTATCGGTCAATCTCTAGCGCAAACTCGCCGAACCTTTTTAACGGAATAGTTTTATCGTTGGGTGAAATTCTATGCTATTTTTTTTTCCACTACCTCATGGTATATGTACGTATAAAAGCTCTTAAAGAAGCCTCTTGATCCTATTTTCTTCTGAATCTTTAACCTTTTGAACGCCAGAGTATAAAGGCACGCGCATGCCCTCAACGCCAAGCCACATTTCACCGCATACAAAAAAAACATACAATAAAAAAATAATACGGATTCCAAAACTTTATCATTAAACTATATTATTAAAGACACACGACAAGAGTTTAAATATTTAAGGTATACAACAAATAAAAATACAAAAGTAATGATTTAATTGTTAATTTCGTGTTATAGTGCATCGCATTTTTTGTCACACATTTGTGTCGTTGGCGTACGGGGCACGCGGTTGCTTGTCACGTATATGAGACCATGGCGTTCAAAAGGTTAATCAAGATTGGCTTAGGTGTAGTTTTGGAGGACCTCGTGGCTAATTAATAACAGCCTCTTGGGTTGATCTCCAGGTTACGGCGTGCTTCCCAAGGTTGGTCCGTGGATGCGTACCCATTACATACCGAGTTTCCTCCGTGCCTCGGTAAGCACGTTAAGCCGTTGGTCCCGGCTGTCTATTGGAGATCTTTGACACTCTTTAGGTAGTCTGACAACCAGTCTTACAAAGGGGTATCGTATTACCCAGTACCTACTAACTGGGTTGTGGATGTCAGATGGTATTCAGCTGCATCCGTTTAGACTGGAACCTGACCTCAACATAATTGAGAAAAGGCTAGGCAGATGATGATGATGGTTTATGTGCAGTTTTGTTTATTAGCAAAGGAATGACGCATCTTTCATGCCATCGCATGTCTCATTTCCAGGCTTGGAATAGAAAAACCCAAACGACATTCTTTAACTCTCAAATTGAGTCTTATTTTAAGTTGATCTAAAGTGTGCTTTTGTGAGTGTGAACGACTCATGGCTTTATTCTCTGGGATGTTTGAAAAGATTTCGAATGTTCGGTATCAGTCCGAGATTGTACATTCCTTGTGGTCTTTATGCAGCACGGCCGCGAGCCAATCACTTAGCTGAAATGTCAGTTCGAAGAAGGCTTGCCTTACTAATTATGTCATAGAAATGCGTCATCACCATAGTCTAGTTCATTACTATTAGCAGTTTTTGTCACTTCAAAGGACCTATTATTTAATTTAGAACATGGTCCAACTAGGTATATTGAACACACACTGGCAATTTATATGTCCAAGTTACCGAACGTGGACATATAAAATGCTAGTGAACGTAACTCTTGTTTCATTAATCCTCTAATTTGACTTTGATGGATTGGACAAACATGATTGTTTCCTTACTTTCATTATTATAGAAAGTAACAGCACTTCCCTTTAATTCTCATTAAGATTTCTTTCGCATTGTTACCGGCGACTGTTTACCTGTTGTGAGTACATCCCACGCATATTGTTCAGCCAAGGAAACTCCTCCAGTGCTTACTTGAACAAAGTGGCAATTTGTTACTAATTCTACTTTTATTTACATGGACTCATTTAACTGTGGGTAGGTAAGGACACACTTTTTAGGGGTTATTAAAGAAACTAGGCCCTTTTTTAAAACAATCGCTGGTGTTAAGGTTGTCGAGTGAACTTTTTGTTATAAGAAAAACAAGAAAGAAAAAATCAATCTCAAAGACGTGATGTGCATACAAAGCAAAAAAAAAATATACAACAAGAAAACATATAACTAGATGCGACAGCTCACAAACTTACTCACGATTAACCTGTTACCTAAGACATGCTAAGAATTCGAGTAAACGTTTTGCATGTGTGTGTGGGCTGATTACGACCAGTTGTTCCTAGTGGAAATACTGTATGTTAATACTAATTGGGGACTTAATTGAAATTGTTGGTCAGGTAATTAAACGTAGATATTAGTATGGTCATGGATGCATGTATAGGAATGTTGTACTGCCTACGTAAGACAACGATCGACTAGATCCTTTTAGGATAAGTGGTTCCTGAAAATTCCACGATAGATTTTTAATCTATAGATTTTTGTGCCTCATTTGTATAATAAATGAGCATAGGGTATTGGGATTCGATTCCCTAGCGGGGAAGTGATATTAGATTTTTCCAGCAGGAATTTCGCTATTGCAGCCCGTAGTCTGGATTCATGCCCGGTTAAAGTCAATAGTATGAGACTTAAACATAACTGGCGAAATGTGGGTGTTACTGTAGGTACACCTCTGTGCAGCCCTTTGGAGATTACAGGCGTGATGTTATTGTTATGTAGCTATTTCAAAAGGCTTCCAAATTTTCCCACAACTCTTGTCTTCACTATGAATTCTAGTTGAGCTTACCGATCCATCGGGCTCAAAGACGCTAAACCGATAGCGATTCGTCATCCAACTGCCATTATACCAATTTATAAGGGGACGCCATTAAACGTCTTTTTCTACCATCCATCTATATCAGACGTCATATCTGCGTTTACTTCCCCATAACTTTGTTCTATCCATCCATCTTTTCTTTAGTTAATATCTTCTTTAATAGTTTTAACTAGGGTTCGAAGTGATAATTATTTTGATAATAACAAAAATTTATAAAACTATTGTTATCAAACTTATCAATGTCGCTTCATGTATCCAAATGCGTTAAATGTCAACATGTTCAACAAAAAAATGTTTTTGTACATATGTTTTTAATTTTGTTTGTTGCTATTTCCCTATTAGGACCAAAGCGAAAGTACGAAAATTAAGAAAAATAAAAACCCTGTTTGACTGAATTCGAGTGCGTAAAACAAATTAAAGTAATCAAGTTATGAAACGGCCTGGATAATGATCACATAAGTATCGGATAATTATCAAAGAAAATAATTATTCTGATGAACCCTGGTTTTAACATTCTTTAGTTTTCCACTTCTTTAATAGCCACCTTTTTTACTGTAAAACCTTTTTAGGTACATAAATTTTATAAGGGAAGTCTTAAAGAGCAGATTGATTACCCATTTTCACTAAAACAAGGCGACATCAAAATGAGTGCCATAATAAATAACATTATTGGATTTTCAACGCGCGGTTAAGCAGCGAGAGTTTAAATTCCAACATTGAAATAATATTTACGCATCTGTTTATTTATTTATATAATGCTCAAAACACGTAAAGACGAAAATTAACTTTTGTATACTTCCCGCCGCTTAAAGAGATTTATTCAGAACATCTCTTAATAAATGCTTTTGAATTAAACTCCACTTACATAAATTCCTAATGCCGCAAAAACTCGACCGACCCTTAACTAACGCAGGTATAAAGAAAGGATTCAGCGGAATTACGGCCGAGCGACGGATACGAACCGGAGGACCGGAATATACGGCAACTGTCACACTTCGAACGTAGAGTAGAGACATTCAGAAGGCTCATTTCGTAAAAATGGTCCACATTATACGGTGCGTTAATTGAGAAAGTAGTAGTATTTTTCTTCAGTAAGCAAGACTATGGACTATACTTTAAATGTCAGTATTAGCAGTACTCATGCAGCATCTCATAATTGTCATCGTAGCCTTTTTCAACGTTAGGATCCGCTTTCGGTGTAACCGGATGCAGCTGCATTATCTGTCCTTCACAACCCAGTTAGCCCCCTTGGGACTTCCCAAGTTATCAAACTTTCGTACTTCTGCTGACAAACAATTACTCATGACAGCTGGGACTAACTTTTTCATGGGATGCGATGTCATTTCAAAATAACAGCTTTTTACTGAATGCAAATATTATGTGCCTTGGTCGGCGAATCTGACTGATACGCGAGGGGTCGTAACGGGCGGCCGATGCGATCAGGGGATTACACTACTACATACGGTACTTATTATAAAAAAAAATTGTCTGTCTGTTTGTTCCGGCTAATCTCCGAAACGGCTGAACCGATTTTGAGGGGACTTTTACTAGCAGATAGCTGATGTTATAAGGAGAAACTTAGGGTACTTTTATTTTAGAAAAAAGTCGCGAAATTAAACAAATATTTTTATTAAATTCCACGCGGTCGAAGTCGCGGGTAACAGCTTGTCAGTATAGTAATAAATGCGACTATCTGGGATCACAATGGCGCCCAGAATGAATTGTAACATAGACTTTTTTATGTAAGCGAGGAAACTTTATTAAATCATAAAAATATTTACAAACTAATATTAGATCTAAAATAAGAATAAAAATATGTACAATTACGGGGCTTCAAAAATTTCGTCCACATCACTGTGAACAGGAAAAGTCCCCGCCCAGAAGGCTGGCAGCATTGCATAGACTTGATACAAAAAGCTGAGCCAGAACTTCTGTTTATTACCAGCAGATGTGTCAAAAAATGTACTATCTCTTTTTATGTTGTTCTAATTAAAGATACGTTGTTTTTTCTTAGTATTTTTCCTGTACATATTCGTTGCGTTGTTTGTTGACATAATTGCTCATGGAAATATTATCTTTTGCTATGAATATCATAACATAACATCACGACTTATTGCCCGAAGGGTTGGGCAGAGGTCAACGTATAGTACCTACACCCTCATTTCGCCAGTTCCGTGTAATTGAGGGCGAGCCTATTATCACTTGGCACAAATCGAGATTTCGAGCTTCGAAAAATTCCTAATGGAAAATGCCAAGAACACTTTCCCGACTTGCTATAGATACTTTTTCTTCAACAAGAAAACGTACGCTGAAGCAAATTGTATACGAGCCTTTTCCAGAATAGCCGTAGCATGCCGGTTTTGTCGCATTCATCTCGCTCACTTCAATGCAAAACGAAAGAGGTGGCTAGCGCTATCTCCTGTAACAAATGACAAAATACGCCGTCATGCTACGGCCGAAATAAAACAAAATGAACAACAGGGTCTTTTAAACGTTTGATTTCATTTAAACATTTTTTTTTCCAACTGGAAGATACCTATCTTATATTAACACTCCAGTAAGCCTGTAGTTGTTACCCATCGCGTAGACGGCATCTAAACTTTATTTAATTTTAGCCATTACGCTATTTCTGTAAATCCCCCGCCGACTATCGCCACGTGGTATTCAAATGCAAAGCATGAATGGATCGAATCAAAAATAGATTGAGTTTTACTTTCTCAGTAAACAATAACAATCTAATTGCGTAACACACTCGGAAAATCAGTCCCTTGAATTTAAACCATACGGCAAAAAATCTACCCATGGGTACTAATTTTATTTTTTTTTGCGAAAGGAATTATTTGTTCACGTCCTAACCAATTAGGAAGTTATGGCACACGGATAGACCAGGGCTAGGAGATAGGATACATTTAGTGGATCCCCTGTTATAATTTCCGACTTCTAGGCGGGCTAAGCCGCTACAAAAGCCAATCGCTTCATATGCTTGCAAAATATTATTACTTTATTGTCAAAATGAAAAGTATTATGAAAATGGTTTATTGTTTTAACAGGTTAATTTTAAAAACTA
Source organism: Standfussiana lucernea (assembly GCA_964057025.1). Taxonomy (NCBI): domain Eukaryota; kingdom Metazoa; phylum Arthropoda; class Insecta; order Lepidoptera; family Noctuidae; genus Standfussiana; species Standfussiana lucernea. The sequence goes on from OZ059812.1 coordinate 4,045,962, forward strand.
GTGATTGGAGTCTCCTTTAAGCATATAAGCCTGTGTTAGGAGACCCCGCTCTTCCAAAACTTAATAATTATCATATAGGTATATATATATAATAATACAAAAAAAGAAGAGATAATTAAAACTAAACATGCAGCACGCAAGCAGGCATGCGAGTGTGTGAGTGGGAGTAAGTGTGAGTGGGTGTGTGAATGCGAATGTATGTGAATGCATTTGCAAATGCGAGGGTGAGTGAATGTGTACCTACACGAATAAATGATAGTGTATGCATAATTATGATTCCAAGTGACACAATTAAAGTGTAAGTATTTCTAAAAACCTTCGATAGCAAATTTAAATAACACAACATAAGTACTTAGCCATTCGAATGCGTAATTGATAAGAACGTAGTACGAATAATTGTAATGCTTTCTTCGTGATTTATAATACGTAAGTTTTTACTGAGCATAATGACACGCCTGTATTCCCCGCAGGGGTTAGCAGAGCACCTCATTAGTAACAATCTCACAATGACAGTAGCTTTGTGTCGGTGTCTCGGAAAGCGGCATGTCCCAGACCAAAATAACGTCCTCCTTTTATAGAAGTCGGTTAAAAAAAAAACGAAGACATGGTGACATCAACCAATCCGCACGGGGCATGCGTGGTAGATACAGCCTATTCCCTTCTCATACAGAGGAGTCCTGTGTCCCAACAGAAGGAACATACAGGCTGATTGTGCAAGCTTGTGTCGTAGCAATAAGGGCGATTTTCGTGGGACAAGTGTTACCACTGTGACTGTTCACACGTACACACCTTCGTAAACTAACGCCTTTTTTTTCCATTCGGTTAAGCAGTAACTACAAAACACCACCTGCTACTATCCTCAATGGTTGAACCTCATCTGTTAGCACTGAATCGTACTTTTCCATGCTCCTATCAATTTGTGTCGATCAGAACCGTCATTTGCTAGAGAGAGATACAGTGCGTGCTATCGATCGCATTGTCGATGCAGCTGCGTGCGACAGCATTCCCTCTCTGTTAACAGTCCCTAATGTTACACCTGACCTTTCTACACATGACAAATAAGGTCTAAGGTGTTATGAGTAGGTAACATCACTACGGTGATGTTACATCACTAGACTCGATGGAGGCGGGCGACCAAGATGGCGTCCTAACCGCGGCTATGAAGCTAACGCTCTTTGTAATAAATGTACCTTTACTTACCAGATAATAAACAAGTGTGATTAAAGTCAAGTCTGATCATTTATTAAATACACCAACCCAAACATGGTGTCAGAAGTGAGTTCGTAATCTGCACCTTGAGTCATTGTGAAATCCTCGTGTGAAAAGTCGGCGTCATGTCTGAAGAAAATCAAAAGCCCAAGAAACTTTCTGGAATGTCGAGTCCACAGCCCATGGTGATGAATGGTAACTTGGCTCAACAATGGAAAAAATGGGTGCAGTCATTTAAATTTTATTTACGTGCGTCTGGCTTAGATGAAGAGAGTGATGGCAGAAAAGTAGCTTTAGTTCTACATGTCATTGGTGAAAAGGGCGTGGATGTATTCAATACATTTGGAAAAGACGAGGATAACATTACATACGACGAACTTATAAAGTTATTTCAAAATCACTTTGCCCCAAAAGCTAACCTCACTTATGAATGTCATAATTTTTTCACATACAAACAAGGTGAAAATAAAACCCTTAGCGATTTTGCTTGCACATTAAAATTAAGGTCACAAAACTGTGAGCTAGGACAGCTACAAGAACGCCTAATCAAAATAATGTTTATATGTAACATGCATCAAAAATACAACTACATCAGAGAAAAATTATTGCTTGAAGATAAGCTGGATCTTGATAAGGCCTTAGAGATGGCAAAGGCTATGCTTGCTTCCAGACATCAAGCAGATGAATTGACAGCAGAACAAAGTTCAGTCTTGTATAATACAAGTCAGTCACGCTCAAGATCAAGGAACGTCAGTCGAGATAGTCAGCAGTCAAGACAAGAAGTTTGTACAAGATGTGGTCAGGTGCATCGTTATAAGTGTCCAGCATTAGGTGTAAAGTGTAAAAAATGTGAAAAAGTCGGTCATTTTGCAATCTGTTGTCGGTCATTTCAGTCAAAGTCAATAAGATATGTTCAGTCAGATATTAATAAGCAACAGGTAGAGTCAGAACAAGATGAATTGTTCATAGGTCATATTCAGTCATCCAATTCGTTGTCAAGTGAATGGACAATTAATTTATTTATAAACAATTCACAAGTAAGCTGTATTATTGATACCGGCAGTGATGTCAATATTATGTCAAAAAGTGTTTATGAGTCACTCAATACTAAAAATTTACTGTATAAAACTGATGTAAATATTAAGTCATACACTGGTAATAGTCTAGAAGTACTAGGGCAACAAAACTTAGAGTGTAAATTTCAATTTAATGACCTGTATATGGCAAAACAAATTAATATTATAATTGCGAATGTGAATTCTCCAACTGTGTTAGGTAAACTAACTTGCTCAGAAATTGGACTAATTAAAAGAGTATTCTGTGTAGACACTACAAGCATGCAAACATCAGAAAGTGATATTAGTCAAGTAATATGTCCTAAAGTCACAAGAAGTCAATCACATTCATTTCCATTACAGTCAAGTCAGTCACAAAATATAAATTTAAATAAACTTGTTGAATGTAATAATTCCGTTTTTACCGGTCTTGGTTGTCTTCCTGGTGAATGTCACATAAGTACAAATCCTGAAGTCCAGCCAAAAGTCGATGCTCCGAGGAAGGTACCATTTGCATTGCATCATAGACTTCAACAAGAACTTGAGAAAATGGAAAAAATGGATGTCATTACCAAGGTCACAGAGCCTACTGCATGGGTGAGTTCTTTAATCTTAATAGAAAAAAAAAATGGTCAATTAAGGGTATGTCTAGACCCCCGTAATTTAAATCGGGCAATTAGGAGGACTCATTATCCTATTCCATCAGTAGACATGGTCCGCGCCAAGGTGGCTGGTGCAAAATTTTACTCCACTTTGGATGCAAGTAGTGGATTTTGGATGTGTAAATTGAGTGAGAAGAGTTCTTACCTCACAACTTTTAATACACCTTTTGGCCGATACCGCTTTAAACGTCTTCCATATGGAGTCAGCTGTGCTCCTGAATATTTTCACAGAATTATGACTGAAATTTTTGGTGACATACCGGGGGTGGCAGTATACAGCGATGATATTTTAGTAAGTGGCCAAACATTACAAGAGCATAATGAGCGTCTTAATATAGTATTTAATAGAGCAAAGGAATATAATGTCAAGTTTAATAAAGAAAAATGTACTTTCACCAAGGAGAGTATTAAATATCTAGGTCATATTTTTTCAGCTGACGGAATCACAGCTGATCCGGACAAAGTCAGAGCAATCAAAGAGATGCCCTCTCCTACCTGTCTAAAGGATTTACAAAGATTCCTAGGCATACTTAATTATTTAAGTCCTTTTATTAAGAATATGGCAGGTGAGACAGAAATTCTACGCCAATTATTAAAAAAATCTACTGATTGGCAGTGGACTACCAATCATGAAACAACATTTGGTCGTCTGAAGCAATTAATATGTCAAGTTCCAGTGTTGTCACATTTTAATGTTTATGAACCTATTGTCCTACAAAGTGATGCTAGTAAGAGCGCTGTTGGAGCAGTGTTGTTTCAAAATCAACATCCAGTATATTATGCTTCAAAAACTTTAACAGATACACAACAGAAAATGGCTCAGATAGAGAAAGAACTCTATTCAATAGTTTTTGCCTGCATCAAGTTTCATCAATTTATATATGGACAAACTGTAACTGTAGAGACAGACCATGCTCCTTTGATAACACTGTTTAAAAAGTCTTTAGTCGAGGTTCCAACACGTCTCCAAAGAATGATGTTGAAAATACAACCCTATAGTCTAAATGTAATTTACAAGAAAGGTAGTGAGATGTACATTGCTGATACCTTGTCCAGAGCAGCACTCTCTGAAACAAGTTCAGATGAATTAGATGATGACATCATTGTTCATGTAAACTTACTGATTAAGTCATTACCAGTCTCGTCAGAACGTCTACAGTGGTTAATCAGAGGCACTAATGAAGATGAAAGTCTGCAGATTTTGAAAAAATACTGTCAAGAAGGATGGCCGTCAAGTAAAACTCAAATTCACAAAGATCTGCATGAGTATTGGCAGTATAGATTTGATTTACACACAGAAAATGATTTAATTTACAGAAGTAACAGTATAGTCATACCTAAAAACTTAAGGCCAGAGATTTTGAAAATAATACACAGTGGTCATTTGGGAATTGAAAGGTCAAAAGCGTTTGCTAGAGGACATGTATTTTGGCCATTTATGTCAACTGATATAAAAAACATTGTTCAGTCGTGTCATATTTGCTTGTCACATAGAAGCTCAAATGCTCCAGAACCACTTCTTCCACATGATGTTACATTACTTCCGTGGGAAAAAGTTGGTGTTGATTTTATGGATTATAAATCTAAAAAATACATAGTAGTACAAGATTATTACTCAAATTATATTGAATTAATGACAGTGGCAAGTACTAACGCCAAAACAGTAATTGTTTGTCTTAAAAGTATCTTTAGCAGACATGGCATTCCAGTTGAGTTATTCTCTGACAATGGGCCACCATTTAATTCGGCAGAGTTTAAAAATTTTATTTGGGAATGGGGAATACATCATAATACGTCAAGTCCCTACATACCACGGTCAAATGGGTTGGTAGAGTCGGCAGTAAAGATATGTAAACGTTTTCTTACCAAGTCAGAGGAGTCAGGGACAGATCCATATCTGGCTTTGCTTCAATTCAGGAATACACCTAGAGGAAATCTACCATCACCAGCACAATTATTAATGTCTCGTTCACTTAGAACACAATTACCAACAGTCACAAAAAACTTAATACCAAGAACAGTAAATTTTCAAGAATATGTAAAAACTAAGGAAGAAAATAAAAATAAAATGAAGGATTACTATGACAGAAAGACAAAATCATTACCAGAACTACAAGAAGGAGATGAAGTCTATTTTAAGAAAATGCCAGATACTCCATGGATTACAGGCACAGTAAGGTCCAAATGTGATCAGCCTAGGTCTTATACTGTTGAAGGGTCTGATGGATTTATAGGAAGGAGAAACAGACAGCATATTTTAAAGCCTCCGCAGTCACCTCAAACGGTAGTTCAAGATATGTTACGAATAAGTCCAAATATCAAGACATCTCCTAATTCTCATACAGTAGCACCGTCTATTGAAGAGCGTCCAACTCCAGTTGAAATGCGCACTAGGTGTGGAAGAGTCATAAGACCACCAAGACGGTTAGATTTATAAGAGTTAATATTTTGCTAAGCAAACATTTAGCAGTGACTGTGAAAGACGGATTGATTTAGTATTTAAGAGTCTAGAATATAAGGTAGAGACTTAGTTCAACAAACTGTCTTATTTTGAGTTACCTAAATAGTCTTTGTTGTCAAAAGTTATTGTTCAGAGTTTAGTCAATTGTTGTAAACTGTCTCAAGCTGTAAAATTATAATAATTTAATTATTTCTAATAAGGAGGATGTTATGAGTAGGTAACATCACTACGGTGATGTTACATCACTAGACTCGATGGAGGCGGGCGACCAAGATGGCGTCCTAACCGCGGCTATGAAGCTAACGCTCTTTGTAATAAATGTACCTTTACTTACCAGATAATAAACAAGTGTGATTAAAGTCAAGTCTGATCATTTATTAAATACACCAACCCAAACATAAGGAATATGTCCTTCTAATCGCAATTAAACGGCAACGAATTCACACCACGGACTGTTCCCGAGTTCATCTAAATGGAAAAACTCAATAACAAAAGCAAGCTTATACTGATTCGATGAGAAATTCTGTTCAGCTGCATCTGGTTAGAGTGCAAACCGACTCAGACATAGTCGAGAAATGCCAAGATGATAAAAAAGCACTCCCGTCTCTCAAAGCATTTTTCTTATGTCTAACATTCTCTTTGCTGAAAGGAATTCTCGCTGTTTCGCTAGCTCGATCAATTTTTTGTAGCAGCTAGTATAGAAATTGTATGTGGTTTTATAAAATGTTGTTGCAGTTTTTAGAATAGGTATATTATACTTATGTTACAACTTATTATGTCATGTGCTATGTTATATTTATCAGTAACCCATAGATAAGCTACCGATGCAATGAGTGTTTGAGTAGTCATTGACCTCATAAATAAGTGGTTATGTGTTACCCAGTAACTGGGTTTTGGAAGTCAGATAGGCAATCGTTCCATGCAAAATACTGGTATTCAGTTAGACTGGAAGCCGACCCTAACATAGTTGAGAAACGGCTTGGTAGATGATGTATTGGGTAACACTTTAGGACCCGACTGATGAATACATACGCAAGGTGTAGTCATCATTATTGTCATCATTTAAGTAGATATCACATACCACTGTTAGACGTAAGCCTCTCCCATTCCATCCCCAGTGTTAGTCAAGTATCTAGCAAACCTTTTTTTTTAATTAAAAACCAGGCCTCTTTTTGAAGATTTTAAACTTGGGCAAAAAGTGAACATGTGTTGTAAATAGTTTCAAGTGGTCGCCGTACCTTGCCTTTGGTTTTTACCAACTTAAAAGGTTGTTATTGGAAGTGCTACTTTTAGCAAGAAACCCCATTTTATGAGGCACTCCAACTCAAGATTTTATTGATAAGGTATTAGTGAAAAATTGGTGCTGCTTCGGGTTTTAAGTATTAACGTATGTCTGGTCTCAGCAGACAAATAAATATACTATGATGCAGTACCTAGCTATTAGGAAAACAGACTAGTCTCGTGATTAGAACGAATAATCGTTTTAATTTAACTTGTTGCATTCTAGCTTTTGTTTCTAACAACTCGTACGGGCGCCCCATGGGTTTGCTTATCAGCAATTTGAAGTTTCACACAAACTTGCAAATCCCGTATTATAACTTTTAACAAAGTAAGTTTGTATGTTTTACCTGCACATATATTTGAACAAAACGAAACATAATAATTAATTTCAGGAAACACAAGTTGCAACACAAAAAAAAAATCAAAAGCACCTTCCTACTCCACGATAACCTCACTCCGAGATAACGCAACTAACAGATGACAGAAACCCGAGTGCGTACGTACGAACGAACATACGAAGAGAGCTCGCAACAGCTGACTCGAGCCGAACGTTTATCGTTGAATGAATGTTGTGAGTTTGTGAGTCAGATGGTCACGTGGTGTGTTGCGTGTCAGACGTGGCAAAGATTAAGTATGGCGGAAGAGGCAGGTCGAGAGTTTTGAGGTTATCAATGGGGTCGATTATATTTGTGAAATGTTTTAAGTCGGTCATTGTATATTTCGTGTTGCTCTTTTGAAAGAAAATACTTAAAGTTTCGCATCTTTTTATTCAATATCTTTATTAATGTCTACCTAAAAGAAAAGTTTCGAAAAATACTTTAAATGAGGTATGATAATCGATTGAGATAATGAGAATGACTGTTCATTTATAAGACGAATAAATAATCGATTACAAAGCGTCAATTAACATTGTCATAGTGCGTCACTTTACGTCATTATGAAGATATCAGTAGATTTACATTTGTTTCCCTACATAATTATTTTAGTCATTGACAAAATTATCCATTAGCTTTGTACCTGGGAGGCGTAGCGTAATCAGCGTGTAATGTCCGTCGGACTCAAGACAAACAGGGCAGTTGCTTTCTCTCAATATTCAGTAGGCATAGTTCACACAATACGGGTCCAGTCTGCACACTAATCTGTGTCGAGTAGTTCTCGTCACCGCGGGCGCATACATACAATACGTGTTTTGCCCGGCTCACAGCTGATGCGAACTGGCTGAATATTGTGAAATATTAACAAAGAGGTTTCTTTACTCTAAATCAGAATACACTCAAATTGTTCTTTTGTTACTTGCTGTAAAGATTTCATACACCTACTCCTTTATTTTTCTTACTTTCAAAGCGGAAGGCTTAAAAGAAAAAAGAAACTGATTTGAAATAGGTTTCGGAAAATGATGACCTTTGATCAAGAATGTTATTTATTCGATATTTGGCAGACTGACAACTTATGGCTGGAATGTATAGGCCATAGCCATGTACCAATCTTCATCTCTGAATTTATTGATATTGAACTCCGAGAAGATGATTTTTATTCTGTGTATTGCAATTCTGTAGCACCAGATGCCAACTGAAGAATAAAGACTTCTCTGTACTGTTACTGCAAATGAATGAACATCGTCAATGCTCCTTTGAACTATGTGTGCGTATTGCGATATAATAACCGGTTTCACATCAGGGGCCCTACGGCCCTGCTGTAATCATTTGCAGGGCAGGTCAAGGAGACACTTAATAGTTGAAGCGCACATGGTACAGAATTGCATGACAGCTGACTGTTCTGTTAATTGACTTGCTATAATGATAGGCGCCCTATGAACAATACTGGTATTCAACTGCATTCGGTTTGTTACTGTTAGCTGTAGCTCGAACATAGTGGGCAAAAGGCTAGCCAGATAACGGTGATCATTGACTTTCCATATGAATGAATGGTATCGTGTGTAACTGGGTTGTGAAGGTCAGATAGGCAGTCCACAGTACATCCGGATAGATTGGAAACCGACCCCAACATAGTTGGGAACCATAGACAATAATAAATCAAGCCTGGGCAGGCTTGAATTAATAGTGCCTTAGATAGCGCAGGTTTCGAACATACATTCTACCGCTACTAAATCAACAAAATCCTCTACACCAACATTAAACTAACAGAAATTAATAAACACTAAAAGAGAATTGGCTAGTTATGAAATATTACTACGTCCATCGAAATTCTGGCGGCTAGCCAGTCTGCGCCGGTTCGAACTGGTTTCGTGTGGAGGCGTAATCGTTTGTTGTCCACTAATGAAATTGAAAATGGTTTTCGAAACTGGTAGCTGTGGGACCACCAGCGCTTAAGTGACCCTTCCTCGAGGTCTCAGGCTGTGTGGTCTGCGTCAGCCTATCGCAGTCGACTGATAGGCTTCAAATCAAAGTACGTACGTAAAATCAGCACGATTTGAACGTCAAACTGACACAACAAAAAGTTCCCTTTGGGGGGTGACTGCCCTCCAAATGCAAATTCATAGTAAAACAGTAGCTGGTAAAAGCGCTTTGATGAGTTATTGATCAAATTTACCGCATTCTCAAAGATTGGACATTTTGCGATTTGGACGTTTTGAGAACTGGATATTTTGGGATTTGGACATTTTGACACCGTTGGACATTTTGGGAATTGGACATTCTGACCCTGAACGCTAATTTGACTTATTGTCCTGAAAAATTTTCGCGCATAAGGGGAATACAAAATACTAATCCGCCACGCATACTCTGATCGAACTACCTACTTATTGCAGTGTGATGAATTTTGTAGTAAAGTCGATGAATTTTCTCATTTTTTGACTAACCAAAATACTGTAGTGCGATGCGTTTTATTTTTAAGTCAATTTACTTGTTAGAACAAAAACGCTATACGGTGCAACTATTAGCGACTGACTAGAAACACAATTTTCATTCTGAATAATGTATGAATGAGTCGCTTCGAATCCCTTAGCGTCGCCCGTCGCCTTCGTAAAACGGAGTAGGTACCTAGCGAGTTTCCATGCTAAAACAAAATACTGCTCCGTGGGTGTAAAGTCTAATGAAGCACTATTGTGTTATCTCTCACTGTAATTTTATAAATGCTAGAGTTTGTGAAGATGGATGGATGTTTGTTACTCTTTCATGCCAAAAACTACTGAACGGATTTGGTTTAAATCTGGCACACTGGTAGTTTATAAGGCTCCAGTAATTTATCATGACATTGTGTAAAAAAAATATAAATTTACGCGGAAGATACCGCGGGCAGAAGCTACTTTATTCAATATGTTGATTTTTCACGTTGTATTGCCTTTTATTGAACACGTTTTTCGGATTGGTTTTAATGATTTCTTTATTTGTTTTCAGGTAAGTACCGAGCCAATTATTTCACACAAAACAGCGCTACTTTACGGTAATGTACTTTTTAAGTTTATCTTGGATATCACTGTCATCATTAAAGGAAACCTGGACTCGTTATTAATATAAGTACGAAATCGTCAACCCGTCTTGTGCAAGCGTGGTGATCAATGCTAAACCTTTATGCTGTTACCTGTATGAGAAGAGAGAGACCTTTAACATTGTAGTATCTATAATACACGCGGGGGTAGCCACGGGCATAAGCTAACATAAGCAAAACAACAAGCGTGTATACCCCAAAGGGGGTTAGGCAGCATAGCGGGTAGGGGTACACCCACGTTTAAGTCCCATGTTTTAGGGTAAGGGGCGAAGGTGGCACAAATAAAACTCAGTGTTGTCACTGGGAATTCCCTAATGGAGAAACCCAGTAGTTGTTTGCCCGCTAGAACAACGATGCAGTCACTGAGTGTTGTATGAAAGCCTTTTTCCAACTATGCTAGGGTCGGTTTCCAGTCTAACCTGATGCAGCTGAATACCAGTATTTTACATGGAGTAACAGTATTTTATCTGACCTCCACAACCCAGTTAGTACTGGGTAATACGATACCCCTTAGTAAGACTGGTTGTCAGACTTTCGGGCTACTGACTACCTGTAACGACTGTCAAAGATCTGCAAATGACAGCCAAAACCATCGGCTTAACGTGCTTTTCGAGGCACGGAGGAAGCTCGGTATGTAATGAGTGGTTACCGATCCACGGACCAACCTAGGCAAGCGTGGCTTAACTTAAAGATCGACCCGAGCGGCTATTATTATTTAGCCATGAACTCCTCGAATGTGTTGTATAAAATGAAAGCTGACAAATAAATAATAGATCTTAGTAGGCTGACGGCCAAGTTCCTTTTACAACTCTTACAATGTGTATTATGCTATACTTGATAATTAATTAATTATAATACGCGTCAAGAGTTGATAGTTTGTGTAGTGCTCGAAATGTCTTCTGCGGAGGCGTATCGAACTTTAGAAGAGGGTTTTTTTTAAGACTATCTTGTGCCGCCGGGCGGCTTCGCCCTCGGTAAGTCGAAAATTATCTTACGGCATTAGTACGCCAGTAGAAAGTTTAAGTGCTTCTGCTCGACTCTGCTGTCTAGCTGGGTCTCCTTTGGTGTATGTATCTTGTGATGTCAGTTTTACCCGGAACGAAACCTGACGGTTAACCTGATAAGAACAAACCATTGCGAATACTATTCCGAACGCAACGGCAACAGTAAAGCTGCCAATAGCTATGACATATCCTGACAGACTGGTTTCTAATTCTATGAATACGCTGCCGTAGATGTGGTCACAATCGAAATTGTACCTCTATGAACTCAAGTTTGAAAGCTTCTAGAATGTATGCCATGATTGCATCAAAAACCATAATATTACGCCATATATGGAGATTTGTTATGCCATCGCCGGACGCAAGCTTTTTTTTAAATTCTATTAGCTCACATTAACATAAAACATGAGTGGGATGAAGTGGTTTAATGATTATATTAATAAGAGAAGTTGAAACAGGTTTATGGTAAATAATATGGGTATTCTAATGTGTCGCTAGCGCAGAATTTTTACTAACCGAAGATGTATAAAATATCTCTAGTTATTTGAGACATTTCTTCATATTCACGCTATATCAGAAGATAGCTACAGCATTTTGTGTCATCGTTATCGCGAAAAATTTATTTAGTTGTCCCAACTCTCATACAATCAAAGAGATTTAAAAGACTTATAGAGCCGACATTGAACAAAAATTTTGATCCCGAACATTTTCGATTTTGACACACGAATGCTACCTGACAAGTAGGCCTTTGCCACTAGACAGAGCGATTTGTTGCTAAGTAGTAACAAGTATTGGATTACGATTTTCTTCGTCGTGTCCCGTCTATTGCTCGTAAATATTTGAATGTCTTTGCATACAATATTTCAATACCTCATCATCATCTTCCATTCTCCCTTGTCAGACTTCACGGCATCATTTACTCCTTTCTCTTTCATATCATTACTCACACAATCCAATATTTCATTACCTACTCGACCTAAACGTATGGGACGGCTGATGGTTTCGCGAATACTGTGTTGGTCCCATGAAAAAGAGAAAGTCGTTTAGCTTGATGATCTACACATCCTTAAGTATAGTTAGTCGAGTGGTCGCAAGCGCGACTGCTGAGCATGAGGTCCTGGGTTCGATGCCCCGGGTCGGGCAGTGTTTTTGGGTTCTTACATCAGGAATATCTCAGTAGCAGCCACGGAGTCTGGATTTGTGCCCGGTTGATGGCAATAGGCTCGCCTCGTATTACTTGGGACTTAAACATAACTGGCGAAATGGGGGTGTACTATTTAGGTACACCTCTTGTTACAGCCGTGATGTTATGCTGAAATAATATCTTCTGAAGTTGTTATTGTTTTATCTACCTATTCAGTGCGTAAACAAACTCACATTATAAACTCTACGTATCTACAAAATCGAGTAATTTCCAGACAACTGAGAGTTGTCTACATTCCGCAACAATATCGATGAACAGAATCGAGCTGTGTGAAACCATTAGACAAATTGACAGTCTGTTATCGATAAAATCGCTGCAGTGGAGACACGTGAGAATGTCTCGACAAATATCTGTTAAATCGAGGTCTCTTCTGTGCGAATTTTCCACATCCATTGACTGATATAAGTCCTGGAAATTCTGCTGTCAAACAAAACATTAACTGCTGAGGTTTTAATTATCTGTATTCTATTTTCGCAGTCGAGTTATTGAGTCTGTAAAGGATCGTAGTAGGTGGTAGAACTACTACCTAGTTTCTTAAATGTTGGTCATCATTAAATTATTTCTGAATAATAAACCGTATATTCGAGGAATAGAAGAAGAAACAGATGAAGATCTTCTTTATCGTGTGGTGTGAGAGCCTGGAGTCGACTTCAAAAAAAAAAACAAAAAAATGGAAAATAACTTTACTTTCGGAAGTCGGTGGACAGTTTTTATGCCGCCCATGGGATTCTGACTTGGCTTTCAATTCAATTCAATTCAATTTCTTTATTTCAATCTACAAGTTGGATCATATCAAAATTATCATTAGGCATATTAAATAAAAATACAGGGTAATACAGGGTAGGGGCTTTATACAGGGTCTCCAAAAAGAGTATCGGGTATTTGTTTTAGCGTTGAACTTGATTCGGAGCGGCAGATTGGCGCGGGGAGGGGATCATGGAGTCCGCCATTTTGTGGAGTTTTAGTCACAATGGAGCAGTACTCGGAGACGCATCTCGCTTATTGCGTACGAGCGTATTATCGTAACGATTCAGTGACGAAGCCAACTTTTACTTGAATTGTCATGTTAATAAGTAGAATTGTCGATACTGGTGAGAGGAGAATCCGAGACGAAAGCATGAACGACCCATGCCCCGCCCAAAGATCGTTGTGAGGGCCGCTACGTCTGCTAAAGGCATAATCAGTCCTTATTTTCTTGAAGATCGACGAGGCCGACCGCTTAATGCGAATAGTGACCGTTATTGCGATATGCTGCTAATCTTTTTGGGCCCACAGTTGCAGGAGTTTCAAGGTTTCAACTCAAGAACGTGGTTCCATACATCAAATCAAACAATTGAAGCTGTTAGCGAATTTTTCCCTACTAAAGTCATTTCATATAGAGGTAATATCAATTGGCCTCCCAAAAGCCCCGACCTTAGCCCACTTGACTATTTCGCATGGGGATACCTTAAAAGTAAGGTTTATGAGAATAATCCGACGAACCTAACGCAATTAAAACAAAACATCAGGGTCATAAATAGCAGCAATATCGAGGGCTATTTGTGTCAGCGTGTTATCACCAATCTTCATTCCAGATTAGAAGTAACGGTCACCATTTGGATAGCATTATCTTTTCGAAATAATTTTATATTTTCTATTCTAATAATCAACAATTAAAAAATTACTTGATTACTAGTAATTTTTGTTTTATTGAACTAACAAATACCGATACTCTTTTTGGTCATCTCGTATAACTCTCAGGCACAGAAGAAGATGCAAAAAATAAAATAAACGGTCTCCAAAAAAAAAACACTTAAAAAGTGAAAAGTTCATTCAGAACTCTGATTTAAAATTATACGAAAATAGCTAGTTATTCCCAGAAGTATGATCAAATATAAAAACAGTCTACTGTGAATATCATTTCAGCAGCTATCATTATTAAGGACCAATATAACACTCAATGACATCAAAAATAAGCTTCCAATAACACGAGGCTAATTGAGATTCGAAATAAATTAATACCATATCAGAAAATATCTAGTCAATCTTTATTATTACAGTTCCCAACAACACCGTAATTAAAACAGAAATATTTCACGAAAAATAACTACCGTAGTTCCGTTTCGAACATTTTACTCTCGGATCATGGTATCCGGGGAATGCAGTTCTCGCTTTCGGGGGCGGGCATTCAAATTGTTTTCGCAAAAACAAAGAGGAAGTGCGCGATGTTCACTGTATAGCCATGACAGTTGAATAGTAATGTGTGCTGTGGCTAGACTACTAAACAACCTTTCAAAGAGTAAATGTATGGAGAATTACTTTTTACCGAGGTATATGTGTGTAGGATCTTAATCTGTAGTAATTTTGTGTAAAAAACAAACTAAATTGTGAGTTGACGTAGCGTATTTCCTGTTCAGAGAATCGATCAGGCTTCCAAAAACCTGGCAGTAAGGTATTATCTAATCCTACGTCATTAACTCGATCAATTTTATCTCCTGTTTCATGGTTTTTTACGTAAGACCCATTACAGATTTTTCGTAACGGTAAGATGCAGTTTAGTAGACCCACATTCACTCCTCATATTCGCTCTCCACATTCTTTCTTTTATCTAGACCTAGCAGACTGGCTGATCTGATGACATAACACGCCTGCTTTGTTGATCTAGTGGTCGCATAGAGTAACCACTAAAGAGCTTATACACCGATTTCTTCTAAGTACACGACTCACTACCGCGGGCCGGGGGACGAGGAAGCACGCGCGGCTGCAATTGGACAGTTCAAGGTCAACTTGCATAGGTATGCCTATCGTTAGGGGTGCTCTACTTGATTAAGGGAAAACAGTCGATTTCGATAAAATTTATTTTAACATTATTAAAAATACTCCATTAAAATCGTATAAAATAATGATATTTAATCAAAATCAATCAATTGTAAAAAAAAAAACATGTATCCTACGATTATTAGTGATCGGAATAGGTAGGTAGTGCTATTCGCGGGATTTAGTGACGGTTATCATAACATAGATGGGCAGCCAAATCGCGTGTTTACGTATGCGCGGCATTATTTCAAGGATAGGGCCGAGTCACAATACTGATAGATATCTATACTGTGGTTTAAGTTCATCTAGTACATCGACATTCAGAAAAATATTCCCGGGAATCCTGAGGCATGTCCATATTAACATTTTCATTTAGGTACAATGACCTAAAATACCACTATCTATTCCGATCCCTAGTTATTATTGATTTTTAAAATGGACACAACTAATATGGTTACTAGTACCGTAGCCTATGCATAGGCGACAAAACGCTAATAGTTTTCGAGCGTTGGGGCAATGTAAGAGCAGTCAAGTGATTATATAGTCTTTGAGTGCTCGCAATTGTGACTGCTCAGCATGAAGTCCTGGATACGATTCCCAAGTCGGGCAAATTGTTATTGGGGTTTTCCATCAGGAAATTCTCAGTAGCAGCCACGGACTGTAGATTCGTGCCCGGATGATGGCAATAGGCTCGCTCTCTATTACATGGGACTTAAACATAACTGGCAAACTGTGAGTGTACCTACTACTAGGTACACCTCTGCCTAGCCCTTCGGTGATTACAGGCGTGATGTTATGTTATGTAACACGACAGCAGAAGACTTTGTCCTTCAGAATAATTCTCCAATGAAAAATCAAACTAGCGCAAAAGCAGTTTTGGGAGATGAGCGAAACATGTCGAAAATGTAAATGTCGAAACGATGGCAATACAATTTGAATTGTAATCAGTTTTGTTTGACTTTGAGATAACATTCAAGTATTTTCTTCGACTCGGAGGCCCCTAAAACATTCTCATAAACGTCGGTATGTTTAGTGATCGTGCTTGCGTATTTTTTTTTGTGTTTAAACCTTATAATAATACTCAGGATCGAAGATGATAGTTTTACTTAATATGTTTATCTCTCTCAAAATATACTAGAAAGCGAATCTTGTTTCATCCTCCCCAATCCTTATTTATTTGGGGTATATCTTAACTTATCAGTCGGCCTATATCTCAGTATTGATCCTCTCTCTTGCTATATCATCATCTTTCACGCAATATTGTATATCTATCGTTTTTTTGGTTTTCTTTTCTATCTTACTTTCATATATAATGAAAAAAAAATCTTCTTTCTATTTATCATCTAGCAAACACACCCAAATTATGGACTTAATAAATCAAACCCAACTATTACACTAAACACAAATAAACTCGAAAACTTATAAAATAAAACGTGGATAGCGCATTTCGATGTTCTACGTGTTACGTACAATATTTAAATAGTTGGCAACAGTGTATGTATGTGTACGTTTGGAACGTGTCGGGTGCCGTAGTACACGAGCCGTGATTAGTTGCCAGATGTCGCCTGACGCCTACTGAGTTACCCTTTTGCTCGTGCCGATAAAATCTAGAATTTTACTTAATGAAGTTCTTCATCTACATTTATTCATAGATCTCTGAATAAAGCCGCCAATTCTTGGCAGTCAAAAAGAATTATTACACACTAGCTGTGTGCATGATGGGTTTTCCCTTCGGCAAAAATTACCTTTCCATACAAACTTTAAAACACCTTCATTTTTGTTATCGCTTCTTAACACGGCAAGTTAAGGTTTTGTGTTGCCTGTCAGTGAGGTTATTTTTAATGAGTATACCTGTTAAACGTCATCACTACCATAATCCCATAAACATAGAAGTTATACATATTCATTGTAGTAGATTCAAGTCCATTAGACATACTAATCCAAACAAGAGAGTTTCAAAATAGTTATGGAGCATACACAACAATACGTAACACCCAAACAGTTAGCAGTTTTAAATAGTGTTGAAAACAATGTCTGTCTCGTCTATACATCAGTAGCCTATGCCAAATCAAAACAATATCTATCCTCCAACCCACGCATTGAGCTCAAAACTTTCCATTACAAAAACAAAACTTAAATAAAATCAGTAGCCCTAGCATGAACGCACGGAGTAAACGTAACGTAAATTCGACCGCTTATAAAATTGAAAATAGTTGCTTATAAGATTAAAATAGTTTTAAAATCATGTACCTATCCTCAATGGGCCCGTTTAGTGGTTTACGGCCCAGTTCCCTTCCAGAAAGAGTGGGCTTCAGCAGTGGGAAAATATGCAAGACTGTATTCATATCTATGGGTTATACTAATGATGCTTATCACTTTTTTTTACCAAAATGCTATAACATCAGTACATTTCGACCAAGAAATGTTGAATGTTCATGCTACGGCTTCGGAACTTGTCAACGCCATCACTACGTAACTGCCCTGTTGGTGACAGTATTGTGTCAATTTTTCTAAAGCTGCGACGTCAGACTAGACGCTTAGAAGGCTATGAAGGGCTCAATACAAAACAACTGCCAATGTTACGTTCCGAACTATTGGATCGGCTCCAGGACCGTTATTAAAAGGGAGGAATGTGCACGTAGTTGTTATGCCTGGAGGAAAGTGGGCAGATGTTGATGCTGTCGAGTTTACAGAGTAGCCTTGATCTTGGAAAATTTTACGGCAAATAATACTGCGTTATAAAATATATGAGATTCACAGATTTTATCCGAGTAAGTGAAGAAAACATTTTATACCAACTTACTCAAGTTAAGTTGATAAAGTTCATAATCGTATGATACGCACATTCACTTAACTGACTATGAATGTTATTGCCTTTAGGATAAGTGACATACTTAGGGCGAAATTCAAAAATCGCAGTTTGACGTAAAATAAGAGCGGAGGATAAAATATACTGATACGACACTGAAATATTGGGAAAGTTATTGTATAACTGTGTGACGCATTTATTGAGGTCGAATAAAAGCTTCTTAATATAAACACACTTGTTCCAGACACAATGTCATGTATGTACGTGTCAGTTTTACATCAATAAAATAACTTTTTCAGATCTTGTTAGCTTCAAGTTTGGTCTATTTCAGCAATTTGGCCAAATGGCATTCACTCCCTCGTAAAATTCGACCTAGAAGTATGGAAATGAACGCGAAAGACTCGTAAATTTTCCTACCAAGCTCAAAACTTGTTCCTTGAGCAAAAAGACTGGCATCGAGCCAGAAAACCAAGAATGAGAAAGGCAAAAGTTTTCTTCAGGTTAAGAAAAACGAGCTTGCAGTTGGGACTATAACTTAACACCTTCGCTTGCAGGCTGAGATGTACCGGTAGTGCACCCAGTTTTTGCCAGATATGTTTGAGTCCCATGTAAGCAGATGGCGAGCTTCATCATCTGCCTAGCCTTTTCTCAACTATGTAGGGGTCGGCTACCAGTCTTGGTATTTAGGTAAGACACAGTCCTTTAGTAAGACTGGTTGTTAGACTTTGAAGGGTGGTGAGTCTATTGACAACAATCTGTCACTATTCTAGACTCCAAGGGATGCTTCTAGCGAGTAATTTATCATGATCTTCATTCTCCTGCCCTTATTCAAATTTATTTTGAGTCGGCGCAGCATGTTATCTTCTTCCACACTTCTCCATTAGTCGTCATCTCTCATCTCATCTCTCATCTCACTTCATCATTAGTCGTCGTCATCAGTGGTTCACCCTCTTTCACACAGTTCATCCACCGATTCTTTCGTCAAGAAATTCCTAAAGGAAAAACACAACACAACCTGAGGATCAAACCGGGATCTAACGCCTTGCATATTGTAACAACTTCTAAAGCCAATAAATACACCTATAGCCGTTGTCAGGGCAATATAACGTGGTTAGAATATAATATTAACGGTGCTGGGTTTCCTCATCAGTTTTCCTTGGCCGTTTGGCGATATACATTTAAATTTTGCACAGATGTACCAAAGTACTGACACACGTGTGTATTAATGAATACTGATTTCAGTTACGTTCTATCTTAAGAATAAAGTTATTTCATTTTGAACTTGGAAAGATAGTGAGATCTTTCTGTTTGTTTGTGTCTGAAAAATACAAACTTTCTCAACTTTTCTTAGCAAATCAGAATTTCCGAAACAAAGCTGATGAAATCTTGAGCTTTTCATTGCGTGCTCGCACCCTTCAATATTCTTGTATGAAAACTAACCCATTGAGTATTGACTTCTATTCAAGTTTCAATTAAACTTTCCTTGTAGATTTTAATTTGGAAAGGTATCAAACAGTCCGAAACAAAGAATTTCACTAATATTAGCGCAAATTAAACCCGTCCTTCGGTACATATTTCGCTTTTATCTTTCATCAAAGCTGTTACGCAACCTTTTCAATTCAATATACACAGCCAAATAAAAACATGAGCTCCCCTTTTCACAGAATGCTACATGCAATATTGGTTATTGATTTTCATCGGAACGGATTTCATTGTATTAATGGATACCAATTAATTTCTCTATTGGACCCTTGTGTCTGTTGTTGAAAGCTATTGGAACATGTAACTAGATTTTAAACAGGTTTCATTGTGCGCTCGTCATTAATTGGAGGGAAAACGAATGATTACATTTTCAAGCGCATGATTTTGTATAGCAATGTCGTGAGGATAAGTTTGATTATGAATGTAGATCATTATAAAAATTAGGAAGATTAAAAAAACGATTGATAGATTGTGTGAAAGATGATATGGCTAGAAAAGGATGAATATTGAGATGAAAGAAAAGAAAATGTAAATTTGGGACTGTACTACATGCAAGGAGACATTTAAACAGAATTAAATACTAACTATTAGTTCATTGCTGTTCGAGATTTGTGGAAGGACTTACTGCGCAGATTCCAAAAATCTTAATTGCAATAAGTGCAGAAGGATGATGTTGATTCGGTAAGATTTAAATAATAATTTTAATATTAAAAAAAAAGCTTTTAAGTAATCGTGCATTGTCACGAGAACCATAGGTGTGTGCCAAATTTCAGCCCGATAGCTTCGGTGAAAGTGGGTGAAATATTGATTGCAAAATTCCGGAACTTGTATGTACAAGTGGAGTTAAATAAAAGCTTTTAAAAAACGGAACGGCGGAATAAAACTGTTTTTCATTTAGTGTCGAAACGAGCTTTTCACGAATATTTATTGGTGATTTATCATACGTCTATATGTGCCTTTCTTTCACATTCAATCACTGCACAATTTTCTAAACAAAACATTTAAAAAAATATATCTACAGTATGTCAAGAATACCCACATATTTACATAACAGAACAAAAATAGAAAGGTTTACACTTGAGAGTCTAAACTCTGTACCAACTGGGCATGTCTAGGTCAATGTGATCAACTAAGGCGCTGCACAAACATGGACAGTTTTGTGTCTTGTGTCGGATACAAGCTACCGATTTCTATAGAACTAGTATGAAATCAGCCACTACAGGACACAGCAACTACGGTTTCCTGTGATGGTGTGCCGTGTCGGTAACAAAAAGTGTCTACGTTTGTGCAGCCCCTAAGAGAATTACTAATGAAATGTGTGACGTCGTCTGGTTTGTATAGATTAGTCGTTTTAATAAATGAATGGCATCATCAGCATTGTCCTGCCCTTTTCTCAGTTTAGGGGCCGTCCTTTAATCACGTGAAGTTTTTTAGGCCACTTTTATAGCCCCCCCCCTCCCTTTTGGTGATACGTCGTGAGGTTTACGGCTACCCCTCTTCCCCCCTCCCAGCATCGCGTGGATTTTTTATCATTGGAAAGAGAGGATAGTTTCAGAAAATATTTGGCAAAAAATAAAATATTCTCTAGTTCGGGTTTTTAAGATCAAAAATCATCGCGCGGGAGGACTTCTTCCATAATCTCTTTTAGTCGTCATCTCAGCTGTCATCCCCTTGTCTGTATATTTGTAGCATCTTGCTGAGATAATGAGTCCTTGTATACTACCTAAAGAAGCTTACTTTGTACAGACTTACATTCTTGAATTTTATGTTTTAAGCATTTCAACTATTTTGTCTTTCATTTTACCTGAGTCTGTGTCTTGGCTGGCATTTAATCCATCGTTTCGCCGCTCAAGTGTCAAGCAGTAACTTCGCCTATTACATACTGCAAAACTTCGTTATTCAATTTCGCCCCGGATGTCATGTGCCCTAGACGTCGTTGATTACGTCATCTAGAGACGAAGTAAAACATCATCTAGCAACAATTTATGTTAAAACTGCTATCTAGAACTATAATATATTATAACTGCTTGTCTAGATGATGTTGTTTTGAGACCTTTCAAAAGAGTTTAAAAAAAATAGGTACCTAAATTACTGACCATGCCAAGATCTTACTCATCCCTTCAAAAAAAGAAACCATGAACATAAACGCAACATAAAAAGCAGGTTTTAATTAAACCGTCAAAGTCTGAAGCCCCAGACGTTACGTAAATCGCCGATGCGACATCGTGGAGACGTACTCGTACAATAAAAGAAAAAAAACGGGCATCGTTCCAGTAGCTATATTGCACCACGGGGACAAGCGTTTAATGCGCAGACTTCCGCTGATTTCGTGATGATGTTCTTTTTATAGGACCTCTGTGGTTTTGTTCTTTAAGTTGACTCACTTTGGTTGTTGGTTTTTTTTTATAAAAAAAAAACCGAAATATTTATTTATTTATTTATTGTTAGGGACAAAAAACAGTTAAATGCTACAAAATACAGAGAGATACTTAATCTAAGATTTAACAAACATGTAACCCACACCATTGTCCACGTTTTAACTAAAGGTTAAAAGAAGTGCTGAAGACAAGTATTAAAAATAAAAGAAAAATAAAACAACTGTCGCTGCCACAATATTGTTGTGCTACTTAGCTTAATTAAATAAATTACTCTTTAGACAAAATATCCAGAGCCATTTTTTTAAATAATTGCTTAGATAAACAGAATATATCCAGTTCCACAAAATGCGTGTTGTAAGAATCAACAAGGCGACGAAGAGGGGCACGTTCTCCAGCGTTAGTCCTGCATACGTCTGTATGAAACAGTTGAGGCACGCGCACCCCTCTTCGAATAACACTTCTGGGTACTTTGTAAAATATGACCCCATATCTTGTGTGTCTTCTCGTGGCTAAATAATAACAGTCGCTCGTGTCGATCTTTAAGTTAAGCCGTGGTTGCTTAGGTTGGACGGACCAACCATGCCTGAGTGACCACCTATTACATACCGAGTTTCGTTCGTGCCTCGGAAACCACGTTAAGCCGTTGGCCCCGGCTGTCATTTGTAGATCTTTGACATTCGTTATAGGTAGTCAGTCGCCTGTACTAACTGGGTTGGGAGGTTGTGAGGCAGATGTCTCCTCCTTTTTTATCAGCACGAGTTGACCGGACTTTGTCATTCGCAGATATTTAACTGTCGTTACCGGTAATCAGAAGCCCGTAAGTCTAACAAGCTGTTTTACTAAGGGGTCTCGTGTTACCCAAGAACTGGTTCGTGTAGGTCTCATAGGCATTCGCTTCATTTAAAATACTAGTTTTCAGCTGCATTCGGTTAGACTGGAAGCCGGCCCCAAAGGTGACTAAAGATTATGACAAATAATTTAGGACAATGACACTAGAGATGAACGAATAACTTTAATTACTTAACTTTAAACAATACAAAGGTTACTTTAAAACAATTAAGAAAAATCTTATCACGTCTGCAATTAAAAAAGGTTATCTTTAATCCCGTTCATACGTGTAGATAAATAATTATAATTTAACAGACAGACATATCAATTCAAACCAAAATAGAATCATATCACCATACGACTGATTCATTTTTGTCGGAAACTTCCAGACACACAATCAGATCAAATGCGACATTTGAACAAACGTCTTTATCTTAAACGTTATTACAAAACATTGTGTAACTTTTACTTGCTCTAAAAAGTCGACGTTGATACGTCATAATGTTAATTAATCAGCTGTTTTTGTGTTATTTCTGACAAGGTATATTTTTGGATGCACAAGGCAAGCAAGACTAGTAGACAAGTTATGTTGTACTACAAGTTTTGTACAGTCATTCAAAGTGAAAATAATACTTCCTAGTAGCTAATTACTGCTTCTTGTGATCAATTTTGTGCGTGTGCTCAGTAGAAGAATTCTATCAATGTTATACATCATATTAGTCTCTCTATTTTTATTTAACATCTTTGACATTATTCGTCAAAGTGCTTCTTAAACGTCAGTATTGAATAATATCGTTAAAATGTTGCCTCTTTGTTAATAACTTACCTTTTACGTAGATATTATGCGTTCAACAAGAATATAATTTATTATTTTGGTCTTCATATTGCGAATGTGTTAATTTATCGTCTAGTTACTTATCTGCTTCGTTGAAAGTACATTCAAGATCTTGTAAATAATACTACATACAACCTTAGTTAAATATGGCTTCGCCCTTAAATCCGTCGATGACTAAAATATGTGAGGGTCAGCCTCCCAATGTGAGCTGCGGTTTCGGTATCGGTATTTTGCGTCGATGAAATACCGAGTCTATCCTACATAGGGCGACATAATATATAGTCTAGCAACAAAGCTATTAAAGATATTCGTTTAAATATGAGAAACTTAGTATACGGATTGAAATATTAGGTTAATATTACCCGGTTAGATGCGTTTGTAAGAGCTGGGCTGGAGGAAACCGCACACATGGGGGAAAGCTTTGACCAGAAGTGGGAAAATATAATAAAAAAATACTCACTTTATTGATTGTGTATATGAGTGGATGTACCTACAGTCGTTCCACAGAGATTTTACCTTTGATAACAGCAACATAACAACAACCTTTTTTGTCTAACTTGCCAATGGCAGCAACCTTATTGTAACGAAAATAAAGGCCAACTGTGATTTTGACAGTGATGCGTAATCATCAATCACAGATGAAATAGTAAAACGATTCTTTCAATTGTATTCTTGTCATCTTTTGTCACCTATTTTGCATAGTTGTATGTACTTCAAAACGCGAAACTAAATCCGAGTTGTTCAACAGAAAGTGTATTTTAAAAAGAGATTTTTATTATTATTCTAAATAAGCTTGCGTTTGGCCGCAACTCGCCCCATGTGAAGCGATGATGCGGCCTAGGGTGGAGCACGCTAGAATATTATATTTATAAACGATCATATATTCTGATGAATATTATTATATATTTATGACACAGCTATATTATTCTGGCTGGAATTCGCAGTTCTTGAAACATTCTCTTTTATCCTAACACTATTCCAAGTTCCCAAAGGATTAAACGGATACTAACGGAAATGTACAATTACTATAATTCCAATAATTCGTTGTTATAAGTAGAATCTTCGGCCCTTTACAAACAAGCGACGCTCTACAAAGTATGATGCAGAGCAAATAGATCACTCGGTCACCACAAGACATATAAAACAGTAGATGAACTGAACTGACCAACTTCCCTTATTTTATTTCTTCTTGCCAAGTTATGAGGAAGCCATCCAACGGGTTCCGTCAGCTATTTTTTGTTATTTCGATTGCTTACGATTCGATACGTCAGAATAGTCATTATATATCATCACAATCATTCAATCGAAAGACGAGCACCGCAGAAAGCGTTACTAATACTCGTGCTATAAACACCAATTCATAGCGTCTGCCTTTGTGCATGCTTCTATTGTGTTAGGTTGTTTTACTGTACATTGCTTAGACTGTGGTCAGTTTGCCCTACATTCATCTATAATGCGTTGTAATCTGGTTCATATATTACACTGACCGATGTCTGGAGTATTTCTCATGCCCTTGCGACATTTGGTATGTTTAGATATTGCTAGTCTGTATCGACATGAAACTGTTATTGTTCATTATCGCTTTAACCAAGTATCTTTTTCAGCAAACAAATGAAAAAAAAATCTAATTCAAAATCCTGGCTTTCAGTCTTAACTGAATGCCGCTGAATACCAACATTTTGCATGGAGCCTAGATCTGAATCTCAATCCAGTAACGGGCTATCACGAGACCCCTTGGCTAGACTGGTAATCAGATTTTCATTCAAACTTTACAGGCAGGCTTTTTTTTACTAAGTAACACAAATTATAACTTCGCGTTCTACTAAATATTTTCCTTCCACATTCAACAGAAGCCTGAAAAGTTCAATCGAAGTGCACGAACTATTTTTAATAGCCAATCACTTGCTGCTTTTATAGCATCGACTTTAATTTGATTTAACGGTCGCTGGAGTATCTTCCAAACGTATTTATGGCTGTGTTTGTCATCCATAAAACGAATCGTACAACTGTCTTAGTCAACTAGCTTTACCGTTGTTTTGTACCGTTTTGAATCAATTTGCCTTTTAAAGTATCGTTTTTTGTACAATTAATTTCTGCCTAACCTTTCGAGGAAATTCAGGCGTGATGTTATCTCAAAAGGGTTTAGAATAGAATATACTTTATTGTTCACCAAAATTGAAACAGAACGGTTTATGGTCGATGAATTAAATAAAAGTGTTGATCGAAAGTCCATAAAAGTACACGACAGTTGCCCAAGGAACATTGCTGTGTTCCGGTTTGGAATGTGTGGGTGTTGGTAATATTACAGGCTTCGGCTCTACGGTTGAAAGTGTTCGCTATCTCCTTGCAGTTGCAGGTGTCTATAGGTGACGGAAACTGCTTTCCATCTAATAAAGCGGCGAAATATTTGGTTTATCTTGAGAAAATCCCTCTTCCAAATAAAACCACATATATCTAGATCGTCATCTGCACATGTTTGGGGGCTCCGAGTAACCTGACGCCAAGGCACATTGTTACAGCAACATAACGTTTCCAGCCACACTAAAACTGTTACTGCAACAATAATTCGCTTCGACGTATGTTTTCCGTGAATACGTAGCCCATAGACAGCGACACAATTAATTAATGCCACTCCTGAATATTAAAAGAAGATTGATGAAGATATTTTGATCAAAGCAGCCTGTCATATAATCTATACGCAGCGATGACGTAGAGAGGTGACGTTATATCGCTAAAGCGTGGGAGTTCTGTTTATTTATCTATGTCAGATAAATCCCAGTAGACTTATTAATATTGACATACAGTATTTCGACTAGGGACAAATGGTCGGATTCGGTTTACACACACATGCAAAGCGTTTACTCGAATACTAAGGAACCATTAGGTTACGGGCCACCCGTGAGTAAGTTGGAGCTGTAGCAACGAGACCTGTGGTTACGCTCTATGTGTGTAGTGCAAAATAACAAAAAGGCAGACTTTTTTTATTCTTATACTTTATCGAAGGCTTTTATCCTCAAAGGCAAGTCCGCCTCATCATAACTTCTTAACCTATTCTAAACTAAACTTCACTGGACTACACATACAATTTAACATATGGACCAGTATCGTATTCATTTAATTTTAAAGTACTCAAAAGTGTTTATCTATTCTTCTTGTTCATAGTACATTCTACGAGTAGATGGTGAACATCTTCAACCGCTCCACATGTTTCACAATTGGGAGAATTTACTTTCTTCATCAAAAAGCCAAATTTCCGGGATGTGGGGTACTGACCAGAGCGCAATCAACGAAGCAGAACAATATGGCACTAATTGGTTTTATCATCACCATCGGCAGCCTTATTCCACTTACTGATGAGTAAAGGCCTCCTCCAGGTGTGTCATTCTTCCCTGGTCTACGCGAATTTCAACTAGGCCTTACTCTCGTTCTTCTGAATGTTATTCCACCCATCTGGCTGTTGGTCTATACAAAAACTTCTTCTACTAATTTACTGGTTATCTTTACGATGTGGATAAATGGAGCTTAATTGTATGCTCGAACCTTTCATTCGGTAACACGATTCTGGTCTAGAAAATGTTTGCATCCTTTTCATTTTCGGTGGTCAAGTGCGGATAGCGAATTGAATTAGAATTAGCTGAAAGCTGTTTTTTGGTTTGGATGTTAGTAATAATTAGTCTGAGTGAAATCGGTCATAATGCTCTCTGTCTATCTGTAAGATAACGCCACGCTCATATTTCCCGAAGGTGTAAGTAGATGAATATCACATGCACCAGTTATGTTCCTAAGCCTAAATTTAATGTGAGTCTTCTGTTTCTTAGCGTGCCGATGGCAATCTAAATTGGCCCAGTATTTGGCTAGGAGCTGGCCGCCTTCAGTGGTGTCCATAGTAGCGAGCCTTCTGCCTGACAGTAATCCAGATTATTTCTGTGAATTAACTGCCTCATTGGTCTAGGAGTCGCAAGCTCGACTATGACCTCAATCCCATCAAGGTCTGGTATAGTACCAGGATGCAAGGCGATCATATGAAAAAAAAAACAATAGAATCGCACCATTTTTGCTTATTACCTTTATAAATGCTTCTGCGCAAATATTGTACTTATGTCAGTATTCCAGTAAGGTCTCTTCATCGGGTTACCTAATACGGTAGGGGGAATAAAGAAGAAGAGGGCCTCATGTGTAGCGGATGTCCATAAGCGGCGGAGATTGCTTTAACATCAGCCGACCCGCATGTCCCTTTGCGTCCTACATTACAAAATGATACTTCACCTTTTTAACTGCGGTTTTAGTCTAGTTGTCGCAGTCCCAACTGCTAAGCATGGGGTGGTTCGATTTGCCGGTCGTGCAAAGAGCTATTGGATTTTGTGTTCACCTTTAAAATCAAACTTAATTAAACACAGATCTGTAATCGAATACTTACCATACTTAACTTCAAATTAAACACACAATGCAATGTACCGTTTCAATTCCTGAATAATCAATTGACCTACTTATAGTTCCCCCGGTTTTCCGTGCACCGTCGAAACACGTGGAACGGCACTACCACTACCAGTGATTAATCCAATTAATTTAATTGAATCAGTCTGTATATAAAAGCTACAGAATTTATTAACGAAGTCGCAGGCACCGTTTTAACTTGATTTCAGTTTTTCGATTCAGTGTTTATGCTTTCGGTGCTGACGCTGTTTTTATTAAAGTAATGAGGGAGGTAGTTTGGTTTTTATTGGGTTTCTTCAAAGACATTCAAATATTTATCAGCGATAGACGGGACATGACGAAGCAAATCGTAAGCCAAATACTTGTTACTGCTTAGTAACAAATTGTTCTGTCTAGTGTCATTCTCCCGCTTGTCAGGTGGCATTCGTGTGACAAAATCGAAAGTTTTCGGGATCAAAATTTTTGTATGAAAACACTCCCAATGTCCGCTTTATAAGTCTTTTAAATCTCTTTGGGTTTCTTTTAAAATATAGCTGAGCGCAAAATAAAAATTTGGGTCTATTCGTTAGGTCTGATTAAATAATTTATGTAAACGAAATGGTACCTTTTCCCAAAATAAAATACCAACCCAATAATTACTTATGCAAACATTTTATGCAATAGACAACAATTTAAACGAAGTAAGAGCCGTCAAAGAAACAAATGCTAACACCCGTATCTATAAACAAGTCAAAGTGTTGAATAGTTAGAATTCTTAGCCTTGCTTTCTTTGGCGGTTGTTACTTCGTTTAAATTCTTTTCTCTTGCATAAAAAAAATGCAGTAATTACTTTTACTTGACTATAGATACTGGTGTAAGAATTCCAACTTCTGACAGTTCTAACTTCAAGCAATTACTAAACTACAGAATAAAAATCGTATCTTAAAAATTACTTTTACTCAAGTAATCATTTTGACTTGTTTATAGATACGGGTCTAAAACTCATAGATACGGTAAGTACATGAAATGAACAAAACAGAATAAATGTCTACCCTCTAACCCCTACATTAAAACAGTGAGTGTTTTCGCAAGCTCGACTATGACCTCAATCCCATCAAGGTCTGGTATAGTACCAGGATGCAAGGCGATCATATGAAAAAAAAAAAAAACAATAGAATCGCACCATTTTTGCTTATTACCTTTATAACTGCTTCTGCGGAAATATTGTACTTATGTCAGTATTCCAGTAAGGTCCCTTCATCGGGTTACCTAATACGGTAGGGAGAATAAAGAAGAAGAGGGAGATTAAAAATTACTTTTACTCAAGTAATCATTTTGACTTGTTTATAGATACGGGTCTAAAACTCATAGATACGGTAAGTACATGAAATGAACAAAACATAGAATAAATGTCTACCCTCTAACCCCTACATTAAAACACTCACTTTAAAAGCTTAGTTGCATGCACTACTCGTGTTTAGTTTTAGGTTTCCCGTTCACAATCATCAATCTTTCTGAGAGAAAGAAGCGCAAATTGCGCAGCATGACCCCGCGAAAACATTGTTTTCTGAACCACCAAGGTACATCAATATATTGAAAACTACATCAAAACATTATCTTCGAGGCTCTCTGAGAATCTCTTAAATTGGTAATCTCTTAAATTGGTAATCTCTTAAATTGGTAATCTCTTAACTGGTTTTAAGAAGAACGGTTTCATTCTTCTTATAAACCAGTTTCTATATCGAAGCTGAAACGTAAACGCAGTAAATATCCTCTAAAATCTGAAAAAAATCCCTGGAATAGGGGGAAAACCTGATTAGTTTTGTTTTGTTCCGCGATATCAGAGCCCCAAAGTAATAATTGCTCGTACTGATGCCTTTTCGGGTTTTGAGTTCCTTCAAATTACAACTTCTTATAAGAACTTGTAGCTTATTTTTACCGTTGTAAAATCACAAATATCATTTCCGCAACTACTGAGCAAGTTAGTAGCGACATCTAATCGTTTTTCCAAAACAACTATCTATCGAATCCACTCTCTTCGTTCCTTTTCAAATTAGACAACTTTTTCAGCAAAAAAAACGCGGCTTTTTCAAGCGGACTCGGCTCACGGGATTGAAAGTCCGGTCTGCGCCTAAAAATAAAATAATAGAGATAGACCATTCAAGTTCGTATTGCCGTGAGGTTCGCTACAAACGAGAGTTTTGAAAAGATAAATTGGAGTTTAAACGTAGCATTGTTAGCTGAAACGGCTGTAATAAATTGTAGTTTGGTTAGTTTTACACTATTACGTATTACTTTCTGTTCTGCGCGATTCGCGTTTTTAGCAATATGTTTTATCGTCCTCCAGCCCTTATTCAAATTTATACTATAATACTAGCCCCAATGTCAAAAGTGGCTTCCCAGCCATTATCATCTAACTAAACTATACATAGAAAACATACCCTTTCCTAAGGCGTATGAGCTGAATCTTCGTCAAGCCATTTTAAATCATTATCGCCTGCAGCAGTCCCCTGCATACGCCTTTCCAATCACATGCCAGTCATTTCGATCCTCGGCAACTAACTCTGCCCAGCTACTAACAGCCGCCGCCTTGGGAAGATCAGAAGACTTAAAACCAAGATTATCGTAGAACCACTCTTAAAAGTGGGAATTAAGTCCTCACCAGCCATCCGCATATAAACGAGAGCACATTATAATTTCCTACAGTAATAGGCCAGTCGGAAAGGTTCCGTTGACCTCATAACACGCACTGTTCTATTATTAGTATAACAATGACGTCATTGTTAGCACGGGCTTTGACCGACAGATGGGAGGGAGAAAGCCATAAGATAGATGCAGGTACTATCAGTATGGTGTAATATGTTGTGGAGAATACCATATTAGGGATCTTAGGACCAACAATGTAAGATGGTCGTCTCTGGTCTGATGACTTTTATGTTCACAAGGATGTGGATGAGATTTGAATTCAGTTAAGCTTGATGCTGCTAAATGAACGTCATTTGTTTTTGTCAAGTCAGCCTCTATGGTTTTCCAGGTCAGTCAATGAGTTGGGAATTTCTTGGTAGCGACCTAGGGTCGTGCTCTTGCTCGGCGAATGGCAATAGGTTTGCGCCTATGTGAATGGCACTTTAGATCTGAACTGGAAATGTTACTGTACTAAATACTTTACCTTAACCTTCAAGAAATACTGGCGCGATGTTTTCTCTTGAACAATGACATCATTCTAGCTAAATCATCACTCGAAGAGTTTTGAGTAAATGTTAGATTGTACAAACTATTGCTCTAACATTGTAAAGGCTCTGATGGGTATTTATTCAACTTTAAAGCAACATAATACGACTATTCTCTTTTGTATGCTTCAGACACTGTCGCACAACAGCTCTACCCACTGTCTGACTATTCCTCACCATTTTCAAGCAAATATTATCTTAAGTCGCGAAAGGCCATTCTCTTTAGCTTCAACTTACCTCAGTTTCAAATTACACGGATCATTTAGCTCAGCCTAACGAGATGGGTATACAAGTATACAAAGTCGGTTTTCTTTTGTTAAGCGGCCATGTTGGATCGATTTGGCTCATCTACCAACTTAATTAAGACCTAGAATGTTCGTTTGCCAAGTTTAGTTTAAGATATACTGTTGGAATCACCGCTATATCTTGAATGTTGAATGACAGATTTTGGCCGCGTCTGTACTACTGTTTGGCTGCCGTTTGCATATGATTTTGAGCATTGTGTCCCTTGAGATAGATTAAATTTTGTAAAACTCTAAACAGAACTGTATAATTGTTCGGAAAATGGCGAAAATAGGTGTATCTTTGTCCCATAATCCTAGATCAAGTTATTTAGTAGACAAGATATAGTTTTTGTTTTGTTGTGGCAAAGATGGCAGCAGACCTGTTATATAAATACACCATTATATTGATCGACTTTCTTTCAGGTCACAGAATGATGTTTTGATATATTTATTGATCATCTGGAAAAGGTTCGTAGAAAATAAGATAATATTATAATATTTGACACGTCTCAAGAGCTTATATTCTTCTCAAGGACAAACCTAGTATGTTGTAAGCTAACGTAAAGAGAACTAGCACGTGAAACCCTTTAAAGCATTTTTATACGACTACGGTAAACCCCCCAAAGGCTTTATTACTCCATTACTATTTATTATTCATTTGGGCATACCCAACTTTACACTCAGCAGACTAGCTGTGACCTGCAGCTTTACTAGTATTTTTGGGGAACTATTCATATACATGTCATAGTATCCTAGGTGCCCATGCATGGTCTGTCTTTTTGAAGCATACAAATGTGACGGCATCTATAACGCATCACAGGCAGAGTTATCAGCGAAACATTTCCACGAATTTTCACAAATAACAACCAAATCCAGGAATTTTCAATATTCGCTCACTGAAAAATTGAACTAACAGAATTCTCCGTAAAACATATTTTGCGAGTGCACCGAGGTACAAAATACACCTCCAATCCGATTCGCGTTGTACCTATATATTAGCTGGTTAGTCTGTCTGGTTGCCATGGCTACGATCCCCTCGTGTGCCATCATTACGTGCTACATTGATCGGGTGTAGGGTAACCAGTTCAAAATTTCAAAGGTCCCCGCAAAAACCCGGGCTTCGACACAAAAGATTTGGGCATTTTACTTTGAAATAAGCCAAGTCAGAGGCCTGTGGGCGGCATAAAAACTCTTACACCAGGTTAGGCACTAACCGCACGATATAGAGAGACTTTGAAATCTTTCAGATTTCATGTAAAAAATGGTTATTCTAATAGAACTCGCCATACCGGCCAAGTGCCATTCCGGATTCGCGCACAAAAGGTTCCATTGTCGAACAAAAAACGCCGTCAACAACACATTTCTTTCATAGTTTTGTGGGTTTTTTTTTAAATTTAATTGAAATCTTTATTATTTGTTGTTATAGTGGCCATAGTAATACACACTCTGCGGGCTTAGGTACAGCGGAGGCTTAGTAATACGCTCCTGTTGGCACCGTTTGGGTGTACGGAACCCTAAAAAGTCCGGATATGTCCGGTCAAATCTGGTTGGATGGTAACCCTAATCAAATGTGAATCCCTTGAATCTCTCGTATTAAATGTCGAAAATTGCTTGAATTCTGAAGTGGTATTAAATTGGGTAAATAATTTTCCAATAATATTACCAATGCTGGTTTAGGCCACCTCGCCCTGAAATTGGGCGGGTTATGAAGTATTGACTGATGGAAGTATGAATGATGATTGGGGGTGATGTTTTGTAAGTTGTAAAGTTTGATATTTTTGTTTGTTTCTGTATCTGTTCGATCGCTGTGCTACACGTACCCACAAAAGGTTGTTCCGATTGATGCTTTTGAGCTTTTTATTATCTAGGGTAACAAAACTGTGGGCCACGAAATAGGGGAAGTCGCCAGTGTTTTCAAAAGATATAGGGCACTCATAGGCGCATTGAAACACTAACAGCTTGTGGAGTTATAATGTTTTTACTTCGCAAATAGAGTCGGGAATGCAATAGCAATGCTCTTCGTGTGATTCGCCATTTTCCATCAGATGGACCGCCAGCGTAGTCGATTCTCCAACCTACATTGATGTGAGAGTCCACAAACTGCAACATTATATACTTAACGTAGTACTTATGCCGTCGACCTCCAACTTCGACCTTGTTTCTTAAGACTGGGGATTTCTAAGTAACTCTCGAAGACTTAAAGCAGGCGGCGTCGAGTCTGGCTTAAAACGAACTTCGATTCAAATAAAATATATTCTCGGAACGATCCTTTTATGAAAATCGTCGGGCATATGAATATTTTGCTTTGATGTAATATTTTTGTTACATCTGATGAAAAAGACGATATCATTCATCATCATAATAATTCTCCTGCCACTATACCAGTTTATTTGGAAGTTTTTGTTTTCTAAAACTCGATATATGTGCGATCTTTTATCAGAAAACGCGATTTACCAAGTTTATTTATCAATGTACAAATAAACGTGTTAATCGTTTCGTAGGATTTTCTTCCGTTTCTGAAACTCTTGAGCATTTTAAAAAAGTAATTCAGGATAAATCTACTTGTATCACTTCAAAAGTAAATATAAAAAGGTGGTGGCCGAATACATAACCTTCTCCTTTTTTAGAAGCCGATTATAAACGTACTGGTTTGTTGTATAAAAACATTTGGTTTTATACCTTTTTCGTGGAAAGTTTTACTCAATATATTTGAAGCTTCTAAACCCGCTGCCGTGTAGGATATAAATTATCGAAATAATCCTCTATCTACCCTCTAGGGAAGTCGCGATTTCTGACAGTAAAGTATTATGCTTGTAACCGCTCAAGATCGTGGGAAAATATTCATTTCTTAGCGCTATTATGTTGTCGTTACCCGGAGTATAGATAAAAATGTGATAAAAGTATAAAGTAACCGATAACGTTGTGATAAGGTAATAATAATGATAGCATTGATAACTGTTACTTGGTTTTGTCCTTACTAATATTATAAACGCGAAAGTTTGTATGTATGGATGTTTGTTACTCTTTCACGCAATAACTACTGAACGGATTTTGATTATATTTATATTTATTTATAATTAGCACACATATAGTTAATAACCTGGATTAACAAATAGGATACATTTTATCCCGGTAGTACGATCCCGTGGGATAATTACCGAACTACACGCGGACGAAGCCGCGAGCATTAGCCAGTAGGTTATAAATGTTATAGTATTCTCGGGGAAAATAATCATTGTTTACAAAATTGACTATCAACTTAAGTACATACATACATAATAAATTCACGCGTTTTTCCAATGGAGGTCGCCAGATACTATAGACAACATCCGCGGATGTGGACGAAGGCAAAAAGATATGTTAGGATTCCGATCCTAATTTATAAACTTTACTTACGTGCTTACGTCGCATGCGCCATCAACTTAAATTGCCCGAGTATTCGAATTACAACTGTCATTCTTTGACAGTTGTATGAAATTGCTTTATCATTGCAAATTGAGATTGTGCCAATTTGGTAAGAATTAATTTCCCTGGTTGTACAATTTACTAGACCATGAATTCTTTTATTTATGTAATAGTATATAAGAGCAAGAAATTACCGAGACATGTTGATTTTTCACTTTTTGTTTTACTGTTTTTTATTTTACATGCTTTTAATTGACTGTTCTTAACGATTTCTTTATTTATTTTCAGGTAAGTACCGAGACAATTATTTCATCCAAACCTGCGCTACTTTACGGTAATGTGGTTCCTAGTTTAATTTAAACATAATTATTTTATTTACCATTCAATGAAACTCGAGTTTACCGTTGCGGGTTTTTTAATCTAAACTGTCAGGCGACGGCTCCAGGGTAGCAGGAATTTCACGGGCATTAAAACCATTTTGTACATCAGCTTTTATAAGCACTTCCACAAAAAATACACGTTGATCTACAGTTATTACGGTGTTCATTGTTTAATAACTAGCTCATATTCTCTGATCTTTTCGTAAAATTTTATTTTTCCAATTTATTTGTTTATCTACGAGTATAACTAAACTAAAAATAATAACCAAAATATGTACATATAGAAATGAAGAAAAGCATCAAAGGGCGTCAAAAAATTCTTCCACATCGCTGTCAACAGGAATACAGCCCAGAAGGATGGCAGCATTGCCACGTTAGATGGCAATGCTGGTTCTTTGACTAAAAATATTCTCATATTCGCTTGCATAATATTTAAAATATACAAACTTAAAACAGTTATACCGACTACGCGAAGCGCAAATCTGTAGTAGAGTTGTTGCAGCAAACATTTTTAGAATACCGCCGCCGGCTGCGCGTTTGATGCAAAAACATTTTAACTTAGACTTTTAATAGAAACACGCCCGAGTTTACCGCTAGTCCGAGCTAACCTCAATGTACGGGGTGGAATTTAAATTGTTAGAGAGAATTTATGGTGTAAATATCTTGTTGAGTACATTTTGAATTTCACCTGACATCAGGTTTCGGGAACATACTTTACTTTTACGAATCGGATATAGCTTTCCTAGTAAGACCAGAGTATGGATTGTGGTAGGAAGAATATGAAAGAAAAAGGAGTGGAATAGACCATGGAGATGAAGATGGATATTTGCTTCATAGCCAAAGTAGTTAGTATGACGAATACAATCACTACACGAGAGTAGGACTGGAACACATTCGGTTAAGGCTATGCATTGATGTGACTCGATGAAAGCTATGATGGGGCGCACACTTTCCTCGTAACAGATAAATTTTACAACGCGAGGGTGACGTAATCGCTCTACGAAAAATAACTGCACCTTGCACTATCGCCAACTCGTCATCCAGAAATGCATTTGCTGATAATTTTGATTTGGGTGACAGCTACTTATTTTATCTACCAAGATCATACCAAGATAGAGAATATATTGGTCCAAAAATACTTACAAGTCATTACAGTGCACTTTTACAATTACCTACTAATGATATTAATCATAATTTGTACCACAACCTTGACTTATAAAGCTACTTACCTACCTTTTAATCCTCATGAAATATTTTGGAACGAGATAGTCTTACATAAATTGAATTAAAATGCAGTATGCATTACAAGTTAATACCCGCCTAATACCCGAAACTACGCTTTGTAAGATGTACTCGTAATTCATTGAAGATACCTTTAAGAAGACTTGCGACACACCAATCTTTCAAACGGTAACCAGACCCGGATAATCACCTATCGTGTTGTCGTACCATAATTAAAATCAAGGTTATGCGACAAATCGTTATTTCAAATTGACTGTCCCTCATATCCTATCTCTAATACATAGCATAGGATAAGTTAATTTTATTTCGCAGACGACATCTTAAAGCCTCACACTGTTCAAACGGTAAAATCATTCATTCAGTACCTACTGGGAAAAACCATGACAAAAAACGCCGTGGAAATCCCATGAAGGGTGTTTTCTAGCCATCGATCTGGCATTCCCTGTTCTCCGTACCCGCCCATGTCATAAAACACCCTACTTGTTTTCAACGGCCGAGCCAAACATTGTGGAAAATACTGAAAATAAAACCTTCATAGTATCAACATAAACTGCAGCTATGTTTTTCAGCCAGCCATTTTTATAGAATAGAATATTGTTTTTGGCATAAACATAGCTGCTGCAAAAGCAAAAAAGAAATACCGTGTTCATAGTTTGAAATTGTGATGAAATATTGGCTGTGTTTTTTTATTGGCTGGAATGTTTTTTAATACTCAAAAAGTATAAGGTAAAAGGAGTTTCGTATCCCGAAACACGAGCACGTTTTAAAAGGGTGATCACGACGTAAAAAGAGTTTTAAGTTATTCATATCAAATAGGTGCGTAAACAAAAATCGAACGCTGCAGTTTTTTTTTTTAAGTTGGTATCATTGACTCGTTAATAGGTGTTCAAAATTTTGTTGAAATGACAGACCGTACAATTTATGAATACCAACTTAATAAAGGATTAAGTCAAGAATACTTGATAGTACGAAGTTCTGAGAAATGATAACAGCTTATTTTCAAAGGCAGCAAATCTCTAACTAGCCCATTTCTAAGTAATCTCACGTAAACAAAAATTGCAAATAAAAGTAATCCCAATCGATTTATTTATTCCTAGAACACAGCATTGATAAAGAGGATTGTTATTAAGTCAACATTCATGGCCAAATAGACGATTCGGGCTTTAAATCGTATTTGTACTGAAATAAATCGCGTCCGTGTACATCTGACCCATATTGCGATTATGATGAATTTATTAGTATTGGTTTTAGATTAATCTGATATTCCAGTAACATTAATTATGGTGGGCTTACACATAACTGGCGAAATGTGGGTATACCAGGGGGTGTGGGTGTGTAGGTACACCTCTGCCTAACCCGTCGTAACGATATATGTTGTCGACTGACTTGAGTGGTGTTGGTATTTCTGTCGGCGACATTATACACCACCATTTTTGTGCTGATTAACTTAACCTTTTAGAAACTAGTTGTTAATCATACACAGCAATTGGTATTTGAAAATTTGAGTAGAAATTCAATCCACGATTTCTGAAAACTGACTACCTCGCTAGTCTAGTGGTCGCAAGCGCGACTGCTGAGCAAAGTGTTATTGGGTTTTTCCATCAAGATTTTTTCAGTGGCAGCCACGGCGTCTAGATTAAATCAAATCTAAGAAAAGTCAAAATTTAAGAAAAACTCTTTGTTCGATGTTTTTGTTCATTATGAAATTCGCAATACACACTAGATATGATCTAACTAAAAACAGCACTGTATTTAATCTAAATAACAGATGCAATTCAAACTCATGGAAACAGTTGTGCCATTCTAACAACAACAAAAAAATCAAAAAAATGAGTTTGGAACCATAAACAAATCAATCAATCCATTCCCGATACTTTTTGACTGAATGTAAGCTGCTGTGGCTGTGACTGTCATTGGTGTATGGTTGATCAAAATACGAACAATCATTTAAGTATATAAGTTTTGAGAACAGACCTAATGGAAATAGAACCTTCAGAAATGTGACGGTATCTTATTTCTCGTCACCCATTCGTCGAGTTCCAAACACATACTTGCCACCGTACAACTAAGACGTTATATATTCGAAACTTGCCGATAGGATTTATATCATCTTATATCTTGGACGAACATAAAATAAACATGATAAGAATCGATCAGCATAGCTCGTTCCTGATACGGTTTCTCTGAGGTACGGTTTTTTTTCGAAACTTAAGACGGAAATGGTATCGAATCACGTTTGACAGCTTCAACGGTTCTTGGTATCAAAACCAACCGTATTTTAAATTGTTAGTCGCACTATTTTGTCACGACAAATAGGATTTCAATTGGGAGTCAGGGATAAAAAAACATGCATATAATAGGAGCTAAATTGGTGTTATCTATCATCCATCCATCCATCCATCCATCCATACCATTTACCAAACTATGATGGTGTCGGCTTCCAGTCTAACTGGATGTACATAGCTGAATATTAGTATGTATTATATATAAAGCGACTGCTTATCTGACCTCCGCAACTCAATTACTGGGTAACACGATACCCAAACCAACTCATAGGTACTACTGTTGTTATATAAAAACACTAGCTGACCCTCGCAACTTCGTCTGCGTAACATTTCTGATTGATCCCTTTCGTCGCAGTGTGATGTCCTATAGCCGTCCTCGATAAATGGGCTATCCAACACAAATAATTTTTCAATTCAAACCAGCAGTTCCTGAGATTAAGAGTCTATATAACCTCAGCTCAAATTCTAATTTGGCCCCCACTTCACCGCGCCACCTCACTCTTTTATCGCGATCGGCGCGATCGCACACAGCTCGCGGTGACGCGCGCGGGCACACGAAGTCGAAGCGATTTTGTTAGAGTAAACTACACTATTATCGGACGAGTACTAAGTACTTAATAAAATTATCAATCATAATTTAATATTAACTTGTCATTATATGAACATAAAATTGTACATCGCAAATTTAGTTTCAATGTACCTACTAACGTCAAAATGGAATCACTTACCATGTGTTAGTACAAGTATTTTACTATATTTGTCTTTAAAATCATGAAAAACAACAAATCGTAAAATATTTCTTGCTCTTACTATGTTATTTTTGTTTTCAAATATCACAGCGACTGTACTATTTTTGCAACAAATACATTGCCCCTTAACCACTACCTAAGTTTGCCGCTAAGTGACTGGACAAGCAATGTAAACATCACAAAACGATACTTTATTAAGTGGATGCATCGCAGCCGTGGCGTCATGCAGCAAGTTAGTGATGTGCTTGTGCAGATCGACTAACGTAGGCTATCGATCGATCGATAGGATTAGATCTCTTTGATAATATTACGTTTTACCAATTTGAGCAGTTCCCATTGAATAATGACATAAATTATTTCTTATCAAATCTGTCATGGAAAAATATATGAATTTAAGAGTACACTATTTGACAAAATGTGCCACCCCAGTCAAAGCGGCAAGTGCTGCACAAATACTTCCACTTTACAGGTCAGTGAGTAAACACCATAGCAGGGTTCAACAATACCTACTGTTTCAATTTCAATACGCTATGACAGCTTAAACCAACGTAACCGGATTTTTGATTGTGTTAATTTACTTAATAATATTTTTTTTAGCTACATATTGTTTATTTTTATTATAATATTTTCTGGACATGCAGTTTATTATTTATTTTATTTTGAGGACCCAATCTTTTTTTGTACAATAATAAACGTAAGATTCGATAAATTTCCGATTTAGTCAATCACTAGCGTATATGTAAAATAAATTGCTTTTGCACAGCACAACGATAGCAACCGATGTTTTTGTGTGGGTAAGTTGTACGGTGCATGGTATAATACACGCTGTGATTGATGGGATAAGGTTTATAATTGATCGTGTAGTACGTTCTGTTTTAAGAAATGCGGATGTGTGCTACTACATATGAAGCTATACTTTCCAGTATAAGCTGACCTCTCATTGTACGGAATGCCTATACAATGTGAGATCAGCTTATACTGGAAATGTATAGTTTGATAATTATGTAGCCGTGGGTACGAATAACAGATCAGTTACATTTTTAGGTAGGTAGAAGATACTGACGAATTTACCGGAACATCATCTTTATCACCATCGTTTTCAGTACTGTGTAATCGACGTCTTCTAGAAAGATACATTATAATTATTTAGCTAAACTACCAAGGTACGTCAGTAAGTTCATACATTTTATGTATGTGGTAGGTAGCACTACAGTCGGATAAGTAAGTTACAGTTTTGTTTCTTGTAGTTAGATAGGTAGGTACTTTCCGAACATACCTATATTTTTATTAGGTATTTCTAAGCG
This sequence comes from Standfussiana lucernea, assembly GCA_964057025.1. Classification (NCBI taxonomy): domain Eukaryota; kingdom Metazoa; phylum Arthropoda; class Insecta; order Lepidoptera; family Noctuidae; genus Standfussiana; species Standfussiana lucernea. The sequence goes on from OZ059812.1 coordinate 4,086,702, forward strand.
CTTGGCTGCTGCACTGCGGGTCGCGGGTTCGATTCCCGCACGGAAGAAATATTTTTATAGCCTAACGATAGTTGTGAAGATTTGTGTTTGTAATCGCACCGTCTCCGATTCAGGAGAAATCCTGGAGTGGGACAACATTATAAAAAACAATTACTAAGTACTTACTGTAGATACCTATATTTTGTTGTAATATACATATATTGTCAAAACAAAAACAAAACTATATAGGTAATTTTTATCTTTTTATTTTTTATAAAAGTTGCCCCACACTGGATTTCTCCTGAATCGTGGACGATGCATTTGTGATTGAAACTTACAAACACAAATCTTCACATGCAGAAACACCTGCGACTCGTAGCGCAGCAGCCAATCGCTTAGCCACTGCACCAAACGTGTCGTATGCTGTCTACCTATATGTTTGTATATAAATAGTAGATAGGTGAATAGATACTTATTTAATTAAGTTTATCATATTTATGTTTGCCTGCTTCTTTACGCCAACCGTTATTTCCCATTGCGCCACACTATAAACCTAAGTACATAAATTTTAATTTTACGTCGTATTGTTGCGTAATGTGTGTTCTGAGCGCAAGCGGCACAGCTCTCCCGTTCGAAAGCCGAAGCGAGACTGAGCGCGGGTGGCGGGCGGCAGAGAACCAACTTCAAGACGCCGATAGTTTAGGTATTTTCTTTTTAAGGTGAAAATAACAGGAATTTAAAAAAAATAACAAACATAAGACCTGCTTTATAGGTAGTTCAGTTAGTATGCCAAGTTTCATGATCTAATTTTATGTATTTTTTGAATACCAGCGGTTTATCGTTCGGTTTGGAGGTAACTTTGGAATTTTTTTCTATCGAGAAAATTTTATGGAATCGTGTTTTCGTCAAACATAGGACCTAGCATTAATCCTCAACTTTGCCGTATATTTATTTCAAAATTAATGCTGCAGTATTTTCGGCATAACGGAGGATCATGCTAAGCCATCTGACCTACTATAGACCCTTAAGGCGCTGTGCATAGTCGAAATAGGCTTCACAAAAACAGTTTTTTAGCAAAATGTATACATTTTAGAGCAGCAAAAAAAATATATGTTAATCTTGATCATATTTATGAGGGAACCGTTGTGTTCAAAACACGTTTTCGTTAAATTTTCTCGATACAAAAAAATCGTAAACTTACTATTAAATATTGAAATTCAAACAATTGTAACTCTATCATCTAAGAACAAATCTTTATAAAATTAAAAACAGTGATGTAATATATAATAATAAGGGGAACTGTTGTTTTTATTTATCGTTTGAAATGAGATTATTGTAAGGATTAACATATTCAATGATAAATAATTGGAACGTGTCGAACGAAACCTCACGCCATTGCATCCTCTTTTGGCTTCTCTTTCATTTTTACGCGGTGTGACAGTGACCGCTGAGGCGTGTTGCTTGACGGATCTGTGTCATTTTTTTCAAAATCATTTACGTATCTGTTTGTTGTTGAATGCTGTTTATTATACTTATTTTGTGATTAGTTATTTCTAAGTTGTGGTTTTGGTGTAAATTTATGTTCGATTTCAGTCATAAGTTGTGTAAATAAACAATCAGTGTACATCAGTGGCGAAGAGTCAAAAGCACCCCTAAGGAAAATTATACTACTATTTTTTTTGTCTTCACCCCCATTTTCTTCTATTTTCGTTTTTCCTTAAATTTCGTTATAAGTGACCCGAAAAGCACGAAAATAACACCCATGATTAAAATAGCTAAAATTTTCGTAGGCGCCAAATTGATCTTTTTTCATCATTTATTGTGTAGAATAAAATGTAGAGGAACTATGAACAAAATAAATGTAATTTTATCTTTTATAAATAGGCCAACAAAAAAAAAGTTGATACCAAATACGTTATCGACTATCTGTCTAGTTCTCTCCTACATACTTTCTATTTCTGCTCCTGTCGTCACTCGATAATCTTCGGCTTACCTAATTCCCTAAAAAACGGTGCTGCTAGCCGCGTAGTCACGTGTGCACGTACATACGAATTTAGATCTGAATTCTGACACCCGAGCGCCGGCTTATTTGGCGCTACCTGTTATTTCTTGACATGAAAAAAGTTGGCATTTTTGTAATGTTTTCATTCCTATGATGTATTAAATGGAATAGAGTTTTACATCACAGTACAGAACTGCGATGTAATACTCTATTTAACTATAGAAGAGACTACACAGAGTACTTTGTTCCCGAAAGGAAACCGGCAGGAATCGGCTTAGGTGCCTTCGGCCCTGGTGTACATTATAAAAAATGGGTAACAAAAAAATATGCGGAGGACAATAAAGAGATGTTATTCGATGAAACAAAACACATGAACGAAGTTGTAAAGTAAGTACCTTACTTTTTGTGCACACCTTATTTTGATTGTATGTATTATTTTATACATGCGTAATTTCGACATATACATACATATATATGTATATCCATAGCTCGATTGGTGTAACTATCTCATGCGTGGATCAATTTTCTGCATCAATGTCTAACCCCGGGTTCAGACCTCAGAGTAAATGTATTCTTTTTGTTGATTTCTTTTGATATAATTGTTTTTTTTTTAATTATAAAATTAATTTTTTTTCTTATTTTCTCGTTTGAAATGAATTTTTATATTTATTTTTTAAAACAATAATGCATTTTTTCCAATTTAAAAACATACCTACTTGTTTAAATTTTAGATTACAAAAGGATTCTGAGCGTGAAAACCCTGGGACATCATTTGTAACACCAGGAGCCAATCCAAAATCAAATTATGATGAGTAAGTATTAAAAGATGGGCGAATGTCATCACACAATGAGAGCCGACGCACAGCTGATGACCCCGCGATCGACTTCAAAAGAGGTGGTGTGAAGAACTTCGCGACTTCCAGCCCGATTGTTCTGAATCAATAATAATTATTATAACACAGGGAGAACTAACCTTACCGAACGTAGGTTCTCAGCTAAGGTCTAGATACCTATCCACTCGTCTATATCTCCACTCACTCGTATGTCCCGGCATTGTATTCGTACACAATGCGTTATTGCCGTGATTTGGAATTATGTATTTTGCTTTTCTGTTTATAAAAAAGTGACGCGTTTTTTATTACAGAGAAATCACTGACGATGTGCTATTCGTTGAGCCGTCGACCGAATCTCAAGATAATGCATACCCACCAGTTCATGGACGAAGAGTCGTTGACATAACGCATCTCATCCAGAAGCTGCAAACTATATCCGGCCATAATTCTTTGTTCAATTGTAACGGTTGATTGCAAAGGTTGTGGGGGGAAAGAGAATTAATTTATCTCTTCGTCGGGGTTACCGCGCGCGTTGCAGTGCTGCGTTTTTTTAATAACCCTTACCCGAGGCATCTACTTCATACAAAAATTTTAGGGAAAAGTACCAAAAGCATCCTGAAAAAGTTTGAAGAACGAAGACTGATGAAAAGAAAATTAAATAAAGCAAAACCTCATAAAAAAAAATCGGATGCTAAAGAAAGACAATGCTGTTCAATATGATTTTCGGCTAAGCGTGGACAAGATGTCCGGTTAAAAATATTTTTACTAAACAATATTATTAATTCTGAAAGGAATATTTTTGCAGATCCCATAGTGGCCAGGTACACGTACAAAAATCCGAAATGAAGAGTAATTAATAATATCTGTTATTTACAGGTTACAGCTCATAGCTTGGTCTGTCACTCATGCTGGACATTACCAATAAATAACTTACCTGAACAGCAAAATGTACCAAGCACATCAAGCAGTCATCGAAGAGAGCTATGTCTTAATTGCGGAAGTTCTATACGGTGTAGCAGATCTCATATTCTCAACACAAACTCGGAGAGAGAAACACATATAAGAAATGCTATCAGTGAGTGGATAGCACCACAACAAGTAAGGACGGATTAACTTTTTATTAAGTTTACATTAGAATATTATGTGAATTAGAATTATGCTTTTAAAAATGTATTTACATAACACTAACTTGTTTACTGAAAAGTTATTCTAACTCTCCATGAAAGAGCAACATTTGATTTCTATGGAACGGAATAAAAGAATGTGTTATTTTTTATGTGTTACTTGTACCCTCTTTAGTTAGAATTCATTCCTAAATATAATCTCTGGGCAGCAAAAACAATTCAAAATGAATTGTTAGAAACTCAATTGATTAGTGTTTTGAAATGGCAGTAACTAAGAATTAAATTGTTCTAGGTTCATGGCTCAGATCGCATTTGCCATCCATGTTGGCAACGAGCTGATCGAGTACCAGGTCCTGCTCCAACTGTCACAATTGTTTCACCTACAATTAGCTAGCCCAATTTCACAAGAGCCCCTGACACACAAGCCTTGTTTTTGCCCGGATTGTGAATCACCACAGCGACTCATACTCGTAGTCCCAACATGGCTAAGGGTGAAGTTATTCACAGATTAGAATTTTTATGTCCCTAAAACAGCAGAATATGCAGATTTCATTTGCTACAAAATAACTGGGCTCCTCACAACTTTTTATTATTTAATAAACGTTTATGACTTAACAAAGTCAAAATAACAAATAATAACTAATAGTTTTATTTTAACCACCCAAATACAATCCTATAATATGTAAATAATCCGATTACATCAAAATACTACTGGCAAATTGATTATAGAAAATAATATGCTTATTACAAAGATTTTACCCGACAATTAATTTCAATTTTTCACATGCCATTTGAAGCATATTCTTGCATCTGGCTACAACTTTTTTATAATATTTTCTTTCCTATACTTATGTAGTTTTTAAAATGCAAGTATTTTATTAATAAAGATCTTGTCCACGTTTAGCCTGATCATCCTAACAAACTGAGCAATTGCCTTTATGTATTCTTACTGTTCATACATCTATCTATCGATCCCATCACCCCGTCCATAAGTCCACTCTTTCATTCGTCTCTCCGCGTCCGTCTTTCCTCACTTAGTATTCGAATACACCGTAATTTTCATTTAGTTGTAACCTACGTCACTAAAGAAAAGATACTAAAATGACCGCACTTAGCTTTTTCTCTCACTCTCACATTATACAGTGCGAGTTAAAGGGCACGATTAGCTCCTTTGTTTGGCCGCCATTCACAATAATTCTTTTCTGACACGTGATATAAAAGTCATTGCAAATTGCAACAAAAATTATACAGATAAATTAAATTGAAGTGTCTGTCACTTCAATTTAATTTATCTGTATAATTAGAGGATGTATGGTTTAGAAGACGCAGATTGCCAAATTCGAAATAGTAAAGGCAAATATGCAGAAACGACAAAGTGTTTTGGTGTTTTTGGTTGTGTATGGTTTTTTGTTGCAGATTCTCAAAATAGCAAAATTTTCAAAATTATGAAAGTATTATTTTTATTCCTCTATATAGCCGTAAAAAAAGGAACCCTTATAGATTCGCCCTGTCTGTCTGTCTATCTGTCCGTCCGTATGTCACAGCCATTTTACTCCCAGACTATTGGTACCACAATGTTGAAATTTAGAGACTAGGTGTCTTCTATGAATCGCTACATAAAAGTGATGTAAAATTATGAAAAAAAAAAAATAGGTGTGGCTCTCCCTACATGTAACTGTGTGGGGTGTCTATCGACAGCTCTTGAAAATTGCTATTGAGGTTTCTAGCTCACTTTCTTTCTTAAGTCAATGGTTGATGACATTTGCTTCCGAAGCCGTAAAAAATATGTGGCCCTCTCTAAAGTCTAAAGTAGGAGAGAGAAAATTCTGAAACAAAAATGTATGTAGGGTTAGCGGATTCGTCAGCGCAGATGGCAGGGATATCGCGTGATCATGGTGACGCAGCGAGTAGAGGGGGCGAAACAATACAAGCGGTGCGCTCTCAGGAGTCTCAGGGCCCGGTCACTTTTGCTTGGGAGCTCAGACGTGACAGACGTTTGTTGGGAACAGTACTTTCGAATTATTTCGGTGTTTAACGGTTTAACATAACTGTGTTGTTTTCGTGATTTTTTATTTAAAAATAAATAGTTCTAGGAAGTTTTAGTTTTCCTTTAAAAAAAAATGAGCTTCTGATCTATAAGAGTAGATTATAAAAAAGTCTCCGAAGACCATTTTCATGTAGCTGCAACAATTAAAGTAGTTCCCCTTACTGCCCTACTGAAAGTTTCCACCCTGTATATAGATTTATTATTCGTCAGACGAATCTGTTATTACATAATTATTATCTCTAAAATCTTTTCTAGAAAATAACAATTATTGATTATATTATTTAAAAATAAGAAAAAAGAACGAATTTTAAAACAACTTCTCGAAAATATGTAGGAATAAAAAAAACAGCTGTTTCCTACAAAACTGCAATACCTACACGGTCGTAATGTATGGAACAGCTGTTTTTTTTCCACGAAAAATTTATTTGTGGGGGGATTCAGAATGATGCACTCAATACGTGGTAACCATTTTAGAGTCGGTGTCCCTTCCACCATCTATAAATAAGAATAAGAATATTGTGAAGGACGGCACGGTTGAAATAATAAAATGTCGGGCATGCCACCGTCCGGGCGAATCAATCCGTCACTTTATCTCCGGGTGTTCTCGTCTAGATACCGGAGAGTACTTGCATAGACACAACCTTGTAGCCAGGATTATCCATCAGCAACAAAATACAGCTTTGTGGAATTGGCGGTGTCGTAATGGTCGTCGGAATGGGCCCGATCCAGTTCTTGAAAATGGCAATATCACACTGTACTGGGATCAATCCATCATCAGTCTCGGGACTATTACAACCAACAAGTCTGATAAAGAGCGATCAGAGCGGCGCGCAATGATTGTTGATATAACGGTCCCGCATGACGAGAACCTCGTGAAAGCCGAGAAAGATAAGCAAATCAAGTATCTTGACTTGGCTCGCGAGGTTGTCGACATGTGGGATGTGAACTCAGCGATCATTGTCGACTGCCAATAGCCTCGACCAATACCTGAGGAGGCTCTCGTTAGGCAGCTGGATCAAAGGCTTGATTCAGAAAACGGTACTCCTCGAGATGGCTCGAATTGTAAAGAGGTTCCTCTCTCTGGAGCCCTGACCCTGTTCCCGATACCGGTAGACTACTATCTTTTATGTTTTTATAGTGATTTTATATAGGAATATTTAAAATAAAATGTAAAAAATAAGTTAAAAAATAAATAAAGAAATAATAAATCAAAACAAAATAATATGTGATTGCTGAGATTCGAACCTAGTTTTCGCCGCGGAGGCGCTGTTCAAAGTCGAAGAGCGGCGCGCTAGGCCAATCTTACATGTTACTAGAGTAGTGAAATTACGCTTCTATAAATAATGGACGTCGCGCATCGGCAAAAGTCGGCCGATGCACCTCGCAGTAGGCGGGACTACTCGTCCCCTTTTCATCTGCTTCACCCCCTCAAATACATAAAAGTCGTCTATTCACAGCGTCTTAAGGCGTTCAACCAAACAAACTCTTCAGCTTTATAATATTAGTAAAGATTGATGTATAAATTCTCAGTAGCAGTCTGGAATTGTGCCCGGTTGATGGTAATAGGCTCGCCCACTATAACATAGGACTAAACTTTGCCTAATCCTTCGGGGATTACAGGCGTGTTTTTGTGTTACAGAAGTTTTTTCTTACTAAACGCCAACACAATAACGACAGATTGCTTTTGCCAAAACTGGATTTTTCCTATATCTAGCAAAAACATATCTTAATTCCTAGGCCATAAGAGGTAAACTCGAATGTAGACGACGATAAACAGTATATTTCTGATTGAGACAGATGTAATAAACGTTCGCAAACATGTGCGTTGTGTATGATAGTTTTAATCGATGTTTCCTATGTGGTTTAGAATTATAGACTGCAGCAAAACTATTCGTTCATAATTGATCAACAGTGAATTACTACAATGCGGTATTTTCATTGTAAAGGGCAGTTATATGAATCGATACAGAATTAACTTTCTGAATTTATGAGAGAATAGTGTCGTCGTCTGCAATCCGGGATTCCTAGCCTTATGTCCTTCTTCAGATCCCAAACTGGTCCTGAATGATATCCTTGCCAAAAATAACGATTAGTTCAGTGTTTTAGACGCGGAAAGGTAACAGACAGAAATACTTTCGCATTTATAGTATTATTAAGACTCTTGGGACTGATTTTGACAGTAAAAACGTACATAATAATCTACCAACTTCCGAAAAGAGGTATCTAACTAAAAGCTTTGAATTTCAACCCCTTAAACTACCACAAATTACCTGTTGCAAAGACTTAAAGTAGCTTAGTTCGCCAAGCCACGAACCGCAAGTGCCTCGTGCAGTTGCAGATGCCCCTTCAAACCAGTCTTGTGGAACTAAGACATCTCATTTCCGTGCTTTCGACGCTCCTATACATGTGTGGCTAGATTGTCTCTGAGTTGGACTTTAGTTGTGTCTATGGTTGTTTTGAGCAACTGTGAGAGGGATTTAACAGCCTTTTAACTTGATATACTCAAATACGTCCTTCGAACCCCGACACCGCTTTGCGAACTGTGTAATTGTGTACCACACCATGAGCTTTTCTCATTTCTCTTTAGCCTGTCGATGGAATCCTAAAATGAATCTGCCCAGAATTTGTCAACCAGTTTGGCCCCTTCAGTAGCCTCCAACAGTTCCTGTAATGTAATGGCAACAGGACAGCCAGGTCACACGAAGCTTATGTGCTGAAACAAGAGAAGAAGTACGTAGCCAAAGTAGGCCGTCACAAATTGGTTCCATATAAATTCATGGACGGACTTTCTCTTGGCAAAGTTTGTGCCATATAAAACCACAAGTAACCCTTACTAAGATAAAGATAAATTTATATTATTCAACAAATAAGGTTAGAATAACATCCACAACTAAACCTACATCGTTCGCAGACGGCTGTAATGAACGGTCCTGAGCCGTTCGCAATACGTTTGCCAAACGTGATCTCGACTATACTGCCCACCTACTTGTGTGTATGTAGGTCTCGGCTGTCAGGGCCAGGCCATCGATTAGGACTCGGAGTTGCTGATTCATTTCCTCTAGTGTTTTAGTTTTTTCTGGGTTATGGGTAGAGTTTTACAGTGGTGTGGAGGTCAAATAGGTAGGTGTCCCATGTAAAATACTAATATTCAGATGTATGCGGTTGCACTGGACTGGACGACAACCCAAGCATACATATAAGTTAGGAAAATATGACATTTATGCCTGATTGTTTAGTCTATGTCATCATCATCACATCATAATGCCTGTAATTCCTGAAAGGTTATTCAGAGGCATTTTTTTTTTGTTAAAAAGTATTTATATAAGTTCGAAACATCTGTACCGCTAAATTATTATTAAATTAAGTTTTTTCTCAACCACTATCACGAAAATTAAGATATTGTTAATGGAAGGTCACCGACCGATAATGAACTTTACAAGTTTATAAATGTTTAAATAATGAGTGGCACTGATAAAAAAAAAAAAACTGTCAAGTCGATGAGTTCAAAATTATTTTATTTCAGTTTGATTGGGGTCAAAATCCTGCTCTATCTTCTGTTACCTAGATTTTAAAGACTTAATAACTGTCTAGCTTGCCTCCCTCTAATTTAATAGCTTTGTTTCGAAACTTAAAATCATACCGTAATTTTACAGGGAGATATTATTCCCATCTTACTTCCTTGAAGTTTAGGCAAATAAACTCTACTTATTCCAATCTCTGATCATCAAACATGTCCACCATCCGATGCTCTGTATGATGATGGCTACAATATGTATAACCGAGGAAAAGAGAAAAGTAATAAAGGATCGTAGCGCGACGCGTTATGTTTTTCTGCCTACCCTCATGGGACAAGGGGGTGAGTTTATGTAGATATTGTAGGCATGTATATTATCGTTTGTTTGCAACAATAACATAACTAGAAAAATAAGAAATACAGGACAGCTTTTTTGTAAGTTATAAAAATATTTTCAGTATATTGCCAATATTTTTTTTTTGCATATAGAAACTTTTTATCAAAATATTAAAGGTTTATTTTACGTATTTCGTTACTTAATTTAATACTTGCTTTCCTTAATTTTATATTCAACTACAAACAACATCGAAAAATCTAAATTTTTGAGGTATGTCATCCTTGTCGCAAACGAGCGTTATGTAAATGTATAAGAAAATAAATATATAACGCCGGTGAAATGTAGGTGTACTATTGGTACACCTCTGTCTAAACTTTCGGGAAAATACCCAGGGCGAGTTTGTTATATGTTTTGTAGGTATAGGAAAATAACGTATTTTTATACATATACCTCAAGATCTTCGATGAAGGCTATGGAATATGGATATAGGAAGAAAGGAGGTGCCTGATGAGATGACAAGTAATAGAGAAGTATGGAAGAAGAACACATGCTGCGCCGACCCCAACAAAAATTGAGATAAGGGCACGAGAATTTTAATGATGATCTCCAGATCTTTGATTGTTTGATTGTGTTCAGAAGTATAATTATTGTCATATAATCAAACGAATAGTCAAAGAATATATTAGAACGAAGCTTCATTTATACTAATTACCATTTACTTGGCACAGAGACTTTAAAAAACCAACAGTTTAAACAAACTCCAAAAACAGACACGAATTATATTAATGAACTACAATTTAGTAACGTTTTAAGTAACTCAAACACTTTCTGTATCTCAGTAGGTATAAAATAAATGCTGTTTCAAAACGATAAAACAGAGCTGTCTTCGCAGTTCGCAATAAACTTGGTAAATTGTTCGTAAGAGCCATTTACGACAGACTACGTTTTACGATTACAACTGTAGTGTTGACGGTTTACTGTTTTATTTGTACACGCTTTTTTTTTAAATTATTTTGTCGTGCACGGTTTACATGAGATGTGCATTTTTAAAAGGAATATGGGAAACTCTGTTCAGAGAACTCTCTTTTCTGCTCGACTTCGTCCCGCCTGCACCACCTTGCCTTTGGCGTTAATTATAGAATGCAATGTGTGGTAGAACAGAATGATGTTTTAATTTAAAACGCAAAAAAAAAAACTGTTTCTGCATACCTAAGCTAATTAGAAAATAAAACAAATAATGTGTCAAAACTCATGGTTCACGGCTGTGATTTGGTTGACGGAAATAACAGCAACCAATCTAGTCACACGCGTGCCAATTCAGAAACGCAAAGCGCATAACTTATCTGGTACGATTGTAGACTTTTAGAAACCAGGACCTTGTATTTTTGTATTGTAAAGGACCTCATAAGTACGAAAACCAGTATAAGCTGGCCTATGACTATAAATATGTTGATCAAAAAGGTTTTGCGTTAGTTTAATTTGACTTGAAATTCCAAGGATACGATAAACAAACGGCTCTCTTTAGTGATATTTTTCTCTGTATAACCCACAAAGATACGGGATAATTTTCATGCGACAGTTTTCCTCCTAAAACCTGATACACTTTGCTCACAAGGAAAATATTTATTTTTGTATTCCTTGTCGGTACAGTTTCGGGGTGACTTACGCTATACATAAACACTGTACACATTTTGTATATGTAAGCAGTTTTCGAACAGGATAACAATACATACATGAACTCGCGCAGTTTTCCTATAGGGGTAGGCAGAAACTACAGAAGTACATAATCGACATGCTGCGAACCTTGCATACATGTCTTGCTTCGTCCACGTTTATACGTCTGGTCACAGCACAAGATTATCCTTAATATATAATGCTGATTTATTTACAGGGTTTAAAGGGTTAATAACCCTTCAGTGTAAACGCAATTGAGTAGAACGTTAAAGTGGGGTGAGGTCATCGTTCGTTAAAAGCAGGTGTGAGTAACACAAAGAAAAATATAGGGCTGGGTATATTTCCCCGATGACCAAGTCTGGCAAACCTGTTTATACAGGGTGACTTGTAATTCGAATTATTCCTTGGAGGACACAAGAGTTTGAGCTAATTGCAACAATTAATTAAGCACTTGTATAGCCAGGTAAAAATCCATGAGATTAGTAAATATCAAAGATTTTGAAAACAAAAATACGCTACGAGAGATTAGGTGGCGAGGCCTTTGCCGAGCAAATACTCGGTAACTGGTAATAAATAACTGATACCCAATAATTATGTATAAATGTACATAAATAATCCCTTTTAGCTTTATACAGCCTTTAACATTATGTATAAACGTGGCAAAACTATCCCTTTTGGAACACTAGGCAATCAGCTTTGCATATTGCCTTCGAGTCCCCAAAGAGAAATAGTTGCCAACTCTAGCTCTTGAGAGCCACATTTAGAGGTTGCTTCGCAACTTTGATTATGACTACCTCGCCCTTTACGAGAAACTTTTCCCATCATGGTCAGTCAATGGGTTTATTAAAATAGCTTCCACTGGTGGCTATACTTAAAATATACATCCTTACGTCTGGTGCTCCCTGGACAGTCAGATTCGCCACCACCTTGCTGACTGGCTTATATATTTTCTAGACACGAGAGATGTTCTTCTCCATAGAGATCTACGCTTTCGAATGGGCAACTACAGTGCTTTCACAAGTTATTATGCTCATTGACTGGGACTGTAGCTTAGTTTATTTTTTGTGTTTTGACATTCAAAAGTGCCTGTAAATGGTCTAATTGAAATAAATGCTTTGAGTTTCAGTTAATTGTGACAATAGTCTTTTGGGCTGCTGCCTAGCAGGCACTTTAGTTTGTGTAATTTATTTCGTCACCACTGCTGTCAAAACAGTGCGGCGGCGTGAAGAAACCAGTGATGTGTCCTAGAACAAAAAAACAAAGACATGCTACATCTATCAATCCGTACGGGGCTTGCGTGGTAGATTATGTTATGGCCGAGAACTATTCAGACAGAATAGGTCTGCGTCAGCGATACAGACTGAAAATGCTGGGTGTGCTATAAGATGCTTTAGTATATCACCACGACGATCGGCATTTAATTTTATAATATTGTTTACGATTTCATTAGCCTGTATGTGTGTGACGGGATTTATCCCGATAGTTTCGGTTTTGTGCGTTGTCTGATAAGTGAAAAGTTGATAACGCAAGGTCATGTGTAGAAGTATTCGGACAGTCCCGAAAATTATCAAACAATTTAAACCCAAATGTGTTAATATGCGGACAAGAGATAAAATATTTCATAATCAGCCTTCCCAACTATTTTAGTGTAGGCTTCCAGTCCAACCAGTATTTAACATGAAACGTAACAAATAAAGTATTCATACAGTTAATTATAGATAATATCTGTCACGGAGCCGATGCAATGTTAAATACATTGTTCATGGTAGTACACGGCCGTGATTTGCTATGTAATGTATAGTTACCTACCTGGCCTTTTCAAGGTCGACGGGCCTACGATATCGTAGTTAAATATTACGCGTCTTGCTCTCATGGTGTGAGAAAAAATATAAATAATATACTGGCTTAGATGAATATAATCGAATACGAATTTAGCTGATACAAGCAGCCTGTATGATTTCTTACGCCTTTTGTTCAGTCAGGCTGTGATGGGGGTTCACTATTTCATGCATTTGAAAAAGTTGGATATTTTGCGCAACCTATATTAAAGATTTTAGCAAATACGTTACTGATGAAGTTATCTTGACAAATTATTGTATGTGTGTATTTAAATTATGTAGGTGCAATCTTAGTATTAACATTTTTTTCTTCACCCACGAAAGGCAGGCAAAATCCTCAGCAGAATTTTGTCTTGCCATCTATTCCTCCAAATCAACTATATTATGTAGGTATGTAAATCATATATTATACAATATGTGTGGGTGTAGTATGTATGTGTCATACTACGAATTACTTATCAAAACACGAGGCATGGGCTTTACGTGACACTTGACGTTTATCAGTAGTCAATAGTCATTGATAAGAGAAGCATATATTTAGCAATAGTATTTAACTCACTGAAGTTTAGAGTCCCCCTAAATACTACTGCAATAAAAAAACTACTCCTAGATCGATGAATTGTAGGACAGATGATGTGAGGGTGGAGAAGGGGTGGCTACTGCGATCACTGCTTAAGATATATGGCAGAAGGAGATAAGCTGCGCTGACCGCGAAATTGGGAAAAGGGCAAAAGGATGACGATCTTGAGGGACTCAACATTGAGTAGTACATATCGTCGCTGTAGAATGATAACCTCGTATGTCCAGGAAACCAAACTTCACAGGAAACGAAAAAAACGTTTAATTTTGTCAATCTTTTGTCTCATGTTTTGAATATAATAGATGGCACTAGTAGTCATATACTGGGTTCACAGTTTCGCCGTATTATAAAATACGTGGTTTTCATACGATTTGTACAAAAAAAAAAAAATATTTTGACATACGAGGTATTCATTCTACAGCGACGATATAATTCTTGTTGGAATTATCTTTTTATTAGAATTTATGAGCACAATATCCTAGATATTTGTCATGTTCCTCTAACAAACTAAGGAATCAGGAATGTTTGTATACAACTAAGATATTCCTGTTACACTGTGAACAGCTGCGTTGCTGTCCCAGAAAGGATTACTTTGTTTTTTATGTTTGTGTACTTCAAAACGTTTCTCATCTTCACATTTCATCTCTATTTCGATTCTTTTTTGGCATACATTCACATCGTATGGATTCACATTTTGTTAGATAAATTCCCATGTTAATAGGGTCGAGTCAGTTGTCATTAATCCGGCACGAATTCAGACTTCGAGCTGCTACTGGGAATTTTAAATCACGATCGATATCACTGTCCGGACCGGAATCGAATCCAGCGGGCTAATTACCTACGTTATACGCACACAATCCCAATGACATTTCATTAATTGCATTACTTTCGGTGCTCAGTAACATATAACAGTAACATATTTTATGGATACGATTTTCCTTCAAAATACATCGAAACTGTTACGCAGGATCTTTCGCTCAGCAATCACACTTGGTAAGTTTGTGACCAGTTAATCGGTCCAGTCGGTTTCTTACCTTCATATTCCCATAATATCGAATAAGAACTCGGTTAAAAACACCTTTCTTTATTAGCTTATCGATAGAAATCATTAAAAAATTCGCGGTATGTGCAGACGTAACGTACTGCGACTAAGATAAGGAAAAAAAATTTTTGTGGTTACTAGCAACATCCTTTTCCGTGTAACGCTAAACGTTGAGGGTTAATCATGGGTTGAGCAAAAATTTAAATCGTGTGATGTGTTTGCACTGAAGGTACTTAGGTCGCACGAAAACTGCATATGTCACAATCAAAACTGAAAAAGGTTAATCGGTCAAAACTGAAAAAATATTATTAGTCAGAACTAAACACTTAGAAACTTATTAGGTTGATAGGTTTTTATTGTAACCTTTTGATAAACATCGTTCTAGGTAACTTTTAGTAGAGAAAAAACATTTTAACTTATTAAGGGATTTGACTAACTCTTACACTGAGAAGAGTGGGCACTCACATCCGATAAATACAATTACGTATTCGTGATAGAGCGAGACAATACTATTTCAATGTCAGTTTGCTAAACAGACACGTGTTAGTTTTTGATGTTTGAGGGCAGTATCTAAATCTTTAGTTGTCAGTAGGTGTACCAAGGATTGTAATGTAATAACAAGTTTCATAAGTACACTAACGAACATTAAAAACTCTTTCATTTCTCTCCCTCAGTTACGACTTCGACCTTATTTTTTAATATCGAAAGTACAATACAACTTTTTAAACTTTACTTACTCGCCAAGTAAAAGCTTCTCTAGGAGCACAAGGGGCTTGCAGTTGTAGGTACTCCTGAACTTGCAACTTCAAGGTAAAGTCAAAGTTTCTTCATCGCTAAACAAGGGACGTAGGACTAATTATAAAAGTTCATGTAATTTGTGGCAATTGGCGTCCAAGGACTAGTACAGGCCGTCCAACAAATTGCGGCCCCCGGGCCACTTAGCGGCCCGCATAGGTTTTTCATCCGGCCCGCGAGCTATTTAAAACTTCATAAGACATCAATAAATATTGCGCGAACATGTTTAAAAAATGGCCCCATGTCCTACCCACCTGACCTCACCTACTCACAAATAGTGGAGTTAGACGGCACGGTTGGCGCAGTGGCTGAGCGATTGACTGCTGCGCTGCGTGTCGCGGGTTCGATCCCCGCACGGAACAAATATTTGTATGGCCTACAGATAGTTGTTCCGGGTCTGGTTGTTTGTGTATGTGACTTTAAATGTTTGTAAACGCACCCACGATACAGGAGAAATTCCTAGTGTGGGGCAACGTTTTTTAAAAAAAAAAATGCAGACCGCATCAACGCAGTCTGGTCCGGCGAAGGTTGTCGGTTATTTCGGTTTTACTCTTGTTCGATCGCGATCGTGTTCCACATATTTCGTAAATAAATCAATATTGGATAAAAAGTCGTTTTAGGAATAAACATATTAACTGAGATAATTTGTACAAGTGGAGCTTTCTCCTTAATGAATACTTATTGGAACATGAAAATTAAAACACAGAAATACTAAACTTGGCCCTCCACAAAATTATATTGGACACCGCTGGACTAGTAGGAAAAGAAGTGTTGGTCGTCTGGCGGGGAGTGCAACTAAATACCAGTATTTTACATGGACCGACTGTATATTGGAGCTCCAAAACCCAGTTATTACTGGGTAATACGAAACCTCTTGGTAAGACTAGTTGCCAGACTTTCAGGCCACTGTTACCTGTAACGACTGTCAAAGATCTGCAAATGTCAGCCGGAACCAATGGCTTAACGTGCTATTCGAGCCACGGAGGAAATTTGGTTTTTAATGGATGGTAACCCATCCACGGACCGACCTAGGCAAACGTGGCCTTACCCATGCGGCTGCTATTATTTAGCCAAGACCTCTTGTATTGGATTGACATAAAAGCTACCGAAAACCTTATAAATCCCTGTCCCTATTATCTATGTCCAAACAATAGGAACTAAATAGTTCCTATATCAAAAGGGGTCTAATACTTCCGAGAAAATTGTGTGGTTTCTTTGCTTTCACTGAGATAAGTTTCTTCACGGTCTAAAGCTGGTCGGGTGGAGCGTTACAGACTAAAGTATTGTGCCAACTACCATTATTTAGATTGTTTGTTTACCATCATTTGCGTTTGCTACGCATGAAACTTGGAAAAGTAGCGAACCCTTGAAACTATGATCTTGCAACTCATAATAATCTTTTATAGTCCGTTCAATTTAGATATCCGAGGGTACAAACATTCGCACCCAGCTCAAAGTTGGTAGGTAAGGTGGCGTGGAAACGTGTGCATAGTATGACGATTACAACTCCTCCAATTTTTTTTAATCGATCTTTTTGAATTATATCTCAGAAGCTGTGGCTCTTAGGAAAAAAAGTATTAAGACATTTTTTAGATAATTATCTGATCTACAATTTTTGTCTGAACTAACTTTATGGTCAAACTTAACGTTTTGCTGAAAATCGCGAAAAATCCGTTTTTGTGACCTTTGACCCCGAGTAATTTTTTTTCCAGGTATCGGATCGATGAGGATTTTTTAGATTTCATTTATGATAGTGTTTGGAACAATCCTACCAATTTTGAGCTGGGTGCGAATTTTTGTACCTTTACTCCTATTTTTTGGTCTAATTTGACCGGACTATTAGTTCAAAAAGTTTGCCATGATGGAAAAAATAAACATAAAAACACAAACCGTATTCGTAAGCTGACATTGACAGATACACAGCTGTTTAACATAATTAATAATTATCTTATGTTTAGATATACCCCGAGCAAGCAGGAATTTGTATTGAGATTCCCCGATTAGTGATGTAAAAGAATTCAATCTTATGAGCATGAGCACGCAGATCGCTTGCAAGCCGTCTTTTCCGTCAGCTGGCTTGCAAACCGTTTGTTTTACAAGGACAAGTCAAAGCAAATAAGATTGTGGATTTTTTGTTATTCCATGTTTTTGTTTTAGACTTCTTTCATAAGGTGTAGTTATAGGTTTATCAAGGATGTTAGATAAGCGGGAATGTTATCTTAGTCTATGTTTATATCTATATGTATACCTAAACAGATGTGTGTTTGTGTGTAGTAATATAATGGTCAGATTGCCTCGCTGGTCTAATAGTGCTTTCAAGCGCTACTGCTGAGCATGAAGATTCAATTCCCAGGTCGGGCAAAATGATATTGGGGTTTTCCATCAGTAGCAGCCTGTAGTCTGGATTTGGGCACGGTTACTGTCAATTGGTTCACCCCTATTCTATGGAACTTAAACATTACTGAAAAATGTTGGAGAACTATAAGTACACCTCTGCCCACTCACCCCTTTGGGGATTACAGGCGTGATGTTTTATTAATTTTATGCTGCTGTGAACTGATTGAAAAGATGACTATCCCAGAAATACCTCATACAAGTAGCTCTAACAATTTCAAACGCTAGAAAAACATTGGCTCCACGAAAAACGTTAAAAAACGACAAAAAAGAATATTAGCAAATAATTTGAGCACGATCCGCGCTAAACTTTAGTTCGCGACAAGCCATGCGGTTCGGCCGGGCCTCAGTCCGTTGACCCCGGAGTTACGTAACACCCGAATTTAAGGATACATTGGTAGCGAGGGAAAGACTGAGTATGAATATTATTTTATTGGTTTGTTACATACCGGTAGTTATAATGTGTTCTGTGGGAGTTTGAGTTATTAACTGTTGGTGGAAATGGTGTGGTTTTGGGTGTTCTGGCTTTATGTTTCTATCTGGCAGTCGTTATTGCCTTTTCACGAGTTTTGGGTGACGAAACTTTATAATAATTCAGGGTAAAAACTATGAAATAGAAGGTATATGCTTGCAGAAGTTGGAGGTAGTCTGGCAGTCTCCTACCGACTTAAAATACCACTAAGCAAATTGGTCGCAATATTTTACATCAGAGATTTAGGTCGTATCGACATAACCCTGTTGAATCCATTCAGAGGCTTTATTCGATTATCTTTTATAAGCTTTGCTGGGGTTGATTTTAGACCTCCTCGTATTCTGCGGTTAATTACCGTATACTTTAAATAAAGGGTGATGTGCCTATGGTACTAAAACGCAAACTTATGGACATGTGTGTTCTCCCCGTCCCTATGGTGCACAGACTTGGTCTATGACTAACATCCAGAAGTCCAAACTCAAGGTTTGCCAACGAGCAATGGAGCGCAGTATACTAGGTGTTAAATTAACGGATCAAAACAAATATAGCTGGCGTGGTTCAAAAGGCTGCCCAACTCAAGTGGGACTGGGCAGGACATGTCTGCCGCATGCCGGACAAACTGTGGGCCAAAATAGCAGGAAACTGGTGCCCTGACACTGTGAGGCGGGGTCGCGGCAGGCCACGAAAGAGATGGCGGGACGAACCGGACAGGTTCCGTCCGGACTGGAAGGAGGACGCGCGGGTTCGCGAGAAATGGAAGGAGTGGAGGGGGAGGCCTTTGCCCAGGAGTAGGCCAGAGCAGGCTAGTGAAAAAAAAACATCCATTATGTGTTTGATATAACCCTATTTCTTAGTGCCTTGCTGCTCAATAGCAGCAAGCAGCAGAAGCTAAGTGGCAATCCACTTAGCTTCTGCCTATTGACGGTTTGTGTAAGATAAATGGGCATTGTTTCCAAACTATTGAAACGCTTCAGTGAAGCGAAATGCTAACTATCCTTCACCCAATAAGGAAGTGCCAATTCCAAGAGTAACAGAAACTACAGAAATTGTAAATTGAGTACTATTTTGCTTACATTATGTATCATACTTCCCCGAATATAGTGTAGAAATTAATATAGTTACTAGCAATAACAAGTATTTCTGCAAATAGCCTCACAAAGGCATTAAACGTATGGAATGGAAGCAGATACATTCGGAGAAACAGTACTTATCGCTATGAAGTTCTTGTACTAAGAGGGTAAAGTATGTGAGTGTATATTCAGCCGTATAATCAATCACTCAAAGGGCAGCTGAAATGTAACGAGAATTCTGCATATTTTGAGCGAAGCACAATAAATGTTCGAAGTAGTTGTATTGTACCCAAGCTATCGTTGCTGAGGGACGAAAAGTGTAAATAACGAAATTCTATTATTACAACACATCTCTCCTGTCGTCTCGTCTCCACTCTGATGGAGTCCGGGCCTTCCAATAGAATATGAGGCCAGCTTATACTGGTTTTGGTGCTACTCACGTGCAACGGCCTACTGCACCATGTTGAGGAGCATACATTCAAATACAAAATCCATACTTTTGCACGTTTTGTGATTGCTACATAGTTTCCGAAAACATGCAGATTCGGTAAAAAAACGTTCATCCATTATTCAGCCGTTTAGTGGATGTGTCTGCCTACATTCATAGTAGGTCTAAGCGGCTTATTGTGTAGCCGTAGATAGCAGTAGGCTGAATTGATTGATTTATACAAAGCTGACTGTGGCTTTCAGAGTAAAACTTCGACCTTTTGAAAGCAAGTAAACATATGAGGCTTCAATTGTGAGGTTGTAGTAAGTTCAGACTTGGTTTCAAGTTACAAATAGTATCTTGTAACCTACGCCTTGTAAAGTGAATTTGCTTGTAACACTCTTTTGCTCAATTGTCTCGGCGGTCTGGTGGGCGTGGAATCCTGGGATAATATAATTGGGATATTTCCATTGCGAATTTCTCAGTATTGGCATAAGTGCCTGGAAAATGGACTAACTTATGCCTTCCATTACTGTTACTTTAAAACATAATATGAAACTTCATTTTCAACTTAATATTCAAGAACATTACGCCTAATCTTATAATGAGATCTTTTAATATTTGTCACGAGTTCAAACGCCAAATTAAGTGCAATAGGAACCGCTTACGTTTGAATTTTCACCCTTTTCAAATGCTGCGTCCCGATTTCTATAACATAAAAGCGAAAAAGCGCTCGTTTAAAGCGCTTCACGAGATTAAATTTCATGTAGAGTGCCATTTTAGAGTAGTTTTCTTCGTGTACACAGCATAATAGTCCAGCAAAAGCCATGTAGAATCTAGATTTTTGCTTTAATGTAGACAAGAGCATAATCAGCCTATAGATGTAACCTATAGATTCATTCTGCTGAGACACAGGCCTTTGTGAGAGAGAGTAAGCTGTAATCCTACACGTGCTCGATACTGTACCTGTAGGCTGAGTTATTTATGGAATACCTCACACACAAATCTACAAAGGCAGACTTAATGCCATAGAAATTGTCTCCCCCTCAACATTACATCTGATTATGTGGATTAGACGCTTTAAAAGAGCAACAGTAATTAACATCATGTAAATTCACCTGATTTTAGCTTGAAATATTCAAAGAAAACAAAGCTGGCGCAATTTGAAAATGCTAATAGGTATCGCACGGTCTCCAGGCTTGTCTGGTACGGCTTTACATATAATTAATTTTTGTTTTGTTGACAATGTTAGGGTGTTCAAGGATAACAATATGTGTCTCGATGGGGATTGAGAAATAAATGAAGGCGAATGATGTCTCCTTGGTTTTAAACACCACAGAAAGACACAGATAATTATGCTTTATTGTGCACCAACACTTACGCACCATACCAAGTATGGTCAATACAGATCTGCAAGCTTGGTGTTATGATTTCTGTCACCATTCGAGTTTTTGACGTCAACTCGTAAACTAAGCATGTTTGTAGGAAGCAATGTGCTTGCCATATTTCAAAACAAAATCTTTATTAAGCGAGCATTAATCCGGCCAGTTAAATATGATGATTTCATAATCTAAATCAGCTTATAATGATCCCACAGCTGAGACAGGCCTGTGAAAGGGAGTGGGCTTTACTTAATCCACCACGCGGCTTGGTGGATGTTGTAATCTATCATTTTAGCGGTCTATAGGGACTATGCTCAGCAGTGTGATTGATAATAGCAATTTATATCTTTTAAGATCCCAACGTCAATAGCCTACAGATCTATCACCATGTTTATATCTATGTAGAAGCCAGGATGCTAAGAGAATCGATTTGTCTTTTTTTAAATCTTCTGTCTAATATATTGTCTTCTTTACCTCCTTCTTCCTCTTACCGTCATTCTTCGTCTGTCCCTTCAAGTTTCATCCAGTGTTATCATGCCGATCGACTTCGTTCCTCACTTTTGAACCTCACAGTTCAATCATCATCATTCTCCTGCCGTTATCCCAACTTATTAGGGGTCGGCACAGCACGTCATTTTCTTCCATACTGTATTAGAAGTCATCTGTTTTTCTAGCTATATTATCTTTCAAGCAGTCCATCCATCGTTTCTTAATCTTCCCCTACTCTTATAGGCCACCAGCCTCATATACCAACATCTATAAAATCGTGTTAAAACTTAATACTCTAAAAAGTACGTACGGCTTTGCCCTAATTCGTGTTATGTTGACTCTCATAATTCCGCAGTGATATATTATGGGTAAAAACGATTATTCACAAAGAATAATGGCTGTACTGTTCCGGGGAAATGTTGTTAGATTATAAATATGAGTTCCTGTGTTTTTTGGATGTATGTTGGTGGATTTTTAGCATATTTTCATGGTTGGGTTATGTTACGGAAGTTTTTTATACACATTGAACCCTGTATTCAATGTTGGAAGGGTCTGGCATCATTGAACGTTTTTTTTGTGATTAGTATGACACACACCGGGATTTTTTTTGTGGCAATTCCTGCAAATATCACCAGCTACCAAAAGGCTTTGTAGTAAGAATCTTTTTTTAGCGTGTCGCTGGCACAGTATTTCAAATTTTGTTGGCCCAAAATTTCCACGGCGTCGCACAGTGGATCCATATTGAAAATTAGTGGACATGGGCAACAAAGTTCCAATATCGATTCGATATTTTTTTATGTGATTCTTCATGATATTCCAGACAACTTTTACTCTTGTGAAATTTCTTCTAAAGTTGATCGTTTGTCTGAAAAAAAATAAATTAGATTTTTTTGTATGGAGCGAATCACGTTTATTTTTTTTTCTTCAATTGTACGAATATGTTAGGTGTATGGCGTGAGTATATGATAGCTAGGGTCATTCTCTATCCACGAAAAAATATATCAGCGCCGGCCATCCGCGGCCGCGCGAGTAATCATTCGGTAAAAAAATAATATTTTCTATGAAATTTTTTGCCTTTTAAAATAAATTCAAAGTCATATTTTCTGTCTCACTTGGCTGTTTTCACCTTTTTAGTTAAATATATAGTTTTAATAGCACATAGGTACTCACAACTAGTAATTCTGGAAGAGGTTAAGTTATTATTGCATGTTATCGGTGGCACCTGCATTGTGATTGATATTTGTTTGTGCGCTCGGTTAAGTGCATAACAAACGAGTCACCGAAAAATAATTGTCTCTGATTGGCTGTTATTTTTTTAACTACCTGCACATTATCTATTGTTATCGGTGGCACCTGCATTGTGATTGATGACTCATTTGTTTGTGCGCTCGTCTAAGCGCATAACTAATGAGTCATCGAAAAATGCTCGTCTCTGATTGGCTGAATAATTTTCAGTCATGCTAATATGTTCACTACTTGAGTAATTAACACTGACTATAAATACAAAGACATTCACTAAGTCCCTCTAGTTTCGCTCTTGTCGCTTATTTGTGAACACAGTGAAATACTTTTATTTTTATATTTACTTTAGAACTATGGCTGGATTTTGTACCAACCTAGATCTTTTTGTGAAATTAAGAAGTGGTGGTGATCTGAAAAATTATATGTTTCTATATGAAAGTATAATTTCTGTTTTGAATACCACAGTTTCTGAAGAAGACAAAAACCTAATCAAGGAGTTCTGTCGGCTTTTTTGTGTAAGCCTAAATAAAAAGTGGATAGAGTCAAGTAGAAATCAAAAAACTTTTATGAACCGTGTAAATAATCGCAAGTGGTTGGAAAAAAACATCAACTGGCCTGTTTGTGACAGTGTTGACCTGAGAAGTGAGTTGGGCTTTTCGGACACAGCCTTATCTGAGCCAGTGGATATGAATTCCCATGTTCCTAATCTTGCAGTATGTACTACGGAAGCGGGAACATCTACAGAAAAGGAGCACAGAAAACCGTTCGAAGACTTAAGTAATAAGCAAAAAAAAAAGACGTTCTACTTCCATAGTAGAAGAAAATTCCGAGGAAGAGTTGCAGCACTGGTACTTAACAAAATTGAAAGACAACGGCAAAACGAATCTGGCAAAAGTGGTCGAATACCTTTCCAGTAATCCAGAAACGCTATCCGAAGTACACGAGCGACTATTCAAAAAGCAGAGCCTAAGTACTGTCTCTGAAGATAAGTGTTTAGCTCTTTACACATCACTTGCGCTCTCGAGATGGAAGTACTTAGCTCTTCGACAATTTCTGAAAGAAGAAAACTGTGCTGCCTTTCCATCTTATCCAAAGCTCGTTAATGCCAAGAAAAGATGTTATCCACCACAAGAGAGTATGGAGATTACCGAAAAAGGAGCTCAAATTAAATTGCAAGCGCTATTGGACCACACTGTGGAGAGGATTTTACTAGATGTGAATTCTGTTGATAGGTCTCAAAATGAAGAACTCAAGTTGACCTGGAAATGGGGGCTTGATGGTTCTTCGTCGCAGAGTAACTATAAACAGAAAACGTCAAACACAGCTACAGAGTTCGGTGATTCATCAGTAGTCATGATAAGCATCGTCCCTCTTCGGCTAGTGTCTGGCTCATTATCTGGGAATGAAAATATAGTTTGGGAGAACCCCACACCTTACTCAACTCTGTACTGTCGACCAGTGAAGTTCACATTCACTTCGGAGACAGCTGATTTTATAAAGTCTGAAGAGTCGGAGATGAAAAAACAAATTGATGAACGAATATCTACTCAGTGTGGAAATATTATTGTATCACATGAATTGCATATGACCATGATTGATGGAAAAGTGGCCAATATTATTGCTGAAGTACCATCATTTGCAACGTGCCCCATTTGCTTGGCAAAACCAAGTGAGATGAATAATTTAGACTCTTTGACTTCCAGACCACTTCGTAAAGATATTTACAAACAAGGAATTTCTTGACTGCATATGAAGATTCGGTGTATGGAATGTCTTCTCCATATATCTTATAATCTGGATTTTCAACGATGGACAGCTCGAGGCGAACATAAGGCTTTGAAACAAGCTAAAAAAAATACCACGCAACAAGAGTTTCGTGAGCAAACTGGAATGCTGATTGATATAGTCAAACAGGTATGTATTTAGTTCGTTTTATGTTTTTTGTGTATTATATCTCTATGTGTCGTATATTACAGTCTTTTTCCCCATTTCAGGGTTTTGGAACTACAAATGACGGGAATACTGCGAGGCGCTTTTTCCAAGATTACAAAACATCATCCAGAATAACAGGAATTGACGAAAATCTAATTTTCAGATTTTCCGTTATTCTACAAGCCATATCATCAGGCAAAAACATTGACTGTGAAAAATTTAGAAGATACTGTAGAGAAACAGCTGATGTATACGTGCAACACTATTCGTGGTACTACATGCCAGTTAGTGTACATAAACTTCTAATGCACGGTGCAGACATCTGTAACCACTTTGGTGTTTTGCCAATCGGTAAGTAAAAAATAAATAGAGTTTGATGTATAATTTGACTCGATTGCTTTTTGAAATTAAAATGCATGTACTTATTTCTTTTAGGTACCTTATCAGAAGAAGCTTCGGAAGCCCGTAATAAGGACTTCAGAAACGTCAGAGAGAGACACACTCGGAAAACGGACAGAATAGTAACAAACGAAGACATCCTCCATGGACTTCTAATAAGCTCTGATCCTCACATATCCTACATAAGGCCTAAAATAACGAAACAGGTTCATAGTGAGTTGTTGCCTGAAGCAATTCAGTTGTTACAGACTACCGAGCCTCCCTGTGACAGTGAGATTATGGAGGAAGAAGAATGCCTCATAGCAGAGTCCGAAAATTTGCCGGACCCACTTCTGGAATAAGAAATAAAGTGATCCGGCTATGGACTATTCCCACAAAAGCCCATCAGGGCTGGGAATATGACAAACAGCCCTTTTCAGGGCTACAATTATTTCACAATTTCCTTTCGATCATACGTACGATAACTTATACTATACTTTACATACGCTTGATTATGTAGATAATGATTATCAACGTCTTGCCCGTAAAAATTCAAACTATTTCACGTATATTTGATAAAATTAGTATACCCAGAAACTTATTACATGTTTATTTTACAATAGATAACGTGCAGGTAGTAAAAAAAATAACAGCCAATCAGAGACGACCATTTTTCAATGACTCATTAGTTATGCGCTTCTAGCCGAGCGCACAAACAAATGAGTCATCAATCACAATGCAGGTGCTACCGATAACAGTAGATAATGTGCAGGTAGTTAAAAAAATAACAACCAATCAGAGACAATTATTTTTCGGTGACTCGTTTGTTATGCATTTAGCCGAGCGCACAAACAAATGAGTCATCAATCACAATGCAGGTGCCACCGATAACATGCAATAATAACTTAACCTCTTCCAGAATTACTAGTTGTGAGTACCTATGTGCTATTAAAACTATATATTTAACTAAAAAGGTGAAAACAGCCAAGTGAGACAGAAAATATGACTTTGAATTGATTTTAAAAGGCAAAAAATTTCATAGAAAATATTATTTTTTTACCGAATGATTACTCGCGCGGCCGCGGATGGCCGGCGCTGATATATTTTTTCGTGGATAGAGAATGACCCTAGCTATCATATACTCACGCCATACACCTAACATATTCGTACAATTGAAGAAAAAAAAATAAACGTGATTCGCTCCATACAAAAAAATCTAATTTATTTTTTTTCAGACAAACGAGTAACTTTAGAAGAAATTTCACAAGAGTAAAAGTTGTCTGGAATATCATGAAGAATCACATAAAAAAATATCGAATCGATATTGGAACTTTGTTGCCCATGTCCACTAATTTTCAATATGGATCCACTGTGCGTCGTCAGAAGTCACATTGAGTGCGTGTTTTGGGGCTTAAAGGGCAGACTATTAGGTGGAACGTGTTAGCGACATATGGCATATGAACCACGTTTATCTGTCATCATTTCAATCGACAGATTTTCACCGTTAGGCATTGAGCAATAATTACCTTAAGTGCTCTCATTCTGCTTAGTTCTGCGACCTCGACCATCCCCTCTTTTGAGCATTTCAATTCAAACCAAATTCAATAAATCCTTCCAATTTGTCAGCACAAGCCTGAAACATAAAATTCAGTGGTTTGGAATAGATAATAGCCAGTTTTCGCAGTACGGCCGCAGTTTTTTTTGTTGATTACAACCGTTGGCCCGCACGAATGATCTTTTCCATTGTGATTGAAAATGGACACTATCTGGTTTTTGTTTAAAATTGAGAGATACGTTTTTATGGGGAGGCTTTAGTTGTGGAACTGATATGCTGATTGTAGTAAAGATTTGATTAATTATAGTATTAATTTGATTATATAAACATAGTTAAGTAATTGACTAGAGTACATGCTCTAGAAAATGATTTCTCGGTCTTCATATTAACTTGTTTTGAATTTATACCGTAAAAGGTGAAGAAGTCAGGAAATAGTCTTCAAACCTTTAAATGGTGTCTGAAGAGAAGATTTAATATTACTTGTTCGTACTAATAATGATTGATTTATAAACATAATCACACATAACGGGACCATAATAAATCATTCGTTGAAGACAGAACGAAAAAAGCACGAATCACACAGCTACTGGTATGGTTTTTTAAAGAAGTCAGTAAAAACTTTGCGATCGTAATAGATCAAAAGTCATTGATGTTGATCATAAAATGTTATAGAATAACAAAACACGCCAGCAGGATATTATTTTATTTGATAATATTATTAGAATCCTGAAATTCTAAAACATTACATAACATCACACCTGTAATCCCCAAAGGGTTACACAGAGGTGTACGTGTACCTAATAGTACACCCACATTTCGCGTCTTATGTTTTAAGTCCTATGTAATAAGGGGCGAGCCTTTTGCTCAGGCACAAATCCAGACTCCGTGGCTAGTACTGAGAAATTCCTGATGTAAAAACCCTATAACATTTTGCCTGACCCGGGAATTGAATCCAGGATCTCATGCTGAGCACTCAATCAACGTCGCTGAAATTCTTCAAATCATGCATAACTGTGAAACAGGTGGGTTACCATGATCTGTTAGTGCAGGAATGTTTTAGTATTATTCTGAAAGCGGGTAAGAGATGGCGCTAGACAGCTCTAGCGCTGTCACTATCGTGGGAAAGTGCGAGAGTGGTCTCGGAATAGTCCTAAAACATTCCTGCACTAACCGATCATGGTAACCCACCAGTCCGTAAAACATTACATACTGTGTCACAAAATCCCAACAACCTTCGAAATATTCAAGTGTAGTAACTAGTCACGTGCTAAATAATAAAACTTAACCATTTAATTTTATCGCTCCTTTTCAAGCCCTTTACTGCCGTCGTGATCAACCTTCTGAGATAAGAAAACGTGGATAAGAATAGACTATAGTTTGTGTTGAAAGACTTATCCAGCGTGAATGTGTCCAGGGTCAGGTACCTACACATTATGATGATTGGTCGTCGATTAAGTGCTATTGAGTACAATCCTCTCATGAATTCCTGATGAGGTAATACGTTATATGGGGGTTTTTGGGAACAATTTCATGGAGTCTCTCCATGTAGTAGATGTTATGGAACGCCATAAGGCGTTTCAATATTGACATATTCAAGGCATGCGCGGATATTACGGAAAATTAAGTAGTTCAAAGAGGAAAAGTAAAGGACTTGCAATTACAGGCACAAAGAAATGCCCGAATCATCATCATCACTGTTGTCAGTCTCAGATATGGCAGGCTGTATCATAAAATTTTGATCAGCAATCTCTTTCCTCAAACATGGTAAAAGACAAATAGGCCACCTCAGTTTACTGTTAAAAGAAACCGTAAATATGGCCACCAACTGTCATTAATTTCCGTTTACTTAACGATATCATAAATATTCTTAATGTTATTACATTTCAGTATAATATCGTCCCGCCCAAGGCTCTTTTTGTGATACAAATAAGCCATGATGAAAACACTCCCTAAGTCTTCTTCTCTCATTTAGTCGTAATTACTCCTAATTCGTTCAGTAATTGTTGGCATTATTCGGTTGGTAACTGTGCCACAGTTTATTACAGAAGGTCAGGTTTATACAACGAGCGAAAATATATGAACGCACACATAGAAACGTATAGCGGTCGAAGTTCCTGTCCCACCGCCGACGATTACCGAGAAGCGATTACAGCTAGCAAATAGAATCCAGTTGGCGAGCAACGATCAGCGAGTGTGCAGTTCGAATAATTTTGTCGCTGGGATATGAGCGATTGCTGGAGGCGATTACTCGCTCCCAGTAACTTTCTGGTGTGCGTATGTACCAAGCGAGTTCTGCAAGCGTACGTTGCTGATCGGGATTTTTCTTTGATAGCTCTTGTCGCTGCGACTAACTAGTGTAGAGAGACTGATCTCGCCGGCACGGTGAGCAATCCATAAATATAATTTATCTATTTTACAGACTCTGAAACTAAATCTATAGCTAGTTTTCATACTTGTCGGAACAGGTGCCGTATGCCAGTCATGAGACCCCTTGCAATCGCTGTACGTAAAGCGTGTGTGTGTGTGTGCGTGCGTTTTCACTCAGCTTAGCTGTTCTTCTGTACACTATTCTATGGTACAATTCTCCTTGGAGAGAGCTTATGTTACCGGCAACCGTTGCCTAACTACGAACGGCTGTCTAGGTCGAAAGGAGACCGCAAGGACGTTTGTAGGCAGAATCATTTTAAGGAGCAAATTATGTATTTAGGCTTATTCCTGTATATAATTTGCAGAGTATTACTCCCATATAATTTTAAGTATAATATTGTATAAACTATATTGCTGAAGCTTATAATAAATTAATAACATCGCTGTAGAATTCTAAAGGCTTGGCATTTCATCATTATTGGCGTCCTTGTTACATCCACCGCTGAGTATAAGCCTCCTTCCCTTTTGTGTTGTCATCTTTCCCCGGTTTGTGCGAATCTTTTCGGGGCTTTATCCGTATAAGCTTTGCATTTTTTATTGTGATTATTCAAATAATTAACATAATTAGTTTTCAGTGTGGATTAGCCTTCCACAAACTGGATATAACGTAAACATGTTCTATCATATTGGCCTGTTTACATATCGACGATACTTAATGTCGTAAGGTATTATTGAGCGAGCTATTGATTTGGCAATTTTCACCCTAGCGCTTCAGCGCTGGCACTAGCGCTGAAAGTTGAGAATCCAGCAGCAATGTAAATTTCCCTAACAGTATTTGCCGGCAGCTCCTGTCGCCAGTAAAATAGCGTTACGTCACTGGAGTTCGCCATACTTCGTTCGACATAGAATCTCAAAAACGCGCCACATGCCCATGCTGTACCGACATGCGACGCTCACTCTGGTAATTCCGAAGTCCTATCGTACACGTTAAATTCAACATTTCACGATTGTCCACTGTAATACTTTGTGTGTCAAAATGAAGCACTGCGTTGTCTGGGGAGTTGGCTACACTTCTAAGCTTATTTCTATAACACTAGAAAGGGGCAAAGCGTCTTTTGTAACTTGATGAAGCAAAAGAAGTATAAGGATTGTAGCAGGTAATGTTCTTTAATTTCTGCCTACCCCCGTGGGAAAAGACATGAGTTTATAGTTTTACCGTTCAAAAACTGTTCATTCTGAGCCTTATAGACCAGGCTATACCCTACATCTGCAGCATATTACAGTCTGGAGTTTTAGTTAATCTATTGAACATCTTCGTGACTCATACTGATAAAACAAGTATACATACTGCCATTCGTAATTAAATTATGATTACTATTGATTCACCTATAGTACATCCTTGATCTTATGTATTACATTCTCGATTCAGCTAACTTGGAACAGATCTACTAGCCTTAAGTTCATGGTAAACAGGCTTTAGTTATCTTTCATCTAGCACGTTTATTTGAACTAAGCCCAAATAGGTAATGGTTGAAAGTAGTGGTTTAAAAATTTGTTCTGCAACGAGTTTAGAGAGGGACCCGATTATTTTGTGTTTGTCAGAATCGCGGGTGTATGACTTCCAAATAGATCAATGTAGATAAAATGCACGTTTTTGTACTAAAATAAGTATAAATGTAAGTGTATGTATGCGTAGCAAACATAATTTTAAAGTAAGCCGCCATCCTGATGTCAGGTTGGCGGGTAATTTTAATTCCATTTTTTTTTTCAAATTTGATATTAGGAATGAAATGTAGGTCAATTGTACGTATAGGTACACTATTTAAAAACTTCTTAAGAGCGTTTACGCCGTCCATGCGCTGTTTGACTCCAAAACAGTACTTTTCAAACCCTTTAATACCATCAACCTTTTATTTTACAAAAATGATAATTACTAATAACTTTAGGAAATTTCGTTGTCTCAATAGTTGGGGAGAAAAATATTTCAATTAATAGAGTATTGGTAAATTGTATCAAGATAACTCAACAGAGGTTTTCTTAATTTCCCTTTTAGCGTCAGTTTCGACGCTCTAATTATAGGAAACCACTGGCAAACCTAATTAGATTTTTTTTTTTTTACCTATTGCTAAGATCCTAAGGAATATAGTTGGAGAAGAAAATTTTTTGATTTAGGTTTCTTTATATAAGAAATTAAAGTTCAAACAATGTAAAATATTAAGGAATTAAAATGATTTTTTCACCGATATATCTTACTTGATTTAATATAATAATAGCATAATATAATAGAAGAACATATGCTTTAAAACATCCAATTTAAAATTTCAAATAATTTACAGTGATTATTTTTCTATAAATATTTGAAAACTACTATAAATCACTGCGCGCGAGCAATATCAAATCACATTCCGCTCTGAGCCGTCGTAGCGCACGCACGTACGCTCGATCGCTCCCGCCGCGTCCCAGCGACCTCCCGGCCTCCGCTGTCGCGATCTATTCGTGTCGAAGGAGCACCCGCCGCCGTCCCGCTCGCCTCGTAGCACAGCTACGAGCCGTCGCGCATCGCCCCGCCTCCCCGTAGCAGAGCTACGCGCCGTGAGTGCCCGCCGCCGCCGCTGTCGCCACCGTCGCGTGCCGCCGCTCGCCGTCGTAGCGCGGCTACGAGCCGTAGCGCGTCGCCCCGCCTCCCCGTAGCACAGCTACGCGTCACGAGTTTGATCGGCTACGAGTGCCACGCGCTTGTAGTTCGTCCAACTTGTGCCGTTGTTGTGTTATAACTTTGGCCCCTTTAGGGCTAAATCCACAAATTTTTCTGTGGTTCTTGGTGGAAACCTAACGGTGTCAACGAAACCAAGAGGGTGAAGACCCAATCACCCGCCGACCCCCTTCAGGGCTAGGCAGTCATTGGAAGGGCACTGGACCCGCGGCCTTGGGGGATCTCCTAGTCGCGACCAGTGTTTAACCCCGCTCTTTTTCAGTTTGCACCCGGGACGGTTGGGTGTGTCTACCCCAACGGCCCGGATCGGTCGCAAGACCCATAGGGACTCGCTGTACATTGAGACTGACAGCGAGAGTACTAGCTTAGGGCTCACCGTAGGTACTCACCTCCCTGTTACCCCACAGGGAGGGTACTCATCCCCGGGCCTTCCCACCTGGGGAGTTAGGTCATCGGCCCTTCAGGCCTTCAGACAGTAGCGTAGCCAACGAGTTTGTTTGTGTCTTTCTTCTCGTTGGCATAGCGCTAGGAAAGACGCACGGGAGGGCTAATTTCGGGGAACTGTCTGCCCGGGGTGTACACGTAACGTGTCTCCTCGGGGCTGTTAGGTGTTAGGAGCTAGAATCCTATTTTCCCCCCTCCCCTTTGTGTACCCCCTACCATCATGTCTGATAAAATTCTTTTAGAATTTTTCATGGACGTTTTCAAGACTGATCCCTATTTTAATAACAAGTACGGGAAGCAGCTCGCTACTCTACAGCGTCCTTCAGCCGTCGCTGAGTTCAGCGACGCTCTGGAAAGTCCACTCATCCCCACTCCCATAGTCAATGACTCGCCATCTTCGCCGGCAAACTCTCTCGTCATTGATGACGAAAACGAGACAGACAGTGTCTCCTCGGACTCCTCCTCCCCTTCGTCCTCCGAGGACGACTACCAATTGGTAGGAAAGGGGAAAAGGAAGAAGGGTCGCCATGGTCAGGCTAAGGCCAGTAAGGCCAAGAAGGCCGCAGACCGCGTGACCCCGCCCCCCTCAATGGCTTCACGTCCCCCCACCCCCGCCCCGTCTACTTCGACCACGGCTACCGCTAGCCGACCGGCCACACCAATGGACACGACCACTCCGGTCACCTCCATAAAGAAGACGCACGCCCCGCCCCCCCTGTTCCTCCACAACAAAGCCCTGTGGACGGAAGTAGCCAAAGCGTGTGGCGAGCGCAAAATCAACTTCACCAGTGCCCGTGCTGTACAGCAGGGCATTAAAATCACAGTGGCGTCGGCCACTGACTTCAGGGAGCTTAACAAGCTCTTCAGGGAAAGGAATATCCCTTTTCACACCTTCTCCCTTAAGGAAGACAAACCAGTCAGAGTGGTTGTCAAAAATGTCCCACTTGAGTTAAACTCGGACGAGATACTCAGTGACCTGGAGTCACAAAAGATCCCGGTCGCGGAGGTGCACCGTATGCACCGAAAAGGGGGTAACCCTTATAATATGGTATTGGTCATCTGTGACCATACCGAGGGTTACCACCCCATCTTCAAGATCACCAAGATCTGCGGGCTTTCCGGCCTATCAATAGAAAAACCCCGCCAGAGCGGCATCGTTGGCCAGTGCCACCGTTGTCAACTCTATGGGCACTCACAGCGGAATTGCTTCGGCAAACCCCGCTGCGTGAAGTGCCTGGGGGATCACGGCACATTAGACTGCCCCCGTCCCAAAGACCGTGCCCTCTGCACGGAACCTCCAAGCTGCGTCTTATGCGGCGAATCCGGCCACCCGGCCAACTATCGAGGGTGCCCCAAAGCCCCCAAATCCTCGGCCCCGAAACTGGCCAAACGCGGGAAAGTCCGTTCCCAAAGAGAGTGTCCTACACTCTCCGGAGAACTCCCCGCGAATCTCAGCCCCCAGAGGCCTAGTCCCTGGAATAAATTGAACCACCAAGCCCACTTCCCGGCACTGAGGCCCACTCAGCAGCCGGCTCCGGTGTCCACCCCCCCAACCCCCTCCCCTCCGGCCCCTAGGCCCATCTTAAAAGCCCCGGAGCCTTCAGCGCCCCACCCCTCAACCAGAGTGACAGTGCCTCAAGCACCGGTCACTCCAACCCCGCCCCACACAACGAGGCCCCCCCTCTCGTCACACCCGGGGCCAAACGCTCTCAACCCAGCGTTAGTACTCGCAAGTACTTTTGGAGTCTTCTACTCCCCCCGCGCTAGGCAAATGTCGGCCGCGATTGTCGCTTGCGGCAACGATTTCGTCCTCCTCTCCCAAGTCTTTGCGGAGTTCGGAGATGTAACTGAAGCCCTCAACAACCTCCCCCATAACAGACTGTAATGGATAATACAGCTCCAATAAGTAGGTTAAAACCGAAGTCCCTTAAAGTTGGGACATTCAACGCAAACAGCGTGCAGGGCCAGCGTGATGAGATCGCCAATTTCCTCCGCGACCATCACTTAGATATCCTTTTAGTCCAAGAGACCTTCTTGAAGCCCCATCAGCGAGACCCGAGAATTGCCAACTATCGTCTGGTTCGCAATGACAGGTCCCGTTGTCACAAGGGAGGTACTCTCATTTACTATAAAGCTTCGCTTTACTGCATCCCAATAGACCCCCCCCATCTCGCCCATCTCGAAGTCTCAATCTGTCGACTGGGCATGACAGGTCATCCACCCATCACATTAGTATCCGCATATTGCCCCCCTACTAACCCCGCTGTGGGTAACACCTTCCTCAGAGATGACCTCTCGGAGGTCCTTGGCCTAAGTGACTCCGTCATTCTGGCGGGAGACCTGAACGCCAAACACCCCTCCTGGAACAGTCACACGTCTAACACTAGAGGCAGAATTCTTTTTGATCTGCAAAGTCCCCTAAATTTCGATGTCATCGCTCCGATGCATCCCACCCACTACCCCTATGACCCAGCCCAGCGTCCCGACGTGCTTGACGTGGCGCTTCTAAAGAGTGTTAACCTACGGTTACACTCTATGGAGGCGCTGGACGAGCTCGACTCGGACCACCGGCCGGTTATTCTGGAGTTAGCTCCTAGATCAGGACCACTAGACCCCTCTCAACCCCCCCCTACCATAACTATTACGGACTGGGGAAAAGTAAGCGAGTTACTAAAATCCACATCGTCCCCCCACTTAGATAAAATCCCCGAGAATATCGAGTCCATCGCCGAGGCCGAGGCCGCGATCGGCTCGTTCACGGAGCACGTACAATCGGTCCTGAACGAGTGTTCAAGGAAGGCTCCGGCGATGAGTGATCACCGCTGGAAACTTCCGGACGATGTGCGCGATCTAGTGACCGAGAAGAACGCGGCCGTTCGGGCTTACAGATCTTTCCCCTGCATCAGTAACAAAGCCTTCATGCGACGCTTACAGCGTAAAGTAAGTAATCGCATCGCTGAGCTGCGTAACAGTCGCTGGGAAAAGACACTGAGCGAACTCGAACCGACCCACCAGGCCTTCTGGGAACTACAGAGGAAACTACGCGCCTCTGATATTTCCCCGTTGCCCCCTCTCAAACGTCCCGATAACAGCGTCGCCTTCGAAGACGACGAAAAAGCAGAATGCCTGGCTGACAGTTTAGAGTCCCAGTGCACTCCTAGCACCCAACCTGTAGACCAAGCTCACCTCGATGAGGTGGATGCTGAAGTTGAAAGAAGGGCCTCTCTCCCACCTATCGAGAACCCTGATGAACCCCTACCTCCTATCACTTCAGAAGAGGTACAGGACATCATCAAAAATCTCAAACCCAGAAAAGCCCCTGGCTCGGACGGAATCAACAATAGAGTCTTTAAGCTCTTCCCTGCCCCTCTTATAGTCCTAATGACAGCCATTTTCAACTGTGCCCTGTCCCACAACATGTTCCCACAGTCGTGGAAAGAAGCTACCGTCATCGGTATCCCCAAACCGGGCAAGCCCAAGTCCTCCCCAGGCAGTTATCGCCCCATCAGTCTGCTCAATGTCCTAGGCAAAATCTACGAGAGGCTTATTTATAAGCGTCTCAAAGACTATGCCGAAGCAAAGAGCCTAATACCTAAAGAGCAGTTTGGGTTTAGAACCCAACACTCTTGTGTCCAACAGGTACACCGCATTGTCGAGCACATCAGCGACAAATACCAGCGCGGTATGATGACTGGGGCCCTCTTCTTCGACATAGCGAAAGCTTTTGACAAGGTCTGGCACAATGGTCTGATATACAAGTTATATCAACTCGGCGTGCCTGACCGTCTCGTGCTCATCTTACGGGACTTTCTGTCGAACCGCACCTTTCGGTATCGCATCGAAGGTGCGCTTTCCTCCCCCCGTACCATTCGAGCCGGAGTCCCCCAAGGCTCCGTGCTATCCCCACTCGTCTTCACGCTGTTCACCAGCGACATCCCCAAGAACAAGAAGACTCAGTTAGCCCTTTTCGCTGACGACACGGCCATTTATTGCTCCGGCCGGAGTCCGCTTGCCATCAGCCATAATCTCCAAACCTCCGCATACGCCCTGGGCGATTGGTTCCGGAAATGGAGAATCGAGGTTAATCCCGACAAGAGCCAGGCGGTCCTCTTCGTTAGACCGAAGAAACCCCCCCCTCGCTACCCCAGTCCGATCACCATGTTTGACAAGCCGATCCCTTGGGAAGAGCGAGCCAAATATCTAGGAGTAATACTCGACCGACGCCTAAATTTCAATGAGCACATAAAGACAGTACGTTCGCGTGCTGCTTTCGCTCTTGGTAGGCTCCACTCCATGATAAACTCACGCAGCAAATTGTCACTCAAGTGCAAATTGCGTATTTACACCGCGTGCATCCGCCCCATCATGACCTATGCCTGCCCAGTCTTCGCACACGCCAAGTCCTATCAAACTCATAGAATGCAGACTCTCCAAAACCGTTTTCTCCGAAAGGCCACGGGTTCTCCGTGGTTTGTCAGGAATGAGCGACTCCACGTCGACCTCAAAATTCCCACCATAAAACAGTTCATAAAGCGTATTACCAAACGCTTCTTTGACACTGCCGAAAAACACCGCAACCCGCTAGTGGTTGCGGCTGCCCGATACGTCCCCACCAAAATAGGGAAAATTCGCCGTCCCAGGCACTCTCTAGCTGAGCCCGATGACCCCATCACCCTCCTTCAAGAAAGCCGTAGGGAAACCAGCACTTTAAGGAAAAACAAACACAGACCGCGTTCCGTTTTCCGGCCCCGCCGCCGAGGCCCATCGCGACGCCCCCGTAACACCCCCACCCGACCCTTGCCCAACGAGCCAGCCCGCGTTGCTGAGCAAGTAACGTTAAATTCCCCAATTAATAATAATACGACCCAGCCTGTCCCTACTTGCTGCCCTCCCCAAAATGACGCCCTAAGCCGAGGTCCGAGCCCCACAGGGGGTGCCCTTAGCGAGCGGTCATTAATAGAATAAATTAGCTTGTAAGCCCTGGCTGGGGGCCTTAAATTCATTTGAGGTCACCACAGGATAGTCCGGTTAAGTAGTAAACCAGCCGTAGAGAGCTGGAAAACTGCGAGTGGCCATTATCAAAAAAAAAAAAAAAAAAAAAAAAAAAAAAAAAAAAAAAAAAAAAAAAAAAAAAAAATATCAAATCAGACCGCCGCGAGGCTTTCTAGAGAGAGGACATGTCGCTCGGCGCTCTGCCTGACCCGAGTTGACCTTAGTCGTACTTGGAAGGATAGCGGACGTTTATAGTGTGATTAAAAAATCTTGGTACTTTGATGATTAATTTTTTTTATTATTATTTTTGATGACTGACAATATTTTTAGAGACAACCAATATCTACCCAATTTTTTTACATACGAATTTTATTTATTAAAACTTTTACTTATTTTTTTGTAAATAAGAACATAAATTGTTTTTAAAGTTAACGCCAACCTATTGTATTTCCCTCATAAGAGGTGTCACTAAGAGGAACATCGCGTCAGGTTAAAATATAATATAAAATAAACGTAAGTAAATCCGTATAAAGTGATTTATTTGAATAGAATAAGAAATATTTATTAATCAGTCACAAATCAATAATAATTAACGAAGTTCGGTTTCTTTCTAAAGTTTAGATCAACAAATTCATGTTTGAATAACTAAAAAACGACTTTAATATTAATCATAATTATAGCTATACTTGCAATATGTTATTGAATACTTATTTTATGCACTCGTACTTTAGTAATCCGTGTACGTTCAAATTCAAATTCAAATTAAATTTTACTACAACAATTGCACTCGAACGGATCATAGTGGGTTAGTTTGACTATAGCGCGCGAGAGCGCGCCAGCGCTATACACACAGGCACGCGTGCTTCTGTGTGTGTAAAAAATGCATTGAATTACCTAAACTTGACTTCGCGTGATAGACGTAAACGCTCTTAAGGTGGAAGCGCCAGGGTAGCCCGCGAAATTCAAATTTTCTTATGTTTCTTTGGAATTTGCCGGTCATTGTCAGGCTGTACATTGTACAAAATAATTGATTTTGATTCTAAAGCAACCAAACTATTTTGATCAACCAAATAACAAATAAATGTACGTCTTATGTTCTTGTCAGATTGTAAACTAAAACTTGATTAAATAATTCATAGCATGATTTAATCAATTTTATAACATTTGACCATAATGTATACAATGGGAAATCATTATTTCTGGACTTTTAATCTTGGCTTCAAATCAACATTAGGTATTTTAGTACAAAAACGTACATTTTACGTACATTCATATACATAGTTTATTTTTGATCTACATATTTGGAAATCATACACCCGCGATTCTGACATCCAATTATTTTCCTTTAATTCGGAGACAGAACTTTGTTATCATCTTCCAGACAAACCAATTAATTAAAGGGAATATTATGGAAAAGGTAATCTAAAATAAACACATTTTTTGAGATATATTCCATTTCCTCGTAATGTAATATTCTACGAAGTTATTAAAAGGTCTCAGGAAGCAAATATAGATCTTATTAATGAAGATACATTGGAATTCGTCCATAAGCTCTATACATACCTACGTGTATGTAGCCGATATATAAAACTTTTGCATAAAGACTATACTTTTTTTAGAAATAAAGCTTTAGCTTTTTCACAGATGAAATAAACCGTGATTAGAGAAAATTCACAACATAAACTACTAACATAAAGCAACAATGTTATTTCACTGCTGCAAAACAATTTTCTTTTATCCAGTTTATCCCGTTGAGTATAAAAATTGTGTTATATTTCTTATTTGCACCGCAAACCGCTCTAATTCATTTCTTTGTAATATTGTTGGTATGAAATAAAGCTGTTTTTCAAGGGAACTTGTAGATTCTGCAACGAAGTATTCCTTCGATATTCGTTTTACCTTTTATAAGGCAATATTTGATAGTCGGTACGGGTAGAAAGAAGCTCGAAAGGCTGATAATCAGTTTTATTAAGAAGTATCTTATTCCCTGACTCTTCTATGGGTGGGTACAGGATACAAGACTGTGGTTTTTGTGGAAGTCAGTTACGCAGTCGCTCCCTATAAAATACTGCCGTACCCTATTCAGGTGCATGCGGTCAGACTGAAAACCCCAACACAGTTGGGCAAAAGCTATGCAGATGCTGGGCAAGGTTGCAAACTCTATCCATGAATTAATTATTGGCATTGGCATACATAACCCAAAGCATGGTTTGAAATGTCTAAAATTGACTAATTTCTGGAGTGTAATCGTTCATTCATGATTCATGTAAGAACCAAAAGAAGATTAATGTATTCTACATCCAACTCTGCAAGTAAACTTAAACCAACAACATAATTCAATTCAAAAACCCCATCTCCCAGTTCCCTCAAGAAAAAACTAGATAAGATGTAACTTAATATGTGCTGGAGGGATGTAGCGGAGCGTTAAGCCCCTCCCGCATCCTTATTCCGCGGTTTACACTCCGATGACGT
Source organism: Standfussiana lucernea (assembly GCA_964057025.1). Lineage (NCBI taxonomy): Eukaryota > Metazoa > Arthropoda > Insecta > Lepidoptera > Noctuidae > Standfussiana > Standfussiana lucernea. The sequence goes on from OZ059812.1 coordinate 4,126,796, forward strand.
AGGTCGATGACATTGCGCAGTGCAGGGTGATGTATGTAGTTTCTAGTTTGATGGAAGCCTGGAATTGTGGTCGAGTTGAGATAGAAAGATTTATGTTATAGGAATAGACAGCAGCGTTCTTGGGCTGTATATATGCAAGTTTAGTATTCGATTGCTAGTGTATGAAGACCTATATCTATAGTTTGTATGTAGGGGGTAATCTTCGGAACTACTGATTCGATCCAGAAAATTCTTAAGCTACATTATCTCCGAGTGTTATAGGCTACATTTAAAACGTTCCCGTGGGTTAATTTCCGTACATTACGGGAGCGAAGTCGCGAGCAAAAGCTAGTTGTAGAGATGTTAGAAGGAGTATAGAATGAGACTGGAGCAGTAGACGAGTAACCTTGTCATAAAAAGTATTTACCATTTCTAAGTGTGCGTCATCATACATAATTAAAGGATTTCGTTTCTGTGGAGTCGTGACACGACAGTTTATGTTATAGTGCAGCATGGTTCTTTGGCGCTTGAATGACATTGTCAGAAGGGCATTGTTGAGGTTTACATTTGCGATATACATAGTCAGTGCAAATAAGTATACTATATATTTAATCGTGCACTGTCACGAGAACCAAACGTGTGTGCCAAATTTCAGCCCGATAGCTTCAGTGGAAGTGGGTGAAATATTGATTGCAAAATTCCGGGACATACAAGTGAAGTTAAATAAAAGCTTTAAAAAAAAAACAAGATGGCGGCGTTAGTTTCGTCCAAATACGGCCAAAAACGGAGTCAGCAGTAACTGTACATGTAAATGCGATTATTTAACGTTTTTCTAATGGGATGTGATTTTGACATTAGAATATGGATATATGCTAGCTATGCTTAATTAGAGAGTAGTGGTTAAGCACACTTTTCTTTGTCTGACAACCAGTCTTACCAAGGGGTATCGTATTACCCGGTACTAACTGGGTTGTGGAGGTCAGATAGGCAGTCGCTCCATGTAAAATACTGTTATACAGCTGCATCCGGTTAGGCTGGAAGCCGACACCAACATAGTTGGGAAAAGGCTAAGCAAATGATGATGGTTAAGCACACTTTGGCGTCTAAGTTTGAGCTATTGATTAAGTTTTCGGCGCTCTAATCAAAATCTCTTGAGTGTTGATGCTCGACACCTCAGGTTCTCGCTGTCCAACTCAATCAAGATATATTCATAACGTGGCATTTGACATTTCCTGACATTCTGTATCTTTGGTACTACGGTTGGTAGACTTAACTGAAGTCGTCAATTACGTGATATCACGGTTTAGATTTAAACATGTTTGTAACACAGTTTTATTATGTTCCACTGTAAACTTTGATAAGATTCTCACTATATTTTATTGCTACGCTATATATAAATGAACTTAAAACGTATTTTAAAACTTTATTATAATGCGTCTGTAAAATTGCTCTGCAGCACAATGTACGGTCTGGATAATATTCCGCAATCGTTCGCTACTACGGTTAGCAGAGAAATTAGCGAGGAAGAGTGTTGTACGTACATTCAGTCGCCATTCTTAGATATTATAGTTCATGCACTGTGAACAGAACGGTAACAATGGATGTAATATACGTCTAAAACCATTGTGAGAACAAAATGGTGTGAAGGGGTGTGTGCTATAGGCATCTGCCTAACCATTTGGGGATTAGAGGCGTGATGGACGATTCCTAAAGAACACGTGCAGTTTTGCAGAAGACCTCAGAAAGGTTTTTAAAAGTACGTAAAAACTATATCATTCTCTAAATGTTTGATGCCAAGATAAGCTTATCATAGTGTACGCTTTGATAGTAAAATATTCCTTTATTATCACTAATGCGTCAATATCTAAATATTTTATTTATAACAGTAAATCGGTCAATCTATAAACGAATATTGTAATGAATGATTATTTATTGATTTTCAAGAAGCCACAGAACAATTGTTTTAATTGATATCAGTCCGACCATTAAACACTTTCAAATACAACTAACGATAACGTCATCAAAGTATTTTAACAATAATTCGATCACAATAACTAAGAAACGAAAGTAAGTCGCTCAGTTTCCTTTCATAGAGACAAGCCCTGTGAACAAACAGTAAGCTGTGGAAACATGGCTGATTGTCCTGCTTATGTCACTCAGATTAACAACACTACCAAAACTAATTTCTTAGCAAGGATAAAGGGGAATTTCAACTCCAGCAATAAAAACCTCACCTCGGCATTGTCGCAGGAAACACCAGGCTACCTAATAAAAAAATAAAATAAAGTACGTCTTCATTGCCTTGTGCAGTAATACAGCATCGCATCGTTGCAAAGCTTTATTTTTTCATCATTCCCTTCCATTATGATTGCAACTTAGTTTTTTTATTCGCAGCCAGGTAATTTCGATTGAAATATTACTACAATAAAATGAGTCTTGCGAGCATAATTATGCATGCGTTTTGCGAATAAAGTTTTCGTTATAGCGATGATGTTCCTTATACGTATATGTAAGTGTTGGTACGGTGCTAGATCTATCTCCGGTCGTGTCGGATTGGCATCCCGTCGAACAGTAAGGACGGTTTCAGATAAGCGTTTTTTCGGCACGTATGAGCTCGTAACGGTTTACGCGCCACATTTTGCGCTACCAAAAACTCAACGCGTCTACACATACACGCTTATTGGGTTCGCGCTTATTAGCGCGTCAACGCACGTACGAGTTGCGCGTGTGGCAGAAGGCGCATCTACACTAGCTTCCAAAAACGAGCTTCTACCCGCCGAAAATACGCTATTCTGAGACCACCCTGAGGGAAGAGAGAGTGCACCTGTGTTTGCAAGCATACTTGTATACTTTATTTCTTGCGTCAATAGCTAGCCTCCGCTGAGATTGGCCGCCATGACAAAAACGGTCAAGGGCACTATAATGGAAAGTACCAGCCTTCATCTCAGACTTACCCGCTCTCCATATCAATTTACGCACCATCCATCTATCGTTTCTTTGCTCTCTCCTTCTAGATTTTAAAAGTTTCCTCACGACATATCATTGCTCCGCATCGTCCTACAGACATAAAAACCTTGTATTGAATTGCAAATTCGAATTGTTAGACTAAACTACTGCAAACCGTTGTATCCATGTTTGGTAATATTCCATTCCATTTCCATGTTTTGGCTGGTTTAAGAGATAATTAGCTTTATCACCATTTTAGTAAGCTGCACGCCAGAAGTGCGAGCCATAAATTCTGCTGCTATGACGAAATTGCTTGTTGATACATTTTATAGTATAAATAAAGTTCGGTTCCCATAACCTAAACCTCACACGTCGGACAAAGCAAAAGAAGTTTATAAGGATCGTAGCACGTGGTGTTCTGTTATTTCTGTTTGGTATGCGTCACCCAATTAGAGCATGGCTTTACTATACGTAACCATGTTTCTTATAAACACGTTAATAAGAAACATAAATTCTGAACCTCCCTTCCTATACATGAAGTATCCCTAGCAAGGCCCAACTCTCATTTCCGTCCAGTAATCTCGTGAGCACCCAAACAAGTCCCATCTGGTCGTACTTGGCGACTGTATGCATTGGACCGTGCCGTCTGTCTGGTTCAATTACCGACACGCGTCTGAACGAACCTTTTGAGGACTCTGACTTTGTCAGGCTGGTTCTGAAGTTGTGTACATAAATAAATGTCGCTGTGTAATCTCCTTATTGCTTTTAAGGGACTTAGTGGTTATTTATTTCGAAGAACTACATCAAACAACTTCAACATATTATCTCAGTAACAGCCCGGAGTCTGGATTTGTGCCCGGTCGATGGTAATAGACTCGTCTCCTATACATAGAACTTGAACTTAACCGAAGAAATGTCCGTGTACGTTACACCTCTGCCTAATCTTTCGGAGATTACAGATGTGATGTTATGCTACGTGAATTACACAAAAATAATCTTAAATGGACGAAAAAAACATAGAATTTGAGCTCCTTGTGAAAGACATTGTTTGAAAAAAGTTCTTGCTGAAGTCGAGGATCTCGCTATAAATGTTGGACAATTTCCCGCGATGGAGCATAGCTGCTTCTGAATGCAGTTGACAGGGAGTTGAACTTTTTTGTATGGAAGTTGGCGCTGATGGTGTCGCATTGCCGAGATATTTGGAGATAAAGTTCTCATAAAGCGATCTTTGCCTCCAATATTTAGGCAACGGGACACTATAAGAAAGGTGTCTTATATCCTTGAACAGTGTTGGTAAGTGTCTTCTATCCTATGCCAGATCAGTCGTGCGCCGCAACTTGACAGAAAAGTTGCGACTGTGCCAATTTTGTTTTATGCTCTTTCAGGCGAAACACGTTTCTCAAAGGTTCGCAACTACCAACCTTATACTTAGTGGTTATTGCTTCTACTTTCCAACACACACAAATCGATAAGAACGAATACTTTTCTAACCAACAATCTTTCCTTGACACAAACATCCAACGACCGTATGCGTTAGACCGTACTATCTGGCCTCTGGCTGTTTCTAATAACGTCGGACAGACTCTCGAGACGCTTCGAGAGGCTTGTTACACTGTACTTATATTATTTATTATATTTACTCTTCCTTCCCTGAGGGGGGAGCGAAATTGGACGCATTATAACTTGACGCGTGTTTTTGGATTGAACTCCTGAGTTGAGGAAAGTTTGTTCGGAACTATTTCGTCTCTCGTCTCGTTTCGTCTGCTCTTGACGGCCTATTTGTATCTTGAGGAGCGCGGGATTATGCATACTTTTCTGATGACTTTAAGGATATAGGCTTGGCATAGTATAGCATAATCAGATTTAATGCACCCTTTGCTGGGACCAGACCTCTTTGTAATAGGGAGTGGCCTGTAAATTGTAATCCGCGATGTGTGCGGATTAGTAGGTGGCTGGCTGGCAAGACTTTGATTTTCTACTTAAGAAAATGACAATTTCTTCACGATATCTTTCACTGTTTTGAAAACAGACATAATTTTTGCAGTATTCAATAGAGTTCGTCGAAATTTGGTAGTTTTAGTTCGTTTTTTATTTGGTAGATTCCAAGGTAGATACTGTCACTATAAGAAATGGTTCGGAGGAATTAACTCCATGTCAGCGATCAAATATGACATTTTAAGTAATTGAAAAATAAAGGTTACTTTATGGTCGGTCAATGAACCAAAAATATCACTCTAACTTATTAGTATTACACTTATCGACAATACTCTAGAAAAGGTTATTGTCAAAGAAACTTCTCGGTTTTTTTTGACAAAAACTGACCTGCCATTCAAATCTCAGACAGATCTGAAGATAACGTCTACATACAAATGCAATAAGTAGTGATAGATAGATAGGCCTATATCATGCATGACCGCTGCATATTAAACTCAATTGACTCTCGTGTGGGATGATTAAGTATTAGTACGTACTCCATTCATGTGCTCTTATCTCTACGTTACACTGTTTTTGTAGTAAATATGTACCTACTATAATGGCGGCGCTTGATATAGCTTCAATCAGTTTAAAATTTTGAGGACGGAATGATTGAAGTGTAAAATATGTGTTCAAATGCTGATATGGTCAAATCTTTAAGCAAGCCTTTTCCCAACTATGTTGGGGTCGGCTTCCAGTCTTACCGAATGCAGCTGGAGTACCAGTATGTTAATTAAGCGACAGCCTATGTGACATGATATATATCCCGATGTTGTAGTATATCCCATACTATAAAATACTTCTTCTAAGTCGCAACTCTAGAGGTCAGAAACACATGACATTTTCAGTCAGAGTCTTATCTGGCCAATTCTATGAGAATGGCAGACTACGCAAGGCGAAGTTGTAATTCAACATGTAGCTTGAGGGTTATCTTATAGCGTGAAACAGCAGTTCCTAAAATAACGGGCATGTATTCTTCCTGCAAAAATAAAGCATTTTTTCGCCACTAATCTGTCTCAAGTTATGATTGGTAAAAATCAAGATTCTAAAAATTAAATTAAAACTCATGTTCGATGCAATAATTGCAATCGACCACGTTTTGCTGACCTAGCGACACAACACGGCCGCACTAAGTACGCCGCGAGCTCAGTGCATAACGGAAAAAGGGTCCAAAAGGGTAAATACCTCCGAACCACATCAATTTATCGAAACTAACCCCAGTTTCAGGGGATCGCCTCCCATCCTCCCATCGCATCGCAGTGGTTTATAGACACCATTATTTTCATTGATAAAACCGAATTCGAATGAATTGCTACTTTTAATTTGTGATTGTGAGATTCATTTGATTGGGTAGGCTGTTGTTATGGATTAAACAAGAATCGTTTATTAGCTGGTAGTCAAATACTGTTATCTATTTGCTGATTACGAGTATTTAGTGAGCCGATTTTCGCAGGTTTCAAATTAGCAGTTCCTACATTAAGTAATCTCATTGTAGAAACCATGTAGGTAAGAGTATACATATTTATTTAATACTGCTATTGGCAGTTTCTGCTGGCCATTGGCATATTCTGCTGGTCAACCTTTGCTTGTATCTGTGCCCTTTCATCATTATACTCACAATATGGTCGAGATTTTCTCGGCGAAAAGACTACAATTCTTCATCATCAACACCTTCTATTGAAGTGTCTTGAGATTTTTCTCGTACTGTTTTCTGATGATACTATTCACTTCGGTTCTGTGACTAGTAGCAACTGAATACGACCACAGATTTTTATTGTATTGTTTTAGCATATAATCTAATCTCTATCTATACAAGTATGTCGAGGACTCCTATTATACCTGTTTCGTCTACACCAACTCCTTCATTTACAATCAATCCCTTGTTTGTTTTTCTATCGCCTCTACTTAATTCAGTTTACTCCCGTTTCGCTAATGAGGCAAGTTGTGAAGGGATCCGATGTTTTTCATATGATCAGTTGAGCGTAGAAAACTTGTAGTGTTTACTAGTTATTGAAGGTTGTTTGTTTGTTTTTGGAAGGAAATTGCATTAACGAAATTGCTTTGTATCTCTAGCTATGTGAGATTTAGTCGATGATAGTTTGTTTGAGCAATTACATATCGAGTTTCCTCCGTGCCTCGGAAAGCATGTTGAACCGTTGGCCCCGGCTGTCATTTGCAGATCTTTGACAGTCGTTACAGGTAGTCAGTGGCCCGGAAGTCTGACAATCAGCTTTACCAATGGGTATCGTATTCCCAGTACTAACTGGGTTGTGGAGGTCAGGTAGGCAGTCGCTCCATATAAAATACTGGTATTCAGCTGCATCCGGTTAGACTGGGAGCCGGCCAGAACATGTTGAGAAAAGGCTAGGCAAATGAGGCAGTTGGTTTGAGCAAGACTATAGAGATTGAATCACGGCATCATCATCCTCCTCTCAATTTCCACGAATGCAATGTTTTGTCTGCATTCATTTATTACTTTATTTGCATATGACAGCAAACCAACCACGAATACTAAATTAAGTTAATCCTATTACTCTGTACCCTCACAGAACCGTAAACATTCCAACATTATCACCCATCCATCAGCAAACAAGTCGTAATATCACTCAGAGCGTAATATACGAAAAAGGAAAGCCAATAGTAATTCCGTCCATGGCAAATACCAAATACCATTGTTTTTGTTACAAAAGTCTGAGGATATTCTGCTATTGTCATTTACCGGACATGTCGAAATTATGATCATTATAAGAAGGGTCCTTTACAGCGTAAGTCCAGATATAAAAGCCATCTACCGTTATAGTTTAGCTAATATTAAAGAAGACATGCCACGCGGTAGGTGACTTGTTCGTTCGAACAACAAAATGTCGAGTCATTTCTGACTAAATTTACCCGTAGGTTCGCGTGACTCTGAGAAGTTTGGGTCAGTTATTTCTGTTTGAAATTGTATGGACTTGATTAAAATATAGACTACGGTCATTTCGTGCCTAGATTTATTTAGAAAAATTGGGGACGAAGATTTATTGTAATGGTTCTATGCAGATTTAGGTATTAAAGAAATTGTATGCGGTGCTGGCGCGATGTTCTGAATCTGTTGGATGAAATTCTGTGTGGGAAATGTTTACATGTTATCAAGCTTGGGTTTTCCTCGTGTTAATTGATTTTCTTGTTCTTTTTATGATGATGTATTGTGTAGTCTGGATGTCTAGATGTCTAGATGTCTCGGCTAGTTTTAAGTTTTATTTTATATTTGCTTTTTTATATTGTGAATTGTGGCGTGTGGCATAAACGTTTTTCTTTCTTTCTTTAGTCTGCCCGAAAATAGGTCATATCGTGAAAATTTGCAACTCAGCAGCTTACTACAACTTTCAATTAAGTGATGATTACGATCAACAATCTCTATTTATCTCAAAATTGATGTGTTATAAAGAAAAGTATCACCAGGCTCTGCCTTCATAATCACCTCAATTTCCAGAGTGTGGTTGCCATACATGACTAATGGGACTATGCTTGGAAAGTTTCAATGAAAAATATTTACTAATATTTCGCAAAAGTTTGACTTCTGAACTATTACCAAAGTCAGAAGCTACCTTATTGAAATAAATGGCCCCAAGTGTTTCCGCCACTTTATATCCATATCAGCGCTCCCAAGAGTTTGCTTGTAAAAATATGCGGAAAAACGCTCCTGCAAGGAGTATCTAACTAATAATCTTGATAAATGTTAACATTAATATCGTTACCGAGTAACTTTGCGAGAAAACTATGAAGGAGGCAGGCGAAGTGAAACAATTCATCACTGGGACATGGGGTAAGAGTAAATGGAACGCTTACGTGTAAAGCACGTTAAGGGTTGCGCCACATCTAAAAACCGAGCGTGCTGCCGACCGCATCGTCAATTTTACCACGTACCGCAAATGTCGGTTCCGAGCGACAAAAAAGGATAGGGGCATGGAAAAGTGCGATTCCATGCTGATAGACGAGGTTCAACCCTAAGTCGTTGGTCCTGGCTGTCATTTTTAGATCTTTGACAGTCGTTACGAGTATTGAGAAGCCCCGAAAGTTTGATCACCGGTGGCATTTTTAGGAAAAGCCACTTACGAAATTCTGCGACAAAGCGTTAATGTTCGTGTATGGGGCTGTCTAATACGTGATACATTAAGACAACGCCTAATGGATCACGTTTCATCCCTCGGGTGTCTGATCGCCAAATGCATGCCCACGAGAGAGAAAGGTTTTTCTATGCCTATTCAAAAAAGCTTTTGATCAACTTAGCAGTGGACGAAGAACTGACTGTAATTTGGGCCGAAAACTTCTTGAGAGGCGATGTCTTATCAGAAGTTGCAGTGTGGGTGGACCGACGACCTTGAGGCAAATGGCAGTCAAAGATTTGAAAGCGTTAATTATTTCTACAACGACTTAACATGATTGACTGTCTTCGGTAGATCGCGGCAATCAATTTATTTTGACAAGGCCTATTGATGAAGGTTGCGGGAAACCACCGTCGTTATTTGGGGAGCACAGTAGGCATCTTTTGACAATAATAATGATGTGAAGATTATGCAAGAACATTGCATTTCACACAATCAATCTTTAAGATACCTTATCAATACCACACATAACCGCATTGTCATACGTTACCACCGACTCTGTGACGTAACGCTGCGGATTCGAGAAGCCGTCGACTTATGGGAACGTTTCCAAGTCGTGTGGATGAATGTGTGCAGCTCAATGGTTCCCGTCAAGAAACAGCTCAGTAATCGTAGTTTCAAATGTCACTGCGTCGAATGTTGGAGATTTCAAGTTTGTTCCGAAAATTAAGATAAGATAGTATTTATTTGCCTAAACATTAGTCATACATACAAGAAAAGATATGCATGCAAGATGGTAATAAAATGATAAGGTGCAGACATGTTTGCCAGATCATGTGACGTGCAAATGTTAAGAAACAAAATCTTCCCTTTTTATTTTTTTTTCTCTCTTTTTCTTCATTAAGTATATTTGTTTATTGCGGTATTGTGCTGCTTAGGGTTCGGATTGCAGACTCGGAACTGTATATTCGGATGCAGTTTCAACAAAATGTAGGCCATAGAAGCTTTAAGGTCACTGACGCGAAAACTGTTACCATCGATTCATAACACAATACTGAATGAATATCTAGGCTAAGTTTTTTGGTAAATAAACGATTACGTGGTTTTTTTAAACGACGGTATCTACATAATACGTATTGTTCTATATATTACAGAAGGGTTGCGATTTTAGGTGACGGTTCCCATTCAACCTATCCTTTTTCAACTGGTTGAATGTCATTCACAAAAAGCCTCTTCGATTTTGTCTTCCTTCCTTGATCGGTATTATCGGTAATCAAAAAGTAATCTATGGTACTGGAAAACAAAATGATGAGCCTCTTACTGATGTCTGATGATCCGTTTAATGAACTATAAAGTCTGCAAAGCGTTTCCTAATAACACTATTTTGCCGTTTTCCTTTTTTCCAGATCAACGATTTAATTTCAATATCATTTTTGAGGAAAAACCCTTCGTCTATTCGTTCAAAGCTTCTTTTAATACCATTACTCTATCTCTTTCTCTTTGAAAGTCTACAAAGGATATGAAAAAACATTCTCACTACTTAGTTCATGATAGTTAATTTTAATTAGAATTTGCGCTTTAGTTCTTATAGACCGTTATGAGCTAGCTGTTATAACTAGACCTGCCCCGTAAGCTTGTCTAATCGGATCATTCTAGGAATAGTTTGTATGTGAATCTTGTCTGCTTTAACTTAGTGTTTACCAGGCGTATTGCCAGCTTGTGTTTCATGTACCTGGATTTTTAAGTTTAAGAGTATTAAAAAATTAGCAGAAGTCTTTTTCGCACTGTTCCATGTAGTGTCAAGAAAGTCATGATATCTGCGGTAGCGGTTTCTTATGCACTTCGTCAACACTGAAACGTATGTAGAACTAGGCGCCTAAAACAGCTTTTGTTTTGCTTTGAAACGGAAGACCACCCTGTCCAATCTCTGTAATCTTATAATACTTTGATAATAGAAAGAATTAAAAGGTCTCCGAAGCTTCGATTTTGGTGGTGGTAGATTTCATCCCCTGTCTGGCCTTTAACCTTCCTTTTTTTAGGGTTCGTCTTCAGTTAAATCGTATACAACTGGATTACATTATGAAACGTGTGTCTATCACTGAGGGAGATAGGTACGTTAGAACTTAGAGAATACTACAAAAGGTCGTTTAGATGTAAAAACCTAACCATAGTATATTTACGAGATCCTATTAATGCTTTTCCTTTGTACCAACTACTTAATATGCCTCCACCATTTCACATGGACCATACAGTGTTGCAATGCGCAATAGAGCCTCGATAGTCATATTAATGTTCTAATTATGTAATCTTCTATGCGTTCTATGATGTAATTGTCGGGGTGGTGATAGAATCGCTTCCTATGTCACATGACACCTGTTTTCGAAAGAAAATAGATATAGTGTTAGGTCATCTTTTGTCTGAGAATGCTACAAGTCCTTTAGTCCCACAGTTATTTTACCTCTGATTATGTATCAGTGCCAAAATAACAGTGATATTTACTCTCGCTTCAATGAGGTTTCTTGTGCTGTTACTGCTAACAGAGGTAAACTGTAAAAAATCTGTAATATTTTATGTTGAATAGGTCAATCGACGGCCCACCTGATGAAGAGTGGTTACGCCTACATACATACGCCTTCAATACTCGGTTTTTTCCATGCGGCTATTTGATACTAAGTTAAAGTGTCTTACGTGCCTGTATCTTCCATAGCAACGAGATTAAATCGAAAGAGCCTCCTAAGAATTTTGAATAAGACATTTCCAATAAATTCTTGCCCTCTTCGTAATATTCGAGCCAGGCGACTATTGGGTTGCTTAATAAATGAAGCACTTACATAATTTTAATACTAGACAACTATAATAAACTACTCATCTTTAATGCATCATTAGATTCGTTGGCATTGAACCAGTCCAATAAGTTTTTACTTATTTATATTCAAAACGAGTCGTGAGAAATATTCAGACGGGGATATTTAATTGAACTGCAAACGTTGGCCCAATGTTTGAACTTTGGTGCCAACTTTCGAAGTCCTTTTTAGACTTAGTTTTTCTACCAATAAAATAACTGTAATAAAACGTGGAAAGAAATGAGCATGATTTTTAATAAGCTAGAGACCTGCTTAGACTAGACAATCTGATGGTAAACAATCTAATGGTGCTTACGTTTGCACAACAACTTTAAGTTAGGTAAGATTATTTTATTGAGTGAATTAAGAAGCCTTGTTCAAAGGTTCTGTACAATCTTCTAAAGCAGCATCGACAAAAACGATGAGATAGTGTATCTTGTCACGATATGCATTTGCATTACATTTATTATTTACACAATTTAAATATGAAACTTTAATGTTTATACACTTTACAAATGTATTTTGTTTCTGTTTTTAACACACCCTACCGGTTTTAATTAAAATGTTTATCTTTAAGTGCTAATCTGAATATAACTGTACGTCCTTTTAGGGAAAATATAAGAGTCATTAGAGTTTCGTGACTCACGTTACGAGCCTTATGATAATATATGCATTAATAAATTGGGCACCTCTCACGCTTTTAAATTTATCCACACTAAATTTCGTAAAAATATTCATGGCCTTACCTCTTATGGCCGCAACAATGGTACAGGTCATGCTATCAAGAAATAGTACAGGTCCAGCTCTACTGTCGGTATCTTGCCGGGTGTCCGCTTGGTTAAGCAGCCACGTCGTCCAGGCTAAGTAACAGTTGGGCCCTTCTTGTCAATTGAAAATTGCGCCAGCTAAGTAATTAATAACTCTGATATGACCGGCCGCAAAACTTTGAGAACCGAGCATTTTGAAATTAAACTCGTAACCGCTGATTATGTTCATTAATGTGAGAATCCATTGTTAAAAGTTTCCATAACTGTTGTGGAATAAGTTCAAGTAATTTTTAACGGATTATGACATTTCTTTGAAACGGGTATAATATTTGGTGTGAACGTGAATAACTCGTCATCTTATTCTATCACACACCTGGCTTCTCTTAAACTTCTGAAATTGTGTTGATCAGCGACCATCAAAACAAGGATATGTCCTAAAGATTTCGTTTTCTGGTAACTACCTAAGAGCAGTTTCGTGGGCCTTCTGTGCTGAAAATATAAACCCAAGATTTTCTAAGAAATAACCTTATTTGGTGGAACACGTCAACTTGCAGACTATTGAAAATAAAAACGCTCATTAAATGCTACATAGACGCTCTGTGGTGGAGTTATATTTTGAGAGCCAAAAGCTCCTTACGCTAACCAAAAAAAACCTTTGGAATGATAGGTACTCATTGGCGCGGGGCGCTTTGAAAATTTTCCTGGAAAGCTTTTTCCGTATTACGTGTGGTGTGGGTTGCTATTCCAGATTTTATTATTTATGTCATTAACTTATACGAGGGTCATTCAATAAATACTTAGCCTACAAACAGTAAACGAAAATTTTGGAAAAGTGGCAATTTATTTTTCAACATAGTCTCCTTTTAGTTCGATACACTTAGCCCAGCGATGCTCCAACTTTTTTAACCCGTCCGAAAAATACTTTTTGTCAAACTCTGCAAAATAGGCCTCCGTGGCGGCGATGACCTCCTCATTTGATCCATATCTATTCCCGGCGAGAGATTTTTTCAGATTAGGAAACAGAAAGAAGTCACAAGGGGCCAAATCTGGAGAATACGGTGGATGGGGCAGCAATTCGTAGCGTAATTCGACCAATTTGGCCATGGCAACGGCAGACGTGTGAATCGGTGCGTTGTCGTGGTGAAACAGCACTTTTTTCTTCGCCAGATGGGGTCGTTTTTTTTTTAATTCGGCGTCGAATCGGCCCAATAAATCGGCATAGTAAAGCCCTGTAATTGTTTTACCCTTCTCGAGGTAATCGATGTAGATCACACCTTGTGAATCCCAGAAAACGGTGGCCATAACTTTTCCGGCCGATTTTACAGTTTTCGCCTTCTTTGGAGCACGTTCCCCGGTCTGGATCCATTGTTTTGATTGCTCCTTGGTCTCTGGTGTGTACCAGTGGATCCAGGTTTCATCGACGGTCACAAAACGACGCAAAAACTCCGCTGGATTCCGCTTAAACAGCGCCAAACACGTCTCCGATGTGGTCTCACGGTTGCACTTGTTTTCCGGTGTGAGTAAACGCGGCACCCATCGCGCCGACAGCTTTCTCATGCCGAGTTCCTCGTGAAGAATATGATGCACTGTTCCTTCTGAAATGCCTACAGTCTCAGCTAGCTCCCGAACCTTCAATCGGCGATCTGCCAATACGAGATCATGGATTTTTTTAATGTTTTCCTCCGTAGCAGCTGTTTTCGGTGCACCTGGACGTGGTTCATCAAAAACCGACGTACGGCCACGTGCAAACTCGTTGAACCAATTCTTGACGGTGGCCATCGATGGAGAAGAGTCACCGTACACAGCATCCAAGCGCTCTTTGATTTCGATGCGCGTTTTCCCTTCCAAAAATAGGAATCGAATCACCGAACGATATTGCTCTTTTTCCATTTTTGTAAAACCGATCGATACGTTCGCTTCCATAAGTTGTCAAATTAAAACAAATGAAGGGATTGGAATGAAAATTTGAAAAAAGAATTAAAAAAGAATGTGCTACACTGTGATAAAACTCTTTTGAAACTACAGCGCCCTCTGGCGATGAGGCTAGGTACTTATTGAATGCACCTCGTATTTCCATAAATAAACACAATTTTGTCGGGGGATATAAACTATTTAGATGAAGACTTGTGGTAAATCAAAACACGTGTTATCAATTTTGGAATTTTTCCCATGGAGGATGGTAGGATATGATGAAATGAAATGATGTTTGCAAATAGGTTTTTACAAACACTTTTACACGTCTTCTTTTTTAAAACTAGATGAGGCCGGTGTTTTGTATCTGACTACTCTGAGAAGAAACAGCCGAAACAAACTCATAGTCTCTTTTAAGGTCCAAACATAATCTTGGTCAACTCACATGAGAACTATGCAGATGAGTGTCTGAGATGGTCTTTTGAAGAAAGAACCACACAGATTTGAGTGGACCTGTCCAGCCAGTGCAAGCATTTGTCAGTAATCGTGTAGCTCGGACTCATAACTCGAGGAGCTCAACGAAACGACGATAGGTAGTGGTGTTAAAATTCGTCTTCTTGTATATTTTTTAATTAGGTAGGTACTAGTCTATGGTTGTGTGTAGCCTAGTTAGGTAGGTGACTAGGTAGAAGGAAGTACGTAATGTCGTCTCTCATTGCCTGATCCAGCAGTTAACAGTACCAATGTAGATTTAATGCCTTACATAATCATCAACTGATAATGTGGCCACTGCTAGGACACAGGGTTTCTCTGTGAGTGGGAAGGCCGTAGACCACTGCTCGGGACAGTTGCGGTCTGGTGGATGTGTCTTGACTTCGATTTTTTTGGTTCTAGAACATGTCGGTTTCCTCACGATGTTTTCTCTTTAGGGGTCGTCCTTTAATCACGTGAGGTTTGAACAGGATCCCGAGGGGGTTTGACATAAATAACGATGGGGTGGAGGAGGGTATTTTTTTCGTGGGACGAAAAATATGAATTTTCTGTGTGATGTGTAAAATATGTTTCACCAATATTGAATCTTGACCCGAGCAAGTGATTTTTTCTCTAAAACATCCGTTTTTTTTTGTTAAAACAGTTTTTGAAACGACATCTTTCAATAATAAATAAATACACGTGATACTGGGAGGGGGGAGAAGGGGTAGCCATAAACCTCACTACGTATCACGAAGGGGAAGGGAGGGGCTATAAAAGTGGCTTAAAACCTCACGTGATTAAAGGACGGCCCCTTATGGCTTTATCTTCGCCAAATTTTATTTTTTTAAACATAAGTAACGGAGTTTTTCTCTTGCCCACAGGAACACCATCTCCAGAGGGCGATATCAGGCACTGGTCTGATAATACCAACGCCTGAGGTATGCCAGGTCAGCGACCTAGAGTTCTACGAGCGATGTTACCCGCCCGATTACAAAATGCCCAAGCAGCACATACATATGCAGCGTAAGTCGATACCCATACAATTTTGTCGTATAATAGCACGATTTTTTCGGAACGTGATATTATGCAGACGTTTCGCGATGTCGCTTGGTAGATAACGTTTTTTTCTTCTTCTCTAAATTAAGTAGTTTTTTATGACGACGGTTTGTAATTTTCCATTGCTACTGGCCACAGAGGGCACGAGCTCCTTCTCGGAGAAGGAAAGGCAATGTACACAATTACTTCTTTACTATTTTCATGTCTATAATTTCATCGAGAGGATGAAAAAAAATATCCCATCAAACTCCCATCTACTCTTTATACCATTTTATTCATGGGTGCTTTCACCCCTAAATAAAATATGATATTCTCACCTTTGTCATCGTTCTAACCCCGTATAATTCTAACATTTGGCGGTGTTTTTCATCTGAGTTACGACTTAAAATTTCCGCTGTGTTACTTTTTTATGCGAATGCCTTTAGTCTCTTTACTTTATATTATGTAAATATTGTTTATAAGTAGATGATGGATGGAGAAGGAGAGGAAGACCAAAAAAACGATTGATGGATTGTGTGAGGAAATGATATGAAAGAAAAAGTAGTAAATGATAGCGTTGCGGTTGACAGGGGAAAATGAAAAAAAAAAACATGTGTTGCTCTGACCCCGTGTAACATGGGACAAGGACAGGAAGGTGATGATGATAAATAAGTAAATATAAAGCAATTGTCATCATCATTATCACACACTTATCCCAATTTATTTTTGGGATCGGCGCAGCATGCTAACTCCTTCCATCATCATCACCGGGCTAGCCTTTTCCCAACTATGTTGGGCGTTGGCTTCCAATATACCAGTATTTTACATGGAGCGACTGCCTATCCGACCTCCACAACCAGTTAGTACTGAGTAATACAATACCCCTTGGTAAGACTGGTTGTCATATTGCACACAATTCATCTATAGTTTCTATAACGCCATGATATACTTATAAAGTTATTTTAGGAACGTAAATAAGATTACTTACTTGAATAGGAGCATCTCAACGACGTTAAAATTTAATATACTCCTTTGAAAATAGAATTTACGATTAAAATAGTGCTTTCTGAAGTTTATGATATCAGAAAATAAGCTACTTAGTTGTTGAAAGCACATCAAAACTCCGTGCCCTCATAACATTCTATCATGTTGTAATAATACGTGATTTTCTGCGAAAAAACTGTGCGCTAAGGATGGATTTTAATCCTTAAAGTACTATAATTAGGTCCAAAATAGACTACAGACTGGTAGCTGGAATTTAAATGAAACTGGCGTAATGTGGGGGTGGTAATATCACCTCTGCGTATTGCGTACTCTTTCGGGAAGAAAAAAAGCTTGGTTTTATATTATTTTTAAAATTACTAAGAATCCATGATGCAATTGTTGTCCGTGAAAATGTAAAACGTGGTTGGTCTGTTGGTCGCAAACGCGAATCCTGGCGATGAGGTCCGGAGTTCGACTTTCACCCATGTCTGGCATTTCTCAGTAGCAGTCACGGAGTCTGGATTTGTGCCCGGTTGTTGGCAATATATAATCATGGCTGCGGAGATTACATGCGTGATGTTATTTGAAATAAACTCGTGTGAGTTTATTTAAACATCCAATTCGCTGTTTCAGAACGGCCGCGGCCATGAGACACACCGAGCTTCACTTAAGTTATTAAGTTTAACATATTGCTTAGTTAGCTCAAAAGCTATCAAACGGCCACTTTCAGTAACCATTTTCCCTTACAAACTAAATTAACTACGAACGAGTCAATGACCCACACGGTCGTTGGTTCTCTTTTCAGTAGTGAACGGTACAATCCCTTGGATTTATCCTGTGTTCGCATGTAGACGCATACATGTTTTTGGAAAAACGATTTTAACACCCACACTTCAAGTTCAGTTTGCTATGAGTTTTTGAATGGTACAATATTATGTCATTCTGAAATCAATTTAATTTGCTCATGTTTAAAATTGATATTTGTTTAGAAGAACTAACATCAATTGGAAACATGTTTTTGAATAGACTTTACGTGAAAGGTAAAATTTGCCGAGATATTATCCTATCTGTGAAGACGATTAGGCGTTAGACTTAAGTCATAGACAAGGCTTAAAAGCAATAAGGTCTTATTGTTTCTAATTTTAGTCTTAACAGCGTGTACGCAGTACGGCATTTCATATAAATTATCAAGTCCTTATTTTTCGAAAAGACTGAACCGATTTTAATGAAACTTCACACATAAGCAAGATACATAGGTCTAAAAAGTTAGTAGAAAACATAATCACTGAAAACCTCCGGGACAGACAAACCATTTGACAACCAGACAACATTCCCCCACATACCACTTCCTATAAACCCATTAAATTGGCTAATGTAGACGCAGGCTGTGGCCCTCAGATAGGTGGATTATTCAGGGCTGGTGAGTCCATTCTATCTGAGCTAAATACATTATTATGAGCCCTAACAGGCCCGATAGGGGTCCTAATTGGTTAGGTTTGTGGGTAAGGTGCCTGTCCCACCGCCGCCGACGAGGAAGCGACTAGCTATCAACGTTTTTCTCGCTCAAGAAACATTTAAAACTAAGGACTGACTCTTTGTCGCAAAGGATCGTAGTACTATCATAAAAACAAGGTTATAAACTATCTGTGTGCCAAATTTCATCCAAATCCGTTTGGTAGTTTTTGCGTCAAAGACTTCAAAAACTTTCGCATTTATAATAGTAGTAAGATTGTAGGTTCCGTGTAATTTAAATTCTGTGTAAATAATATTATACGCTGGATACCTAACTTGTTCACACCGTCAGCAAGTGGGTACTCATTTGTCGCAACGACACGAGCTATCAAAGAGAAAACGAGACACACCAATCGCTTAGAAACTTTCGCTTGGTAACAGCGAGTAATCGCATTTAGTTGCTAGCTGTACTCGCTTCTCGCCAATCGCGGGCGGTGGGATACGTGCTTAATCCTGTCTACGACCAATAATTCGTATCTAAATGTATAAATCCTCTTCTACCTGAGGTTATAATATGAGCTAATTGGATCTATTAATCTGGTTACGTGTGTGGGGACGGGAACAATGGCTTTATTGTGTCTAGTAACTGAATTGAATTGGGCGATTTGGTTCTGTAGGTGCGTCCGTTTTATGAAACTTCTTTTGTGGTAAATGGCTTACTGCTTCATGCAGAAAGCTTCTATGCGTCATCATAGCTTGTATTAGTGAAAGACTAAAAAGTCTATATTTGTGCCTGGTTGTTGGCAATAGGCTCGCCGTTTTTTTTAATCGTAGTTAGCGGAATGTGGGAGTAGTACCTATGTGACCCACTGCGTAACCGTTCAGGGAAAGCATGATATGTGTAAAAAAGTAAAGCCTCCATTCTTTGTTGCTAAGCTGAATACAGCACACAAACAAAATTTTAATAGCCTCTAGCTTTCCTTCGATTTCTTAATTCTAACGGAAACAGTCGAACATTTGCGCTAAAAACTAATACTTTTTTACTTGGTATAAATAAACAATATTGTATCCGTAAATTGTCAGCGAGACCACAATATTTTGTAGTTAGCCTAGGGCAGCCAATCTTCCCCAATTTGGCGAGAAATTCACGGAAAATGGTTTTTCAACCGCATGAAATTCAGTTTCGTAGAATTGCTACAATTTGCTGGTAGAACTGTGTCAAGGACATTTCTGCTGAAATCGATGGAGCCTGTATTGAAATAGGTCATGCGTGGCACAGGATAGGCTAACTTAATTACTGGGTTTCCGTATACAATGCTATGTGAAATTAACACGTACTATGCGATCGAATATTGTCAGGCTTTCAAATTAGCTGCGGTTGAGTGTATTTATTTAGCAGCAGTAGAAGCTTGAAGGATCCGTAACGACTGTCATTTTGCAGATCGAAAAAGTCATACGCTCAACAGACTCACGCGAGAAGTCACGGCGAGAAGGCTCGCTGGGACATAGCGCGAAAACCGAGAAGGTCTCTACACTCATGCGTCATGTGATATGGTTTTCTTTTGTTACCCGAGAAACCCTTTGGAGCGGGCAAAAAAACCGACACCGATCGGAGAGCAGGCGAGCGCGTGAACGAGAAACAAATCTGTAGGGTCCTATATAGTGAGAGAGTGAGAGTTTGAGTGGGAGTGTGTGTTTGTGTGTTGTTTTGTTCTTTTTACGATTAATAATTTTCGATAACTTTTGTTTTCAGCAGTAGAAATAACTTGTAAAAATAAAATAAATTAGGACATATAATATTGTAAGCAGTAACATATTATTATTATGTTACTACTAATTCAAATAAAGCTGTCACAATCGTAACAATCAAAGCTTCATCAAATAATCATGAGGTAGAAACTCTACGTCTCTGTTCAAACAAAATATCATAATCAAACATTTAATATTTGCATTCGCGACGTAAAAGTCAATGTCGTGGATTTTGTACAGCGGCGGTGACGGAGTTTTGACATAGAGTGGAACTAGATGTGGCCTGTTTGAAAGAAGCTTCACTATCAAACCTGCTTCCTTTTTCAATCGAGGAAACTTGATGACTGAAACGGAAAGTGCTTTTGCTGGGAGTAAGGTCAGACCTAAGTACAAATGAATAATTGATCTCGTGTTTGTCTTATGTTACTTTTCACGGTTTAAAGACTGAACGGGTAACGATGACATGACAATAGATAATAGGATATTTCTGATCCTGGTAATACGTTAAATCACGATAAAGTCTTACCACTACGCTGGCGAATCCGCGGGCGAAAGATGGTCCTGTTAAAGCCTTTTGCTAATCCAAGATTTAAAAAAAAAAGGAATTTCCTTTCTAAATAGTTTCAAATATAATATTGGTGAAACCCAGGGTTCCGATAAATTAAAGGGATACCGAAACATCTCCAACCGCCTAAAAACCTTGATCAATCAAAACCCTTTTCGCTAAGCTACAAAAGTATTCTATATGGTAATCTAGAATTAACAATTTCTGTACATATTCAAACTAATCCTCTTAGCTAAAACCTCTATGGTTTTGTACGGTTTTACTCCACATACCCTTTTCTTTGCTCACAAAATTTTGCATTTATGGAAAACTAGCTGTTAGCCGCGACTTCAAAGTCAAAATTATTTATTTGCAATAAATGTGGTACAAGAGATGGTGAAATAATAATTATGTAGTGCAATGAAACATTTCGCCATAAAAATGGCATGCAAATATTAATGAATAAGATGCTAATTTCAACAGTGTAGTGAACGCAAACATTAAATATGGTAGCTAAGTAGTCTGAGACTCGTAAGTTCAATATAATATACTACGTTCGGATGCAATTTTTTTACAGGCTAAAGGGTTTTGCTTGATACACAGGAGAAAAGTATCTACAGTATAATAAGTCCGTGTTGCAATATTCGCTCCTACAACACATCCAGTTTCTATATATCTGTCATCTTTAAGATACAACAGTACCACATACATTCGCTGTAACCTTTATTGCTCAGGAAATAAAGTTCGCAATCGTTATCATCTATTGCAAAACAGTTCTAGATAATAGTTGACATTGATTGGTGAGGCTTATTAGAAAGGATTATGACCTTTACCGGTTTTTTATTCTGCTGCCTGTGCTCTTGCCGTTTTTCTTTGTCATTCATTCATGGAGAGCTTTATGAGTGTCAGATATCGACTAAGATCAATCAATCAATGTACTAGAATTAATAATTAATCCAAAAATTCATATAATAGGAAATCATTGCGTTAATAAATCTGAAGATGTCATAGTAGTCACATATTTAAAAAAAATGGTCCTTAAAATTTGTCTAGTTGTCGTAAACGCGACTGCTTAACATGAGTTCCTGGGTTCGATTTCCAGGTCGGGCTAAGTGTTATTGGGTTTTTCCTTCAGGAATTCCGCAGTAGGAGCCCGGACATTTGTGCTCGGTTGATGACCATAGGCCTACCCCCTATTAAATTGAACTTAAACAATACTGTCGAAAAGTGGGTTTACTATTGGTAACTCATCATTCGGTCATTTCGGCCGGTCGTTTAAATAACAACATCATAAGCTTTAAAAACTTCCAGAATTTAACTTCCAACTATCTTGAGGAGTCAAGCCACTAATGACAAAGTATGCGATGTCGACGTCCTCCTTACTATACGAACGGGTTGGTGACCGCAGCCGCCACAGGGTGTCACGTAGTCTGACGTAGTTTGAGAACCTTTAGCTTAGATCAAAGAGCTCACTCTTACTGACGTTAATGTACGAGAAGAAATATCTAGAGGTAATGGTATAAGATAGACAAAGAAAGATACCTCAGTTTTTCGGTTTTAAAATTGCGGTTTGACAGCTTCGTATATTATAGCTTATTATATTGTTGAGTTTTTACAAGTACTCAACATGTTGCATGTTGGTCTTGTTGTTGGCGGTTGCAGAACTGTAACTCTGCTTTCAATCTTTCTATATCACGCTCGAATTGTATTGCCTCCCTGAAAGATCTAGGTACCTATCACAATCTAACGAAAATAAGGAGGAGATTATCAAGTCGACGCGTTTATCTTTTGGCCTTACGAAATAATTGCTTCTGTTTTCATAAATAATTCCATTCATGCATCGAGGTTACAAAAAAAAATCCACAAAATAAATATGTCAACACACATCTTCCATCAAAATGACACGGGTGTTGTGAGAAATTAATGAATAATATGTCATCTCGTCCCCACAGATTTGTACTAGATGAGTGAGACAAACAACGCTTTTTGTCAGAAGTATGATATTTGTCATTTTAGGGTTAATGGTGGTCTTTCTGTCTTGCTCCAGATTGTTGTGGAACAGCACCACATTTACACTCCAGGGTCACTATTGAATCTCCACATGAGTAAATTTTCCTTGCTGCAGCTAACCTGTGTCCGAAGTCTATTTAAAGATTTCCAGGTCAGCCATGGCAACTTATCTTATACCTGGATAACTTAATTATCCAGGTGGGAGATTTTCAGAAGTTGGAACGAATGAGTTAATCAAATCTTATGATGTTCCGCTTGGTTCATTGACATGAAATTTGAGGACACGCTCCTTTGAGTAGGTTTTTAGGAACAGATGCTTGATATCACAAACATCTGCCTAGCCTTTTCCACAGTGCTTGAACAAACTCTGCTCTCACTACAGTTCATATGATAAGGTTTGATGAATCTGATATGGTATTTCCTTAAGTTACTCCACTTGACTAGGCACATGATAGACAAAAAGCCCTTCGCGCGCTTTTAAACCTAAACGGTTTACACCGTTTACGTTTTTCAGCGACTGCAGTATGTAAACAAGGGAGTGTCCTTCTCTTTGACCTTAACCAATACACCATTACACCTGCTGCACCTTAATCTACCTTTCACTCCAAAACTTTATTCAAAGAAAGCTGCAACTACAATACACCGGACGTGCAATTGAACGCCATATGCCGTGCACCATCTGTGTGTACTGGTTACTTGGAAACGGCTGTATCGATGAACAGTGCCTACTGTGATGCGTGGTGCATCTTAACAATTCCATTCGTAGTTAGGTTTCTTCGTGCGTTTTACATTTTAACCACAGGTAACTTAAAGAGGTGAAGGAAAACAACGCGAGGAAGCCGGCTTGTACTAGTACCTCAATTCGATTCACCAAGCCGCACCGGGCCGTCGTGGTGGATGAAAGCCCAATACCTCTCACAGAGATGAAGCTTGTATCCCAGCGGGGTGGGAGGAGCATTAAATTCTGACTATCACTCTTTTTTATAACTCCAACCTGCAATATGCAATTACAACGTACATTCTCTCTATGTTCAGTAATTACTACATCAATTGTAATTGAAAACGTTAAACTTAAACATCAGGTTTAAGTTTAACGTCATAATTACTGTGAAAGGCAATTTCGCATAAAGCTCGATAAGTCCCGGAAAAGGACATTATCATGTCTTTTACCAGGCATATAAAATTGATCCCTTCCCTTATAATATGAGCGAAACTACGCTCATCAGCGTCCAAATTAATTACAGTATTTCATCATTAAATATTGAAACCTATTTTAATTAAAATTACTGGCAAGCCCACAAACAAACCGCCGATTTCAACAGTACCTGTTCGTTTTCCAAGTAAATCAATTTTCATTTTAATCTGATTTCGGCTGCATACTCCGAAAATACTGTCTAAATACCTGGAGCTATATTTAATCCGGTCGCACCCATAGGACAGGTCGTCAACAGTTCTGGTTGAATGCGTCGGTTAAAAGCTTTTTCGTATACTATGTAGATAGGTGTGTTAGGATAATGCTATAATATTCTGTTTGTTATTTTAATCTCGTTTGTCTGTGCGGGTGATGGGCACACAGAGGAAGTAGCGTGTGGAGTGTAAAGATTTTAATCGTGAAATTCTGAATTCTGAAAATCGTATTTATCTGTCAGTGCGGGATTAGTGAGCTCATTCTTCTCAGTGTGAAATGTTTCTCGCGCTACCTGAACGGTGTGGGTAAAATACATTCAAAGATTTATTTAACCATTGGCAAATGGCTCTTCATTCTTGACTACTCTGTGGTCTGAATATCAACAACTTACTATAGATTATGTCTAAGCTAAACAAGATCTGTATCAAGTGCACTGAATCAATCCTGATTGATTCATCCCCGGTGATTATCTTTGTTTTAATCAAGCAATCTATTTGATGCCGGCTTCAATACATCTCTATTATACGTTATCTTAGGCCGATCTACAAATCTTACTTAACACGTACTTTAGCTAAGCGTTATTCCTGTCACTTTCTAACAACAAATGAATAAGAATAAGAATATTTTAATTGACATAAAAAAGTACACAGATAACAGGGTGTAACTTAATTTAAGCGTACAAATAGCAAATAAATGATCAATGACCCCCATGCTAAGTAAAACCTGTGTTATAGGGGTCATCCATCCGTCCATTATGGATAATATAATAGTCGCATCCAAATGAATAATGTGCACTTTAGTAAAAATAAACTAGACTAGTACAATTTATTTTCAGAATAAGAAAACGTTGGGGAAAAAGTAAATGGAGTTTAAATGAATATTAATAACAAAGAAAAGGGAGTATCTATAAAGGTGCGGGATGTGTGTGTTTGTGCAAGTGTAGCTGTGTATGTATGTGAGTTTAGATGTGTATAGGTGAATGTAGTTGTAATGGTAACATCACTACAGTCCTTTCAGTTATTAATTAACCTCTGATATAAACCTTATTGCAACGAGAATTAAGATCACTGTATTGCAAAATCCAGGTAAAATACCAATGGAAAGGAAAGCCGTAGAGTCCACTTCTATCATGATATACCACGACAATTCTGCACCTTAGCTTTTTTACCAACACTCACACCCGTATGGATAAACAAGTTAAAGTGATTACTTGAGTAAAAGTTATTTCTTAAGAAACGATTTTTACTCAGTAGTTTAGCTGTTTAATAGGACTGCCAAAGTTAGAATTCTTAGCTTTGCTTACTTGACGGTTCTGACTTCGTTTAAATTCTTGTCTATTGCATGAAAAGGGTTGCAAAAGTAATTACTTTACTCAGGTAATTACCTTACCTTGACTATAGATACAAATGTCAGTGTTAATGCGGTGCTACTGTTCTCCCGACCAGACCTTGGCCGACCCGCTGGTGTGTCTAAAGTGTCCCTACACATGCACATTAGAGTACTTACCACCTACTGCGTCCAAGAAACTTGAAAAGTAATACCATCGATACAAAAGAAGAAGAAACTGTTTGCCTGTCTTCTTTTTTTGTAAAACAAACACGATATTAATAATTTTAAAGTCAACGTTTACCCTTTAAATAGAACTGAAATGTAGTCACGAAATACATAAACAAGTTTAAATACTAACGAAATAAAGTTTTAACATAAACATTACCATAGTCGTAAGCACTAGTTAGTAGTTTATACTCGTAGAGTTTGGAAAACATTAACGGAAAGTTTCATACATGAAGCTACTCTCTAGTTTTAGCTGTATGAATAAGTTTTTGTTTTTAATGAGTACCGTTCAAGCTCTGAGAATAAGGAAAACTATTGAGTTTTCACTTTAGTTATTAACACATGTACATATTTTTGTGGTACACAAGTTTTTTGCCATGTATCTTTTGGAATGTGTATACAAATGGGACAAACCGATTTGCTGGTAAACATACTAACAGCATTGAATACAGTAGTAGAACTACACTACACATTGTATAAAAGAACTCATCGGGCACCAAACAACTCGATGCTTTTAATACTCGCTTGCTTCATTTTTGATTAAAATATAACGTTATTTGTAATATAACTTACCCTAATGTACCTTACATTAGGCTGCATGTAACAGTGGTGACAAACATAGTATAAGCTTACCTCTTATTCTACTTAAACTAGCGTAGTAGCCTTGGTCAGCTCAACGTCAAAGTGACACCAACTTGCGGTCTACTCCGCACTCTGTACAGTCAGTCCCGCTACCACCTTGCTGACTGGTTCCATAGCATGAACTATTTTCGTCCAATTGGTGCCAACAAGAAAGTCAAAGAATAAAACTTTACCCAATCCCCCTACACTTATAGAGCCACTTATAACTTTTAAGTGACTCATACTTTTTATCTGTGATTAACTGATTAACGTAGCTATTAGTTTTAAACTCATTAGTTCGCCTACGTTTAGCAATTCCCATGGCTGTGGACGACTGAGTTCAATACTCTACAAATGTTATGGTGAATTTTCTGCTCAACTAATATGGGTAATGCCTTTGATTCTATATATTATAATTATGGGCATTTCTGGGTAAATGTGATGTTGTCAATGTCAAGTGTCTTTGTGTTTGAAAAAACGATAGACGTACGGACAAGCGAGCCGAGCTTTGAGCTCCTCGAGCTTTTCTTCAATTAATCTTATCTTAAATTTTTTTTTTGCGAGTTCGTCATCACTACTGTTTTTTTTTTTTTTTTTCAAAAATTTAAACAAGCTTTTATGATTTAATGTCGTAACTTTAACTACCTCCATGACCCCTGTACTATTTAATGAATCCATCAGCACAATGTTTTGAGTTCATTACATTAAGTCCTACCGTAAACCGTGATTTTTCACCCCAATAAAGTCGTTTTCCAGAAATATTTTTTGCAAAGAGCTACTTTGTTTGTATGCTTGGTTGACGACTTCATGAAGGGTCCGTTTACACCTTGTATAATATATTGTGTGGTGCCAATGCCCTTGGGTGTTTAATATCAAACAGTGTTCGTTACCACACCATTGACTGTGAATAGGAATAATCTGCAGTTTAGATCCTATGGGAGTTTATTCTGTGGCAGAATCAACACTGTTTCTAAACTACCACATATGGAATTCTATAGTTATGTTCGATGCAGGGAAGCTCTCGATCAGTAACAGATGGCTGATGCATTCAAACGGAGAGCACGTTTGTAAGCTCAAAGGGTGTACAAGCAATTCCACAGATAGTTTGGTCTAGACTTGTACCCGGTTGACGACAATAAGCTCGTCCCCTATTACATGGGACTTAAAACATAACTGGCGAAATGACGATGTAGTATTAGGTACAACTCTGCCTAACCGTTCGGGGATTACAGACTTGAATTTATGTTATGTACGTACCCACATGTCGCCAGTTATGTACTAAAGTACTCCTCTCGAACCTTGATTTATAGGCCTTGTTAAGTTTTGACTTATGATGTTATAATCCAGATAATGGCAAGGTAAGCTGTCATTAAGTAGTATCTTTGGTAATTATCGGATCATCAGCCCGACTTCAACCAATTGCCCTAGGCCTCTCTTTGTTTTTGCCAATCTCTACTCTCTTGTAATATTCGAGACTTCTATACCACCTAAAATACAAAAACACAAATTTCTCAATTCAATTATTTGGCGGTATAAAAACGTATGATACAAACGTATATCTGACTGACTTCGTATTTGCAATACCTATCGGACCATACGAATTCTAGTGCAAATAAATAACAATGTTCACACAGTTTCGATCCCCGTGCCTCCACATGTGGGTGGCACACGAGGACAGGGAATTTTCCACTCCCGTTGCCGGAAAATGATTGCAGCCACTCCGGTTTTAATTGGACATTTCGTTAAACGACACGTATGGAAACATGAGACAGATTTCAGCAAAATATTCAGGTTGATAATCACGACTGATATTATATCACTGAAAATATACACGTTATTATTCGCCTGAAAACTTTCATTATAGTACTAAAGCCTATTTATTATATACATTGAGAGTAATCTGAACAGAGGAACGTGTGCTGGCATAACCAGCTTATAATGTTCCCAATGCTCGGATACAGGCCTCGTCTCAGTGACAAGCTATGGCGCATAATCCACTACTACTTGGGCCCAGTATGGGTTGGTAATGTTTGAAATATGGTCTTACATCCAGTCTCTCCAAGGGATGCTTGTTATCCAGTAACTGGTTTGGGGAAGATTGGCAGTCGCTCTCACAGTCTTATCGGATGTGTGCACAATTGCAAATCAAATATACGAAACGACTAGATTGTTAGGTTTGATTTGCTCGAAGTAAACTTCGCCACAGCCGTAGGCTCGTAGATATTGAAGTCATAATCGTGATAATAATTGGTACTGACTCTGGTAAGTTCAGACGAATCTGAAAATACGATCGACCATGTATAGTCGTCTTCAGCCACATTTTCAACTTCCGACTTCAATAGTCAACGCAATTATACCGGGTACGACTAAAAGCTCTTTACAGTTCATGCTATTCGGCAGCCGAAGCGTATGAAAAGGGACTAAATGAGAATCCTATACCTATGTATGTATGTGTACGTTTAATTAAAAGGGTTCAAGTTCGCAGACAGACGATCGATTTCATGTCGAACTTGTATGGTATGTACTTAAAAATGTATAAGCTTCCATAATTTAGGACTAGACGAAATTCTGCTAATTCATTTATCCGGATTGAATCGGTAATTAAAAGTAAAGGTTGTCTTGTATATGAAATGGATACTTAATAATATTTGCCAATCAGGAAATTGGTAGCGAGGTGATAATCCAAATCCAAAGTGTGCTGGTCCAGTTTAGGCTAAGTTAGATAAGCTTAGCTGTTCATTTTACATGATGCTGTGTTAGCTCTTTGTTCGACTCATCAATATGTAAAATTCTCAGGTATATATGAGCTAAGCTAAAGCTAATTTAACCTTGTTTTGGTCACAGCCCTCTAGGTATCACCAGATGCCAACCATGGAGGCTTTATCAGTGCATCTCCGTATTATAGGATCGGAATTACATCATTTTGGCATACGTAGGTACTTAAACGTAATTCATTCCAACGATAAACTATTGTTCTTTACGTAAATCCTTTTAGTATCCTAGACACGAGGCAGCTTCTTCTATGCGTGGGTGTAGAAGGTCCACGATAAAACTATGATATAAATCTAGTCTTAGAGTGGGAGGACACGAAGTGTTCTGAAAAGGCTTTAAATATAACATTAATCAAACTTTAAAAAGATACTGTCAAACAGGTATGAAAGGGACAACGCACTATCAAGTCGGTACTTTTTTGTAAAATTGGACCAGCCATATCTGTAACTCGGCTATTGTAGCCTGCATTGACACTGGTATGCTTCATTGGTCACTGCAACAATAGTGACCGGTTATTTACCCCAACAATATACAATTTATACATAGGTAGTATAGGAACGTTGTATTAAAGAACTAGACATCAACTTTTTACTGCTACCGAGAGTCGCAACTATGAAAACCGCGCTTATTTCATACTGGTATCCAGTTAGGGTTCCGTAATGGAACAAGAAAAGCTTACACTTTCGAAATAAAAATATTATGGGTGATCCAATACCCAATACTTTAATCTTTAAGAGATAATAATTATAATATAATTGGAAGTCTAATCTTAGTAAGTCCATAACTATTAACTACACTATGGTAAGCCTGTGATGATAGTGGTATGTGTTGTGTGTGGTATCACTACAATATAATAAAACAAAGTCGCTTCCCGCTGTCTGTCTGTCCCAATGTATGCTTAGATCTTTAAAACTACGCAACGGATTTTGATGCGGTTTTGTTTAATAGATAGAGTGATTCAAGAGGAAGGTTTATATGTATATTTAGTATCAGCTTTGCACCCGTGCGAAGCCGGGGCGGGTCGCTAGTGTGTAAATAAATAATGAGGTAATAGGAGGTAATTTCGGGCGTTAGTCTAAATTTGTACTAAAAGGATGTTTTGTTGTATTTCTAAAATTGGAACAAACTCCATTTTGTTTTGTCAATATTTCACATTTCTCAAAACAGTTCACAAATAGCGCCCCTGTTTTTTGACAGGGATCTTTTATCACGCCAAAAGTTCCTTGTATCGCGCCGTATATGTGGTGTTATTAATTTATTATCCAAAAATTACGTTATGCCATAAACAACGACTTAAACCAAGACTAAAGCCTAAAGAAACAACATTTTGCAAAAATAATGTATGTAACAGAACCCTATACTTTACTCGATTCGACATTCACTCCTCACATTTTTTTTTTCGACATCATTAGTCATCAGGCAGCATTCTACCTCGTTGGAATCTCGTCAAGTATTCGGTTAACGAACGTACCGTACTGTACATATGTTAATTTTAAATAGCCCTTAAACCGAAGTACCTTTTGAAAGTTCTTTTTTATGTAGGTCATTTTTTTGTCGTACCATAATTACTTGGAGTGTTTACTTTATGTATTTTGTATGAAATGTTCGTGAAAAGATTTTTTTGAAGGATGTTTTATTTTTATGTAGTCAGTTTCGGTTCCAACAGTAAGCCTGTATCCCGGTTGTTTTGGGATGTTACATTGTAAACTATGTCAATACGGACTACTGCGTAGCACACAGCACAATATACGGATTTCTTTCGGTCAGCCAGTAAGGGCGAATTTCATCGATCAGCCATCACATCTAAAACACGCTCAAGTGCTTTCATTGCCATAACAATAATCGCGCTTGGCTTAGTTGGTGAAATCGGCGCTAAGAATTTCTTACAGAATTATGAGATCCTGCGAATCGAGTCTTGATTTTGTCAAAGTTTTTAACCGACTTCAAAAAAAGGAGGAGGTTCTCAATTCGGTTGTAAGTTTTTTTTTTTGTTTGTTACCTCATATCTCCGTCATTTATGAACCGATTTGAAAAATTCTTCTTTTATCTGAATGGATCT
Organism: Standfussiana lucernea; assembly: GCA_964057025.1. Taxonomy (NCBI): domain Eukaryota; kingdom Metazoa; phylum Arthropoda; class Insecta; order Lepidoptera; family Noctuidae; genus Standfussiana; species Standfussiana lucernea. The sequence goes on from OZ059812.1 coordinate 4,157,963, forward strand.
ACTTCCTTATTGGTCCCATAGAAATTTCATCAAAATCGGTTCAGCAGTTTGGTTTTGAAATCAAAATAGCTGGAAAAAATGTCATCCAAGTAAAAGAAATTGCGAAATTGATACTTGACAAGGATTTGTGTGTGATACGATAACTAAAAAGGGTAAAATAAAATCTTTTTTGCAAAAAAAAAAACCGACTTCCAAAAAAACACAAAAAAAAGTGGAAAATAACTTTACTTTCGGAAGTCGGTGGCAAAAAAGTCAATGAAACAAACAATAGTCACCGACTTCCGAAAGTAAAGTTATTTTCCATTTTTTTTGTGTTTTTTTGGAAGTCGGTTTTTTTTTTGCAAAAAAGTTTTTTTTTTATTTGTTAAACAATTTTTTAAACATTTTTATGAAAAACGTGATTGACCTACTCTTTAATAATAAAAAAAACACTCATGGAATACTCGTAGGTAATTTGATGTACATTTTACTCTGCAACTCATACAATATAATTAAATCAGCGTCCACTCGTTCCAACGACCTCATATTATATGTATATTATTTTTTAATATTGAGCTGTGGACAAAAAGGGTGTGTGATTAAATTCAATTTTACCCGTCATGTTAGGTTATTTAACGAGGATATTAAAGAGCGAATTGGGTTTTTTTTAGGTCGTCTCGTTGAATTACCGTATGAAAAGGAATTTTAGGGAAGATTATTTACGTATCATCATCATCTGCCTAGCCTTTTCCCAACTACATATGTTGGGGTAGACTTCCAGTCTAACCGGATGCAGCTGAATACCAGTATTTTTTATGGAGCGACTACCCATCTGACCTCCACAACCCAGTTAGTACTGGGTAATACGATACCCCTTGGTAAGACTGGTTGTCAGACTTTCGGGCCACTGACTACCTCTTACGGCTGTCAAAGATCTACAATTGACAACCGACACCAACGGCTTCACGTGCTTTCCAAGGCACGGAGCGAACATAAAATATGTAGATACGTATGATTATGCTAATACATAATCGTTGCGTTCCCACTGCTGTGACTGGTCTCCTGTCAGCGAAATGCAGCGGGCCATAATCTTCCCTGCGGACCCAGTGCGGGTTTGTGGCGTTTTCGAGTTTTTAGAGTTCATTCACAAACGAAAAACTGTTTCATTTCACTAAATAGTCGTCAGGAAAAATACCTGACAGATATTATGTATTATCAGAAATAGGTACCTTTTAATTTAATAAGTCTCATCCGAAGATCTTTGACTATGGAGTACATAACTGTTTTATGTCAGTAATTAGGAGTCGTTTTGACTGTTATCCAAGTAGGTATTAAAACGAGTATAAAATTATATCTGACAGATCATGTATACCTAATCAGAAATTATTAACGGACATAAAACAAATAGCTAACGTTCCAAATTATCAACGGAGATACGCTATTGAATGATCTTACACTAAAACAAATATAAACCTTTATAACATAACTTCACGCTTGTTTTCCCTGAAGGTTAAGCCAGAGTTGTACCGTAGATGACAGTACAACCACATCAGTGGTGGTTAATATAACGTATAGCGCCAAAAAATAGCACGCTATTTGTTCATAACGTAAAGCGTTTGTTATATCGGCTCTGCCTTGGCGCTATAATTACTGTTTTAATCTGTCCTAGGTACTGTTTATGAATTAAACATAGACTTAACTCTCAAATTAAAAGCATCGTGGCGTGTGTAGCTCTGTCCTAAATAATATATAGTTCAGGTGGAAGCCTAAAGGCTAGTTCATGACCAAAAGATTCCATTTAAAATGTATTTTGTTGTAAACCTTTCGTAGAATGAGCCAGCGCTGCTTTCTTGTCGCTCTTCGTTAACGTGACCAAGTAAAACACAATCTAGCAACGTTGTAAGACTGTTTTTTGTCCTTTCTCCTTACATTGTCTAGTTTTTTTTAAGAAAATCAAGGAATATTATGATTACGTGGAAATTTTATTTGAATTTGTGATTTTTTTACCATATATCATACTCCAAACACACGTCCTACAATAACTGATGTTCCCAAAGCAACCCGTTACTCACACTTGGCAGTATCTACGAAGCGACTGTAGTTAATCATGTTGGCAACCCGACTCGTGCCACTGTGTATTTATTACACCTATACATTGTTGCTGATTGATATTATCCACCTAGGTTTTACTTCATCATTCAAAATTAGCTTATGTAGTATGAAAATTAATAGGGTTCTGAATATACATATATTATGTAACTGCTTGTCATAATATATGAAAGTAAATGACCAAAGAATTAAAAGTTGTGTGAAATGTGATTAGCCTCTTCCTTGGGGCTAAATATTGAGATATCGACTGATAAAAATGTAATGTAGAAGACGACATGACATGCTGCGCCGATCCTACTCAAATTGGGAAAGAGGACTGGATAGTGAACTGACTGACTGACAGACTGTAATCTGTAGAATCGTCTCCACGAGTAACGATTCTTAAATGTTATGTCTTCAACCCCGCTTCCATCTTGATGATACTATTAGGTATTACGTGAGTTATTTCTTGTTCCTGCCGATACAAGAGAAGAATACTTTCCAAGGGCAAATACAGAAGTTCCGAAACTAAAGCTTTCTCGGAAGACGGCTGTAGTTTTCGTAGAAAAGTTTTTAAGATATATTATGTATTGTTTCTTGAGCTACAAGGAAATGGTTCAAAATTAGCCATCAAAGACGGTACGTAGCTAAAAGGTAGTCGAAGCTCAACGTCCAATCACACACCCCACAGTTTGCCAATACCATTGCAGTGTGTATATTATCTACGATAGCGAACTACACCCGCATCGAATGGTGCATATATTTTGTGTGGACGACGCTATCTCGATCTAGAAGTGCACCTTGGGAAGTTTAGGTAAATCTAGGAAGCATTGACAGCAGTTAAACAGCAGAGCAAGAAATGGAAACGAACGAGCTTTGCCCGCGGTTTCGCACACGTGGTTGTCGAAGTTATCCCACGGGAACGTACTATTGGCCTTAGAAGTCTTCATGTGTCTATCCGTATGTCTAGTTTCATCAAAATCCATTCTGCCGTTAATGCTTGTTACTACGCTAGTTTGGATCGGTGAAATAAGCTACGGGCGTTTTAGGGTCTGTCAATTATGATTTTTAACCTTAAAAAAGTAGGCTAGGAAATTACTCTCCATTAAGCTTAGACTCAATGCTTTATAGCTGTATTTTTTCCACCTATTAAAACATCAACCACAAATACAAATGGATACAGGATTTAAAAATCCTACAAAAAGGCAACAAACCGCTACGAACAATCTGCTAACAACACAGTCGGATCCGATATCCGAAACCGCAGAGTGATCGACGTTTCCATTTCCATTATTAAAGAGAAATCGGTCAAGTACGTTTTCCATGCTAAGAGGAAATGCGGGATTTACTCATACTTAAAATATCAGAAGCATTAGCCTTCACACACACTGAAGCAAAAATTTTTGTTGTTAGATTCACCCTAACACGTCAAAAAATGATCAATCTTTGTTGAGTTTGATATTACATTTGAACAGTATTGTCTCGCTCATACATTCATACATAAACTCGCCTTTTTCACAAGAAACTAGACGGAAACCACAGAAAGCTACCTGCTACGATCCTTACACTCCTTTCGTCTCGCTCACTCATACTAAAAATCGTATAAGTAGGTACTATCGTTTCATGCGAAATGTTTGATAACCAATCTTTTCAGTGTTAACTCGCAGGACCTAAGAGTAGGGTGAGGGCATATCTTCGCATTGAAGGACGAACTAACTACTCTCAAATAAGAAGGAAGAGAAGTATATGAAGTTGGAATATTCACAGTAACGTGCCCCAAGTCGGGATGAATAAGAAAAGAGAGTCACTTTGAACGAATCAAAAATTAAACTGCCTGTCTGCTGCACTCGTGAGTTCGAATTCAAGTTTCCAAAAGCAAGACTTCAATAATTTTTTTGTAACTTTATAGTTTTGGTCCCGTACTTTCGAAACAGTACAGTACAGTCAAACTGGCTAGTTGTGGACCGGGCACTACTGATTCTTCAGAAAAGGTTCGTTCAATCTGTTACGGACAAGTTGCAATCGCAGCTACGGACACAGACACCTCCATATAAAATACTAATTGAAAAGTATGTATCTGTCAGTGTACGATGACAGCAGCAGGTCCGAAATTTGTACGTGCCAGTTTAACTGATATTTAAGTTAAATAAAAAACATTATTAATATTGTTAAAATAAAGATCCAGAGAGGTTTGGATGCAGGAAAAACGCCAATTAGCCAACAAAAATATGCACATACAGGAAAAACGAAATCCAAGACTGGATCTTTTTCGCGGAATTAGCTCTAAATATTTTGCATACCTAACATTCCGTAACGCCTGATTCCATAACTGATCTCTAAGTATTTTTACGGAGATATTCGGAATTTATCCGTTACGGGTTGACCGATCTTAAAGACAGGCTATTCATGCACAGCTCAATAAATTCTCCATTGTTTGAACATCTTACACTCGATTTACTACGCTTCATACGTTTAGCTATAGACAGAGAGCTAAACAACTAGAAATGGGTCGTACGTCTTTCATTCAAGTGGTACTCGTGATAGATTTGACATTGATGCGTCTTCGGTTTCCTTGTCGGCTTTAACCTGCTGGCTTGTGGACAGGACGAAAAGGCAGCGGAATTAAGCGATCGTAGAGAGATTTTCTCTTAATAAAGTGAAAAGAACTACGAGTAAACTAACTTTTGCGCACGGCATCGCCTGGTTGGATGTCGGTAATTATCCCACGGGAACGTATTACCGAGTTGAAAAGTATACTTTGTTCTAACCCTGGTCATGTTTCCTGGTCTTGAGAGACGTGTGAGACGTTAAAAGGAAACAGACAGAGTTACTTTCGCATTTATAATACTTGTGTGAATTAGTAAGGATGGGTTCACCCTTTATTACCATGAGTCAAAAAATATCGGGTGAAATTAGACTGTAAGTTCCATACTTTATTCATCACACTTCTATCTGCCTCTTTGGCGACAGACGCGATAATATTCTATGCATACGCTAGACGGCTCGAACTGTTAAAAATGAAGAAAGATAGATTTAACTGACCAGAAATCCGTCTCCCTGCCTAACAATAGATAGACGGATGAATTGACACCAATGTGACGTATCATTTGACATCAATTTACTGCCTAGCTTGACGGACGCGGCAACAAGGTCGAACAGAATGTGCTAGGAAACTTTTAAGTTATTGATTTGTGATTCTACGAACATGTTTGTGGACGTACAGGCTACAGTTTGAAGGGTCAAATGTACTCATGCCTTTGGATGAGCAGAGACTACAAACTCTTAGGCATTATTTTTGTCCCGGCTGTCATTTGTAGATCTTTGACAGTCGTTACAGTTGGCAAAACAGTGGCCAGAATGTCATTCTTACCAAGAGGGTATCATATTCTGGGTTTTGGAAGTCCGATAGGCAGTCGTTCCATATAAATACTGGTATTCAGCTGCATCCCGTTAGACTGGAAGCCGACCCCAACATAGTTGAGAAAAGGCAGGCAATTGATGATGATTTATGAATCCCAAGAAGATTCTTATGTACGGACATATGCAGAGAACAGGGAATTAAATACCGTTATTTAATTCACCATTCCCCGGATGTGACCCTTCAGTAAGAGCTCTTCTTTCACTCTTATCTGAACTAGCTATAGGATCGTTAAAATATGTTCTCTTAAATAAACTGCTGTTCCAGACTTATCACGAATCGTTATCAAAGCCATCATGACACGGCAATATTTTGATATTACTCGACGCGCCCACCTACCCAACCCTGGGGAAATTAGACTTTCACAGTACATTATTATGTTATCAAAGTACACATAGCCTATCCTATTTGATATTAAAATATGTCTATCAATATTTGCACAATTCTGCTGTCACTCATCTCGTGCTGTCGGGCATCGCCCTGGCTTCTTTTTTTTTCACCTTTCAGTCGTCGATAATGGGATCAAATTGTCATCTATGTCGTAAAATAACTCGAAAGCATTCATTACAAATAAACCAGTTACAAGCACATTTGAATTGTGCAAATATCGGTCTGGCAAAACAAAAAGCCACAGCCCCTTCACAGCTACTCCAGCCTCGACATAAACAACCCAACTAATCTTATTTCAATGAGTATAAAGATCACTGCGATTTCAATGGAGACCTAAATTCAGAGGCATAATAAATGTGAAAGGAATGTAGTTGCCCATTCCAAAGCGTAGATCTCTATATATTCGGGAATTATCTCAGACATTGCCAAACGCAATTATAGTAGGCTTTAGGTAATTCCTCTTTGACCGTTCATTACAACAGTCATCGAATAGCGATGGAAATTTTCATGTACCTACTTTCATTTCCTCGTCTAATTTTAACCCAATCCCAATGCCCACTCGATTATCGAGATAGACTTCCGACAGTCCAATTTAATTTGCAACCGTGCAAGCTAATAGAGATCCACGCACACATAGATTTACTTCCCAATTTCTCATGTCCTCTTGTCCCTTATTCGTCACTTTTTAACACCCTCGGGGTCTGGTAGGGTCGTCCATTTGCAATATTTGGGGTTAATAAACTTTAAGTGAAGTGTTCCGTAATTTTTGCCAATCTATTAGGAAAAAGGTGTCATGGATTGCGAGCCTCGAGTGATCATTATCAACTTGCTGCCCATGTTACTTGGGGTCGGCGCAACACGTTTTTTTATTTCCAATCGTCCCTGTCAACCGTCACGCTGTCATTAACTCCGTTTTCTATAATAGCGAGTCTATCTTTTTCCCTACTATGTTCGGGTCGGTTGCCAGTGCTACACGGATGCAGTTGAATAACCAGTATTTTACATGGACCGACCGGCTATCTGACCTCTACCACCCAGTTAGTGCTGGGTAATATAATACCCCTTAGTAAGGCTAGTTGTCAGATTTTCTGGACACTGACTACCCGTAATGACTGTCGATGATCTACAAATGATAGAAATAGTGAAAATAAAACTAATGGTGGTTTTTCAAAAACCAGAGATGTCCCAGACAAGTAGAAAATAAGCGAGCAATCACTTTCTGAGCATTTTGTATTCCTGCAACGACTTTGAACAGGTTTTACATCGGATTTTCGGTAGCTTATGTCTGTCCATTACATATTAGATTTTTCCGTGACCGTACGTTCGCATTGATAGAACTTTGTCTAGACCCCAGAAAAGGAGTCCCGCAACCAAAACATTTGCCATTCTTATATGGGTGCCCATAATTTTACCATAAGCCACAATAACTTATACTTATCTTGCAAAAACATACCTAAGCATCTGTGTTGTCTGACCACCCACACATTTTTATAGAAAACAATCCAAAACTTGCTATATCTCTTTTACATAAAATCCATTTTCAAACAAATTCGTCCTATCACCCCCCGGATATTGAAATTGATACCTCAAAACGGTACGTAAGGGAACCCTTTGTAATGTTGCAGTTTTTTTAATATTAGGGTTCCATTGTTCAAAGCGATCAAGCGTTATTTATGTATAAGGGGGTTTTTTCAACCCTCAATTTCAACCTGTTTTAAATTGGGGTGTAGTTTAAACCTGATACATTTTTAAATGTTTTGATACTTGATATGCTTGACTTGGTTGGTTGAGGTTGGCGATGAACAGAGTTAAACGTGATGGGTTGAAGGAGCGATGAATGGTCGAATTTGCATATCAATGTGCTGTAGCATTAGGTCGTAAAAAATCACTGACTACTTTAATTCAGTTTAGGGTCTCAGGTTCCTCTATTTGGTTGTTTACACAAGTGGCATTAGTAAATCTTCTATCCGGCTTTCCTATAATAACTTATTCTATAGAAAAAATCTTGTAAAGGTACAATTTCGAACGCCATCGCAACCTTAAACCGCAGCGGCAATGCCGTCTAATTGTTATTATGCCAGACTGCGACATGACTGGCTTCTATGGCGCCCGTTTCCGTTTTCAAAGGGTTACATGTTATAGGCGTTCAGCAAGAGTATCGTAAATAAGTAAATATAGAAGATGCTCTGAACTATTTCATTGAAAATGATGGGGCCGGTCGTTTCTTCTAGGAAAAAGGGTCTTATGAATATTTGGACGTACGCTGTGCTGCTTAAATAACGACTGTTGTGGGGTAGATAGCTTCCATTGCCTCCTTTCATTTTTTAATGTGAACAAACACAGTCGGAACAAAACCTAACCAACTTTCCCATTTTCGAACAGTTAAACGTTTTCTTTTTGGGTCGATTCAGCCCCCTTAGGTGACCACGCCAAGCCATCAGGGGCGGTTTTAGGTCAGATCGGACACGATCAGCAGTACTCCATATGGTAAGCACTGTTGCAAACATTTTAGTAAAATGGGGGATACAAGATCCTTCCGACACTTTTATGAATGCGATGCTCCTGACCAGACGTTGGCCCACTTGCTGGAATGTTCAATGTGTCCTTCAGACCTGCACATCAGAGGACTTAAAGATCGCTAACGGCGCCGCGGAATTTGAAGAAATGAAAAGGAATTCGATACGAAAGAAGAAGAAGGTTCAGCCAGGAGCACCGCAACCGATTCAAACATTTTCCTAGCTGCACGTCTCTTCTCTCGGCAGTCGGCACGAGACATTAAAGTGCTCCGAAAGTAGCCACTTAAAACTCTCATCTCATCCATATCGGATCGATTTTACGAGCTCATTAACATTGGTCAGAGTCAGGCTGTTAGTGTTACTGAGGAAAACTTGTGACTCACCTACATGTATTGTATTCTTATGATGTTATTATAAATACATATAAGTTAACAATACCTGTTTGATCAGCTAGCATACCTGTCTATCACAATCCGAAGGATTTTGAACCCGGATCCTGTTCCCGACACCGATGGACTACATTTTTATATTTTAAATCTTTATATAGGAATATTTAAAAAGAATAATAATGTGTAAGGAAATAAAGGAAATACTGCGAATATTTATACAGATCTAGACTTGAGGTAACTTGGTTTTTTTGTCTAAATATAATTAGTAAAATCTGTTCAGAATGTAAATCTCCAAAAATAAAACTGGAATGTCCATAATAGTTTAATAAATCACAGCTCTCAAAGAATTTTATCTTTCAAAGACACAAAAACTAACTCACGAAATACTTGTGCGAGACAAAACAATAATATCCTACTGTACGATATTCGTCTATAGAACCAATTGTGAACGATAGAAAAATTACTCATGTAGCCAAGCAAACCGCTTTGTGTATGTGTGTTTTACGAATGTGTGTGTACGTCAAACTTTTGTATGTGTTCGTGAATGACTGACGCACATGTGGTGATGTTTAGGATGATTTGGAATATTGAGATAAGTTTTCTTGAGATTTTTTTTTAGTCGTGGCTCGGCTCTTGTTGGTGATTTGTAATTTATATTATGAAAATTAATTTGACGGAAGAAGTACAGAAATAAATTAATGAAAGTAAATAGCATTGGTCCATACAATCAGAGCGTTAATTGAAAATCTCACGATGCTTTCGAAATATAATTAAAATTACAAAAACATGAAACATTTTCCTCCCTTTCAAAAAACACGAGAGCGAAAATGAAAAGATTATTTTTTGCTGCCATTCTGTGTTTCCGTTTGACGGTTATTCAACATTCTAAATGGTATAAAATTGAATTCGGAATCTGTCTTTGAACGTGAATTTATTTGAATGTGATCAACAATTTTCGTGCTTGTAGTGGTTACTTATACATATAAGGTTAATGAAGTGATGCTTCTGATTTATATACGAAGGACCCCCATGTGATGTCGACGTGATGTGTTTGCTAATGTGATGGAAAATGTGGGGTTATCGGTGATAAAAATGCCGAATATAGCCTATGACTGTGCATGCAAATATGAAATGGCAGCCAATGAGAGTACGATAACTATGTAGAACTAGTAAATGTTATGCTAGTTGCAACCTGCGTACAAATATGACTAGCTTTATGAATGTGGACGAGACGAAAGGATTATGTAAGGATCGTAGCAAGTGGCGTTTTGTAGTTTCTGCTCTATTATGTCAGTTAAAAATAATTGTTAATCGCAAAGTGAAATCCGAAGTTTTGGGCCTCAAATCTAACTAGATACAGCTTTATACAAATATTTTACCCTTGACCTCGTGACCTCCACAGCCCACAGCAAACTCGACCGCAAGTGTAGACTTATAATTTAAAAGCTATGTAGGTAATAAGACCTTGTCATGATTTTGTTTGAAATATGAAACAAATTGTTCAGGATAATTTTTATTTACAAAGTTTCTGCGCAAAAAGTTATTTTTCCTTGTTTTTGTCCTTCGCCCCTCTATTGATTCAGAACAAAAGCTTTGTTTAATGAAACCTTGAAAACAAACCAAATGATCGGAAGCTGTAGATGTTTCTCAATTTTTCCTTCAACTTAACAAAAAAAAAAACGATCAAAATTTTTACTCTACAAATGTTTTGTGGGTAAGTCCATACTATTACGACGATTTTTTGTTACCACCTCTGAACACAAGTTAATTTTATTCGTGCCCCGCACCCAAATTGCGTAACACATTTTCGATCACGATCCGAAGGATTTTAAGGAAATTCCTAATCCATAGGAAACTTATATAGGTTTCAAATATTCATTTGCTCAACAACGGAAATGTGAATGTGAGTTACTTAACATCTATGAATTTCTAATACGTTATGTTATATGGTGTTAACCTTTATAAATTACCATTCAATACAAAAGATTGGTAAATAAATTGATGTGTAAAGTCAAATAAACCCTCCCCTTTTCATAACACCAACTAGATTCGTCTATAGTTCTATCTATACCCACCGTTCCATCGAACAATAGGCAGCTAATAGTTCACTTAATCCGGCCGGAGTGCCCCCAACCACATCCACAACCGAACTACGCACCCTGTTATTGAATTGTCTGGCTATCGCAACCGAAGACTCCATTTGCGTTTCAACTGCCTATCACAATCCGAAGAATTTTGAGGGAAACTTGGAAGCTCTCTATATATATATTTTACACGCTATTGTATAGAATCTGGTTCATCTAACCTAACAGACAGATGTGTTGCTGGAGAGTTTGTTCCGCCACTTCTTCTTCCCAGCTAAAACACTAGGAAGTGGCAAAGGGCGGGCGTTTTGGGGGACTTTCTCTTGTAAACTCGACGTTCGAAAAGTGCTGATTATCAGCCTAATTTGAATAAATGACTTTTTATTTTGATTTTTGATTTTGAATCCAGTGCTTCTTATAGTTGTTTGAAATCAAATAAACTCAATATAGTGCTTTTTTTAAATTAGCCAATTCTGTCCCACTGCTGGGCAAAGGCCTCCCTGTTTTGCTTTCTCTGGCCAATCCGTATAGTACTTAATTAAAATAAAATTTGTCTGATCGACAACGTGAATATCGCAATGAAAATGGTTGATTTTTTCAAATGAATGGCATTAGAATTGTGTGTATGTTACGCAGTTTCCACACTGTCTACCCCACTGAATACGGGCATAAATATATCTATATCGCAACAATTAGTACTACAGTTCCCCTTTCCTCTACGTCGCGCGTCAGATTAATATAGGTACTTATGTGTGGCTAATTGACGGTTCAGCTTTTAGCTGAACTAGCCAAGTGCTTCATAATGAATTGATGATTAGGTGAGAGTAATTGTGTGAAGGCATGTCGCTTTTAATTATCGTCATCATCATCATCTGCCTAGCCTTTTCCCAACTATGTTGGGGTCGGCTTCCAGTCTAACCGGATGCAGCTGAAAGAGTGGCTCCATGTAAAATACTGGTAGTATTTTACATGGAGCCACTCTTTCAATGATGTTGCTGAACAATATTGATCGTTTCTTCCTTTTTCGTTGTGTTGTTGTCATTTTGTCAGGCAGGTACAGATTATCATTAAAAACGTGGAAATTAATTCGTGACGGGTAAGATTTTCTTAGAAAATGTTAAAGATCATTTTGAAGAGAAGAAAGAAATGCTTGCATTTCTTTCCTGAGTTCTGTGCCTTTCGCCAAACAAATTCATACATGAAAACACCTCATGCCATGGTAAAATAAATTTTTAGCCAGTCAGCATGATGGTAGCAGCTTACTCTCCTGAAGGTTCGCTAGACATAAATTCAAGTTACAGATTCCATTTTAAAGCACCAACAAACAAATCTGTCCCAAGATACACAATCTCTTGTGCATTTCTCAGTGTACGCACTTGTCTGGTGATTCGATTACGTTAGTCGGCGCCGCGCCGCCGTCATCTGTGAGCTCTTGAGCACTCGGCCTTCGCACTTCGCAGAATGATGACGGACATCGGCGAGGGCGGACGTGTGCGTCGCGTGACCGATATGAGAGGGAATATGTACGATTACATTTACTTCATTTTTTTTACATAAATCGAACAAAGGTTTTAAGTTTATATTTTTTTTTGCATAAATCAAACTAATGTTGATGGGTTGTTGCTGTTATGAATTACGTTTTTAAACATAAACTCACGCCTGTTTTGTTCCAAAGGGGTAGGCAGAGGTGTACCTATAGACCATCCATATTTCGCTGAAATGTTTGAGTCTCATGTAAGAGGGGGTGAGGGGGGTACTTCATCACAATGTCTTCACAAAGTACATATTAGCCAGCCTGTATAACATTCTATATATGTACTTATATTGTTATTTATGGTATCTTCGTATTGTTGGATATTTTAGTGTTGGAACTTGGAACACAGATCAATTTAAAACATACTCATCATCTTCCTGCCCTTGTCCCATTCTACTTAGGGTCGGCGCGACACGTTTTCTTCTTCCAATCTCCCCTATTAGACGTCACGACATCATTTACTCCATTCTCTTTCATATCATTCCTCACACAATCCATCCATCTTTTCTTTGGCCTTCCTCTCCCTCTCCATCCATCGACATTTATATCCATCACTCTTTTAGTAACATGCGTTTCATCCCTCCCCATTACATGTCCATACCAAGACAGACGACTTCCTTTCAATTTTTCTGTACCAGACGCCACTTTCAAACTACCTCTAATATACTCATTCCTTACATACATTCTTGTTGCTCCACACATCCATCTCAACAGTCTCATCTCCGCTAAATGCAATCGTTTTTCATCCATCTTCTTCAAATCCCAGCATTCTGATCCATACAGTACGACAGGCCTAATCACGGACTTGTATATTTTCCCCTTCAACTTGAGGGGCATTCGTGGGTCGCAAGTAGTTCCAGTGACCTGTCGCCATTTCATCCATCCTGAGTTGATCCGGTGCTTTACGTCCCTGTCTACTTCGCCATCCCCTTGGACAAGCGCCCGGAGGTACCGGAAGTCGGAGCAGATCGGTATGGGCGTGCACCTTTGTATTTCTCGCACAGCTGACGGATGGCGAAAATGGCATCAGTCGTTCTTCGACCAGGCATAAAACCGAATTGGTTCTGTGAAATTTCGCCCTCTTCTCTCACTCGCCTTTCAATATCTTTTTCCCAAACTTTCGTACTATGTGACTTTAGCCTTATCCCTCTATAATTGTTGCACTCCATTACTGCAATCCTCACTTCATCCACGCTAACTTTCTCACTAGTCTCTCATTCACTGGTTTATTTTCAAGCGCACCGCTCCAGTCATTCTCCTCATTCATCAGTCTTTCAAAGTAACCCTCCCATCTATCCTTAATTTTCTCATCATCCGAAATAATAACCATTCCAGCTTCGTCTTTTATACATTTTACCTGTCAAACATTCTTCGCCTTCCTCTCTCTAGTGAGTCGGTATAGGCTAAAAGCTTTATGGCCTGCTGGACTATCCAGTGTATCATAGAGCTTATTCTGGGCTTTAGCTCTTGCTATAGCCACAGCTCGCTTGGCTTTTTTCTTGAGAGCATCATATTCACTCTTCTTTACAGCTTTCAAACTAGCACTCTCATTTCCAACACTGTGCCATTCTTTAAACTTTTTCTTTTTTTCCTTCAGCACGTTCTGTATCTCTGTCGACCACCACCATGTATCCCTGTCTATCGTGGCCCTTCCTTTCGTTTCTTCCAAAATACCTTTTGCTGCGTTCGTAATACACCGAGCCATCTCATTCCAACATTCATTTACACTTTGATCATTCATATCACCCATGTCTATAATTGTATCCACCACTCGTTCTATAGTTTTTTTCGCACAATCTGACTTTTTTAGCATAATGCCATTTTATTTTAGGGGGAAGTCGCTCTTTTTGTTTAAGAAGCCTTATTTGTACGACTACTTCCATAACCAGGAGTTTATGTTGTGAGACCAAGTCTTCTCCCGGTAGCACTTTGCAATCTTAGATGTGCTTTAGTTTGTTGCGTCTGACGAGGAAGTACTCGATTTGTGTGTTATGCGTACCACTTTTATATGTTGTAATGTGTCCATCGGCTTTTTGGAATATGTGTTGGCTACTGCCAGATCGAATGCAGTAGTCGATTGCAATAGATTTTCCCCCTTATTGTTGAGATTACCAAAACCCCACCCCCAATTTAAAACAAACTATTACTTAAAAAAAAATACCGTATTTACAATTTTTTATAACAATAATTTAGGTACATACGTTAAATATAAAACAGTATCCCGTCTAATGTACAAGATTCTCTTTCGTTATTAAACTCCATAAAGTATAATTAAAATACCACATATTCCTTTATTATTACTATAAAATAAGGAAGGAGGAAAATTAAAAGGTTTCGCCGTTTCGCTCGCTTCTGCAAAACGTGATTCAATCATCCCATACAGATTACCTGGGTGCCTGCCTTATTTTTATTAGATAGCGATGTTTTAATAAAAATAAACTTCAGTTTTTTTGTTCTTGGAACAAAGGCTGTTGGATAAACTTTATTTTGCTATAAGTGTTGCTTTTGACTTGAATTTTTATTCAAGTCAAAAGCAAACAAAGATAAACACTTTTTAACAAAGTTTCAGACTTTCTAGTATGAAACTTTGTTAAAAAAATCTTTTTTAATTTATCTCTACCTCGTATAAAATTATTATTATTGCCTGTACTATCCAATTGTAGAACTCACTGCCGGCTTCTCTGTTCCCTGATCATTATAATCTGAATCAGTTCAAGGTTCGCGTGAATCGGTTTCATCTAGGCAAGCGTGCTCCACCCTAGGTCGCAACATCGCTTCACATCAGGCGAGTTGTGGTCAAACGCAAGCGTATTTAGTATTAAAAAAAACTACTGGACAAAAGCCTACCCCCATTCTTTCCACCGTACCACGTACCATTGATTCAGTGCGCTACTTCTTTACAAATCTCAAAAACAAAACAAAACGATTATTTACTCTATCTCAAAAACGTATGTGGGTGACAAAAAGTAGTCGACTCTGAGCTTGTCGCTGTAGCAATAGGCGTATTAAACTTTAAAATAACTGCAACCTCCCTGCTTTAGTTCTCTATCCACATGGTTCTGGACCCATCTTGTGGCTAGGTGGTTTCCAGTTTAGATATAGAGATAAGTTATACGGGGTGGAAAGGACACCGACGCGAAAACGGATCGTCATACTTTGTCATGGGCGCTGCAGAATACTTCGGCGGAAATGTGCTCAAGGTCCCGAAGATTTCTTCGTAAACCCAAATGTTTTATTTAAAATGATTTTTGCCTTGTTACAGCGCTATGGGAGGAGCAAGAGGCGCCGGAGTACGACATCGACACGGAGGACGAGCGGTGGCTCAAACAGCAGCGGCATCCCGAGCTCACAGGTATATAATACACATGAGTATGTGAACACTTCTCTCATACCAAACTTTTTCTGAGAAAACTGCCCCAACATCACGACGGTTTCATACTTAGGTGTCCTCTTTGAGTCAACGGAAAACCATGTCAAGTTTGTAAAGGAAGGAGTTCTCCTTGATGACCAGAGAAATCAAATCAATCGCTTCACATCAGGCGAGTTGCGGCCAAACGCAAGCCATTTCGCGAGATCTCGCTATCATTTCTCTGGTATTATATCAATTGCATCCTATACTGGATAGAATTCTTCTATTTTAATAGGATTTATTTCACTTTAAGTGTAGTAGTTTAGTGTGTAGCAGACATCGACATGGAAACTATTGCCATCGACACCTAAACCATGAATTCGGTACATGATTCTAAACCTCTGAGCATTGGTATTTTTTGTCCGTTACCAAAAAAAACTGTACCATACATTTTGACCGTATTGGCATTTTTTTTTCCATGACCTACCTACCCTGGTTTAAGCAATATTATGGCAGATAGTAAAGATTCAGCTCAGATGTGGTTGCGGTTGCAGGTCAAAATTTAATGTGTCGTATTTTGACCCATACAGTCCTTGTGAATTGGTTTCAAGCGGTCTGTCTTGAACCCTCGACCTATAAACGCTTAGCGACAGCTTCGAATTCAATCTAGTAGTGCAATTTATCGTCATCATGTCATTTACTATGACCTCGTTCTATTGATCCTAGCGATGAACGTAAGAGGCGACAAAAGAACTAATAACCGGTTTTTCAGGGTTTACAGGGTTTTGTGCGGAGACACGAAACGTCTCAACACAAAACGAGGCCCTTAAACCATCGGTCCAATTTTTGTATTTCGACACCCTAAACCACACCACCTTATTTTGACTGAGATTGGATGAAATTTATTACACGAATAGACCGTGACCAGAGTTAAGACATAGAATACTTTCAACCCCAGTAATACGATTACGTGGGGTAATTTCCATTTCCGATTGGTGTCCGGTGTGAATATTTATAAACTAGCTATTGCTCGCGACTTCGTTCCCATGGAAATTTTGATGTGTAAGTGTGAGAAAAGCAATCATACATCCAAACTTTCGCATTGTAATGTAATAGTAAGATTTCGTCGTAATGAAATCACCGTCATTTCGTATTATGAATCTTTTAGGCATACTGAAATCTCTCTGCAACTATTTCTAATAAGACTACCGTTTGCTTCTAGAGCTAAAGTTCGAACAAATGATGGACAAGCTAGAGAAGAGCTCGGGCCAAACGGTGGTGACCCTCAACGAGGCGAAGCTGCTGCTCGAGAGGAACGACGACCTCGTCATCGCTGTGTACGACTACTGGCTCAACAAGCGGCTCAATACGGTAACAAAATATGTAATAATCAGCTTATAATTATATTATCCCACTAAGTCCCACTTCTGGGACTTCTTTTTATGTCAAAAGGAGTAGGCCAATGAAATGAAAAATGAAAATGAAAGAAGTAGACAATGTCACAAACGTCCACGTCGTTTGTGACATTGTCTTCAAGTTTTGAATTCCAGCAAGCTTAATTGCAGTAACTGTGTGCATATATGCTTAGATTCGAACTAACGAACTGAGTGAACCCAGAAAGTCTGGGCCTACTGCAGCTGTGGGCCCCTACTGAATATGGAAAACGTACGACCAGTCGTTGTGGCAATGCCTTTGGGAAACCTTATGTCCTGCAGTCAACGGACATCTATACTCACCACCGCCAAAACATTTGATTGCACTTCTTCTTTATCATGTGTTTAGTGTCTATCCTGGTCTCGCGAGTTATTATGCCGCTCTTGGGCCTCTCACTTGACTTTACATGCCATCGAGAAATATCTCTCAGGCATGCTGGTTTTATTACGATGTTTTTCTTCACCGAAGCAAGTGATAATCACACAATACGCACATTGAACCGAAAAATCAGAGGTGTGTGTCTTGGGATCAAACTCAAGACCAGTGAATCTGTGTCTGTGATCGCACTGAACTCAAAGGTTACGTCCCTGCCTAAATAAGCTTGAAGCATAATAATAGGACACAGGGCTCCCCTCTGTGATATGGAGTGGGCCGTTATCCACCACACGGGCCCAGTACTGGTTGGCGGATGTGGTGATACAATACATTCATCATCCACAGCCCGACTTCACCCACTGCTGGGTATAGGCCTCTCTTTGCTTCTGCCAAGCTCTACGTTCTTGTGCCAGCCTCATCCAGGATATTCCCGCGATGGCAACAATGTCGTCTGTCCAATACATTACACAAAGCAAAATGATTGCTTGGGTTTGAATCTTACAATTTGTAAAGAAACCATCAGATTCAAACCTACTCCAAGGAACTCCCTATATATCAATTCACTTTTTAATAGAATAATTTATATGTTGCAGCAACACCCGTTGATCCTGTCGGTTAAAACGGAGAACAGGCCGGGCCAGTCGTCCAACAACCCCTATTTAGCGTTCAGGCGGCGAACGGAAAAGATGCAGACCAGGAAGAACAGGTAAGAGATCAAAAAATGATTGATTCATAAACAGCAATACATACAAACTCATTATGACAAAATATAAATACTGGTATCCGCGCCTGTTATAAACAGTGGCGTGCCTAGGGGCTAACAATACGGCAAGCCCATAAAGCGAGCAGACTATTCAAAAACCCTTATAAGGGCAAGCCAAGCTTTTAGGCTTGTATGAAAGCACCGCCACGAATTATAATTACACAGCAGCATTGACCTTGCAGGCACGAGCAGAATAATTTTTTGGGGGGATAATCTTAGATTCATAGAACGTTAATCGTCTTTAGCTTGGAGGGTTCCGTCGCAAATGCTATGACTTATAAAGGCGTGTGGAATGATTAGTTTAACAAAATTCCTTCCATGTATTGAATGTCTCAAGGCCTGAGAGCATTATTATTCTGTCCATTAATTCCCTATTAATTAAGCTTTTCCTTAAAATATCGCTGGAAAAACTTATCAGAATTTCTCATTTACTAACTTTCCTTCTTTCAAATTCCAGAAAAAACGACGAGAGCTCGTACGAGAAGATGCTGAAACTGCGACGGGATCTGGCGCGAGCTCTCAACCTGCTCGAGCTGGTCGCGCGGCGGGAGAGCGCCAAGCGCGAGCTCGTGCGCCTCACCGCGCTCATCGCCGAGCGACGCTACGCCGCCGGGGACTTCGCCAACCAGCTGCTGCCGGACCCGCCGCCCAGGTACATACATGCATTATCATTACGTTCAAACTACCGGGACACCGGCCTCCGCTTAGTGAGAGAGAGTGGGTACGTACAGACCAATGCCTCTCACTGAGGGAAGACCCTCGGTCAGTGTACACCATGCAGTGCACTGGTCTAGTGGAAGTTCCCAAGCAACTACCGAACCCACTGTCCAAGTATGAGAAAGACAAGAAAATAAATGATTCAGAACATCACCTACCCAACTCCTCCTCAACCATGTTGGGATCGGCTTCCAGGAGGGATTGCCTAGCTGACTTCCACAACCCAGTAACACGATAAGTACCCCTGACATGGCTACTAGATGACAGACGAGCTTCTGGCTATCTTTGTCGAGCGTCAAAGATCATAATTATGTTATATATTCGTTTTTATGGGCCTCTTGACTTGACTTAACATGCCGTTGAGAAATATCTCTCACACAGCATGCGTGGTTTCCTCACGTTGTTTTCCTTCACTGAAGCTAGTGATAATTATACAATACGCACATGAATCCGAAAAATCAAGAGGTGCGTGTCTTGGCAGTCCTACGGTCACACCACTCTGGTATCATTGCTTTTTAAAAATAAAATGTGCTAATAACGTTAAAATGATGTCCACAGAGCAGCGTACGCAGCCGTGCCGCTGTCGTCGTCCACGTTCCGGCGCGAGGCCTACGTGCCGCACTACCCGCCGCGCCCGCCGCCCACGCCCGTCGACCAGCCGCGACAGGTACCTACACACCGACTATATACACCGCACTCTATACTAATACTAGCCTTAGGTGTAACATTTAGGGTTCAGAATACATGGGTAAATATTCAACGGAGACCAAATTTCCTACAAACGCGTTCGGGAGCGTGCCCTCGCAACTGGAGTTTGTCAAGCATTGGCGTTTGTTGAAATATACATACACACCTCAATAAACTCGCCTATTTCTCATAGAGGTCGGCAGAAACTATAGAACGCCAGCCGCTACGATCCTTACATACCTACTTCGAATGTACAAAGCCGCTTTAACGCGACGTAGATTTAAAATAAAGATTGCCTACGCGACGTCAACTGTGTAAGGACAGAACAGTTTCCCTATTTTAATTGTATGAAACTTGGTCACTGTTTGGTATTTAGCAGTGTGTCCTCATTTTCTGGAAGCCTGATCAGTAAATCGATTTGAAAGCAGATTATTTGAAAAGTAGGAAGTTTAGATAAGATGTTTCTTATCCCACTCACTGTATTTGTGAGGAGAGGGAATAAAAATAAAAACAGGGTAGGCAATATCTAACGAAACTTTACAAACGAAACTAAAGAGGCAACTTATATGTATGGGTGTTTGTTTATCTTGAAGTATCCTAAGTTAAAAAAAAATATTAATAGCTCTATGTACACCTTGGTTTACGTTTTACGCTGCAGATTTATAATGGACGTAACAAAAAATTTGGATGGAGTTGATTTTATTCCCTGGAAACGAGCGTGTTTACGACTCTATTCACTTGATTTAAAATTTATAATAAATAGGCTGAACTACTTTACCATTTGGTACTCTGTCTGAGTCTGTCAAATTCCAGTAAAACGTGTCCCATTACCTACAAGAGCTTTTAAAAAGAACTCGCGACCATTACCTCCTAAGACAAAGTGTCCAACATACAACATTAGACACTAGAAATAAAAGCGAGTAAGATATCATGATGGTCTGTTGCCTTCCAGCGAGAAAAGCGTCCGTACAAGAGACGGAAACACAGGCATCCCGCCGTCGGCTCCGTGCAGGGGCTGCGAGGTACGTATCTTATTATACGAGGACTCACTCGCGTGTGTGCATCACATCTGCGGAAGAATATGCGACAGACGTTCAGTGTGCATTGATTTTTATGCCCTATATTTTTCGTTCCATAATTACCAGTTTTAGAACAGATTTTTGCGTGACGGGGATCCTATTTTTTTGGGAACAGCTCGACAAACTTGTTTTTATGTTGAAGGGTCCTTATTGGTATGAATAAAGTCCGAACACACTAAACTTCTGTCCCGTATCATCGGAATTCGGTTAGGCATAAGATTCGAATTACAAATTATGACGGTTTTTTTTTTTCGAATCATGTTTTTTCGGATTCGCTCGGATATAGTGCGCAAGTAGTGGTATTTTTTTTTGTTGTAACGTATTTTAATATTCTATTCATTCGAAAAAATCGGTATAAATCATGTCTACGATCTACGATCCATTTCTCTTTAATCCAATTACAACAGAGAAATAGTTTGTGTTTCCCGTGTCAATCTCTTGTACTGGATAATGTCATATCCCAAAGATATTATATTATCCCTGAGACGCCGAGTGTTTAAGAACTTCTAACATTCCAAGAAGATGGATGTAGGTAGCCAAACTATTATCACGCTCGGTCCAACTTACACCACAAATCATTAAAGGCGTTCAAACGATAAACGTATGTAACACTTTCGGTGCTAAACACCCAGCATATGGGTCGAACAATAATTCGTTCGTGTGCGCACAACCCGCCTCCCGAGTCGTCGTTATACGTAGCTATAATGACTTTGCATACAAGTAAAAATGAATTATTTGAACTTAGCAACGAAAGTGTTAAGGAGGATTGCACCAGGTAAGCTCGCGAAATTCAATTTTTCTTAGGTATGTTTTTTTGCAATTTTGCAGGTCGGCCCTTTTCATGAAAAAGTCATTCAATGGGATAAAATGAACTTAAAGGGTTATATTAATTAATGATTTTTATGATTAAAACTCAGTAGAGCCACATTTGTTTCGGTCAGGAATCATATTTTAATCAACATACTAACCTGACTATTGCAAAAAACGTAAATAAAAAAACTAATGGAATTTCGCGGGCAACCCTGGCGCTTCGCCCTTAAATCATCATTCTGTCTCTGCCATTTTTAAAAGATTAGTGACGCAAGCCGGCTTTAATGATAAAAACTTTCGCCACCTTTCGTCTTTCGGTGATACTTAATGGGCGGATATTCGTGCTGTAGGTAGTATACGTACTCGGTACATCATTATAACTCCCCCCCCCCCCCTCACACAGATATTTTAATCGGTGATTTAAAAAAAAAATCCTATTGCATACATTTTGACCGTGCAGGTATTGCAGTTTTGTAGGAAACCGCTGTTTTTTTTTTAAATTGCCGTTTATAAATTTCTATGTGGGGGGAGGGGGGTGCTTAAGAATGATGTACTGAGTACGTGGTGACCGTTCTCGCGTCGGTGTCCCTTCCACCCCGTATTCCATACAAGATTATGTGCATAAGTTAAAACAATATCTGGTCTCTTTCATCACTTTTTGCTTCGTTTATTTCGTTATTGTCTTTCTGCTATTAAACACAGATCATATTGCGTGCTACAAAAATTTCCGACTAATGTTGATTCCTATTTCTCTTCAACAAAAGGAGCCTCTAAATCATTCAGTAGGACAGCACGAGTATTCCTAATCCCTCATACAGTATCACCCGTTACCAAGCCATCTAAATAAACAAGTAATACTATATCCACAGATTCCGGCGTGTACACATCCTCGGAGGAGGAAGGAAGCACGCGCGCCGAGGCCGCCACGCCGCCCGACGACGGACCCTTCGCCTTCCGACGCAAGCCCGGATGCTTTTACGAAATGGTGAGCTATATTTGTTTTCATTACGTAGATAGTTACATGGAATATTCTTTATTATGTACACCATACAAATTTCAATAAAAGAAAACATTTCATATCGGGTGACACAATTGGCGGTCTTCATTCATTCATTACATGTAGCCTAGGGCATTGTTTTATTTATTTAAGATGGGTTTGCTCTTGACTCTAGTCTAGGTCAGAGGTGACAGAGACAGAGTCAACGATAGAGCAATGAAATAGCCTTTGGTCTCGGCTGTCAATTGTAAATCTTTGTCAGGCGTTACAGGTCGTCAGTGGCCCTAAAGTATGACAACCAGTCTTACCAATGGGTATCGTATAACCCAGTACTAACTGGGTTGTGGAGGTCGCTCCATGTGAAATAGTGGTATTCAGCTGCATCCGGTTAGACTGGAAGCCGACCCTAAAATAGTTGGGAAAAGGCTGGCAGATGATGACATGTAGGCTCGGTAACACCATGAATCACTAAATGCATGTAGCGCTAAATCATTGTTTCTGCCAAACATTTGGAGATAATATTATTGAGGTCCTGGGTTCGAGTCCCAGGTCGGGCAAAGTGTTATTGGGTTTTACCTTCAGGAATTTTTCAGTAGCAGCCACGGAGTCTGGATTTGTGCCCGGTTGATGGCAATAGGCTCGCCCCCTATAACATGGGACTTAAACGTATCTATAATATAATGGGTTATGTTATTCTAGTGTGTAATGTAGTGTTTATTGCTTGTAGCCCACGTCAACGCTGTACGGCGATCCCCTGGATCCAGATGATCCCACTAAAGAAGGAATCTTCGAGCATGAGGTTGATGAGAGGTATAGGTAAGTGTACACACCATCTTTTGTAATTATTTAATAACTGTGCATGTGTTAGAAATATTCTCTTGTCTTTAGTGTGTATATAAATATTGCTCTTAATAGAGAATGAAGTATACTCGTAGTAGTACAAATTTTAAGTGAAGTTAAATTGATTGCTGTTTGTTGCATAAAAACAAAAGTTCCAATATAAGTAGCTGTAGTGTTTATGATGTGACGTTATGTGTTAAATGAAATTAACTGATCATTCGAGTTTGCGTTCTGTTTCACCAGAAAAACGCAACTTAAAATAATTAGTTGTCTAAAAAGTGAAGCGTTAAAAAAAAATCTGTGTACCAAAATGTTACTACAGTTAAAAATCCTTGTTTAAAAAGGATTTGATATTTGGGATAGATATTATAGTAGCGGCGGTGCTATAGATATATAAGCGTCGTCATATAAACGCATCTTTATGATGCCAATTTAGAACAAAGTTAAGCTGATGTTTCGTTTGTGCAGGTACACGCTGACATCGCTCCGCGCGGGCTCGGGCGATGGGGGCGGGCGCTGCGTGGGGTTCGCGCGGCGGCGCGTGGCGCGCGGCGGCCGCGTGGCGCTGGACCGGCGGCGCACGCGCCTGGACGCGCTGCTCGCCAGCCTGCCCTTCCGCTTCCCGCACTCCGACCACTACCGCCGCCAGAAGGACGAGGAGGTCACTCTACTTATACATGCACACCCGCTACCGAATACCACTAGCGTTTGCTAAGCGAAGCTTCCGGCATAACTGGACCCAGATACATCTCTCCAAGATTCAAACATGGCAACCGAGACTGACGGCTTCCCATACTTTCCGAGGCACTTACCTCTTCGTGGCTCGATGAAAAATAAACAGTCACCCATCCATGGACCGACCGCGGCTAGCGCAGCTTAACCATGTCCGACAGGCTTTAACATAGCCATAAGTCTCTCACACCGTAGATATCATAATTTGCTTTAAAAGAAATTATAATAAACACACCTGTTTTAACAAAAACTTTTAAATTCCAGGTGGAACTTGAAACAAAAGCGCACAGAACGCCTAAAGAAATGTCCAGAGACTACCACACAAGCGGAAAATATCCATGGCGACACGCGTTCAGGAAACATCTCTCCCGCAACCCCGACCTCTGGACAACCACAGACGAAATCAAGCCATCCGACATCAAACAAGAGCCGACCGACAAATCTGACAGGTCGGACGTCCTACCCAACCTCACTGACAGATCGGATCTACCCGACGTGATTCAAGACAGTGTTAAAAGTGATATTAGATTAAGTGCCAGGACTTTAGACGGTGTAGTGAGAGAGAATCTGGAGAGGGTGATGAGGAAACGAGCTTGGAGCGGATGCTCGGATAGCAGTTACGATTCGGATGAGAGTTTGCAGCCTGTGGAGAAGGAGTTTGAGCAGTTCATCAATGAGGTTAATAAAAAATGGTGAGTGAAAAATCATAATCTAGGCACGGTAAAGTATGGCTAACCCTGGGCCTACCGTCTCGCTGACAGATCAATATTCTTGACACGACATGAGCTATTCTCATAACGTTTATACGGATGCGAGAGAAGACAGACCAAAATGGTGCTTATTTCAATTATTATAATATAAGAAAAAACAAGTGCTATGTCACGCTTCTTTGGTTACAATTTGTTTTTTCCATCAAGAAGGCTCGGAACTTGGATTTGTGGTTTCTTCCTGGCAACAGGCTTGGCACTGCCGAAAAGTGGTGCACTCCTTCTCTCAGAGAAAAGGCCGTGTCCTAGCAATGGGAACAATGGGCATATTATAATAATTTATTTTGGTTATTCTAATTCCAGGTTACATTTCCGACCAAAAACCCCGCCCCCGTCGCCCCCCCTCGTGGAGTTGCACGACGACCAGTTCCCCGTCGCGCTCGACACGCCCATCTCCGTGGAGCTGCGCGCGGCCGAGAGCGCGACCAAGGACAGCGCGGACCCCTTCACTACCTCAGAGTTCACGCTCGCCGACCTCTACCCGGACCTGACCGCGGACGTGGACAACAGCGCCGCCAGTCTCGATATTAGCGGGGATGATTTGTTGACGGAGAATTTTACGGGTGAGTTATTTGACTATAGTAAAATAGCCTCTATTAACACTTTCGTTGCTAAGTTCAAATAATAAAATTTTTACTAGTATGCGCGTCATCTACACACTGACAGCTGCAGTCTAAGTGCCGGAGCAGACGATGCGGCGGGCACACACATCCAAATAAATGTTTCACGCTTTCTGATGTAATAATGTAATATTTTCCTCCGTTCCAGGTCTGACAGAGGCGCAAGTAGAAAGCATACTCTCTGAGACGGACCTCAAAGCGTTGGCCGACGAAGACGACAAGAAGATCGCGATCACCGACGACATACTGGACGAGCTCGTCAACAACGTGGACGCTAAGGATTCTTTTTTATTGCACGGCCAGAGTTCGGACGGGCGTGCCGACTCTGGCCCGAGGAAGAGAAAGGTACGAAACTCATTTATTCCTCTCTCTATCATATTTTTGTTGTTATTGATAGAAAATAGTTTAGAAGTACAGATTATCTTGCTCTCGACGGTTGTTCTTAATTGTGTAGGTACAACTAACACAAACGCATTTATTACAAATAAACGCAGTTTTTAAAGAGTTAGGCAAAAAAATTATTAAGCCAAATGTCCATTTGCGACTGTCGTGAAACAGAGCTTAAGTTCGTCTTTGTAGAGCGCATATTAGTGCAGTGTAAGTCTCTTTCGAAAACTCGTCGAGCCATTTCAATACCCAGGTAAACCATCCCATTAGCCTGCGACTCATATGATGCGTTCAGTAGTTAACCGACGGATTTGTTAGCTTTCAATCATTCAATTCAGTACAATATTCCCAAACTCAGCAACTCTAAGCATTTATTTCAAATAGACCGTTACAGGAACTTTTGAATAGTCACAAAAAAGATGTATAGCTACCTACAGTTCAGCCACAGGCATAATAATACGAGATGTCTAATTTAAAAATAATGTAACATTGAAATAAGTTCAGCTGCAAAAGAGACTTACGAGTTTTTACTTAGATGAAACTTATATTAAAATCTTAGCCACTATTGTAAGAGAGCTGTTATATCAATTTCACCTTTATTTCCAGGCGGACGCGTTTGGTTCGACCGTCGTGAACGTAACGAACGCGGATAGAGAGCTAATATACGTAGACATGATCAAGACCGAACCGCCGCCGCCGATCAAGATAGAAACGCCCAAACCCAAAGAAGAGCCTAAAAAGGTCGCTGACACCACACCCGTACCGTCTACCAACATTATAGTAGAAGAAGT